>OX467709.1:5256710-5969210 GCA_950111635.1 Agelastica alni | reverse complement strand
TATTTTTTAAGTTTTAAATTTTTTTTTTTATTTTTAATATAGCTATGAAAATACATTTACGTATTTCAGGCATGCCTCTGGTTGGAAAGATTGTTTTCATTATATCTCGCTAAGGTTTAAAACGTGGGCACTCGAAGTGTCGTGCTCTGCAACTTTAAAAGCTACTCGGTAGGACAGGCATTTTAGATGTGTGTGTGTGTGTGTGTTAGTGTGTGTGTGCGGTTGTTTGTGTGTACACAATATATTTACGTATTTTAGGCATGCCTTTGGTTACATAAATTGTCTTTATTTTATTTCGCTAAGGTTTAAAACGTGGGCACTCGAAGCAACGTGCTCTGCAACTTCAGAAGATTCTCGGTGAACGGGCATTCTAGATGTTAACGCTGATCCCTCGTATTTATATTTTGTTTATCTGTTTAATACCTGTATTGTTTTTTACGCTTTTGTATATCGAGCAGTCATCGTTTTTATTTTTGTAGAACCTGAAGCACATACAATTTTGTGTGTTGACGGCTCATTTTTTTGTTTAAATAAAATTTTTTTTCGAGTTAATATTTAGTGAATTATAAATAAAGAGAAAAAACCACACAAAATTGATTCTTTTGAGTCGGATGCAGGATGAATTGGTGTGGTAGGGGGCAGTGTGAAAAATACAAAAGCAGCCAAACGTGAGTCTATCTTTTTCTACCTTTTTGTTCGCATATATATCCATGTCATGATGCCGTCTTGTTTCGTGAGCATTGTGTACATATTTGAAGCGAAATAAAAATAATATTAGGATATATATATATATATATATATATATATATATATATATATATATATATATATATATATATATATATATATATATATAAATATATATATATATTTATCCAATTTTTTATGGTTATTTTTTTACCGTTATTTTTAATGGTATCTAAATTTTTGAGAACGATATACAAGTAAACATTGTGTTTATATTAATCTTTTATATAGTTAAAAGTTACTAATTATACTTATTTCGGGGTATTTTGATTAAATTGGTTAAATCGTTCGTATACATTTTTATTGGTTCCACAAAAATTGTTGCATTGGCGTACATTTCGTATATTTTGAGCAATTTGGTAAGTATTATTTGTGAGTGATTGATGCTGCTTCCCAAATGCTATTTTTATCGGTTTCGATTTTTTGCCAGAGTTTTTGCCAGAATTTAGTATTTTAATTTATTATACCAAAATTCCATCTTTTTTTCGCAATATTGTAGGTATTTGATATTGTAATTAGTGGTAAATAGTTAATTGCTTTGAATTATCACGTCGTAAAACTGCTAACGGTTTGATACATAAATTAATCACTTGAATACCGCAATAATAATTGTAAATTATGACAGAATAGGCAGATAAATAGCTGCAGAAATTGTAGTTTTGGTTGCTCGTAGAGGCCAACTTAAAGGAGCGCTAACACGCTTTTCGAAAGTTTTAAAAGATTTTGACATGGAGTCTCAAATTATCACAATATTTGCTGTTCGTTTGGAAAAGGTCGAAGCTATTTTGTCAGAATTTGAAAATATCCAATCGCGGTTAGAGATTTTAAAGCCTGTTGATCACGGGGATTAAAGAGAAGAGTTTGAAAATACTTATTTTGAATTGGTGTGCAAAACCAAAGATTTGATGGTCGAGCTCGCCAGTATTAATACGAGCGGCACCTCTCCCAATTCTAAACATGGAAATATTACTCCTACGCATTCGGCTGGGGTAAGCAATACAGTAGCGACGCTCGCTGACAGCCTAGTTTGGTTACCGTTAATAAGCTTACCGGAATTTTCTGGCTAATATGAGAATTGGAATACATTTTCTGAAACCTTTCAGGTATTAGTTCATAATAATCCTGCGTTGTCAAATGTACAAAAATTTATTTATTTAAAGTTTGTTCTTCGCGGTCCAGCTGCGGATATTTTACATTCATTGCCGGTAAAAAACTTAAATTATACTACTGCCTGGAAATTGTTGGTCGAACGGTTTGAAAATCCATGGTTTGGCGAAGAATGCCGACAACAACTTTAAAAAAGACAAGCTACAAGGAATATCCTAATACAGAAGGAGACAAATGAGAATAAAGAAGAATATACTAAATGCCGCAGAGAAACGAGACAGCTGATAAAGAGAAAGAAAAGAGAGAAGGAACGTAAAAAATATGAAATGATGGAAAGAAGCAGACCAAAACCAGGCTCCAGAGAGTTCTACAATATAGTATCTAATGAAAGAAAAGGTTTTAATCCCAGATCCGTTATGTTTCTCAAAGATGAAAAAGGAGACACTGTAGTCAGCGAAGGTAAAATAATAGAAACCTGATAAAAACATTTCAGTAATCTTCTGAATATTGAACTAGAAGAACAGCACATAGAAAACATATACCTAACTGCGGACCTACCAGTAGAAGAGCCAAGTTACGAGGAAGTAAAAAGAGCCATAAATAAACTTAAAAACTCCAAAGCACCTGGCTCCGATAATATACCATCAGAACTACTCAAATATGGAGGAAACGCACTACACCAGGAAATATATAAAATGATAATGAACATATGGAGAGAGGAGAGGATGCCGACTAAATGGCAAGAGAGTATAATAGTTCCCATCCATAAAAAAGGAGACAAGTCGAAGTGCGTTAACTACAGAGGTATCTCACTGATAAATACTGCCTATAAGGTATTGGGAAATATCCTGTTGGAGAAATTAACACCATTCGCAGAAAACAGTCTGGGGGAATACCAAGCGGGTTTTAGAAGAGAAAGATCAACTATCGATCAGCTTTTTGCCTTAAGACAACTCCTAGAGAAAGGATGGGAGTTTAATAGAACAATACATAACCTTTTTATAGACTTCAGACAAGCGTATGACAGTGTGGAAAGAACCCAAGTGTGGAACGCAATGGCAGAACTCTCATTTCCAAAGAAACTCATCCAAATGACAAAACTATGTATGGACAGTGGTAGATCTAAGGTACGAGTAGGCAGCTTTTTGTCTAAACAGTTATAAATACAAAACGGGCTTAAACAGGGAGATGCCTTGTCACCCTTATTGTTTAACATCGTCCGAGAAAGAGCCATAAGACGGGCAGGCATAAAAACTGAACTCCTATCTACTGAAGGCCCCAAAATAATACTGGCTTATGCAGATGACATTGACCTAGTCGGTAACACATCTTGACAATGAAAGTCACATTCAATAAAATAGGAGGAATAACTAGCGAAATGGGACTAACGATCAATGAAGAAAAAACTAAATATATGTGTGTAAACCGACTCGGAATAAGAGACAGAATAGGACAAAACGTATCAATAAACACGTATAACTTTGAATGAGTGGAACGTTTTAAATATCTAGGCGCAACAATCACAGTAGATAATGATATCACTGAGGAAATAAAAGGAAGAATCCAAGCCACAAATCGATGTATATACTCCCTAAACAACGTCCTTAAATCAAAAAACCTGACACGGACATCCAAAATAAAAATATATAAGAGTATTATTAGACCAATACTTACCCATGGAAGTGAAACATGGACAATGACTAAGGCGAACGAAGACAAACTTAGGACGTTTCGAACGCAAAAAACTAAGGAAAATCTTCGGATCTCATTACGACCCAGATTCAACTCAATATCGAATTAGAACTAATGATGAACTCAAACGACTATATAATGACAGTGATATCGTCCAAGAAATAAAATCTCAACGTCTGAGATAGGCTGATCACGTACAGAGACTCCATGAAGAAGGATTGGTGAAACTGATATGGGAAGAGATTCCAGCAGGCAAAAGACCTTTAGGCCGCCCCTGCATGCGATGGAGAGACAACATCCAAAACGACCTGCTGAAAATGAACGTTCCTCTCGACACAAACCTGATGGAGGACCGAGAATATTGGAAGAGAGTAGTAGAGTCAGCCAAGACCCACCCTGGGTTGTAGCGCTAACCGAAGAAGAAGAAGTATTCTTATTGACACTTTGCATTTTCAATAAAATATCAGTTGATTACAAATGCTTATTTCTGAACCGGAGAACGTGAAATGTTTCTCTAATTTTACTACCCAACTCATCTACTCTCTTCATCAGTTGAAATTTTGGTAGACTGACTGACTGTTTAAAAAAGTCTCATATGTTTGTATTATATAAACTGCAATTCATAAAACTTGTCTGAATAATATCTATCGAAAATGTACATGGGGTGTTTGAAAAACCATATGTGGAATGCTATCTGAGACTGAATGGTACTACAGGTCATTATCTTTCAAAGTGACTTATGACAGGTGTCTGACGAGCAATTCTTAAAACAAATAATTGTTTCATACAAAAGTTTCCTGCGTAGGTGGAAAGATTTATTTCGACTATGTTAATAAAAATTCATATACTACTACTAATATAGTTCAATTTCCAGCGTTCTTTATTGAAGGGACTGGGGCAATAAATAATAAACTGAATTCACAACAATAAAAATGAATATCAATAATAAAACATTGGTGACCTCGAAGAATAATAAATGTTTTTGTTTATATATAAGGCATTGCGCTGACGTCACCGACAGGATGATAAAATTGGCGAATCGGGCCATACTCAGAAATAATAATTAATTTCCTTGGTCTATTCTTGCTGTAGTAAATGACTGACTTTGGTATCTAAATGCCTTTTCGGAAACCTACTCGGGTTTACACGATCCCTAACCTGCACGTTCCTTTACCTAATCCGAGTTGCCTACTTTTGTTTGGAAACATTTGATTTGTTGACTCGATCATAGACCCAGGTTCGTTTTTCGTAACCAACCTTGAGAGAAGGGTCGTTAGAGACGCCATAGGCACCGCATGCGCATTACTGAAGGTAAATATAAAAAAAATAGTCGATAATATTATATTATAACCTTATTCTTTTGTAATTGTTATTACTGGTTATTTTTTTAATCAAACATGAAAAAAAGGGGGCTTGCTACATTATTGCCGTTGGCATTTGATTATTTTTTCGAATAAGATGATAAAGTGGAGGAAGAGATGTATGTTTTATTATCTTCCAGTAAGATTAAGATAAAATCTCCTAAACGAAAACGAGTTTGCATTTAGAATTATGGAGAAGTAATTTGTAATTTTATGTTATTCCATAACATGTAGGTACTTTCTGTTAATTTCTTTACAAATCGATTATCAAAAATTTCATTAAATCATGTTCAATTGGAAAGAACTACTAATCAAATCATTTTAGAATAAGTGGGACATAAAATTTATCACTTCACTTGGAGGTAGACCATCATGCCCCCAGAAGCAGCTACTACTGACCATATGGATGTTAGCCAATCAAGAGGTGTATAGGTAATTTCATTCTCATCCATTCCATTATAGATAAGATAAATTTTCAAAGTAATGTTTCTTAATAATAAGCTAGACAATTGATACGTATTTTGAATAAGGAATAAAGTCGAGATTGAGATGAACATTGCATAATACAGTGCTAATTTTTGTAGATCAGTAGCAGACCGCTTTGATGTCTTAT
This sequence comes from Agelastica alni, assembly GCA_950111635.1. Classification (NCBI taxonomy): domain Eukaryota; kingdom Metazoa; phylum Arthropoda; class Insecta; order Coleoptera; family Chrysomelidae; genus Agelastica; species Agelastica alni. The sequence goes on along the minus strand of OX467709.1, from coordinate 5,963,690 downwards.
TGAGTACAGCCTGGGAATATTTTCAAAGAATTGTTAGTGTTCTGGTTGAGGTTTCTGATCAATACATCAAAGGGCCTAAAGTTTCTTATGATGTAAAGAGTGGCTTCAAGAAAAAGGGAGGCATTGATGGTGTTATAGGGGCCATTGATGGAACACATACCTTCCACATTTATGGCCAACAAATACTTGAATAGGAAACAATACCATTCGATTATTTTGCAAACTGTTTGTGATGCTGCCTATATCTTCATAGATTGCTTTGCAGGTTAATTTTTTAAACCTGATAGATATTTAATTTTATTTTGCTTGGTCAAATTTTTGGTGTACTTATATCACAAAATTAGTATAATGAAAATTACTCTTTCTTTTTTGTAGGGTGTCCAGGAAGTGTGTACGATACTCGTGTTTATAAGATATCCCCATTGTATAGACGAATAATGTCAAGATTTAATGAAGAATTTCATTAATTGGGTGATACAGCATATCCAAATAGTGTTAACTTGATAACACCGTATAGAGATAATGGATATTTAACTCTGCAACAGAAACGATTCAATTATCTCCATTCATTAAAACGTATATTCAATGAATAATCATTTAGGTTGCTGAAGGGAAGATTTCTATTTCCTCTCTCCAGCTTCTCCTTGGTCTTCCTCTTCGTCTTCTTCCAGCTGGAGTCCACGTCATTATCTGTTTTGGCAGTTGCTTGTACGTTATTCTCTGGACATGGCCATACCATTTCAGTTGTTTCCTCTTTATGTCATCTACAATACTGTGCCGAACTCCCATAATCTCCCGTATTCGGTCATTACGGATTCTTTCAAGTTTCGACTTGCCTGCCGAACGCCTCCAAAAATCCATTTCCGTCGCTTTTAAGGTTTTCTTTGTTCTTTCTTTGAGTGGTCATATCTCGCTGCCGTAAGTAACGATGCCTTTGACAATGGTGTTGTATAAACGATGTTTGTTATTTTTTGGTCCCAAAGGATACTGTTTAACACTGACACAGCTTTCCTTCCCTGCATATTCCGATTTTTAATGGCATTGTCCAAGGTTCCATCGTTTGTAACATTTACGCATAAGTAATGTAGGGATCAGTTTACGCCACTTTTTTTCAAGATGGCCGACATGAGGAGTGGGGTTAGAAGTGGGGAGGAAATGACATATGACATTGTTGCCATTGTTTACATACGGCATTGTTGACATAGGACATTGTTGCCATTGTTTACATACGGCATTGTTGACATATGACATTGTTATCACTGTTTACATACGGCATTGTTGACATTTAGACATATGACATTTGTAACGTGCCTTTTTTTCCCTTCTACAGTTCCATTATAATTATATCTCTGATAATTTTTTATTCCTCAAGTACTCGTAAATAGTGTCGCGTACCGTATTTTGTTGTAACTTAAATATATTATTCGTTGTAAATAGTGTTGCCTAGCCTCGATTATTGTGTATTATCGATTATATTATTGTTTGGTTTACATTTCTGTGTAGATGAGGCTAGCTATCAACACTGACGAACGCGATTCTTAGTGTGGAACATAGACTTGTGAATATTCTTGGTTTACGTCAATTCCGTATCATTTCTTGATATCCGGCTGGGAAGGAGTCTAGTCTGGTGTTGAGAGTCATGGGAGTCGTGTGGTGAGAATTTTTGGGGCGGTGTGATATTAACAAGTGTGCAAAACCTCTACGGTTTTAGTTTCATACCTGGCTGTATTTGGGCCATCTTAATTGGATTTTGAAGAAAAACCATTTAATTTTTAACTTGACCATTTTATCTTACCTTCGTTGTTGATATTTTGGATTTTGGTTACGAGTTAAAATAACCGCATGCGGGATTTATTTGAGGAAAGCCATTGTTAATTAGCAGGTGCCGTTCCATAACCAAACCGGCCAAAGGTTACAAGGGATTTATTTTAGAATATTTAACGACGTGACTTATTTTTGACACCACGATTAGGTTTTGTTTTAATTTATTAATATAATACATTATTAAAAACTATTTATTGCATTAGATAATATGCCAAAACTAAACTTTGATTAAAATAATCTTCTCAATAATTCTTTACGTCCAAGTAAAAATATTTTCTTCATACTTATTTGTAAATATCCTACAATATTGATATTTTAAAAGGCAACCATTGTAAAAATATTTTTAAATAGACTCGATTGTTTTAACAGTGTAAATCTTTATGTAAATGGTAAAAACATGAGTAAATTAGCAGCCTTATGTGAACGTTTGATTTAGTATTATTAAAGAGTTGACTTATATACGTTTTTTTGGTAACATGGTAAAGTCTATTACTCTTACTTTTGTTTTGGTTATTTTATATAATTGTAAATTTTAAATTTTTGGTTTGTTTTAGCAAAAAAATTTACGTTAGCTGTTAATTTTGACTATATTTATTATAAGTTTATTATTGAACTGTGTACTTTGATTTATTGTTTGCTGTTAATTTTGACTATATTTGTTATAATTTTATTATTGAACTGTGTACTTTGATTTATTGTAGGATTAAAGTATCCAATATATTTTAGCTATAATTTCATTTATTTAGTTCACCATAATCTCAGTTGTTTATCGTGTGGCTCTGCTAGTGCCTATAAGACCTAGGGGTTTCCGGCTTGAACCGTCTCACTTTTATATATATTTTTTTCTTCTACCCTCTACGGCTGAGCTCGGGCATAATTTGCCAGTAGAGAGACCGCTGGCAGAGTACTCTATAGAGAACGAACAAGACGTGGCACATTGTCGCCATTGTTTACATACGGCATTGTTGACACATTTCTAATCCACAACGCTTTCCTTCGGAATCGAACTTGGTCAGCTGGCGACGACGACTATGTTGATACGAGATAAAGTCAAAAAGTGTACAGGGTAACAAGGGCGTAACGTAAATGTCACTGTAGTTTTGGTTTTACAGGCACTATAGAAAGAGTCCGGCACTACGCGGGGACAATGCGCTGGGGATAGGGGCGTTACGCGGGGACAGAGCGGAAGAAATGCGCGGGGGCGACAATGCGCAGTGAGAAACATGGCACTACGCAGTAGGAGACACAAGGCACTACGCGGGTATGGGACAGAGCGGATGGCCTTGAATGGAATCCAGAAGATGTCACGTACGGTACTTACGATTCCAGGATCTCGAACTGTTTTCATTACCCTGGTTAATTATTACGAAAATGACGATTTTTACAAATTTTGGATTTTAATTCTTGCGATACATAATCTTTATTTCATTCACATATTCAAAATCAATTTTTGGTAATAATGTATTAGCGTATCGATCGTTCGGTAAAACATCGAAATCTGTCACCAGGCCAATAAATAAACCCCAAATAATAATTTTATTAAATATAAAAACTATAAATAAAATTACTTAATAAAATCTCCAGGTCAAGAGTACCAACAACCAACGATCATTTATAAGAACACTAATGCAAGTAGTTCATTGTATTTAAAACAATTTTCGGTAATAATGTATTATCGTATTGATCGTCGGTAAAACATCGAAACCAGGCCAATAAAAAACCCCCAATAATCTTTATTAAACATAAAAAAAAATTACTTAATAAAATCTTCACGAGATAAAGCGTATGTAAACCTAAAAAACAAAACAGCACAGCTTGCAACTACAAAGTAAAATTCTTCTTCTTTCTTACAGGCCGTCACCAGCCAAAACATTTTCTTTTTCAGCAACAACCATGTGTTTATGGCTCTATTGGCAAACACAGAGACCTAAAATACACAGTTTTAGTATTAAAAAAATTTAAAACTTTTTTTGGTTACAACCCTAAAGCAAAAAACATTGTCTATCTTGACACTTAAAAGTGTAAAAGATGTACCTGAAAAAAAAAATAATAGGAGTACTTATCAAGACAACTGCTAAGAAGCTACGCATGATACACAAAGGTAAAGAGCTCACTGAAGACAGGTAGCAAGTGTTAAACATCGTATAAAACATGCACATGTATACAAAAATAATACAGACCCGCTCCAGTCACTACGAAATACTAAATGAAACATTGTTTATAATACATATTCCCCATGTCAGCAATGACATCATACGCGCTCGCTGGCCACTGCGAAAATAATATAAATAGTAACGGGGGGGGCGCATGAACTGGCAAAACTTTTGGAGCTATTGGAAAAAATATCTTGTTAACAAAAAAAAAACCTTGGTTAAAAGAACTATTTAAGCTCCCTTTTTTCATGTATAACGCAATAAAGTGTCTTGCATCGTCATCAAAAAATTCAGCATTACGCAAAGTACGTTGACCGTCACGTGAGTACGCCAAGCGTCACCTTAAACGTCACGTGTGTATGTCAAACGTAAACGTCACGTGTCTCATTAAAAACACACACACACACACACACACACACCAGTTTGATTTAAACAATCTGCATGGTTAAAGCTCTATTTCGAGCTGAACACTCGTTTAAGGACTACAGCTACCAGTTCATTTGCAAAGAATCAGTTTAAAATCGCGAAAAACGCGGAGTTCGGCAAAACAATGGAAAATAAACGCTTCCACAGTTAGTTAGTTCATACGAGGGTGTCGTTACGGGGCAAAAAATTTAATTTCTAGCGCGAGATTTCACAATAGATCAATTTTTGATGATAATCTAATACGCAAAGTACGTCGACCGTCACGTTAAACGTCACGTGAGTACGCCAAGCGTCACGTTAAACGTCATGTGAGTACGTCAAGCGTCACCTTAAACGTCACGTATGTACGTCAAACGTAAGCACAGCGTCACGTTAAACGTCACGTGTTTACGTCAAACGTAAACGTCACATGTGTACGTCAAGCGTCACGTGAGTACGCCAAGCTTCACGTTAAACGTTACGTATGTATGTCAAACGTAAACGTCGCGTTAAACCTCACAGAAATCATAAGTCCCAACGATGCCAAACCCAATTAATCATCGGCGTAAAGAAGGCATTTGACGATCAAATCATTCATTTTTAATCCATACGCACCCTCTTTCAGGTCTTTTAAACAATTGTCTATGTATAAGTTAAACAGCCATGGCGAAGCACAACATCCGTGTCTCACACCTTTTTCGATGTTAAACCAGTCCGTGCAAGCTCCGTTTATCCTCGTAAAGTGATTTCAGTGCTTGTATTAAACTACCACTCACCCCATCAGACAGGATGGAACCCTGGGGGACCCAGGCATTGGTTTTAAACGCATCAGAAGAAATACCGTCAAATGCCACATGTAAGGAGCGATCTTGCATGAAGCTCAAGAGCCATTGGCGCAGTTTGGTTGGGAGACCGTAGGCAGATAATTTACTTAGCAATGGCTGGTGCCAAACGCAATCAAAGGCTTTAGATATATCCAAGGCTATTGCACGGGATTCACCAAACTTTTCAATAGTGTTTGTCCAGAGCTGAGTGACATAAGCCAGCAAATCTCCAGTAGACCAAAGTTGTCGAAATCCATATTGTCTGTCATGGATTATCTCAAATTTCTCTAGATATTTGATGAGTTCTGTGTTAATCAAGGGCAGGGGGGGCAGCTGCCCCCCCTAGAAGTTTAAATAAATGTAAATTTTTTTGGCAAATAGAAATTAAAAACGTGTTACCTACTCTGCGCAAAATGAAGTGTTGGAAACAAAATATGTTTTCAGCCAGATTTGTTTTTTTCTATAGTTAAATATTCTACAACATTCGATATAGAGTCTGTATAGTGAGTCGTGTCGGTCGTGTTGGGTCGTTGGGAGAAAACAACATCTAGCGCCATCTAGTTTCTGACGGCAGTAGCAGTACTTTTTCCAGTAAAAAGAAATAGGATCAATTTATACGGTCAATAGCGACATCTTGTATTGAATAGCAATACCACGAAGAACGTTCTAGCATGGACTATTCCGGAAAGAAAAGACAGTGATAGCAAGTATTATAAGACAAGGATGGAAATAGATTCGAGTATTTTCTACATATTTCGGGAGCGAGAATATTTCAATATATAAGCGGAAGCGTGAGGCAGAGCACGTCAATTTAGTTCGAATACAATTCAGTTCGGAGTGTAATACGAGCGAATATTTCATACGCCATAGATAGTGTCTTATAGTTTCGTTGCGGCGACACGAGATTTACGTTTACTGCACAACAACTGGAAATATTACTTCGTCAAATGGATATCAGGACATTCTTTAAAAGAGGTGAGTCAAAACAAAACACTTAAGTAGGTACCTAATATGATTATTTTATTTGTTTAAGGGGGACTTAGACTCTCTTGTAAGTGTATATCTTAAGCATTACTTACAATATTTAAATTTATTAATTAAAAGACGTGGTTTTGTTATAATAGCTAAAATAACATTTGTGAATATTTTGTGATTAAAAAGTTAAAAAAAAAAAACATAAAAGAAAGATTTTTGCAATATTTTGGATTTATTAATAAGTCCATACCGACAACAAAGTCCCTTTTCTCTAACGTCACAAGTGTATTATTTCAAATTACCTAGTTTTGATTATTTGGCGTTCAAACCATATATATTAGAATGTGAAACTTGATCTTTATTTTCGTCCTATGCAACCCGCCTAAACACTGTAAGAGTAATTTTTTGTATCCATTTTTTAGGAAGGACACGCGAAAAAAGAAAAAAAGGTCGGGAAAGTAGCAGTGAAAGCGATGAAAATGACAACCATGATAAAACCACTCATGTAATACTAATATCATTGCATGCTAACATTGGACAAGCGTCAAATTCTCCAGCAGAACCTGTTAATATATCTGTTGCCGACTATTCTTCTCCATCGACATCCCAACAAACTTATGACGTCAACGTCGATCCTGAAATTATAGTGGACGATGGCTGTCATGAAAATGATGTGGGTCGTTATGTTGGGTTGGCTTCCCAGCTATCGACGGAAAAGAATAGGGAGTTGTTACAAAAAAATCCTTGTATCCCACCCAGAAATTACGATTTTAAAAGTGATGCAAGCCATTTAAAAAGAAAATTTAATCATGCTTGGTTGGATCAATATTCACCATGGCTAGTATATTCCAAGCGATTAAAAGGTGCTCTTTGTAAGCATTGTGTTTTGTTCCTTCCGCCCATTAGCACTGTGAGAGGAATTTTGGGATCATTTATGGTCAGGCCCTATATAAAGTTCAAAAATATGCATGAAGACTGCCGAAAGCATGCAACGACCAACCTTCACCAAACGGCGACAAATGCTGCAGAAAATTTTCTTGAAAATGTACCTGTAGACATCCAACTGCAAAGTGGACACCAAAAAGCAATCGATAAAAACAGACAAATATTGTCATCAATAATTTCTTGTATAGTATTTTGCGGTACACATGATATGCCTCTTAGGGGCAAACAAGCAGATGAGGGTGTTTTATTAGATTTATTGAAGTTGAGAATGAATTCAGGGGACGACAAATTAAAGAGTCACCTGGAAAAGTGCCGTCGCAATGCAGTTTACACATCGCCAAAAATACAAAACGAATTGATAAATTTATGTGGCGAAGTTATTAAGGAGAATATAATTAGTGAGGTTCAGAAGACCATGGCTTACGCAGTCTTAGCTGATGAAACAGCAGACGTATCTGGGAAAGAACAGCTGTCAATAGGCGTGCGGTTCTACGACGAAAGCAAAACGAAAATCAGAGAAGAATTTGTAGGGTTCGTTGAACTAAAAGCACAAAATGCTTCCGCAATTGCCGAAGCAATTGAAAATTTTTTAATTAGTTCTAACCTTTTAATCGAAGATTAGGGTTTGGATTCGATGGCTGTTCTACAATGACAGGGAAAGAGGGTAGCGTACAAGCCATTTTGAGAAAAAAATATCCTCCTGCTTTATATTTTCATTGCTCAAGTCACAAACTCAACCTTGTTGTGAATGATGCGAACGCAGTGCCAGAAATTAGAAATACTGTCGCCACTGTGAAGGATGTTATAACGTTTTTCAGGAAATCGACTACACGTCGAAACTACGCTCCAAACCTATCACGATTATGTGAGACGAGATGGTCCGAAAAATATAAATCAATCAGAAAGTTTTCTCAACATTTTTCAGAGCTTGTGAAATCTCTAGAAACGTTATCCATAGAGGGATATTATGCTACCAGAAAATCTGCATATCAGTTGTATTCAGCCGTTACAAAACCAGTGTTAATTGTTACTCTACAACAATAGCCAAATATTCAGCAGTTTTAGAACCAGTAGTTAACGCACTGCAAGCTAAATCAATCGACATGATCTCGGTAGGGGAACACATCAAAAATATCAAGGACATTCTCAGAAATGACCGCGAGTTTCCTGATAGAATAAGTAATGAAATACTTCAAAAAGCACGAGCTGTTGCAATGGATTTGAACATAGAAATTTCGGTTCCACGTCTTGCTCATAAGCAAATTCATAGAAGTAATCCGCCATCAGACAATGATAACGAATATTGGCGGCGTTCCCTGATAATACCATGCATTGATTCACTCATTTCATCATTGGGTAAAAGATATCTGTTTTTGAAACTTTAGTTTTTTGTAGTTTAACAGACTTGTGTTTTGTGTTGTGAATTAAGGAGAGTTCATCTAAAATTTATTTTTTATTTTTGGTTTATTAAAACATTAAAAGCCAAAAACTTGCATCTCAAAAATCATTTTATATTTGATTATATAAACATTATTGTTAATTGAAGAAAATTCAAACAATCAATTTAAACATTATTCTAAAAATGAACAAATAAAATTATGTCAAAAAGTTAAAAAATTTATTAAATAAAATAACTCGCAATGAACGAGACATAGCTGCCGTGGAACTTGTTAAAGAATTGCAATATTTACAAAATTTTGATGAAAAAGTTATTACGTCTCCAGAAGAAACTTTAAATTATATAACAATTAACAACTTAGTGGATTTTTTTTCTAATACGAGCATGATTCTTCTTATTTTATTAACAATGCCGGTTTCGGTTGCTACCGCAGAACGATCTTTTTCAAAACTCAAAATAATAAAAAATTATTTAAGATCGACCATGGAGCAAAACCGACTAAGTAATCTTATTTTCATTTCAATAGAATCGGACCAGCTAAAAGAATTAGACACCGAAGATTTAATTAAACAATTTTCAAAAATTAAACCACAAAAAGCTCAATTCACTTAGCTAAAATATTAATAACAATACCTTATACCTTGATAACCTTTAAAAGGTGACATGTAGCATTATTAAAATAATACATTGTTTTGTTTTTATTTGTCGATCAGTTTCGTCCTGTGATATATAAACGAGTATTTTTAATGTTTAAATATTTTTTTTTATTTCTTGTGCTTTTCTATCATATATTACCTACATTTGAAACTAACATACAAAATTGTTTAGTTGTAATACTGTTAGAATATATTTCTGTTTTCTATAAGTTTATAATTATGTTATGTACCTCAATGAGAAAATACTTGTACGGCTTGTACTTGTAAAATATAAAAATGAAAACAAATATATGAAAATACTTTTTAAAATTATTTTTCAAAAGTGGATCATAATACCTAACTTAACCCGTATCTGTACTCATATGAACGTAATACAAATTTGGGGCGTTATTTTAAATTTGCACAAAGGTGCCAAAAGTGCTAGGCGCGGACCTGTTTGTAACATATTAAATGTTTACTTGCTTATCTGACTAGTTTTTTTTGTTTTCAAGTTGATAAATTTTTGAGTTTAAAACAAGTTGTTTTCTTTTGTATTTTCAAGAATTTTACATAAGATATTAGCGTCATCCGAAGATGAGTTGCAGGCGATGGTTAATGTTATGCATGATCCACTAAAAATCAAAGGGATGAAAATGAATGCAAACAAAACGAAAGTAATGGTTTTTGAAAGAAAAGAAAGCATGACAAACTGTAAAGTTTCGACTGAGGGAGAAAGAGTGGAACAAGTAAATGAATTTGTGTACTTGGGTTCAAAGTTTACGAGAGATGGAAAGTATAACAGTGACATTAAGCGAAGGGTGTTGGCAGGAAAACAAATAAATGGGGCAATGCATAGCTTTACGAGCAGACAGAAAGTGTCAAAAAAGGCACGTCTAGCTGTGCATAGAGGTGTGTTGGTTTCTGTATGGTAGTGAACGTTGGGTTTGGCAAAAGAAGCATGAAAATAGTGAGATAAGAGAGCGCTGTGGTGTTAAAGATGTGGTTGCAAAGATAGATAAATTAATGCTTAGATGGTTTGGACACGTAGAAAGGATGGATGAAGGAAGATTGACGAAACAAATTTATAAGGCGAGTGTGAATGGACGAAAGTCGGTAGAGGTCGACCTCGGCGAACATATCTCGATCAGATCAACATTGTTTTGAAGAAAGGCCAAGTCAAGAGTACGAACAACCGACAAGCATGTATGAGAGCCCTGATGAAAGTAGATGAAGCAAAAGATGTGTGTAAGAACCGTAGCAAGTGGTCTCTGCCTACCCCTACGGGAAAAAGGCGTGACCATATGTATGTATGTAAAAATTTTTATAATATTTTTAGAATGTAAGACATAAATATTATTTATTTAATATAATAGGATTCTTGTTAGAAATTAAAGTCGAACTCTCTTCAACAAAAATCATTTATTTATTACCTTTCTCACAAACTCTTTCGTCAAATGCCTAAAAAAGAGCACCACCGCCATATCCTTTAGTTCATATGAACAGTTCCACTTCCGAGTCCTTTTTTATCAAGTAAGTTAGTGGCATTTAGCAAATGGAAACCAACTCTCACTGACAGAAACCTCACAGTTCAGACGCGGCTAAGAACACTCCGCTGTTACGTATGAAGCATTCTCTCGTACGGATGTGGACGCTTTAAGTGGACACCATGAATAAAATAAAAGCGTTTGAGATGTGGTGCTACCCGAAAATCCTCAAAATTCCTTGGACTGCACATACCAGAAATGAAGAGGTATTAAGACAGCTAAATAAGAATCGAGAACTTCTGAACACCATAAAAATAAGAAAGGTTAGTTATTTCAGACACATAATACGAGGCCCCAAATATCATATTCTTCGCCTGATTATCCAGGGAAAGGTTAAGGGCAGAAAATGGATGGGTCGCAAAAGATGTCACGGTTACGAAACATTAGAAATTGGACAGGACTGGGAGTAGAACAGCTATTCCAAACAGCAAGAGACCAATTCAATCAAATTGTCATGGAGATAGCCCACGCCTGAAGACAGACACGACACCGAAAGAAGAAGTTAGTGGTTCCACAATACTTGCAGAATTTTTAATGAACTTTCTGAACTATCCGGCAATTTTCAAAAATTGCCTTATTTGTCTAACAGTTTTTGGACGAGACATATTTTGTAAAGCTTCTACTTTTTGTTTGCCAGGTTTCACACCATCGCTCCTTATTTTACGACCAAGATATTCGATTTTCAATTTGAAAATGAAAAACTTGTTCAATTTTAATGCAAGATTAAGTTGACACAATTTAAACAATACATCTTATTAATTCTTTTATTTCTTTTCCAAAGAGCTTGAAGAAATAATTATATAGCCCATGTATGGAGAAGCAATTGAATTTCCAGAATTTCCCAGTACTTTTGTGCTTGATAGTATTTGGACGCTAAGTCCAACGTTGTTAATTATTTATTTACTCCTACGGTCTATTTGGTCCTCAATAAGTGGCAATGGATACTTTTCTTTTGCCGTTATGCTATTGAGTTGACGATAAAAAATAATCAATATTCATTCCATGGTCGCCTGCGTTTTGATCTCCGGACAAAATATCCCCGTGACAAAATATCCCCGACAGAAAACCCCTCCACCAAAAATACGCGACAAAACATTAAAAATTTTGTGGGGAAATCTAAAAAGTAAAATCTATAAAACACAACCAGCGTCGTTGGAAGATTTGCGTCAAAGAATCGTTGACGAGTGCCTTCGAATTACTCCGGAAATTCTTCTGAATGTGCGTAAACGTTTTGAACAAAATCTTTATTATTGTATGGAAGCGGGCGGTCATCAGTTTAAACATTTAATCAATTAAGTAGTAAGTAAGCAACTAAAATAATTGGAATTTTAACATGTAATTTTATTGGAATGAAATGTAAAATTTAAAGACTATTGTAAAGCGAATTGTCAGAGCTTTCAAAAGACATCTTATTCGACCCCCGATGCCATTTAAAAATTTTGGGGTTTTTCTTACCCCCGCTTGGGGTTGAAAGAAGTGAAATCAAAAATACCGGAAAAGAGTAATAAAAAATCGACGGGTCTGAGCGTTTTTCCAAAATGCTGACGAGGTTCCTGAAAATGAATCTGTATCGTTTTCGGTTGGCCACCCTGTATTTACTCTTAAAAATATGTGTACAACATTTCATGATGATCGGTTAAGTAGTTTACGAGCGAAAGCGTAACAAACAAACTCACATTCACATTTATAATATTAGGATTAGGATAATAAGGAAATAAAAAAAAATTAAACATAACTTTTATTAATGTTATAAGTAAATAAATAACATAATACACACGGTGTGCCGGTGTGATTTTTTAAAAATTGTTTTATCTAAAAATTGTTTGAAGCAAATATAACACTTACAACAGTTTCTCGCCGGTGCGAATTCGCATACGTCCCATTAAATTAGATTTTTCTAAAAAGTTTTTTAAACAAATGTCACACTTATACGCTTTCTTAACGGTGGAAATGCGCTTGTGAGTTATTAAAGTAACTTTTTGTGAAAAGTTTTTCAAACAAAAGACGCACTTAAACGGTTTCTCGCCGGAGTGACAGAGCATGTGATTTTTTATACTGTTGGTGTGAAAATTAGTTTTATTAATGTGACCAGTCAAACAGCTTTTTCGTCGGTGTGAATGCGTATGTGATTTTTTAAACCAGTTTGACATAAAAACTCTTTTAAGCAAATGTCACACTTAAACGGTTTCTCGCCAGTGTGACAGAGAATGTGATTTTTTAAACTACTTTGTTGTAAAAACTGTTTTAAGCAAATTTCACACTTAAACAGTTTTTAGCCGGTGTGAATGCGCATGTGAGTCATTAAATTAATTCTTTGTGAAAACTTTTTCAAACAAAATTCACACTCGAACGGTTTCTCGCCGGTGTGAATGCGCATGTGCCCCATTAAAGTAGCTTTGAGTGAAAAGTTTTTCGAACAAATTTCACACTTGAATAATTTTTCGCCGGTGTGACGGTGCATGTGATTTTTTAAAGCTGTTTTATCTGAAAACTGTTTTGAGCAAATGTCACACCTAAACGGTTTCTCGCCGGTGTGACAAAGCATGTGATATTTTAAACTACTTTGTTGTGAAAACTGTTTTAAGCAAATTTTACACTGAAACGGTTTTTCGCCGGTGTGAATACGCATGTGTCCCATTAAAGTAGCTTTTAGTGAAAAGTTTTTTAAACAAATGTCGCACTTAAACGGTTTCTCGCCGGTGTGACAGTGCATGTGATATTTTAAACTACTTTGTTGTGAAAACGGTTTCAAGCAAATTTCACACTTAAACTGTTTTTCGCCAGTATGAACGCGCATGTGTCCCATTAAAGTAGCTTTTAGTGAGAAGTTTTTCGAACAAATTTTACACCTGAATAATTTTTCGCCGGTGTGATGGTGCATGTGACATTTTAAACTATTTTGATATGAAAACTGTTTTAAGCAAATGTCACACTTAAATGGTTTTTCGCCGGTGTGAGTGCGCATGTGATTTTTTAAACTAGTTTGATATGAAAACTCCTTTAAGCAAATGTCACACTTAAACGGTTTCTCGCCGGTGTGAATGCGCATGTGAGTTATTAAAGTAACTTTTTGTGAAAAGTTTTTCAAACAAATGTCACACTTAAACGGTTTCTCACCGGTGTGACAAAGCTTGTGATTTTTTATACTTTGTTGATGTGAAAACTGTTTTAAGCAAATGTCACACTTAAACCGTTTTTCACCGGTATGAATTCGCATGTGCCCCATGAAAGCAGCTTTTAGTGAAAAGTTTTTAGAACAAATTTCACACTTGAATAATTTTTCGCCGGTGTGACGGTGCATGTGATTTTTTAAACAAGTTTTATCTGAAAACTGTTTTAAACAAATGTAACACCCATACGGTTTCTCGCCGGTGTGAATTCGAATGTGTCTCGTTAAATTAGATTTATCTGAAAAGTTTTTCAAACAAATGTCGCACTTGAACGGTTTTTCGGCGGTGTGATGGTGCATGTGACATTGTAAACTATTTTGATTTGAAAATTGTTTTAAGCAAATGTCACACTTAAATGTTTTTTTGTCGGTGTGACGGTGCATGTGACTTTTTAAACTATTTTGACGTGAAAACTGTATTGAGCAAATGTCACACTTAAACGGTTTCTCGCTAGTGTGAATTCGGATGTGTCTCGTTAAATTCGATTTATCTGAAAAAATTTTTAAACAAATGTCGCACTTAAATGGTTTTTCGCCGGTGTGACGGTGCATGTGACTTTTTAAACTATTTTGACGTGAAAACTGTATTGAGCAAATGTCACACTTAAACGGTTTCTCGCTAGTGTGAATTCGGGCGTGTTTCGTTAAATTAGATTTATCTGAAAAGTTTTTCAAACAAATGTCGCACTTAAATGGTTTTTTGCCGGTGTGACGGTGCATGTGACTTTTTAAACTATTTTGATGTGAAAACTGTTTCAAGCAAATGTCACACTTAATCCGTTTCCCGTCGGTGTATATGCGCATTTTCTGTAATAAGTGCTTTAAGCAAATTTTACAATTAAAAGGTTTTTTGTTCATTCGTTTTTTAACAAAATGTTGAAACCAATGGCTCAAAAACAAAATCTTGTTCCTGAAAAAGCGCCCACAAACAAAACACAACTCCAATTTGTTGTTAAAATGAACTTTTAGGTGATTTTTCCTAGTCGTTTTCTTTGTGAAGCCTGTAAACAAAAAAATTTACCAAAACTAACATATATAGTGATAAAACTAAAATAACCTTATTAAAAGTGTAGAGTTTATTCACATCAAACATGATCCAACTTTTTTTTAGTGACTTCCAAGGTAATTACAATCTGTCTTTTTTAAGACAATAGGAATTTAATATGGCCATTTGAAACATTAACTAGAGAAGTGGCATCCATTGATACCGCTTCTAGAATTACATTTATGAAAAATAAAATCAATCTAAAGAAAATAAAAAAAAGGTTATAGATAAATCATATGATAAAAGAAAAAAAAAGCCAAGGAAATAAGAAATAAGAAGAAAAAGACAAAGGAAAAATTGTAAAAATTGGTTACAATAAAGTAAATATAGATGGAGAGGACTGGAGATGGAATAAATCTACCACGAAGCTTGACCCTCCAAATTCAAAAAACTGATAATTAAAATAGATAACAAAAAAAAAACAAATGCTAGAAATACGGACACGAATTTAGGTAATAAAGATAAAAAGCAACCAAAATTAACAGATAACCCTGTAACATTTTTGTCATTATTGATTAGTTGTATTAATTGTAATGGTTTTTGAAAGAGAAGCAAGCATGACAAACTGTGAAGTTCTGATTAAGGAAGAAAGAGTGGAACAAGTAAATGAATTTTTATACTTGGGTTCAAAGTTTACGAGAGATAGAAAGTACGACAGTGACATTGAGCGAAGGTTATTGGCAGAAAAACAAATAAATGGGGCACTGTATAACTTTATGAACAGCCAGAAAGTGTCAAAAAAGGCATGTCTGGCTATGCATGGAGGAGTGTTGGTTCCTACACTTATGTACGGTAGTGAATGTTGGGTATGGCAGAAAAGACATGAAAATAGGCTTAATGCTGCGGAGATAAGTAGTCTGAGAAATATAGCCGGAGTGACTCGGTTGGATAAAGTAAAGAATAGTGAGATAAGAGAACGCTGTGGTGTAAAAGAAGATGTGGTTACAAAGATAGATAAAGTAATGCTTAGATGGTTTGGACACGTAGAAAGGATGGATGAAGGAAGATTGACGAAACAAATTTATAAGGCGAGTGTGAATGGACGAAAGTCGGTAGAGGTCGACCACGGCGAACATATCTCGATCAGATCAACATTGTTTTGAAGAAAGGCCAAGTCAAGAGTACGAACAACCGACGAGCATGTATGAGAGCCCTGATGAAAGTAGATGAAGCAAAAGATGTGTGTAAGAACCGTAGCAAGTGAAAGGAAGTGGTCTCTGCCTACCGCTATGGGAAAAAGGTGTGACTATATGTATGTGTATGTATTTGTCATTGATTCAAGGGCACTCTTACGCCACCCTTTTTCAAAACACAAACATTCAGATGTTTGATCAGCTACCAAAATGCATCGATATACCTACAATTATTTTCCCCCACACTTTAAGAAAGAGAATACATTCAAATACATTCAAAAGGCAACTAACAAAAAAATAGGAAGAGATAAGTGTATTTTTTATTTTTTTTTGTTTTATTTGTATTTTATTTTATAGTTTTTGTTAATTTAAAATTATATCATTTAAAATGAATTTTTTTCTCAGGTTTAGGACAGATATTGATGTGGAGATATTTTATGAGTTAAGGGAAAGAACAATTCATCTAGAGAAAGAAGTCTTCTTTGACTGAATTAAACTTTGTTCATTATTTGCAATTAAAGTGATTTCGTTTTTTTGTGTATTATTTGTATGTATATTTATTTATTTATTTTATTATATTAAAAATAATAAAGACATATATTATAATTATTATTATTAATGATATACGTTCATATTCATTAACAATGGGCAATCTCTGAACTGGAGATACTACACACCAAAATATGTCTTTACTGTTGTTACCCGCATATTAGTAATTTAAAGGAATAAATTCATTTCACAATAAACAAAATTCATTGAATGTTTAAAATGCAAATAACTCAAAAACTGATAGATTTACATGAAATAAACAAGAGTACCTTTTTTATTCAAAATTGAGCTGCCTTTTAGATTTTCTAGTCATTTTAGCCATAACTCATTAGGCAAAAAAGATATGTTGTAATTTACCTATGTAACAGGGTGTAACTAACGCCCTGTATGAATAGTGCTAAATTCAGCATAAAATTCGTAATTTTTATGCTAAAAAAAATAAAGTTGCCATTTTTAAGTCGATGCTGCTTAAAATCACAAAATTTCAAATTAAAATTCCAACTTTAAATACCCTGTATCTTGTAAACCTGCAACATTTGTATAAGACATATTTTGGTGTGTAGTATCTCCAGCTCAGAGATTGCCCATTCTTAATTAATCACCCTGTATATGTTTATAGAGAAAAACTTAAATTTATTATATCAAATATCTTTCTTTACTAAATTTTAATTCTTCGTATCCATTGCAATCAAATATCTAACACTTTACACACCTATAAATGGCAAAATAATAAATTGTTAAGAGTTATTTACACTTACCTTTTCTGCAAACTAAACAGGAGTATTTCCTAATTTTGCAGCTTTTCATACCAACGGCTTTCTTGAAATGTTTAGGTTTCATATCATTACATGATAGTTGTTGTGACCAATTCAATTTATCTTCACTTTTAATATTCTCAACACACTCCACTTCCTTCTTGACATCATTTATTTTATTGATATTATGATCATTCCTCATTGCTAGGTAAAGTTTAATTTAAATAATGTACTTGCACAAGTTTTATAACATAGAAAAAATATCTAACCTAACCTACTTATTATAATACTGCACGTCTGGCTGTGCATAAAAGTGTGTTGGTTCCTACACTTATGTATGGTAGTGAATGTTGGGTTTGGCAGAAGAAGCATGAAAATAGGATTAATGCTGCGGAGATGAGTAGTCTGAGAAGTATAGCCGGAGTGACTAGGTTGGATAAAGGAAAGAATAGTGAGAAGAGAGCGCTGTGGTGTAAAGGAAGATGTGGTTACAAAGATAGATAAAGGAATGCTTAGATGGTTTGGACACGTAGAAAGGATGGATGATGAAAGATTGACAAAACAAATTTATAAGGCGAGTGTAAATGGATAAGTTGGTAGAGGTCAACCTCGGAGAACATATCTTGATCAGATCAACATTGTTTTGAGGAAAGGCCAGGTCAAGAGTACCAAGAACCGACGAGCATTATGAGAGCACTGATGAAAGTAGAGGAAGCAAAAGATGTGTGTAAGAACCGTAGCAAGTGGAAGGAAGTGGTCTCTGCCTACCCCTATGGGAAAAAGGCGTGACTTTATATATGTATGTAAGCTTTTACACAAAAAAGACAAAATTACACATGTTTAAAGTTAGTTTAAACTTACCCTTTCTGCTAACTAAACAAGAGTATTTCCCTATTTCGTAATTTTTCTTTTCATCAATACATTCTGTACAATTTTTAGGAGTTAGATTACTACAAAATGGTTGTTGTATCCATTCCAATTCATCTTCACTTTTAATTGATGGCAAATCACACTCTTCATGTAACATTTCAGTTTTAATATTATTAACATCCTCCATTCTCTCCTAGTAATCATGTAATCCCTTGATAGTCTCTACAAAGTCTGTTGGTTCAACTTTTTCACATTGTTGGTATTGTATTTGAAAATTTGTATAGCATATTTCTCGCTTGGGTTCACTTTTATATTACAAAATATTTCTAAGATAGCACATTATTTTGCATGTTTTTGTTTAAGAATGTTGAAAAAATGAACTGCAAATAAGATAATTATACAAAACAATAAATGAATAAATAGAATACAAACTACCAGTCAATGTTTATGAACATAGGTCTGTACTGTAACATTCAAGACATGCAAATATTGGTGTGTGTATCTTCTACCTTGTCAGTGGTTTACTTATCTCTTGCAAAGAGTATATATCTACATTGTAATCAGAGAGACAGCTATAGGTGGCTGCAGAGAAGAGAGAGAATATTCGTCTCTCTTCCCTTGTGGCTGTGGTTTTTCAATGCAGGTGATAGCAGCTGTCAGCAGAGCACTGTCAGATGATGTCACAACGTCATTGTAGTTTAGGCGACAAAACCAGGCATATTTGAACTAGTGAAGAGTATTGTGTCTTTTGTGATTTTTAGTGTTTTTAGCTGTTGCTTTACAGATTTACTGTAAAGCAACGGCCAAGAAGAAGATGCAAGTTACTGAAACATCAGCACCTAGGATGATCACAAGAATTCGTCACCCTAATAATCTCCTACACAATCCTCCAAATAACCTCCTATATGAGCTAACAGATGTAATGCCTATTGTAGATTGCCTGGATTATCTTTTCCATAGATTCTGTTCGAAGGTCACAAATGTCAAACTTATGGAAAAATTTGCAATGAGAAGAGACCCTGAAGCACAACCCTTACATCAATACCCTCGCACTACCACCCATGAAAAAATACAACAATATTAATTAGGAGGAGATTATTCTTATTGGTTACCCAAATGGCTAACGACAGAGGTCTTTCTGCCTAACATTAATTATTATTTTATTTTTTTTTTTTCACCTCTCTATCGAAGTATATTTGTTGGATTGAATTTATTTCAGTTCAACAAAGTTCCTTATTATTATAGTGTTTTTAAATGGTTTATAAACTTTTCAGACATTTAGTGAACATATTTTATTTCTTTATGGTGCAAGACTCCTGTTCATGGAGAAATCGAGTAATTTGGCTAATAAATTTGCTTTCAGTTTTATGGTCTTTGAGACGATACAGCAGCATTTTGTTTTGGTCCTAGTGCGAGTTTTTTCATATTAAGCACTGAAATGGTGAGTAAAAACATTACTTTTCAGGAGCTTCTCAAATTATTATTTCAGTGTTTCAGGTGAGGTCCAATTATATCAAATATTTGATTTTATTGGACGAAATTCCAAAAATGTGGGCTCATCATTAATATAAACTACCCATTCTTTGGTTCCACCCCAGACAGCTTTCTGCATTGTGAAGAATGGGGTACAGGCTACATCAAAGTTTAATGTCCATACTGTGTAAGAGATGTTTCTGTGGAAGAAATTGTACAATTTAAAAGCTCCTGTCTAGTTATTAACAATGAAGACTTTGTACTTGATGGAAAAGATTCGTATTACTATCAAGTACAAATGCAACTGGCTTTGTCTGACGAAAAGTTTTGTGATTTCATAGTTTGGACTTCAAAAATTTTTATTTGTCAGCGAATATCCAGGGATAAAGATTTCTAGACTAGCAAAAGTGAAAAGGCAAAAAGATTTTTCAGGAAGTCTTTATGCCAGAGTTATTAGGGCAATGTTATACAGAAAAAGTAAGATTTCTTAAAATGTTTCATTTCCAAAAATAATAAAAGGAAAAAAGGACGCTGCAATGAAAATTGATGAAAAACAGTTAAAAAGTGTGTTCTTTGCATTTATTTACCACTAATTTGTCTATGATTTTTAGATGCCTTCAACTTCATTTCATAAACACATAGCAAATTAAGTGTTGCCTTTGTTTTTCTATTTATTACATATTTTCGCCATTAATAACAATAATAATAATATCCATTTTCTACTTACCTTCAATAATATATTTTATTCGATGGCTCAATTAATGAATTTGATTTAAAGAATAATGATTTGTTTGTCCCCCATCAAACGTTTGACAAGTGACAGCTTATGAATTATGTCACTGACAGTGGTTCGTTAAAAATACCGTGTCCGTGTAGCTTCTTCTTCTTCAGCTTCTTCTATCTGTATGTTAAAAAGTGACCTCAAGCTCAGAGCCCTTTTTTATTAGCGTATTTGTTATTCAACGATTTTAATTAACAAATTTTATAATATACAACAATTAATTAAAATATACAAAAAAAAAAACCATTGTTAATTTATAGTTATAAGTTTTCACTTCTGTCGGCAGCTCCAATGACTTCCAATTTTTATTTTTTTACTTATTATTTAAGTAATATCAGTTTATCTCTTTACAAATAAATTTTTGACAATATTTTTCTCTATGGGTAGAGGTAATCAATGTGAAAAAGTTGATCCAACAGACTTTGTAGAGACTATCAAGGCATTAAATGATTACTAGGAGAGAATGGAAGATGTTAAGAATATTAAAACTGAAATGTTACATGAAGAGTGTGATTTGCCATCAATTAAAAGTGAAGATGAAATGGAGTGGGTACAACAACCCTTTTGTAGTAATCTAACTCCTAAAAATTTTACAAAAGGTATCAATGATAGTGAAGTAAGGAAATACACCTGTTTAGTTAGCAGAAAAAGTAAGTTTAAGCGAACTTTAATACTGTGTTATTTTGTCTTGTGTGTGAAAAGCTTAATTGCAGTATTATAAAAGTAGGTAGGAGATATTTTTTTTAAGGTATAAAATTTGTGTTGGTACATTATTTAAATTAAACTTTACCACAGCAATGAGAAATAATTGTATTATCAAGAAATTAAATGATGCCCAGAAGGAAATGGAGGATGTTGATGATATTAAACCTGAAATGTTACATAAAGAGTGTGATTTGTCATCAATTAAAAGTGAAGATGAATTGGAATGGATGCAACAACCATTTTATAGTAATCTAACACTTAAAAATTCTACAAAAGGTATCAATGAAAAGAAAACTAGTGAAATAAGAAAATACTCCTGTTTAGTGAGCAGAAAAGGTAAGTTTAAACAAACTTTAAAACTGTGTAATTTTGTCTTTTTGTATGCATAAAGCTTACTTGCAGTATTAATAGGTAAGAAGTCTTCTACATTTTAGTAGACTTGGAAACGGCCTATGATAGAGCGGTGAGAAATGAATTGTGGTCAATATTGTCTATGTATGGGGTAAGCAGTAGTGTGATATGAGCACTGAAATCACTTTACCAGGATTCCACTGCTTGTGTCAGGATAAACCGAGCTTACACAGACTGGTTTAACATCAAAAAAGGTGTTAGACAGGAATGTGTGACTTTGCCATGGCTGTTTAACTCATACATACACAGTTGTTTAAAAGATTTAAAAGAGAATGCATATAGATTGAGAATGAATGATTTGATCGACAAATGCCTTCTTTACAGAGATTATCAGGTCATACTAGCATCATTTGAAGAGGAGTTGCAGGCTATGATGCATATAGATTGAGAATGAATGATTTGATCGACAAATGCCTTCTTTACGCAGGTATCAGGTCATATTAGCATCATTTGAAGAGGAGTTGCAGGCTATGGTTAATATTATGCATAATGCCCTAATAATCAAAGGGATGAAAATAAATGTAAGCAAAACGATAGTAAGTGTTTTCAAAAGAAAAGAAAGCATGACAACCTGAGAAGTTCTGATTAAGGAAGAAAGAGTGGAACAAGTAAATGAGTTTGTATACTTGGGTTCAAAGTTTACGAGAGATGAAAAGTATGACAGTGACATTGAGCGAGGGTATTGGTAAGAAAACAAATGAATGGAGCACTGTATAACTTTATGAATAGCCAGAAAGTGTCAAAAAAGGCACGTCTGGCTGTGCATAGAGGAGTGCTGGTACCGGTGTGAAGTTAGCAGCCAAAGACGGGCCATTTGTAATAACTAGACAATCGTAGCGGGCCAAAGAATAATGCTTAATCGTTAAAAAATTTATGTGTTCTATAAACATATACATATATTATTACCTACACTTATTATTTTAATAGTAAAAAAGCAAAAGGTAAGGAAATTATAAGCACAAAATATAATATGAATTTAGTGTAGTTCTTAATGTGAAGTATTATCACTTTATTTTCTGGTGTCATTACTGGTTGATGGTGCATGAGAAAAATGAAATTGAGACTGTTTCATCAAAATTTCATCATAGTCCGGTTCCATTTGCGAAGCAGAAATTCTTAAAACTGATGAAAGGTGCTCATCTGTAATTCTGTTTCTTAAAGAAGTTTTCCTAAGCTTCATTGTTGAAAAGATTTGTTCGCATATATAAGATGAGCCGAACATTGTCATTATCTTCATTGCATGAGTAATTAGATTTGGGAAATTATCTGGACTTAAATTTTTATAAAATTCTAGTAATGGTACTGTATGAAAAGTTTGTTTCAGGAGAGTATGACATTTCAGTTCTATTAACTCAAGTTGAAATTTTGCATCAACTTCTTCGTAATTAACATCGAATGGGGTCGCAAAAATACTAAACTCTGGTTCCATTTTTCTAAAGTCCTGAAATCTCCTTTTAAATTCTGAAGATAGTTTTCTCAAATTAATTTCGTATTTTTTAATCTTATTGTTTGATATAGTGAATTTTAAAGATTGTATTCTTGGAAAGTGAGAAAAATCAGATTTAGAGATCTGATTAGCAAATAATAATAACTGTAATTTGAAACTTTTCAGGTATTGCCAAATATCGTGAAGAAACTGATTGAAACTGGCGATGTAATAATCCTCTGGAACGAATCATATTTACTAGTTTTACAACAATATTAAGTATATGGTCAATATCTAAAGCCGATTTACAGAGAGCATCCTGATGTATAAGGCAATGAAAAAAAACAACATCATTTTCCAGATACTTAGAATTAAAATTCCCAACAAATCCTTGATTGATTCCAACCATATTAGGAGCACCATCTGTAGTTACATTACATAACTTATCAATAGGTAAACGAAGTTTATCGATGCAATTTTCAAATTAACAAAATATATCGGCACCAGTCGTTGTTCCTTTTATTGACTGTAGCCCTGCAAGTTCTTCTGTAATTTCAAAGTGGGCGTTGATTCCTCTTACAAATATGAGTAACTGCGCAGTATCGCTGATATCTGTACTTTCATCCATGGTAATTGAATAAAAAATAAATTTTTGAGTTTTTGTAGTCAGTTGTGAAATTAGATTTTTATCAATATTTTCAATTCTCTCGGTGATTGTTCTTCTTGCACTGCTTTATAAATTTACCATCTGAAAATGCTTTATTAGATTTAGCAATATTATAATCCAACACATAACTGGTTTTCGTAGCGCATCTTTGAGAATGATTAGCTCTCCGAAATAATTGTTGTTGACTTGATAAATTTTTTATTAAATCTTTCGATTTAATTTTTTTCACCTCTTCACTTAACGATGAGAAAGAGTGGTTTTCATGTTTGCTCTTGAAATGGCGTTGAATGTTATATTCTTTTAAAACTGCAACAGTTGTAACAGTTGTATTGCAAAGTAAGCATACCCGTTTTTCTTTAAATAAAGTAAAGAAATATTTCCACATCCATTCTTCTTTAAAAACTCGACATTCTGAATCCACTTTTCTTTTTTTAACATCCATTTTAGACGTTACCTACTACGGAGAACAACACACAGAAACGCAATTGACGAAAGCTTACTGCTAACTAAAGCTCTTGCGCGGGTGTTTGTTGAGGCAGTGGGAGTTTCGGGAATTACACAAACAATTACTCGAGTCACAGTGGGTCGTTGCAGATGACTGACAAAACTTTTGCTTATGTATTCAAACCATTTTTCCACACTCAACATGCTTTTCCTGAAACATGAACCCTAAGTCGCTAACTAACTGATCTTCGGGCGGCCTCGCTTGTATTTATACCTACCTGCAAGGATTGTTCGGGAATTGGATTTTTCCGGTTCTTTCGAGAAAACAGAACAATGAATCGAAAATGCGAGAGTGTCTAGAAGTTTCGAGCGAAGATGAGTCATCTGTTTAGGTCGGATGGATTTGTCCAGAATACTATTGTGTTTTGAATATCGCCGCAGGTAGTTTTTATGCGGGTCGTCACATTACGAAGTAAGAACGCGTTCAAACATTCTCACGACGGCACTCTTAAACGGGCCGGATTAAACCTTTCCGCGGGCCGTAGTTTCCCCATCACTGGTCTAAGGGATAGTTTATATTAAATGTTTACTTGATCTTCGGTATAGATTCTTCCAGTGGACATAAAAATAATATACCAAGAGATGATTGATTTGGGAGCCGTCTAAGGGGTAGTTTATATTAATAGAAAAATGAAAAAATTCGTTTAACACCCTCTAAAATGTTTAGCCAACTTGATCTTCGGTAAAGATACTTCCAGTGGACAAAAAAATAATATTCCAAGAGATGATTAATTTGGGTGCCGTCTAAGGGGTAGTTTATAGTTATGAAAATTTTAAAAAATTGTTTAACACCCTCTAAAATGTTTAGCTAATTTGATCTTTGGTATAGATACTTTCAGTGGACAAAAGAACAATATACCAACAGATGATTGATTTGGGAGCCGTCTAAGGGGTAGTTTATATTAATAGAAAAATGAAAAAATTCGTTTAACACCCTCTAAAATGTTTAGCCAACTTGATCTTCGGTAAAGATACTTCCAGTGGACAAAAAAATAATATTCCAAGAGATGATTAATTTGGGTGCCG
Organism: Agelastica alni; assembly: GCA_950111635.1. Taxonomy (NCBI): domain Eukaryota; kingdom Metazoa; phylum Arthropoda; class Insecta; order Coleoptera; family Chrysomelidae; genus Agelastica; species Agelastica alni. Next base: position 5,938,472 of record OX467709.1, on the reverse strand, counting down.
TCTAAGGGGTAGTTTATAGTTATGAAAAATTTAAAAAATTGTTTAACACCCTCTAAAATGTTTAGCTAATTTGATCTTTGGTATAGATACTTTCAGTGGACAAAAGAACAATATACCAACAGATGATTGATTTGGGATCCGTCTAAGGGGTAGTTTATATTAATAGAAAAATGAAAAAATTCGTTTAACACCCTCTAAAATGTTTAGCCAACTTGATCTTCGGTAAAGATACTTTCAGTGGACAAAAAAATAATATTCCAAGAGATGATTAATTTGGGTGCCGTCTAAGGGGTAGTTTATAGTTATGAAAAATTTAAAAAATTGTTTAACACCCTCTAAAATGTTTAGCTAATTTGATCTTTGGTATAGATACTTTCAGTGGACAAAAGAACAATATACCAACAGATGATTGATTTGGGATCCGTCTAAGGGGTAGTTTATATTAATAGAAAAATGAAAAAATTCGTTTTACACCCTCTAAAATGTTTAGCCAACTTGATCTTCGGTATAGATACTTCCAGTGGTCAATAAAATAATATATCAAAAGATGATTGATTTGGGTGCCGTCTAAGTGGTAGTTTATAGTTATCAAAAATTCATTTAACACCCTCCAAAATGTTTAGCCAATTTGATTTTTGGTATAGATACTTCCAGTGGACAAAAAAATAGTATACCAAAAGTTGATTGATTTGGGAGCCGTCTAAGGGGTAGTTTATATTAATAGAAAAATGAAAAAATTTGTTTAACACCCTCTAAAATGTTTAGCCAACTTGATTTTTGGTATAGATACTTCCAGTGGACCTAAGAATAATATGCCAAAAGATTATTGATTTGGGTGCCGTCTAAGGGGTAGTTTATGGATATGGAAACTGGTGAAAGGTGAAAGTTTACTTGACTTTGTCGATATTGATCACTACAAATACGAATTAAAAAGGTTGCTACTGAGAAGGAGTTCCCCAGTTGAGGATATCTGCTTTTTTTGTGGAAGACAACGAAGAGATGACGATTTTGTTTGTAGGTTATGTAGAGGACCAACTCATTAAAAATGTATTTAAACGGCGGATGAAATTAAATGTGGATTTTCCATGAAAGAAAAAATGAAAAACGGAATTTGCGATCTCTGTAGATTATATTGACAGATAACCAATATATGTCCAGAACATCATTGTATACATACCAGGTGACAACTAAATAGGGCTTGGTCGATTCAATCTTTTTGAAATAAAATTCGGTAAATTTCAACTACTTAATTTTTAGGACTTTCAGTCGATTTTTAAATGATAATTTCTATTAATATTTGCACAATAATATTAAATTTGATAAAAAAATAATTTATTGATGACTACTTCAGTTTTTCGAAAATATCATAATCATAATGGCCAAGTGACAATCCTCAATGATATACATGATAATATATACATGAGCCAATATTTATGATTCTTTTATATATCAGAACAATCGAATTCTGAGAGCCTGTAGTTTTTTAATTTTCAATATCCTTTTTGAAAACCGGTATTTTGAGTTGTAATAAGTTTGAGTGAGGCTAACAACCCGCAATTAACAAATTTTTTTAAAAGCCTAAATCAGGTTATATGTTGATGGAGCTTAATGTGGAATATCCATCAACCACTTTTCACTAAAAATTTCTCAACAGTACTTTCAAATGTTTAGAACTCCATTAATAATGATAAGCTACTATGCAAGATTGTAATAATTTATTTTCGATTTGATCAATTTCATCAACCACTACTTTTGAGCCTAACCAAAGTTATTATACGTTCTCGTTATTATTTAATATTGGAGAATTTTTTTGTATTTTATTTTCATATAATATACGTTTTAATTTGTTTTTTAGCATTAAAGTATTTGTTGTAACGACTTCAGTAATAATAATAAGATGTATAATGTTTTTATTCCAATTCCAATACCCATTGTTATATCTAAATATAAATCTTATAATAATTATTCTTTGTTGGAGACTTTTGACATTTATTTTATTTTCATATACATATTTTTATTTGTTTTAAACAAAGTATTTTTTTGTTATAAATATCTAGATGATGTTTTTATTATACATATGGACTTCATGATTCATCCTATTATACTATTTTGTTTATTTATCATTTAAACAGTTTTAAAAAGCGAATATTTCTTTGTAAATCTGAGTAACTGTGTAATATAATATTAATTATTGCTGAATGTTGGAGTTTAGATATTTATTTTATTTTATTATGTTTTTTAAGAAATACAGTATTTTTTGTTATAACTAACGAAATTTTAATTTAACTAATAACATTTGAACTTCATTATTAAATATCAGCAATAATGCTATTTTGTATAAGGTTCTTTTGATCAATTTCAATAACCGTTGTTGATGCGAATAATTTTCTCTGTATCTAAGAAAATGTAATTTAATAATTATTCTGTATTTTTATTACTGTTTCGTAGCATTAATTAAAAAATTATAGAATGCGTCAGCAGAAATTCTTTTTTTTTTAGGTATAAATAAAGTTGGCTAAACATTTTAGAGGGTGTTAAACAAATTTTTTTAATTTTTCATAACCATAAACTACCCCTTAGATGGCACCCAAATCAATAATCTTTTGGCATATTATTCTTATGTACACTGGAAGTATCTATACCGAAAATCAAGTTGGCTAAACATTGAGTATTAAACGAATTTTTTCAATTTTTCATAACTATAAAACAAGATGGCGGAGAAAGAGTCACAGTGTTTAAATGTGGTCTCTGACATTATTGAAGATAACTTTAAAGAAAAGCAATTCAAATGTTTCCAAACAAAACCAATGAAAAACCTAGTTTGCGTGGAGTGTGGAGACGTTTTTCATGTGTCTTGTGCAGTGAAAAATAAACTGAAATTTGTTAAGATCTGTGAATCGAGAATAATATGTTGTAAAGCAAAAAATCCAGAAGAAACTAAGGCATATCTAAAGCTAGAAAATGAGGCACTCAAGAAGTTGATTATAGAAAAGGAAGAAAAGTATAATCTGTTGTCGGAAAATATTAAACTTCTGAATCGAAACAATCAATTACTTGAGGAAAAACTAGAACTAATCTCAAATAAAAATGAACCCAACAAAAAAACTCAGGTAAATACCTCTCTAAATACCAATAAAAAGCAGCCCAGACAAACCGAAACAAAACAACAAAAACAATCAACAACTGTGACAAATATATCCAGCTCCAATGAATTCGCGATGTTGTCAGATCCTTCCATAAAGGGGAAGAAAATGGACTTACCTGAATATCTCGGAGAACTTAGTGAAGCACAGTCCACCAAAATGGGTGAACTCATTTATATGGAGAAAAATGAGGTATCTGAAGATAACAATGGTTTCAAGACAGTCACATATAAAAGAAATAAAACAATACATAAAAATATTGGTGAAAACGATAAGCAAAACGATTTTGGAGTCCAAAGCAAAATATGGCTATATCTCTATCGAGTGAAACGTCACGTCACTCCTGATAAAATAGTTAAATTCATCAGAGATCAAGAAATATTTCACCATGCTGATATCGTAATTAAGGAACTACCGACAGAAGAATATCAAAATAAATGTTTCATGTTTGGAATCAACTATGACCTCAAGAATGAAATATATAAACCATCTACGTGGCCAAAGTCAGTTGTATATAGAAGGTTTGACTTTAGAAAATACCACAATTATGAACAAAATGATAAGGTTTTTGAAAAACTTCACATCTAACTCTAATGCACCCGACTATATGGAGTATCCAGCCAAAATCACTACAATAATCTCAGACAACATAGAAATACAGTCGGAAACACATCTACCCCAAGACCATCACAATATAACAACGCAGTGTAGATTAGAGAAAATGGGCAATAGAGCTACAAAAAATAATAATAACGGAAAACCCTTCACATTTATGCATCTGAACATACAGGGAGGACTTGCTAGTAAATCCAGTGATCTCAGTATAATATTAAAAACTCAAAATGTAAATGTCCTTTACATCAGTGAACATTGGCTTTGTGAGGACAAATTGAAAGCAACTACCCTGAGAGACTTTCAACTAGTGTCCTACTTCACAAGAAAAAATAAACAGAGAGGTGGCGTATGTGTGTACGTTAATAACAATCTCAATTTTGAACCGATACCCTTATCAACGAAAAGCGCCGAAAGTGAATTTGAAGTATGTGGGGCAAGAATGAAACTCTTTGGTACAAAAAAAAAATAGTTGTATATCCTAACAGTATATAGGACACCTGAAGTTTCGAACTTTAAATCATTCATTACGAAGTTGGAATCATTAATGTTTGATATTTATGATGGAGATAATTTATATGTCATTTGTGGAGATTTCAATGTAGACTTTCTAGTAAGTAGCAACCAAAAAAATTCATTAATCAATTTACTGGGTGAATATAATATATATCATCACATAGAAGAACCAACTCGAATAACACATTATTCTGCTACCTGCATTGATAATATTTTTTCTGACATGGATGTTGATTATACGAGTGTAAATAATATATTTTTCTCTGACCATTTCTATCAAATTGGTATTTTCAAAATAGTAAATCCAAAGGAAAACATTGTTAAATATAAATATCAGAGAAATCTGTCTAAATCAAATATTGAAATTTTCCAAACTCTAATTTCTAAAGAAGATTGGTATGAAGTATGTAATGCAGTGTCATTTCATGATCAGTTTTCTATATTTTATAATACTCTCCTATACTATTATAATGTAGCTTTCCCAATAAAAAAGACAATTGTCAGGAGCTCGAAAAAGAAATGGTACTCCCCAATGATTAAAGAGATGCACGATCAACTATACGAGATGGAAAAACTGAAAAAAGAATTGAACGATCCACATTACACTCAGAGATATAAACGCTTTAAAACGGAATATAAAAACCTTGTGAAAAGCTACCAAAAACAACTAAATAATAATCGAATCTTAAACTCAAATAATATAGTACGAGAAAGCTGGAAGGTAATAAAAGAAAATACAGGAAATTACAACAAAAGACCTACAACTCTCCCTGATTTTCAGGGAATTCATCTAACGCATAGCGTTGATAAAGCAAACTATATCAACAACTACTTTTTAGGGTCAACTCAGAACTGTCCATTACCAGACTATGACATGAAAATTGATAAATATCATCTAAGTTTCTACCTTACGCCAACGCTACCGGAAGAAATTAAAACTGTATTAATGAGAACAACTCGTAAAAATACTCCGGGGGTAGATGGTATCAATGGTTTAATCCTGAAATCAGTCTCAGAATTTATTGCTGAACCACTGTCATTTCTTGTTAATGAATCATTCCTATCGGGTACTTTTCCAGACATAAAAGAGTCCAAAGGTGTACCAATCTTTAAAAACAAAGGATCTTCTTCTGATATACAAAACTATAGACTAATATGTGTTCAGAGTCAAATCTCAAAAATCTTTGAGGCCGTGTACTCAGACAGACTAACAAATTATCTGGAACAGTTCAAATTGGTTCCCTCATTCCAACATGGTTTTAGAAAACAAAAATCCACCATATCAGCTATTTCTGATTGTTTAGAATTCATTTATAGTGCATTAAATAATAAAAAAAAAAAAACACTAGAGCTTTTTTATGACCTGAGCCGTGCGTTCGACACGATTGATCAAAACCTGCTACTGCAGAAATTAGAAGGAATGGGGGTACGAGGAAAGCCTCACGAGTGGGCAAAGTCGTATCTCACAAACCGGACACAAACCGTTATAATCAATGACATTAAATCAAACCCCGGAAAATTAGATATAGGAGTACCCCTAGGCTCCATTTTGGGGCCACTATTTTTTATAATTTTTGTAAGTGATATAAATACATTCTGCACTATTCCTGATCAAAAAATACTTTATGATGATGACACAAATATTTTAATGTCAAGTGATGAAATTGAAAGTCTAGTTAAGCATAGTAACGAAGCATCCAGAGAGTTAAAACAGTACTGTAATCAAAATGGACTAATGATGAATGTTTCAAAAACTTATTTCATGCGATTCTTACCTAAAACGAAATCACCAGACTATGATCTATATTTACATTTAGATGGTAAATCTATACAGAGCACTGCCTCCCTTAAATTCCTGGGACTTACTCTTGATCCAAAACTAACATGGGAAACACATATAAACACGATAGTATCCAAACTAAGTACCACTTGTTACGTTATAAAAAACATAAGAAATACAGTTACCTTTGATCTCCTGAGATTACTCTATTTTGGACTAGTGCAATCAGTACTTCAATACGGACTATTACTTTGGGGTGCTTCACCACATTTAGAAAAGACATTTATAGCACAAAAAAAAGTAATGAGAGCAATGTATAATATTGCTCCATCATCATCTTGCCGACAACTATTCAAAGAATCTAAAATATTAACCTTGCCAAGCCTTTATATTTTTCAAGTGATACTATACATAAAAAATAATGAACATAAGTTCATGAAGAATAAAGACATACACTCGTATAATACAAGTTCAGAATTAAATTTACACCAACCTTACTCAAGACTAGCAGTAGGTCAGAACTCACCCAATCACGACGGAATTAAATATTATAATAAAATAATGAACATTGTAAAAGCCACCACAGAAATGTCTTTCAGAAACAAATTAAAAATGTTCTTAATTGAAAATGCATTTTATAGCACTGAGGAATTCTTGAATTTCTGAAATCTTCACATAGATACTTCATCTATACTTAATTGATATGTATTTTATTTTGTAGTTTGTCTTTTAGTTTAGTTTAAGGTCCTGGACTAGTCTGATATGTTTATACATTTTTTATATATTTATACTGGATGTGTAATCTTGATTGATGTTAATAAATTGTATTGTATTGTATTGTATAAACTACCCCTTAGACGGAACCCAAATCAATCATCTTTTGGTATATTATTTTTTTGTCCACTAAAAGTAACTATACCCAAAATCAAGTTGTCTTAACATTTTAGAGGGTGTTAAATGAATTTTTCATAACTATAAACTACCCCTTAGACAGCACCCAAATTAATCATCTTTTGGCATATTATTCTTATGTCCACTGGAAGTATCTATACCGAAAATCAAGTTTGCTAAACATTTTAGAGATTGTTAAACGAATTTTTTCAATTTTTCATAACTATAAATTACCCCTTAGACGGCACCCAAATTAATCATCTTTTGGTATATTATTTTTTTGTTCACTAAAAGTAACTATACCCAAAATCAAGTTGGCTAAACATTTTAGAGGGTGTTAAACGAATTTTTTCAATTTTCTATAAATATAAACTACCCCTTAGACGGCCGTTAAATCATTCATTTCATAGTATATTCTTTTGTCCAGTGAAAGTATTTATATAAAATATTAATTTGGCTTAATATTTTAGGGGGTAAATACTTCTTCTTCTTCTTCTTCTTCTTCTTACGTTAGGACTACGTCCTGTGTTTGCCTCAAAGGTTGCCCAAAAACAATTGGGACGATGAAGACCAGCTATCTATCATACCATCTTTTTGGTGGGCGTCCAGTTGGGCGTGGTGTGTTGGGCCGCTTCTCTCTCACAATTTTTGCCAGCCGGTCGTTTGGCATTCTGCTAACATGGTCTCTCCATTCTCTTCTTCGGTTTCTTGCCCATCTTACTATGTCTTGGACTTCACATATTTCCCTTATCTCTTCGCTTCTTTTATGGTCAAGTAAGGTATAGCCAGTTATCGATCTAAGAATTCGCATTTCCGTTGATCTAAGAAGTCGCTTTGTAGTCGTGTTCTCCGCTCTGGTCTCTATCGCGTATGTCATAATCGGTCTTACACATGTCTTATACATTCTGACCTTACTTCTGGTACTCATGTGTTTATTTCTCCAGATTGTCTCTCAAGAATCCTGAGATTAGAGATGCCTTTGTTGTTTGAGCTTTTACTTCCTCCTTAATATTTCTAGTGCTAGTTATATTAGCTCCTAAATATTTAAAGGACATCACTTGTTCTACACTCTGCTCATAGATTGCGAGTTTACATCTTCTCGGTTCTTGTGTAAGAGTCTCTGTAGGTTGTCCTCGTCTTCCGATACGATTACAGCATCATCAGCGTAGCATATGATTTTTATTTCTTTATCTCCCAGTCGATATCCTCTCCCAGTTAGGTTAGGTTAGGTTAGGTTTTATGTGAGTGGGGCGTGGTCGCCCCTCCACCGCGACCCTTAGTAGGTCTATTGTGGCTCACCCCTAGAGGCTACAGTTCACCGTACAATCCAGCCCTTCTTACGAAGTTCATGGTTGTATAGGGTGAGATTTTTTTAAAATCGGTAGGTTCTAGGTTAGTGTAACCAAATATGTTGAACCTTATTCTTCCCAGGCCGGGGCATGAACATAGTATATGTTCAGCAGTTTCGTCTTCCACGCAGCAGAACCGACAGTCCGTTTGTTGGTTCAGATCTATCTTTCTGAGGTGGTATCTCAGACGACAGTGTCCCGTAAGCAGTCCTGTTAGAATACGCAGGTCATTTCTGCTCCATTCTAGGATCTGCTTAGTTGTGTTTCTCGAGGGTTGTAACGGTAAAAACGCCTTCGAGTGGGTTAGCCCTGGTAAGTCGGACCAGTACGTGAGTATTTTCCTCTCCGCCCAGTCCGAAATAATTGTTTTGGCGGCACTTGTGGTGACTCCAAAAACCGGTTCTGGTCCAGTGAACGCAGATTCGGCCCCCTGTTTTGCAAGGGTGTCGGCTTTTTCGTTTCCTTCCACCCCCTGGTGCCCAGGTACCCACAGTAGGGTCACCCTGTTGTTCGCACCAAGGTACTCTAAGGATTCGATGCAATTCCATACAAGTTTAGAATTTATCTTGTTGGAGCTTAGTGCTTTTAAAGCGGCCTGGCTGTCTGATATTATGTTTATGTTTTTGTTTGCTAGAGGTCTGTTGGTCAACTCTCTTGCACACAATTCGATAGCGAATATTTCAGCCTGAAAGATTGTGGCATACCTGCCAAGACTGGTAGATATTTCAATCTTTGGTTTCCTGCTGAAAACACCGGCCCCAACTCCATCTGGGGTTTTTGAGCCGTCTGTGTACATTACGTATTCAGTCTCTGGGAAGAGGATTTGTCCCCTCATCCATTCGTCTCTCTCCGGAAAGAGGACTTTGAACGACTTTCCTACGTGTATTTTTGTAGCTAGCAAGTCAGGAACCATCCCGAGAATTTGGTGGTTTTTTGTTTTACTCAGTATCCCGGAGTGATCTCCGAGTTGCTCTCCATTTATTTGCTTTTCCAAAGACAGGAATCTATAGGAAGCTATCCTGGCCTCCCTCTCTAAGAGAATATCTAGGGTGTTCCATCGCTGCCGTTGGTGTGCTGGACATAGCTCCAGTTATGGCCAGGCATGCCAGCCGCTGAAGGCCAGCAAGCTTTGCTTTAGCTGTCTGTTGTAACCCTTTGGTCCACCAGACTACTGAACCATACGTGACCATAGATATTATCATTGTTTGATAAATCCAGTAAATCTGTTTGGGGTTCATTCCCCAAGATTTGCCACATACTCTTCTGAGATTCCAGAGAGAAAACCTGGCTTTGTTTATTGTTTTTTCCAAGTGGGCGTTCCAGGTGAGTCGTTTATCCAGAACTACACCCAGGTATTTCACTTCCGTCGCAAATGGAATGCTCTCTCCGTATAGGACAGGCTGCCGAAGCTTATCTAGCTTTTTCCTTTTCGTAAAAGGAATAATTACAGTTTTTCGGGGGTTTACAGACATCTGTTCCCTCTCGCACCATCTGTATACTGTGTTAAGAGCTTCTTGAAGGACGTTTGAGATCGTCGCTTCAAATTTACCTCTAACTATTATAACCAGATCATCCGCATAGCATTGAAAATCTACTCCCTGCATGGAAAGCTCGCTCAGCAGAGAGTCGACTAGAAGTGACCACATTAGGGGGGAAAGTACCCCGCCTTGTGGACATCCCTTCTCCGCCCTGAACCTAACCGACTCTCCATGCAGTGATGATATTATATATCTGTTTTCAATCATGTTTTTGATCCAGTTACAGATTTTACCGTCTATCCCTCTATCCCTAATTGATGTATAGAGTGACTGTGGTAAGGCGTTATTAAACGCTCCTTCTATATCTAGAAAAGCTGCCAGCGCAATTTCCTTATGTTTAAGGGAATGGCCGATCTTTCCTACTAGATTGTTTAGAGCTAAATCCGTAGATTTGCCTGTTTGGTAGGCATATTGGTGGGGGTTTAAGGGATGTTCCCTAAGATTCCCTTCTCTAATATGTCTATCAATATTTCTTTCCAGAGTTTTCATTAAGAATGAGGTAAGGCTGATCGGCCGGAAGGATTTGGGTAGGGAATGATTCACCGTACCCGTTTTACGTATGTATACAACTCTCGCCGTTGACCAGCCCAGCGGAATATAACTCCACGCCAAACTTGCTCTGAATAGTTTAACCAAAAGAGGTAGTAAAATTTCGCTGTCCTTCTGAATGAGGGCAGGGAAAACACCATCCTCCCCTGGAGACTTAAATGGGGAGAAATAATTCACCGCCCATTGTACAGATGTTGGGGTGACCACTTTTGAAACCTTTCTCCAGTCCTCCCTTTTGGGTCGTGATGTCGATCCCATTGAGAGTGGAATTTGCTCCTGGTCCCTCAGAAGCAGACTGCCGGGAATGTGGGTCTGCAAGAGAGTCTCTAACGTTTGCCTATCAGAGTCCGTAAAAGAGCCATCTGGTCGTTTTATCGATCCAATCTCTTGCGTCGGATCTCTGGCGAGAGCCTTGTGGATTCTTGTGCTGGCAGGTAGATCTGATATACTCTGACAGAACCTCCTCCAGGATTCTCTTTTGGCTTTCCTTATTTCTTTGTTATAAGTCGTTAGAGCTGTACGATAGATTTCCCAGCAACCTGTTTCTTTAGCTCGATTGAAGAGACGTCGAACTTCTTTTCTTTGCTTGTCTAAGCTTCTGCTCCACCATGGTGTACCTCTATGGTCCCTCTTCTCCTTTAATGGGCAGTTTTCCTTATAGGCCGTTAGAAGGGCGGATGTGATATGCTCATTCGCCGCTTCTATTTCAGCTCTATTATGTATAGTGCTATTACCGTTACCTAGGTGCTGTTGGAGGGATTCACAATACCCTTTCCAATCTGTGCATTTTGGATCTCGAAATTGCACTATGGGACGTTGTCCTATTCTCACGTCAAAACGTATGTGTCTATGATCTGAGCATGAGGGCTCGGTAGATACCTGCCAGTTAACTATTTTGGTACTCATAAACTGTGTACTAATAGTTATGTCTAGAACTTCTCCGCGAATTCTGTTCACGAAGGTTGGTTCCGAGCCTACGTTGTTGACTGCTAGCCCTTCCCCTATTATATAATTATATAAGTACTCACCTCTTTCATTGATGTCGCTGCTGCCCCAATCCAAATGGTGGGAATTTGCGTCGCATCCAATGATCAGTTGCCTGTTGTTCCTCTTGCAGAAGGCGACTAGATCTCGCACTGCTGCTGGAGGAGGGTGTTCTTTTCGGTCTCCAGGGAAGTAAGCAGAGCAGACGACTACATCTACTCTACTGTCTCCTCCTGAGATCGAAAGCTGTGCTGCAACCACATCAGGGGTGCAAAACTCTGTTAACATAAAATAGTTTATGTTTTTCCTGATTAGTATGCATGCTCTTGGCTTACCACCTAGAGTACACGCTATTAACTTACCGGAGCAGTTTCCTAGGCCGCTTATTCTGCCTGTATTGGAAGTCCAGGGTTCCTGGATTAGTGCCACATCGAGTTGCTCCTTGGCGAACCTCCTGCTGAGGACATATGAAGCCGCTCTAGCATGTTGGATGTTCGCCTGGAGAAATTGAATGTGGTTATCCATTTCTACTTAAAGGTAGAGTGGGGAGGTTTACTTTCCTTCCCCGTATTGTTTCCTGGTGTAGGTCGTTTTGTCGACGCTTTACCATGAAGGGGTTTTTTCCCTTTTCCGGCTTTTTTGCTGGTTTTGGCCGGCCTCTTCAGTCCCGCTGTCGCCGCCGAGGTAGATTTACCTCCCTCTTTGGTTCTAACGGTTACCTCCGAAGACTTTGGAATTTCCACCGATGATGGATCTTTCTTGGCTTCCTTGGACCGGAATTGCACCTGTCCAAAGCCAAAATATGGGCGGAAATTTAGCCGCTCCAAATCTTTAATGGATACCTCATCCATTGAGAACGTCCACATTTGACCAGGTCCTGCGTTTTCCCTGTGTAGAATGGTCCACTCCTGGGTATGCAGGGTACGGTTCATCTTCCGCAGACGGTTGGTTACCTGTTCTCCCGTCAGTCTGGGTAGTCCCTCATCGTCTGGGATGAAAGCCACACAGATGTGGGGTTTCGGTATGTCTTCCTTCTGAACTAATTTCAGCTGGGCGTTTTCCCAGGGTTGAAGGTAGCATATCACTTCCTCCATCCACTTGACCGTCTCAGCGTCCGTACAGGACAGAAGGAGGATTCCAGGTCGAATGGTGCAGCTCTGGAATCGCACTTGTGGACCATCGTCCGGTAGTTTGTCTACAGTGTCCATAATGGATCGCTGTAGCAGCCGTAGCTGTTCGTTTGACAGCTGAGCATTTGGGTGTTCTGGGTGGATTATGCCCACCTTGATGCCCTGAGCTACAGTTGCAAAGGAGCGTTTTTGCTCGTTTGAGTCCTCCATAGTGCGTGGCTTTTTCACCGCCGCTTCTGGAGTGCTACCATCCGAGCGTATTCGCTTGCTGGTGAGAGCAGGGGGGGATTGATCCCCGCTCCTTTTCTCATACCGTTCTTTTAGTATTTGATCTAAGGCGGTTTTGTAAGGTACCCCGCTCTTGATCAATCGGCTAAGACGTTTTCTCGTCGCGCCGGCACCCACACACACACACAAGCACCCACCCACACACACACACAATCACCCACACACACACACACACAAAATCACCCACACACACACACACACACACACACACACACACACACACAAGCACCCACACACACAAGCACCCACACACACACACACACACACACATACACACACAAGCACCCACACACACACAAGCACCCACACACGCACACACTCATACACACACACACACACACAAGCACCCACACACACACACAAGCACCCACACACACACACAAGCACCCACACACACACACAAGCACCCACACACACACACACACACACACACACACAAGCACCTACACACACACACACACACACACACACACACACACACACACACACAAGCACCCACACACACACAAGCACCCACACACACACACACACACACACACACACACACACACACACACAAGCACCCACACACACACACACACACACACACACACACACACACACACACACACACACACACACACACAAGCACCCACACACACACACACACAAGCACCCACACACACACACACACACACAAGCACCCACACACACAAGCACCCACACACACACACACAAGCACCCACACACACACACACACACACACACACACACACAAGCACCCACACACACACACACACACACACACACACACACACACACACACACAAGCACCCACACACACACAAGCACACACACAAGCACACACACACACACACAAGCACCCACACACACACACACACACACACACACACACACTCACTCACACACACACACACACACAAGCACTCACACACACACACACACAAGCACCCACACACGCACACACCTACGCACACGCACACACCTACGCACACACCCACGCACTCACCCACGCACTCACCCACGTACACACACACACACGCACGCACGCACACACACATACACAAACTAATATTCGATACAAGAGTTCCAGAACCCAGAGGTCAGACAAACCTTGTAGTTGTCGACGATTGTTTATTAAACATCAATATTTTATTATTTACTATTTATGTTGACAATCGTCATTGAACAGTAAGTAATAAAAAAATGCCAGGTTTTTATTTGTATACAATGTAAATGAAATTATGCGTCATATTTAAATTAAAATAAATAATTAATTCCTAACTAGATAGCTATGACACACCTTTAATAGACACCCATACCTACATTTGCTACTGGCAAACTGGCTTTTTGACTTTTCTTTTTGAAATTTGTTTGTTTTTAAGGACTAGTGTGATTTTCAACTTTGTTTATACAGGTGCAGCTTCTTTTTCTCTTATATCTTGCAAGCTCTTAACAAAAGCTTGCATTATCGCCACAACGCGAAATAATAATATCCTTTTTTTGTATTTCAACGTTTACTCTATTACTTTTTTAAATAATTATTAAATTGAGGATAAATTTAAAATCCATCACCGCATGTAGTAAATGACCAGTTTCATAATTAGATTCTTCGGCAAGAGAGGATTCTTTAATTTCTTCTAGAGCTTTGACAACTTTCGGTTAATTATTTAATATAGCAGTAACAGCTTGGTGTTTAGCCGACCAAACTTGTATGGAATTGCATCGAATCCCTAGATTACCTTAGTGCAAACAACAGGATGACCCTACTGTGGGTACCTGGGCACCAGGGGTGGAGGGAAACGAAAAAGCCGACACCCTTGCAAAACAGGGGGCCGAATCTGCGTTCACTGGACCAGAACCGGTTTTTGAAGTCACCACAAGTGCCGCCAAAACAATTATTTCGGGCTGGGTGGAAAGGAAAATACTCACGGACTGGCCCGATATACCAGGGTTAACTCACTCGAAGGCGTTTCTACCTAAACTCTCGAGAAACACAACTCCTAGAATGGGGCAAAAATGACCTGCATATTCTAACGGGACTGCTTACAGGACACTGTCGTCTAAGATACCACCTCAGAAAGATAGGTCTGAACCAACAAACGGACTGTCGGTTCTGCTGCGTGAAAGACGAAACTGCTGAACATATACTATGTTCATGCCCCGTTCTGGGAAGAATAAGGTTCAACATATTTGGTTACACCAACCTAGAACCTACCGATTTCAAAAAAATATCGCCCTATACAACCATGAACTTCGTAAGAAAGGCTGGATTGTGCGGTGAACTGTATCCTCTAGGGGTGAGCCACAATAGACCTACTAATGGTCGCGGTGGAGGGGCAACCACGCCCTACTCACATGATACCTAACCTAATCATGTAAGTGGAGAAAACTCTGTTATAAATAAAAAATATGTCACAATACCTTACATAAAAGATATTTCATCAAAAATTATGAATGTATTTAAGGATGAAGAACAGTTGTAACTCACACATAAATACAACTTTAAAATTGGTACCATCTTCACTAAAATTAAACAAAGAGATGAATCACTTAATAAAGCTGTAGTAGTATATAAAATCACTTGTGTAAATTGTGAGAGAGTACTTGTATACCTAGGGATAGGGTAACACAACATAAAAGTGAAATCAATTTAAATAAAATGTCTTGTGGATTGGCAGAACACAGTATCTCAACTGGGCATCACCTTTGAACATTGAAATCATACATTCTACTCCATATTACCATAAAAGATCTTGCTTAGAAATGTTAAAAACCACCATAGATACAAATTCTCTAACCAAAAAAATTAGATACTCAACATATTACACATACTTATACATATCTACTTACACTAGACAAATCTAGCACATTTTCAAATCTACTGCGCTCTGGAACTTCTGATTCAGACATTTAACATCCTAATTGACTGACGCGAAACAAATTTTGGTATTAAATCTAATAATTAGTCACAGATAATACATACATTGACTGAATAATGAATGACATCCTATTGGCACCTTTATTAATGTCTTAGCTGAGTGAGAGTCAGCTCAGTAATGGAATGGGGAGACCTTATGGTGGTATTAACATAGAATTCAACAGTGACGCCCTGGAATTGTTGTCTGGACAGGTGACAGATGCCAGACTGCGATACCTAAATGTTGTCAACATAAATGGTAGATAGAGCTTCTAGCTTTCCCATGAATGCTGCGTTTATAATAAATAACAACATTCTGTGAGTTTCTGCGCATGATGTATGGCATGGTGAAAGTATTGCCTGCATGCTGTGCTAGGATTTTAAAGCGACACCTCCTAACTAGGAACTCGCCAACTGAGGATGTGGGAAGCAACATAACTAATCTAATCTAGGTATTGTATCTTCAAGTCCAATCATCATGAGCTATTACAAAGATGTGAATAACAACATATTGAAAAGAAAAAAAATTTCTTTTTGTTTTGTGCGCTGAACAAAAATAACACCAAAGTCAGTCCCATCTATAAATGTTGCTTTTTCTTCATGGAGTAGTAAGAGCCTCCTAAGTAAAGCTGCTGACAGTGATTAGGTTTACATAACAAAAGAATTTCATATTAATTAAAATTTTTTTTGACTTTTTAATATCTGTCGTATTTATATACGAATTCAAATGACAACATTTTTGATGTTTAACACACCTAAATACCTCTACTAAAAGTCGTTGGCCTGTCGTTAATTTTTCTTTTCCTTTAAACTTTACACTGATAACAATAGTTAGTCTTTGTTGTAAGTTAAAAATCCTATATTAACTTCGTTTTAATTTAATAATTTTTCAAAATCCAAATGTAACCGAAGTTTACTTAAAACCTAATGTTAGCCATAAGTTTAAAAGTTGTTAAGTCATAACTCACCTTACAGTAAGTACCGAATTTGTTAATTATAACAGTGAATTATTTAAAATTATATTTCAGCCCTTGATAAAGAAAATAAACATTTTTCAAACGTTGGGTAGTAAAAAAGAGTTTTAATAGCCACCTTTAGACGGAAATACCTAATAATGTAAAAAACATTTTTTTTTCAACTAACTGTCGAGATTGCCTTATGGACACATTTTATATATATATATATATATATTTATATATATATATATATATATATATATATATACAAATGTAAAAATTATAGAAAACTGTAGTGTTACTACAGTAAACTATAAAGGGTTTATTTTCGACAGCGTGAAGAGATGTAAAAATGTGTATCTGATTGTTTAATAACCAGCTTACTTTCGCTGTATATATATATACCTATTTTAATATAGGTATATATATGTGGGTCGATTATACATCAGATAACAACTACTTCCCTAACTATATGTCGCGACTGGTATTGAATTACATCCGATGTATAATCGTGTATACTACCCCATCACAGGAAGCAAGGTGTACTTGATAGGAGCGAAAGCCATGAATTTATTTAATTGCAGATCTTACCTGCCCTATGCTGATGATGGACAAACATCCTGAAACCGGTACATAGGTGGTAGCTGCGATTAAATAAATTTAATGGCCCTCTCTCTTACTTAACAAGCATCTGTATGCAGTATCTGTATGCAATAGAATAGAACATTGTTACAGAACTTATTAATAAAGCGAAAAGTTATCATGTCATGTTTTCCAATAAAATAGCTGATGTGTAATTTACAAAATTTGCATAATTTATTCACATCGAAAATTATTAAAGATCGTTTTTCATGGTGGATGGATAATATTGGATATCTGACATTAGTTTTCAATTATGATCAACTTTTCTTGATCACAATTGTTGCTTTTTTCAAAAATAAAGGTACTTTACTCTTAAGTAAATTCATACTTTAAGTTTTAGACTATGCATACCTTTTTATAAAGAATAACTTTTTTATAAAATTAAAAATAAAAAAGTTTCCCATATGATACCGAATATATATATATATATATATATATATATATATATATATATATATATATATATATCTATAGTATCCACAGATATACCACTTCTAGATATTAATATGATGACATATTACTTATATTACTTACTTACTTATATTACTATATATATATATATATATATATATATCTATATATATATATTATATATATATGTATATATATGTATGTGTTAAATGTAATTTTGTAATCAATAAGTAATATGTCATCATATTAATATCTAGAAGTGGTATATCTGTGGATGCTACATCTCTAGGTAATGTTTCAAGTGGCTGACAACGACTAGGAAAAATCACGTAAAAGTTCATTTTAACAATAAATTGGAGATGTGTTTCGTTTGTGGACGCTTTTTCAGGAACAAGATTTTGTTTTTAAGTCATTGGTTTCAACATTTTGTAAAAACACGAGCAAACAAAAAACCTTTTAGTTGTAAAATTTGTTTGAAGCATTTATCACAAAAAAATAATTTAATAGATTACATGCGCATTCACATCGACGAGAAACCGATTAAGTGTAACATTTGCTTGAAACAGATTTCACATCGAAATACTTTAAAAAGTCACAAGCACCGTTACACCGTCGAGAAACCGTTTAAGTGTGACATTTGCTTAAAACAATGTTTAAATAAATGTGGTTTAAAGTATCACAAGCACGGTCACACTGGCGAAAAACCATTCAAGTGCGACATTTGTTTAAAAAACTTTTTAGAAAAATCTAAATTAAAGAGACACATTCGAATTCACACCGGTGAGAAACCGTTTAAATGTGACATTTGTTTAAAAACCTTTTTAGAAAAATCTTATTTAATGAGACACATGCCAGTTCACACCGGCAAGAAACCGTTTAAGTGTGACATTTGTTTGAAAACCTTTTTAGATAAATCTAATTTAATGAGACATATGCGAGTTCACACCGGAGAGAAACCGTTTAAGTGTGATATTTGCTCAAAACAGTTTTCAGATAAAACAGCTTTAAAAAATCACATGCACCGTCACACCGGCGAAAAATTATTCAAGTGTGAAATTTGTTCGAAAATTTTTTCACTAAAAGCTGCTTTAATGGGACACCTGCGAGTTCACACCGGCGAGAAACCGTTTAAGTGTGGCATTTGCTCAAAACAGTTTTCAGATAAAACAGCTTTAAAAAATCACATGCACCGTCACACCGGCGAAAAATTATTCAAGTGTGAAATTTGTTCGAAAAACTTTTCACTCAAAGCTACTTTAATGGGACACATGCGCATTCACACTGGCGAGAAACCGTTCGAGTGTGAAATTTGTTTGAAAAAGTTTTCACAAAGAATTAATTTAATGACTCACACGCGTATTCACATCGGCAAAAAACCATTTAAGTGTGAACTTTTCTTAAAACAGTTTTTACAAAAAAGTAGTTTGAAATATCACATGCTCTGTCACACTGGAGAGAAACCGTTCAAGTGTGACATATGCTTAAAAGAGTTTTCATATCAAACTAGTTTAAAAAATCACATGCGCATTCACACCGTCGAGAAACCGTTTAAGTGTGACATTTGCTTAAAAGAGTTTTCAATAAAATCTACTTTAATGGGACACATGCGCATTCACACCGGCGAAAAACCGTTTAAGTGTGAAATTTGCTTAAAACAGTTTTCACATCAACCCAGTTTAAAATATCACATGCGCAGTCACAGCGGCGAAAAATGAATAATTGGATATCGCGTTTCACTGTTTTCGAAAATCAAATTCAAATTCGTGAATAAAAAAACATAAAGAAATGTTGTTAAAATAATTAAAAATGAATTTACAGTTTCATCAATGTCGGTTTACTTTAATAAAACTGATTATCATCTGCCAGGTTTGTAAATATATTATATGTTATTTTATTTGATTGCAAATGTTGCTTTTGTTTATAAATTAATTATCATATAATAAAGAATTATTGACATTATGATTTTTATTCAATCAATACAGTAAACAAAAGGACAAAAATTTGTTGTTTCATAACATATTTTTTTAAATTTTTCTTTATGGTTTTTAATACAAATTAATAAGTATGGTTATTTACAGACTAGGAAGTCTTAAAATTAGTTATTTGTATTACTAGGGAGAAAAGTAACACTATTCCTTCCGCTACTGCCCGACGGTTAGCGAAGCGAGGGCAGTATACATCCAAGGGAGGTAAAGGCACTTTGGTACTTCATATGATTTTTCCTCCTACACAGTTATTAAACCTTTTTTTATAATTAATTTACGGTACAAATAACGAAAAGTCTAAAAGTCAATCGCAGTGTTTACTGTCAGTGAGCCACAGCATACTGTTGCGATATTTACTCTTTGGATTCGATGATTCTAAACACTAAGTACAATAACTAAACAATTTTATTCTAATATGTTTACAAAATAAATTTTACTTGAAAAATCACTTGGATATTCACAACTGTATACAATCTTTTTTATAATTACTTCAAAACTTCAACTTCCCACTCGATCGGCAGCGACATCCCTTTTATATAAATCTAAACAATATTTCCGGAAATTCCTAAATAGATCGGTTTTCCTCCCGAAATAAATCGACCTCTCTAGAGGCCTCTAATCACACCGCGGCCACAAATTATTCGCTAGATGTGGGTGGTATTTTTATGCCGCAAATGGGAAATTTGTCTTTGCGTGACCGCTTCGGCCGGATAATAGATCAGAGACGTATTTTTAACAATACTAGGATTTTTTTATTCTTAAGGAGGTTGAGACGTTAGACGAAAATAATGAAAAGGATGAAAAATAATTTTTTTTAATAACAAAATTTTTTGTGAAAAATTTGGGTAATTAGGCTCATTAATTTATAAATCTAAAAAAACTTTCATATAGTCATATGGAAAACATGCAATTGACCCATTTTGTTTTACAACTAATAAACATATATCAGTTGCACAAACATTACCTATGTTAGGCATTGATATTTTACAATTATTTTAAAAAAAACTTCAGTCCACTTAGAAAGCTTTTCGCGAAAATAAATAAGGTGTGCGACAAATGCAAACATGAAAGTCCTAAAATAGAAAATGTCGAAAATGACCAAATTAAAATACCAACTAATTCAAAAGCTTCAATCACAGCAACATCAGCACCAAATATTATCGTTGGGTCAGAAGAAATCCCCAATTTAACGAAGCAAGAGATACGTACAACACTAAAACAAATGAAATGAGGACAAAATGACCTGCGAAATGCTGAAAATGGGTGGAAGCAATGTGGAGGAGACCTGCAGGTACTTCTCAACAAATGCCTGAGCGGGGGAAGAATACCAAACGCGGTGCATACCGCAGAACTAGCTGTACTTTTCAAGAAAAATGATAATACCGACATAGAGAACTACCGACCAATCAGTCTTTTATTAAACTTATCCAAACTTTTTACCAAGATAATCACTAACAGACTAACAACAAGCTAGACGCCTACCAACCAGTAGAACGGGCGGGGTTTCGAAAGCATCGATGACCACCTCCAGGCAGTAAGAATATTAATAGAGAAAACAACTGAATATAACATACCTCTACACTTAGCATTCGTTGATTTTTGCAAGGCATTCCACTCCATTGAGATATGGGCTTTCCTGCAGGCCATGGACGATGCTAGAATTGATTCCCGATAAACAAAGCTCCTAAAATACATGTATGAAAATGCTACCAATCATTTCAGAATAAATGAAAACCTGACAACAGATAAAATAAGAATTAGGAAAGGCGTACGCCAGGAAGACACTATCTTCAAAACTTATTCAAGTGTAAAATTTGTTTGAAAATTTTTTCACTAAAAGCTACTTTAATGGGACACATGCGAGTTCACACCGGCGAGAAACCGTTTAAGTGTGACATTTGCTCAAAACAGTTTTCAGACAAAATAGCTTTAAAAAAATCGCATGCACCGTCACACCGGCGAAAAATTATTCAAGTGTGAAATGTGTTAAAAAAAGTTTTCACTAAAAGCTACTTTAATGGGACACATGCGAGTTCACACTGGCTAGAAACCGTTTAATTGTGACATTTGCTTAAAACAGCTTTAAAAAATCACATGCACCGTCACACCGGCGAAAAATTATTTAAGTGTTAAATTTGTTCTAAACAATTTTTACTGAAAGCTACTTTAATGAGACACATGCGAGTTCACACCGGCGAGAAATCGTTTAAGTGTGAAATTTGTTTAAAAAAGTTTTCACAAAGAATTAATTTAATGACTTACATGCGCATTCAAATTAGCAAAAAAACGTTCAAGTGTGAAATTTGATTAAAACAGTGTTTACAAAAACGTAGTTTGAATTATCACATGCTTTGTCACACTGGCGAGAAACCGTTCAAGTGTGACATTTGCTTAAAAGAGTTTTCAATAAAAGCTACTTTAATGGGACACATGCGCATTCACACCGGCGAGAAACCGTTTAAGTGTGACATTTGCTTAAAACAGTTTTTACATCAACCCAGTTTAAAATCACATGCGCAGTCACACCGGCGAAAAATGAATAATTAGATATCGCGTTTCACAGTTTTCAAAAAGCAAATTCGAATTCGTTTTTAAAAAAATTTGTTTAATAAAGATAAAGTCATTGACGGATGGAAAATATTGTTAAAATAATTAAAAATGAATTTACACAGGGAAGTTTTATCAATGATTATTATATGCCAGGTTTGTAAATATTATATGTTATTTTATTTGATTGCAAATGATGCTTTTGTTTATAAATTAATTATCACATAATAAAGAATTATTGACATTATGATTTTTATTTAATCAATGTAGTAAACAAAAGGGCAAAAATTTGTTGTTTCATAACATATTTTTTTAAATTGTCCTTTATGGTTTTTAATTACAAATTAATTAGTATGGTTATTAACAGACTGGGAAGTCTTAAAATTAGCTATTTGTATTACTAGTGAAAAAAGTGCCACTATTCATCCGCTACTGCCCGACGCTTAGCGAAGGGAGGGCAGTAAACATCCAAGGGAGGTAAAGGCACTTTGGTCCTGTGTAATTCATATGATTTTTCCTCCTACACACTTCTTAAACCTTTGTTTTGAAAATTTATTTACAGTACAAATAACGAAAAGTCTAAAAGTCAATCGCAGTGTTTACTCTTTGGATTCGATGATTCTAAACACCTAGTGTTGTATAAAGTATAAATAATACTAGATATGCAACCACACATACAGGTATTAATAATGTGGCTCCACCTAATGTGGAAACGGGGGAGTTAGTAATGTAATGTTAACGCAATTTTATAATTGTTAATAAATTAACATTTCCAATTATTCAAGTTATTAAGAACCATCCATAAATGTCATTTAAGTAATAACGCATAAGACATGGCGCTGCGAAGTTAATGTGATATTTATTGGAAAAATAAAAAGAGATAAAAACTACAAAAAGTAAGTTTGTAAGTTAGGTTGATCGAGAAACACATATAAATTGTAAAAGAAAAATATAAAATAGTAAAAAATGGAATTTAAGTTACCACAAGGAATGTCCTGGGATGGAAATAGAGTGGAAAATTTCAAGAAATTAAATAAAACTTGGAAATCTATCTGACTGCATCAGGAAAAGGGTCGCAAATATTAGCGCTGTTGCAACGTCTTTTGCGTCATTAGTTAATGGAATGTTAATAGTAACTACAGCAAGTTTTATGCAACACAATACACATTTAACATAACATCAAAATTGATGTGGCATTAGATAATTATACGATTATTTTTTCTTTATGCAACCGACCCTAGATGTATCATCGTATGTTGAATCGTCCATTTGAATAATATTTTGTAAATAATTTTTTGCCAAAGCAATTATTTTTTCTCTGGTTTCCCTGTTAAATCCAACATCATCGTTTAAAAAAAAATCAGAAATCAATGATTCAAATTCGGCCATGTTTCGATTTACATTGTATAACACATAATTCATTATACCAGTTTTTAGGTCTTCTAAACAGTTACTGGTTTGTTTTCAACATGTTGTGGAAAATTAATTATTGTCGACACAATGTGGGAAATTTGATCGGTAATCGTTATTCTTGCAATTTGTTCTGGATAAGTCACAACTTATAGGGCAACATACAATCCTTGATACTAAGTGTTGGATAACAAAAGGTCCAAGTTTTTAGTAATAGTGCATCTCTGACACTTGTGTATAGACACAAAATTTGCAGGATAAATCGGATAAGCAAAAATTTTTCCACGTTCCCCATTTAATAAAAATTCTTTATGTTGATCGAAAATAGCGTCATCTCTGCTGCTTCGTCCTACAACAACTTCTGGTTCATTATCGAGCGTGAGGAAAATTAAAATTAAAATATTTATCCACTGTAGGAGCTTCATTATTGTTAATTCGTATAAAGTATTCTTTAAGCGTCCGTGTTGTAAAGTTTGCTTAGATTGAATTATATAAATATAAATATATGCAAAAAGGAAAGAAGACTATTCCTGCAAATTATCGCCCTATTGCATTGCTCTCAGTCATATGCAAAGTTATGGAAAAAGCGATTAACACCAAGGGCGTACCCAGGATTTCAGCTAGGAGGGGGCAGGGGGCTGCTTATACCTGTTTCGAAAAGATCGCCGGCCGGGTATATTGAAACAAAAAATCATGAAAATTGACTTTTATTCATTAATTTTGATGATGACACAAAACAAATATGCATAATTATACTATACATTATTTATAATATATAATATTATGTATGTATATATTAATTTAACAGTAATCTTCTCGGATTTGCCGAAAATTTGTCTATGACAGTCTTTTCAATAAACTAACTGTTGTCTTTTAAATAATTGCGATGTACACTCATCAGACATAAACCCGTAAGCCTTTCTTCACCCATGGTGCTTCTAAGCCACGTTTTAACTCTTCGCAGCTTTCTGAAGGACCGTTCTACGGTCGCCGTGGTGCATGGGATAGTGCTTAAAATAATTAATGCCTTTCTGACAGCAGGGTAAAAAATCGTGGCTTCGTTGAACAGATCAACTACTTCTATGTCCCTTAATTGATCATCTGATAAAGCCTTCGTCACCCATAAATTATGCCAAAGGTTCAGTTCTCCGGTGATATCCAGGTTATAAAATTCTTGGAATGATTCTGCGTTTTTGTGTAGGTCTGTAATGCTGGTTTTTGTCATATACAAGGGATGTAGCCTGCTTAAAGCAAACGCCGGAGTATTTTCTTGGGAGAATCGAATATTCAATGATGAAATGAGTGAATCAATGTATGGTATTATCAGGGAACGCCGCAAATATTCGTTATCATTGTCTGATGGCGGATTACTTCTATGTGTTTGCTTATGAGCAAGACGTGGAACCGAAATTTCTATGTTCAAATCCATTGCAACAGCTCGTGCTTTTTGAAGTATTTCATTACTTATTCTATCAGGAAACTCGCGGTCATTTCTGAGAATGTGCTTGATATTTTTGATGTGTTCCCCTACCGAGATCATGTCGATCGATTTAGCTTGCAGTGCGTTAACTACTGGTTCTAAAACTGCTGAATATTTGGCTATTGTTTGTAGAGTAACAATAAACACTGGTTTTGTAACGGCTGAATGCAACTGATATGCAGATTTTCTGGTGGCATAATATCCCTCTACGGATAACGTTTCTAAAGATTTCACAAGCTCTGAAAAATGTTGAGAAAACTTTCTGATTGATTTATATTTTTCGGACCATCTCGTCTCACATAATCGTGATAGGTTTGGAGCGTAGTTTCGACGTGTAGTCGATTCCCTGAAAAACGTTATAACATCCTTCACAGTGTCGACAGTATTTCTAATTTCTGGCACTGCGTTCGCATCATTCACAACAAGGTTGAGTTTGTGACTTGAGCAATGAAAATATAAAGCACGAGGATATTTTTTTCTCAAAATGGCTTGTACGCCAACCTCTTTCCCTGTCATTGTAGAACAGCCATCGAATCCAAACCTACGCAATCTTCGGTTAAAAGGTTAGAACTAATTAAGAAATTTTCAATTGCTTCGGCAATTGCGGAAGCATTTTGTGCTTTTAGTTCAACGAACCCTACAAATTCTTCTCTGATTTTCGTTTTGCTTTCGTCGTAGAACCGCACGCCTATTGACAGCTGTTCTTTCCCAGATACGTCTGCTGTTTCATCAGCTAAGACTGCGTAAGCCATGGTCTTCTGAACCTCACTAATTATATTCTCCTTAATAACTTCGCCACATAAATTTATCAATTCGTTTTGTATTTTTGGCGATGTGTAAACTGCATTGCGACGGCACTTTTCCAGGTGACTCTTTAATTTGTCGTCCCCTGAATTGATTCTCAACTTCAATAAATCTAATAAAACACCCTCATCTGCTTGTTTGCCACTAAGAGGCATATCATGTGTACCGCAAAATACTATACAAGAAACAATTGATGACAATATTTGTCTGTTTTCATCGATTGCTTTTTGGTGTCCACTTTGCAGTTGGATGTCTACAGGTACAATTTCAAGAAATTTTTTTGCAGCATTTGTCGCCGTTTGGTGAAGGTTGGTCGTTGCATGCTTTCGGCAGTCTTCATGCATATTTTTGAACTTTATATATGGCCTGACCATAAACGATCCCAAAATTCCTCTCACAGTGCTAATGGGCGGAAGGAACAAAACGCAATGCTTACAAAGAGCACCTTTTAGTCGCTTGGAATATACTAGCCATGGTGAATATTGATCCAACCAAGCATGATTAAATTTTCTTTTTAAATAGCTTGCATCACTTTCAAAATCGTAATTTCTGGGTGGGATCCAAGGATTTTGTAACAACTCCCTCGTCTTTTCCGTCGATAGCTGGGAAGCCAACCCAACATAACGACCCAGATCATTTTCATGACAGCCATCGTCCACTATAATTTCAGGATCGACGTTGACGTCATAAGTTTGTTGGGATGGCGATAGAGAAGAATAGTCGGCAACAGATATATTAACAGGTTCTGCTGGAGAATTTGACGCTTGTCCAATGTTAGCATGCAATGATATTAGCATTACATGAGTGGTTTTATCATGTGCCACGTCTTATTCGTTCTCTATAGAGTACTCTGCCAGCGGTCTCTCTACTGGCAAATTATGCCCTAACCAAAACAAAAGTAAGAGTAACAGACTTTACCAAGTTACCAAAAAAAAACGTATACAAGTCAACTACTAAATCAAACGTTTACATAAGGCTGCTAATTTACTCATGTTTTTACCAAATACATAAAGATTTACACTGCCAAAACAATCGAGTTTATTTAAAAATATTTTTACAATGGTTGTCCTTTAAAATATCAATATTGTAGGATATTTACAAATAAGTATGAAGAAAATATTTTTACTTGGACATAAAGAATTTTTGAGAAGATTATTTTAATCAAAGTTTAGTTTTGGCATATTATCTAATGCAATAAATAGTTTTTAATAATGTATTACATTAATAAATTAAAACAAAACTTATTTGTGGTGTCAAAAATAAGTCACGTCGTTAAATATTCAAAAATAATTCACTTGTAACCTTTGGGTAAACGTATATTGTAGATCAAACATAAAAAAAAAGAATAACTTTAATTTTGAACACCTTAATACGGAGTTCCTGCTAAAAACACCAAGCAAGTCTTTATAACACTGCAATTTATCGTCGATATGGATGATACGAATGCACCACTCCTGTGGCCGGTATGGTTATGGAACGGCACCTGCTAATTAACAATGGCTTCCCTCAAATAAATCCCGCATGCGGTTATTTTAACTCGACACCAAAATCCAAAATATCAACAACGAAGGTAAGATAGAATGGTCAAGTTAAAAATTAAATGGTTTTTCTTTAAAATCCAATTAAGATGGCCCAAATACAGCCAGATATGAAAGAAAAACCGTAGAGGTTTTGCACACTTGTTAATATCACACCGCCCCAAAAATTCTCACCACACCCGACTCCCAAGACTCTCGCCACACGACTAGACTTCTTCCCAAGCCGGATATTAAGAAATGACACGGAATTGACGTAAACCAAGAATATTCACAAGTCTATGTTCCACACTAAGAATCGCGTTCGTCCGTGTTGATAGCTAGCCTCATCTACACAGAAATGTAAACCAAACAATAATATAATCGATAATACACAATAATCAAGGCTATGCAACACTATTTACAACGAATGATATATTTAGGTTACAACAAAATACGGTACGCGACACTATTTACGAGTACTTGAGGAATAAAAAATTATTACAGTGTTTAGGCGGATTGCATGGGACGAAAATAAAGATCAAGTTTCACATTCTAATATATATGGTTTGAACGCCAAATAATCAAAACTAGGTAATTTGAAATAATACACTTGTTGTGACGTTAGAGAAAAGGGACTTTGTTGTCGGTATGGACTTATTAATAAATCCAAAATATTGCAAGAATCTTTCTTTTATGTTTTTTTTTTAACTTTTTAATCACAAAATATTCACAAATGTTATTTTAGCTATTATAAGAAAACCACGTCTTGTAATTAATAAATTTAAATATTGTAAGTAATGCTTAAGATATACACTTACAAGAGAGTCAAAGCCCCCCTTAAACAAATCAAATAACCATATTAGGTACCTACTTAAGTGTTTAGTTTTGACTCTCCTCTTTCAAAGAATGTCCTGATATTCATTTGACGGAGTAATATTTCCAGTTGTTGCGCAGTAAACGTAAATCTCGTGTCGCCGCAACGAAACTATAAGACACTATCTATGGCGTATGAAATATTCGCTCGTATTACACTCCGAACTGAATTGTATTCGAACTAAATTGACGTGCTCTGCCTCACGCTTCCGCTTATATATTGAAATATTCTCGCTCCTCGAAAATACTCGACATTATTTCCATCCTTGTCTTATAATACTTGCTATCACTGTCTTTTCTTTCCGGAATAGTCCATGCTAGAACGTTCTTCGTAGTATTGCTATTCAATACAAGATGTCGCCATTGACCGTATAAATAGATCCTATTTCTTTTTACTGGAAAAAGTATTGCCACTGCCGTCAGAAACTAGATGTTGTTTTCTCCTAACGACCCAACACGACTCACTATACAGACTCTATATCGAATGTTGTAGAATATTTAACTATAGAAAAAAACAAATCTGGATGAAAAGATATTTTGTTTCCAACACTTCATTTTGCGCAGAGTAGGTAACACGTTTTTAATTTCTATTTGCCAAAAAAATTTACATTTATTTAATCTTCTAGGGGGGGCAACTGCCCCCCCCCTGCCCCTACCTGGGTACGCCCTTGCTTACACAATTCATGTTATCATGGTACGTATTCTATCGAATAAATGCATTGCGTACTCTCATTTGGAAAATATATTAATTTCGAGAAATTCGGTTCCTTCGTCTCAAAGAGTACAAATAAAATAAACAAATAAAAAACAATGTTATAGCTTGCAATTCCTTACTGTTTTTTTTTTATCATTAAAAATTTATTTTTGACAATGTTTTTTGTTGCTTTATATTATTTTTACTCTTGATTGTTAAGGCTTTTCGGCGCCTCGGCGCCGTCGTGCACCACACGACTTTGACCTTATGTATGGCGCGGGCCTAGTTACAGACAAAACCTTGGTGAATAAAACTCTAAAACTTTTGTGAAGCAGTTTTTATGCGATGAGTAATATAAAAATATAATTTCATTATTTGCAAGGATAACAGTTGAAATGCTGAAGGCTGAACAAAGCGTGGTAACTAGTTTGCTGTACCGCCTTTTATACCTTTGTTGGAGGAGTGGTAGCGTACCAGATGACTGGTGCAAGGCCGTTATCGTGCCGCTTTACAAGAAGGTTCGCAGCAGGACTGTAAAGTATTAGTTTACTCAGCATAGTCGGCAAACTGCATATTGATTAAAAGAGTGACGAATGAAACTAAGAAGATAATATGGGATGTGCAAGCAGGATTTAAAAGAGGAAGGAGTTGTATGGATCAGGTCTTTTCATTACGAGGTATAGTCGAAATTTTTTTGGCTGGAAGTCAGAAGGTCTATTGAGCTTTTATAGACTTGGAAAAGGCCTATGGCAGAATGGTGAGAAGTGAATTGTGTTGGACATTGTCTATGTATGGGGTGAACAGTAGTTTAATACGAGAACTGAAATCACTTAACGAGGATTCCACTGCTTGTGTCAGGATAAACGGAGCTTGTACGGAATGGTTTAACATCGAAAAGGGTGAGAGTCAGGGATGTGTGGCTTCGCCATGGCTATTTAACTTATAAAAGATTGAAAAAAGATTGGAAAGAGAGTGCAAATGAATTGAAAATGAATGATTTGATCGTCAAATGCCTTCTTTACGCCGATGATCAAGTCATAATAGCGTCATCTGAAGAGAAGTTGCAGGCGATGGTTAAGGTTATGCATAATGTCCTGAAAATCAAAGAAATGAAAATAAATGTAAGCAAAACGAAAGTAATAGTTTTTGAAAGAGAAGAAAGCATGACAAACCATGAAGTTGTGATAAAGGGAGAAAGAGTGGAACAAGTAAATGAATTTGTTTACTTGGGTTCTAAGTTTACGAGAGATGAAAAGTATGACAATGACATTAAGCGAAGGGTGTGGGCAGGAAAACAAATGAATGGGACACTGCATAGCTTTATGAGCAGCCAGAAAGTGTCAAAAAAGGCACGTCTGGCTGTGCACAGACGTGTGTTGGTTTCCACACTTATGTATGGTAGTGAATGTTGGGTAAAGAATAGTGAGATAAGAGAACAATGTGGTGTAAAAGAAGATGTGGTTACAAAGATAGATAGAGGAATGCTTAGATGGTTTGGACACGTAGAAAGAATGGATGAAGGAAGATTGACGAAACAAATTTATAAGGCGAGTTTGAATGGATGAAAGTCGGTAGAGGTTGACCTCGGCGAACATATCTCGATCAGATCAACATTGTTTTGAAGAAAGGCCAGGTCAAGAGTACCAACAACCGACGAGCATGTATGAGAGCACTGATGAAAGTAGTGGAAGCGAAAGATGTGTGTAAGAACCGTAGCAAGTGGAATGAAATGGTCCCTGCCTACCCCTACGGGAATAAGGCGTGACTATATGTATGTATGTATGTAAAAATTGTCTTACAATAATTATTTTACTACAGTAATTTATTTAAAAAAAAATAATGGCGCAATAAACTATTAAATTCCGATTTTTTTGTAAATTTGTACGTTAGGTGCAATTACTTGATAAGTACATGATTTAAAGTACGCCGCTGGCTTTCGGAATATGATAAACAGTTCATGTCAAAGTGGGATCTAAATCGCTAAACGTAACCAGTTATAAGTCTGACATAAGTGCTTCGATACAAGTACGAAAAGTTAAGATAGGTAGGTAAATTGCAAACAAAATGGTCGTGGAAGACGATAACTTTGTTATACATGGACCAGAACCCCTTGAACCTGTGCCAAACGGTTTATTAGGAAATTTTGTTTTCAACACTCTAGTTGCCAATGAAGGGAAACACGATTGTATGGTAGGTAAATTTATGTAATTAATTCAAGATTTTTTGCTGTTTATTTAATTTTTAAACTATAAGCATAAAATTATTAAATAAATTATAATGAATGCAGGGCAGGATTTAGGGGAGCGCAACCGGGGCTACAGTCCTGGGGCCTACACAAAAGAGGGGCCCCCACAATAAATATTTTGAAAAAAAAAATCTTACAAATTCCGACTGGTAAACACTAATAAACAACTTTCACAATAAATTATTTATTGAAAAACTCGACTGAAAATCGTTCATTTTATTCGGAAAATAATTTGGGGCCAGGGGGCCTCCACTCCTTTGTTGTCCCTTATACCTCCAGACCTCTAAATCCGACCCTAAATAAATAATAGGGAAGCAAATGTGCTTAATATACAAAAGCATAAGAGGTTTATACTTTTGGATTTCCCATTATAAGTAAACAACAAACATTTTGTTTTGGATTTCTCACACATAACAAATAATTTTAAATGTTTAGCCTCCCAGCACCTATTGATATTTTTAAATTAAACCACACGTGGCAGCTAACAAATCAATTTTCAAATAAATATTACGATGGCAAAATTTTATCTCGATTCATTCCAACGTTAGATTTCGCAGATCAACAACAACAACACTGACTATTTAAATTAAAGAGATCCACTTTTTTTAATTTTCTTTTTCATTATTTAATTACATAATGTATTTGGGGCACTTTGTATGCAAAAGTATTGATTAAAAAAGTGCCGAATAAAACTAATGAGAAGAACGTTATTTTTTACCTGTGTATTCAATTTTTGACAGACACCAACATTGGATCAAAATTAAAGTAATATAAAAATAACATAACACAAGGATAGGTATTTAGATCCAACACCCTTTCTCGATTTAAATATTCCCAATCTTCAGGCTAACTTTTCCTCGAGTTTTACAGCTCCCAATGATTTGTTATCTGCTTGCATGTCTTCTGTCGGGCAGTATTGAAATTCAATTTCACCACTCCTTTTCAGGTCTGTGTTTTAATGAAATTTTACATCGATACGTTTCGAACGATTCATGATCTAACATTTTCAACGTGCTTTGGTTATCTTCAAATATTGTTATTTTCTTGATGTCTTGATGGAAATCCATCATCTTATCCGTTAAAGTTCTTGATACGCCTCACTTAATGAGATATAATATTCAGCTTCCGAAGAACTTAAAGATACTGTGGATTGTTTTCTACAGCTCCATGATATTGGACTTCCAGATATTTTTATTATAAATCCACTCGTCGATTTTCGATCTCTGCCGTCTCCAACACAATCTGCATCAGCATACATTTCTATTTTCTTTCCACCTTTATTTGTTCCTTAAATTAGTTTCATATTCTTGGTAATTTTCAAATAAGGCATCACCCTTTTCAATTCGTTCCAGTCCTTTTGTGTAGAATTGATTGTATTACTACTCGGTATTGAGATTCTTGCTGTTGTATCTGGTGTAGTGTTCACTCCTAGTTAGAGTAAGGATTCGATTAATTTTCTGTATTTATTATTATTTTTCAATACTGTCTCATTATCTTTATTTCTGAAGTATTTTATTTCAAGTGGAATATTTGATGTTTTTTGCTGCCTTTATGTTAAAAGCTTTCAATATAGTTTCTCTGATGTAGGTGTAAAATGCCATTTTTCTTGCTTTCAGCTTTAATGCAGAGATAATACTTTAAATTTTGTAGCATTTTTATTTTAAAATTATCTGTTATTATTTTATTTACGCCTATATCTTTTTCTAAATCAGCAGCCAAAATTATATCGTCCCAATAGATGAGAAGGTAAATGAATCTGTCAGATATTTTCTTTGAAAACAAACATGTATCTGCAATGCCCGTTCTGAAACCCTTATTTATCAGTACCTACTTCAGATATTTTCTCGTTCCACAGTCTAGCTGATTTGCATACCAGCTGAGAGTTTTCTTTGTCCTTGAATACTTCCGGTTGAAACATGTATACCTTTTCTAAGTTATTCATCTCCACCTCTTTCTTTTTATTAGCTTCTTGTTTTTTTAAATTTTTAGATGTGTCATCTGTTTAATTCGATTTTGTTACTTCGTGTTCTTATGATTCTTTTGTAATCCTTTGCCTTTTTTACTTGATGCATGTTTGAAATGTTTATCATTACTTCTTCATTCTCTTCTTCGTCGTTCTTTTCATTTAATTTGGCATTGCGGTTAGCAAGTAAAACAGAGATAGAAAATGAGATCTCGATTTTTGCGTACGAGCGGAATACGCGAAAGACTCCACCGTTGCCGATTGTTCGTGATCATCAATGAGATCAATCGAATACATTACCTATCGCAAAATGAATTTTTGTTTACATATTTTTCTATACACATACATGTATTGATACTTATGAGGCACACACCGTCTGTTCGTGTAATTAACCATTTTGAATGTTAAGAAGATAGAAAATTGAGCACAAAATTGATCAGAAACTCAGCTCTTCCAACATTTTGATTAACTGGCAACTATGTTCCATGACAACAAACATTGGGCTTGGACTGTGACTCGTTGTTGGTTGCACTCTGAAATGTAAATAACGGGGTCTTTCTTTATTAGGTCATTGGTCATAACAGCTCCTTCCCAAAATTTATTATCTAATAATGATTCCTGAAGCATATTTTTTGCCATTTCAGTTAGATATCGGTCTTTCGGTTGTTCTGTCTTTTTATTGTTGATTTAATGTCATTTATTTTTCTTCTGCCTTTCGAAAAGTTCTTTTTTTTACAATCTTCCTAACTGCTTCTTTGGAAACTGTTTAAACAGGGCCCATAACATGTAAGGGGCTCTGGTTTATTTTAATATCGAAATTGAAGAAGAACGTATTTGGAAATTAGTACTTTCAACTGTACAATTCCTCTCTGAGAAATTCCTTGATTTTTAAAACCACTCAGTACGGCCCTGACGCCGACAAAAATGAGCTGAAACACGTGCGCATTTTAGTAACCCACTATAATATCCGATCACCTTCTTATCACGTGAAATTAGTAATCGACTAGAAACTAGGGTCGTTCGCAAAGAAAAGACCGTTACGCTTTTGACTAATTAAAATCACGGACTTAAGCGCAAAAAAAGTAGGGCGAAATAACTCTTGACTCTCCGACTTTCTCTTTCCCATTTCAACCGCAGGCCGAACAACATCTCTCGCCGAAAAGAGCATCGCTTTCAAACACCACGTGTTTAAAAATGTATATCAATGTAATCAGATAAAATTAAATTTAAATTCAAAGTCGACAGCCAGTGACAATTTTCTGAAGATACAGGAGGCTTGACACTGTAAGCTCCATGTATAAATTCTCCAATATAGTATCGATGACAAGTGTTTTGTTTTATTTACTTTAATAACGAATTTTACGGCAATAAAATCCAAGGAACCTGACAACCTACAGTAGGTAGACACCCACGAACCAGTCCGACTGACTATCGAAGGGAATTCTAACATCAACGTGCGGAAGGCATCGTCATCAGCAGGAGTACGTCGAGAGCCCACAGAGGTTCAGGTAAAGCCACCCACACCTCAGCGCAATTCTCTAGCCGCCACGCTATTGCTCGATCGGCGACGCTCGCGCCCTCAAAGGTTTTTTATTTGACTTGTGTATTTAACCGATCCAGCAAACTACATAAGAATTGGCCTCCTAAGTACAATGTCAAAACTCCTCACGAAGATTTTCGAGGAGGAAGTTGCTACCTCTGGGATATGCGAAGAACAACAAAGTTTCAAAAAGAACAGGTCCACTATAGACGCAATATTTACCATACGACAGATAACTGAGAAAGCCATAGAATTTAACTTGCCTGCTTTTATGTGTTTCGTCGACCTCGCCCAAGCCTTAAAATTGAAAAAGTCCCATGAGAGAGTGGTAGGAATAAATTGTGGTCAACATTGTTTATGTATGGGGTAAGCAGTACAAAAAAGTAATTTAATACGAGTGCTAAAATCACTTTATAAGGATTCCACTGCTTGTGTCAGGATAAATGGAGCTTACATGGGCTGGTTTAACATTGAAAAATATGTCAGACAGGGATGTGTGGCTTCGCCATGGCTGTTTAACTTATACATAGACGATTGTTTAAAAGATTTAAAAGAGAGTGCGTATGGATTAAGAATGAATTATTTGATCGTCAAACGCCTCCTTTACATTAAAGTGTAAAAAAATCAAAAAAAATTTAATCCAATATTTCTCATAAAAAATTTACGTAAACAGTATTTCTGATAAAGTTTTTTTAATATGAAGAGAATTTTTTTGTTCATAAGACAATATAAAAAAATTATAATAATAAATCGGCTAGGCAAAGGCAACTTTGAAAAAAAAATACGTGAATGTTTATTGTAAAATTTTTATCTCAAACAATAACCAAAAAATCGTTTTGTCAATAATTTTAATTTTATTTTAAAATTTCACTTAAGTGCATGTAAATATTAAATAAGGAATATTTCATTTATTTGAAGCAAGTTTTATGTATTGTTTACAGCATTTTTAGATAAGGATTTTAAAATTATTACTGATTAAATTTTCGTTTTCTATTTTATCTTAAATATTTTAATTGGTTTAACCTTTGTCCACTTGTCTTTGTTTTAAATGTTTATCAAAAATTTTGTTATTTGTTTTTGATCTAGTTGATGAAATAAGACAGTTTGTGTATATCGTACTAGAATATAAATAGAGATATTTACTTTAATATTTATTACTTAAC
The DNA here is from genome assembly GCA_950111635.1 of Agelastica alni. NCBI lineage: Eukaryota > Metazoa > Arthropoda > Insecta > Coleoptera > Chrysomelidae > Agelastica > Agelastica alni. The sequence goes on along the minus strand of OX467709.1, from coordinate 5,902,542 downwards.
ACTTTGTGGTAAATAGGCCGTTGCATAAGAGTGTGATTGAATTTAATTTGAATTAAATTTAATTTAATTTACTTTTAACTGAAATGATAGTTAAAAGGGCAGATAGTTGAAAGTCCCAATAGTTATAAATCACACTGTATTTACTTATACTGCCTAGAAGATACACCAACTTGTGTATCTTTAATAGCAAACAAGTTACGTTTAAGGAGGTTTGGGGGTCAAAGAAAAAATGCAGCTAAATTTTTAAAAAACATATATAAGTCTTTAAACTGGGTTATTAAAGTTCTTCCTATTAAATTATAATTTTTCAATGATAAAAGTTATTAGAAAAATTTATGCTTTTTTAACGTAGGTTCTTATGAGAAATCATGAGTTCTTGATATAAAAAAAAACAAAAACATTGTAAAACATTGACGAAGAAATTTGATTTACGGCGTAAGAACGTGAGCTTTAAAGAAGCGACGGCAACGGCGCATTCGTGCAGACGACTCAAGTCACCCATGTAAATACAAATAACCTGTGTGTTGTGCACTAACCAAGAAATAATAAATATAGTGTATTATAAGTAATATTATCATTAATAATATTATTATAATGTTATATATAAAGTTAATATAAGTGTAAAGTTGTCTATACTTTAAATAAATAAAATAAGCTAATATTGTTGTTTCAATTTTTATTTATAATTCTTCAACACTTTTGCTATCATACAAAGATGATTAATGTTGTAAAACTTTTTCTATAATAGTATTTTTCATAATCGATGTTGCCTTACCATCTACATCATTTTTTAATAATAAAATGGTGTTTTCTTTTCCTTCATTGACATATTTACAATTTGATCACTGATGCCAGATTCGCATAATCTTTTTTGCATATCCAAGCTTAAAACATTTTTTATCGTTGAATAAGAATTTAGTAAAGATTTTACATTCTTAATACTTTTGATTCTTAATAACTTAATAAAACATCCTGGATAGTTTTATTGTGGTTAATAATATCTTCTACTATAAGATAAGTTAATGACAGATTTTGTAGATTTTCTACGTAACAGGCATCGTGTGCACCATCATCTGTCATTGATAATAATTCATTGGCTAAAGTTGTTATTTTTAAAACTTTCTTTGCGATTTGGGTATTTCAATTTGACGAATTTGTTTATCCATTTTAAACGTTTTAGGTTATGTTATCAGCTGTCAGCTTCTGCTAATAAAAGTAAACACACGCTAATTTCATTGCCAATCTCATGACTATTTGCGCTGTTGCCACGTTTTTTACAAGTACACACATAAATTCGGACTCAATTTTCATCATATTATTTGAATAAAACCCATATATTTTATTAAATCATGATTAAAGATTGATTTGTAAATAAATTTTATAATGATTTTTTTGTAAAAGTGTCTGTCAATTTCAATTAGAAAAATCAGTATATTTTTTATTTAAGGTTGGCAACGTTGATTATTTAACATGTTTAGCATAGGACCTCCTCGCGTCTCACTTCATCACCCTGCTCTGACCACCGAACCTCATTAAATATCACTAAATTAACTACGGCTACTTGACTAGCATGCTAGTAGCCAATAAAGATTGTATAATAATATAATAACAATGCTTATTTCTAACAGCGGTGGATTAAGCTAATTTAAGATCACATTCGGTTAAGACTCTTGCCATAATAGCACTACACTTTCTATTTATGGTAACATTGTTATTTACTTATGAGTGTATTAATGTATATAAATAGTAAATTAATGGAACAAAATGTTTTAACCATTTGTTATAATTAAATTTTCAAATAATTGATGAGCAGCTGTTTAGCTTTCATTGGCGAAAGGCTTACTAGCCTTTTCGCTTGTCTTTGTCCTGGCACTTATGCCAGTGAGATTTCATTTCATTTTTTTCCCAGCGTCGAACCTCTTTTTTCAAGTGGGCTTTGGAAATTCCACAGAAGGGTTCTGGGCCGGAAAATATATCTTCTTTGGCAAGGAAATCTGCTTCTTCGTTGCCTTTAACTCCCTTGTAACCTGGAACCCACATCAGAGGAACCTGATTGTTCGCTGCCAGTTGTCTCAGGGACTGTTTACAGTCCCAAGTCAGCTTAGACTCACAAGTGTATGACTTCAGAGCTTTTAGTGCTGCTTGGCTATCTGATAAAATATAGATTTCTGCCCTTCGGGTGTTACTTTCGATGCACTCCTGGGCACATATCTCTATGGCATGTAATTCTGCTTGAAATATGGTTGAGGTTTTGAGAGCCTAAAATTCGGCCCTTTAACGCCCACTCCAACCCTTTCATCCATCTTGGATCTGTCAGTGTACCACACTACAGCATCTCCTCCTAGTTGAGGTCCATTCTCTGTGCAAACTTGGTGGTTGTTTATAACCACTTCAAACTGCATTTCGAAGTCGTACCTAACTGTCATAATATTTGTCGGTTTGGACATGGATTCTAGGGAAATATTTTCCAAAATGTCCATTCCGATTTCTTGCTCTAATATTTATTATCTGGCTCAGTCTGAAAGCACTGATTGCTGCTTCTTTCATTACACATAAGTGCAATGGTGGATGGTTCAGCATTACCTCTACGGCTGCAGTAGGGCACTTGAATGTTGCCACTGTGATTCCCAGACAAGCTAGACGCTGCACTTTCTGCAGCTTGACTTGTGTCGAAAAATGACTCAATGGCATGTCCAGCTTGCCGCTATAGCTCTGGAAAGAATGTGGTTGAGTTACGCCCAAATATTTAACTTCTTTGGAAAAAGTAAGCTAAATTCCATTCAGAGTTGGGGCTTTAAGTTCGTACTTTCGCCTCCTGGTGAATGGAACCAGCACTGTATTGCTAGGATTGACATTTAGTCCTTCCTTTGCGCACCAGCTTGTGATTGTGTTTAAGACTACTTGCATGCGATTGGAAATGGTGACGATTAGGTCATCGGCGTAACCTTGAGTCGCGAAACCAGAGTCATGTAGCTTAACTATCAGGTTGTCTACAACCAGTAATCACAGCAAAGGCGATAGAATTCCCCCTTGGGGACAACCTTTTTCTACTGTCATCTTGACTGTCTCTCCCCCATAAGTCACCACAATGATTCTGCTTTTCAGCATAGATAATCAGTGAGACGTTTATATTTCTTTTCTCGAGTGATCTAGTGCAACAATAAGTAAATAATTTATTTTTAACCTAAAATTTTTATATTATGACTCTTTAATTTTTTTATAGCCAATTAGTTGACAAATTGAAAAAAACTTAAAAAAAAGCAGCAATGCCGAAAAATGCAAAAACAAGAGTGAGAGAAAATATAATACGTTTATCAATAATAAACCTGAACTATAATAATAATAAATGCCTTTATTAATACAAATTATTATATATAAAAATAATAAAAAAAATTTTGGGTGAGGTTCAGTTCATACAGTCATTATTAGCGTGATTATGTAGAAAAAGTATATTTATTTATTTATTTATTTATTTAACGGCAAAGCCAATTTACATTTAACAAAGTGTGATAAACTATAAAATATTATTGAACTCTTATGTCTAATGTCTACACTAGAATTTTACAAAACATTTAGCGAAGTGTGAAATACAAAGTATTAATGAATCCTTATGTCTAGTTACTATATTACTAAAAGATGAAACAAATCTGGTATTAACAAAGAAAATGATGTAACCAATCCGGTACATACAAAAGAAAATGGTAAGGTAATGAAAAGTTTCGGAAACGCTATAGCCTTTCCAATTGATTTTTAAAGACCTGAAGTGACACATTAAACAAATCTATGTTATTATGACATTCATTTCCTAGCTTCAGAATACGAGGAATCGGACTGTTCATAGCATTATTGGTATGGAAATAATTTATATGAAAAATATCAGAATTTCTCGTATCTTTTTGTTTGATATGAAAAGTTATTAGTTGAAGTAGTTCTGGGCAGTTGATCACATTATTTATTATTTTGAAGAGGAAACTCAAGTTCATAGAAATTCTCCTATCTTCCAATGATTTTATATTTAACTTGGTTAAGAGTTGACTGTACTCATATTCATTTCGTTGAATACCAAAGTGAAAAGCACAATTCCTCAAGAATTTCTTTTGAACATTCTCAATCAAATCGATATTTACATTATAATATGGGTCCCATATAACCGAACAATACTCAAGAATGGATCTTACGAAAGCACAATATAAAATCTTTTTTGTTTTAATTGAAAAATCAGTAGAAATTCTCAACACAAAACCTAGCATTTTAAGACTTTTTGCCACAATTTCTGATACTTGAAGATTAAAATTAATTTCGCTATCAAATTTAACTCCCAGATCGCGAATAAATTTTTCTCTTTTAAGAACTATATTATTCAATTTATATTCAAAGAATATTGGACTTCTAATTCTAGCGAACGTAATGATTTGACACTTATCGATGTTTACCTCTAACAAATTATTTCTACACCACATAGAAAAAGCTTCGAGATCTTTTTGTACTAATTCGGCATCCTCCCAGCAAGTAATTGCTTTATAAAGTTCAGAATAATTGAAAACAAACTCTATGTCCGATACAAACAAGTTGAACAGCAGTGGGCCCATATGGGATCCCTGTGGTACCCCTGATGGAACCTGAATGGGTGTAGATGTTGTATCTCCGTATTTCACAGACAGAGTTCTACCAGTTAAGAAGCTATTGATTACCTTCAAAATATTCCCGTCTATACCAAGCGCTTGAATTTTAGCTATAAGTAGGCCATGGTTGACTCTGTCAAAGGCTTTGGAAAAGTCCGTATAGACAGAGTCAACCTGTAGCCTCCTCTCAAGATTTTCAGTTATGTAGTTTGTGTAAAGAGCAAGGTTGGTACAAGTGGATTTACCTTCTGAGAAACCGTGTTGTTGGGGATTGAGTAAAGACTTACAGTCCCAAGAAAGTTTCTTTGTAAGCATAGAATCAAACATCTTAGCCATCACTGACTGATTGCAAACTGCTCTATAATTCCTAATATTTTTCTTATCTCCTAGTTTATGTATTGGTTTCAGGAAGCTATGTTTCCAATAATCTGGAAAGGTGCCTAGAGAAAAAATTTGATTGAAGATATTTCGTAATGGAATTGCTAAAGTGTATAGGCATTTGTGTATAAAAAATAAAGGTATCCCATCAGGTCCCATTGTGAGCTTGGGGGAAACAGAGAGAACGTAATCTATTACAACAGTAGAAGTAATACTGTAATTGTTGATATAGACTTTGTTTTCAAAATTATATTCAGGAGTAAAATTCACTGCCTGGTTATTATATACAGTTGAAAAAAAGAGGCAAACAAATTGACAATCTCGGAAGTATTATTACTGACTTCATTTTCATAAAACATGGCTGAAGGTAACTTATAATCCTTTCTTTTACTCTGAATATAACTCCAAAAAGCATTTGGATTATCAGAGATATTATCTTCAATTTTATTAATGTAAATTTTATAGCACTGATCTCGAATAGCTTTACAACTGTCCCTCAATTTACAGAAATTATAATAGTAATCAATGTTGCCTGTTTCCTTATATTTTTTATGAGTGTTCTTTTTGTCATAAATCATTTTTCTGAGGTTAGAACTGAACCAAGAGGGAAAGGTAGAAGTTTTGAATTTTTTTAAAGGAATAAATAGATGGATTGCCTGATAAATAATGTCATAGAAACAATTAACGTTCTTATTAACATCTGAGTTACAGAGAATGTGTTCCCATTTAACGTCAGCTAAAAAGTCATTTATCCCAATATAATTTCCATTTCTGAAATCAAAAAAGTATTCCTCATATTCAGATTCTTTTGGAATAGAAATATTTAAAGAAAATTCAATGGCAGTGTGCCGAATACTATTTTTGAAGATTTCATCTGTAGCGCTTTGTACGGAGAAATGATTGTTGGAGAATATTAAATCTAGATAAACATTGGTACTATTTGGTATGGTATTCAGTTGGAAGAAATAATGAAAGCTGAACGCTTGGTGAATTGCTATTCCCGGGGAGTTTTCATTACAGTTAACATTTAAACCCAGATTGTCATTAAACCATGTGGCATCCGGAATATTATAATCTCCACATATAGTAAGGTTTGACTGAGCATAATTGCTGCTAACAAATTCAACAGTACTAATGTGTTCTTCATATAAACTGATAGGTGAAGATGGAGGAATATATATAGCACCCAGTACTACGGTTTTGTTCTTAAGATTGAAATAAATGAATACTTGTTCTAAATCTACACTGTCCACAGGGGGTATGTTTATTCTTTTAGCTGATAGAGTTGATTTCACTGCAATTAAAATACCTCCTCCACGTTCCTTCCCTGTAGTAACAGGATCACGGTTCCAACGAAATATATCATAACCTGTTAGCCCAAGTTCTGCATCGAGATGATCATTGGTGAGCCAAGTTTCTACAATAACTATTATGCTATAGTGGGAGCACAGGGTAGCATTACGAAATTCTGTAAGTTTAGTTCTCATACCGCTGGTGTTAAAGTAATAAATATTGATGTCGTCATCTAGTTTTTTGGTTGGGCCTTTGAGATGAATGGAATGCCATTAGTATACTTGATGAAAAGGTCGTTTTCTCCATTTATTTTCCTTGTCTCCATCTCTTCTTTCAATTTATTTAAATTTCCACGCTGTAAAGGTGTGTAATCTGACGATAAAAAGACTTTTTTAGTTTTATCAATTTTTTTCTTGCTTCTGATGACTTTCAAAGCCTCATCAGAATTAGCAAAAACAGCTTTTAAGCATCGATTGCCATTCTTGTTTTTCTTTCCCATTCTGAAAACGTTTTTGGTCTTTATATTGTTATTTGTTATTTCCTGTACAAATTTGTCAACGAATTCAGTGTCCGTTTGAGCATCCTTTTGTTCAGGTAAATTAAAAAACATCACATTACACATTCGTTTCTGGCGTTCAGATATTTCCACAAAAAAAGTTTCTTCATTGATAGCTCCAGTAGGTTGCGTTCTCAAAGCTTCTACCTCTGATGTCAGTTTCTCAATTTTAGCCAACAGGGTAGGGAGTATTTTCAAACCTTGCTGGCAATCATCACAAAAAAATTGTAATTTTCTTTTTGTCTTCAACTCCATTACTTTAAGTTCCGATCCACCAAGACCTGAGCATTTATAATGAAATGATCTAGAGCAAGAATCGCATTTTACCTCATCTTTTATATTTGGGTTAAAATTTTCTTTACATTCTGTACATGAATTATCCATGTTGAAGATAAATACAAATGTCTGAATCCGGTCCTGTTTAAATGAAAGCAGCTGTAGGCCACACTTTACAAGTTTTTTTTTTTTTATTTTTGTCGGTTAATGGAAACAGTTTTTGTCACTTTCAGATATCTTTTTTTGTTTCCTAAGCGGCTGAATGCATTCAGTTCACTGTCGATTAAATTACTTTAATCGATTTCCACTATGAAAACTTTAACTTCAATGGATTCACTATAACTTTTGCAACAGTTCAATACCAAATTTGAATTTTAAATGTTTAATAGAACTAGTCAATGCCAACTTGTTCTGGGACTATAGTCACACGTGTCGAATAATACTTAAACTACTTAATTAATTAATGTATGTCTGCTCTTCCACCTAACCCGTTAAACCAGAATGTGGCAGATAATAATATTATTTACAACCAAAGAATTACGTATAACACACTTATGATATTAAATAGACTAAAATAAGAAATTATTGAACATAAAAATATAATAAAAATATTTCTACAACTTATCAAAATACACAGCTTTACAAAACAGAACTAGGAAGGAGATTATGACAGCTTAGTGAAATATAATTATGTACTTATTATTGTTTAGAGAAATAGTAATCAAACAGAACTTTTTTAAGTTTTTGTAGGGAAAAGTAACGAAATTCAAACGGTATACCATTTATAACCTTAACAACGCAATAAGAGAATGAACGTTGAAATAAATATAACTGGTGGCGGAGTAAGGTATTCTTGTGTCTTAAGTTCAGTGTATGTATATCCGTTCTAAATGTGATGTTTTGATATAGATATGGTGGAGACTTTTCTTTCAACAACTTTACATAAAATAAAACCGAGTGCATATGTCGACGATTTTTCATAATGAGCCATTTAATATTTTGAAATGTGTGACTGATAGACTGAAACTTTCGTATGCCAAAAATAAGTCTTAAGCATGAATTTTGTAATTTTTGTATGCGGTTACTATCGAAAGTATTTAAACAAAAATGATAAAAGATGTCACAATAATTTAGATTGGACAGTACTAAACTATGTGATGAGAAAATCTTAAGTCTTCATCAATTCATACACCCAAATTTTTAATTTTACAGCTAAACTGAATAGTGTGGCCATCAATTGCGATCGTTGGGGAATAATTCTACTTAAAAATGTTTGTGCTTTATTTCCAAAAATAATTGCACTAGTTGTAGATGTATTTAACTGAAGACAATGATTCTTAGAGAATTTATGAAGATTCTGTAAATCGTAGTTGATTGCTGTTACTGCTTGATTAGCTTCACTTGGAAAAAATGAAATATATAACTGAGCATCATCCGCGTAGTAATGTTGTGAACACGTTACAAAGACTTCTGTAAAATTTGACACATATACAGAGAAAAGTATAGGGCCCAAAATCAAGCCGTGTGGCACTACCGTGCTCACAGGTAAAAACTAGATACATTCTCTTTACATTTTACAGCTTGTAATCTATTTGAAAGTTATGACTAAATTTATAGATGTAATCTCCAAACCTGCAAATGATAAAGCTAAAAAAAGCAAATCGTGATTAATAGTATCAAAGGGTTTGGAGAAATCAAATAAAATTAAAACCATCAACTTACCCTGATCTACAGCATTCAGAATATCATCAGTAATCTTCAGTAATGCCGATGTGCAGCTATGACCCGGCTTCAATCCAGATTGCATTGTAGGTACAACAGAATTTTTAGTTAAATGTTCTTGGAGCTGAATATTAATAGCTTTCTCTAAAATTTTGGATAGCGTTGGTAAAACACTTACCGGTCTTAAATAATTCAATGTTTCTGGATTGGTTTTTTTGGGAACAGGTGCTACAAATGATTTTTTCCAGCTATTGGGAAATACATAATGTAGTAAACAGAAGTTAATTACATGGGTAATGTATGGTAATAGAAAACATACATACATACATAATGTTACGCCTTTTTCCCATAGGGGTAGGCAGAGACCACTTCCTTTCACTTGCTTCGGTTCTTACACACATCTTTTGCTTCCTCTACTTTCATCAGTGCTCTCATACATGCTCTTCGGTTGTTGGTACTCTTGACCTGGCCTTTCTTCAAAACAATGTTGATCTGATCGAGATATGTTCTCCGAGGTCGACCTCTACCGACTTCCGTCCATTCACACTCGCCTTATAAATTTGTTTCATCAATCTTTCTTCATCCATCCTTTTTACGTGTCCAAACCATCTAAGTTTTTAATATTATGATCATAAAAGTACGTAGTGTCATAATTGGGAGTTAGTTAAGGGACCGCATTTAATAAATATTGATTAATTTCGTTTACATTCCATTTATTCGACATGACGGCATCATGTCGATCATTTTTATACCCTACAATTTAATTCAAGCCAGACCACATATCCCTGGGGGACTGATTTTTTAAACTAAATATCACATATGCTTTTTTTCATTTTTAATAGCCGCAGTAACCAAATTACGCAATTGTTTATATTGTTGCCAATAATTGTTGCTTCTATTTATTTAAAAAATTTTAATTGCTTTATCCCTATCAATCATCAATAATTCTATTTTACTATATATATATCATTTAACTTATACAAAATATGCCATGGCATAGACTGCAAATCATTATAAAATTGATCATAATTGAGATTCTTGAAATTTCTAATATTAATAAATTTAGGTTCTTTTTTTTATTATTTTAATATTAATATTAAATAAAATCATCTCATGATCCCCTATTTGTGGAATATGTTTAAGTTCCTGATCAGAGATAATTTGCTTGCCTGATGTTATTAAATAATCTAATAATGTAGCTGTTGATTGAGTAATCCGGGTTGGTTGATTTATTAATTGCTTTAGGTCATACCCCTCCAGAGTATTAAAAACCAATTCACAAGATGAACTATTGATAACTAAGAGATCGACATTAAAATCTCATAAACACAAAACATAATCTACTGTTGGTTGTATATTAGATACCTCTTTAAAAATCTCGAAAAAATATTTGCAATATTTTACATCTGGATTATAAAATACGCCAATAGCACAGTGTGCAGACTTTAAAGAAATTTTTACCCATATCTGTTTAATTTCTTTACCGCAAGGAATAAGTGAATATTTAATATAGTTTTTTAAATAAATTCCAACTTCAGACTGCTGTAAAAGTGGAACAAGAGGTTTCAAAAAAAAATTCCTATTAAACGTCGCTTTAGGCAGGGATGTCATGTCACCAATGCTTTTTTAATGTCTACTCGGAAGCTGTCATGAAGAAGCGCTGAAATATCGCCATGAATGTGTTAACATTGGTGGAGAAGTCATTAACAACATTAGGTACGCTGATGATACTGCTATAATGGCAGAAAGCCTCGAAGACCTTCAAACACTACTAAATGCAGAAAACAATACATGCAAGGATAAGGGTTTAAGTGTCAACACAAAGAAAACGAAGTGGATGATTGTCGGTAAAATTAATATCAAGTATCCAAAATTAAAATTAGATAGTAAAATTCTGGACAGAGTACAACACTTTAGGTATTTGGGTAGCTGGCTGGACTGTAGACTTGAATGCGATGAAAAAATCTCAACTAGAATAGAACTGGCATGTAAAAGATTCACTAGTTGGCGTTCTGCGCTATGTAATAGAAGTCTTTCAATGAACATCCGTCTAAGATATTAAAGTGCTACGTTTGGTCTGTTTTGCTTTAAGGATGTAAAACCTGGGCACTGTAAGTAAAGCATTTAAATAAATTGGAAGCGTTTGAGTTATGGTGCTATCGCTGTATGCTAAAGATTCCGTGGACAGCACACGTAACTAACAAAAATGTGTTAGAATCCCTACATAAAAAACGAGAATTGACAAACACCATCAAAATAAGAAAATTCGAATACTTTGGACCTATGATGAGGGGGCATAAATATCACATTCTCCGATTAATTACATACATACATACATAAAGTCACGCCTTTTTCCCATAGGGGTAGGCAGAGGCTACTTCCTTCCACTTGCTACGGTTCTTGCACACATCTTTTGCTTCCTCTACTTTTATCAGTGCTCTCATACATGCTCGTCGGTTGTTGGTACTCTTGACAGCTGGCCTTTTTTCAAAACAATGTTGATCTGATCGAGATATGTTCTCCGAGGTTTACCTCTACCGACTTCCGTCCATTCACACTCGTCATATAAATTTGTTTCGTCAATTTTCCTTCATCCATCCTTTCTATGTGTCCAAACCATCTAAGCATTCCTTTATCTATCTTTGTGACCACATCTTCTTTTACACCACAGCGTTCTCTTATCTCACTATTCTTTACTTTATCCAACCGAGTCACTCCGGCTATACAATTCTCAGACTACTCATCTCCGCAGTATTAATCCTATTTTCATGCTTCTTCTGCCAAACCCAACATTCACTACCATACTGATAAGTGTAGGAACCAACACACCTCTATGCACCATAGCCAGACGTGCCTTTTTTGACACTTTCTGGCTATTCATAAAGCTATGCAGTGCCTCATTCATTTGTTTTCCTGCCAACACCCTTCGCTCAATGTCACTGTCATACTTTCCATCTCTAGTAAACTTTGAACCCAAGTACACAAATTAATTTACTTGTTCCACTCTTTCTCCCTCAATTATCCAGGGTAAAATAGAAGGAAAGCGATGGATTGGCAGAAAACAGCTTTCTTGGGTTTGTAATATTAGACATTGGACGGGTCGAACAGTCGAAGAATTGTTTCATGTATCTACCGATCGAGAAGCTTTCCAACAAATTGTCAACTCCATGATAGCCAACGCCTGAACGGTTGATGATAGCCAACGTTTGAAAACAAGCATGGCACACAAAAAAGAATATCAATAATAATATACTATGAAAGGAACTTCGTTCCAACCGAGTGTTCCACGACACTCACACACTTTTTTTATTTATAGAGATAAAATCTATGGATCTCAATCTTTTTAATAAACCATATATATATATATATATATATATATATATATATATATATATATATATATATATATATATATATATATATATATATATATATATATATTGTACTTTTTAAAGGCAATTAATTCTTGGAACATAGCACTGATATTGAAAAATTAATAAATGATTTGCTCCAAATAAGAAAATACTTAGTTATTTTCATTTGTAATTGCAAAAAAAATTCTTTGAACCTATTTGATTTACGTTATTTCTGAAAATAGCAGTGTAAAAAGATAATTGTAGTGGATGGTTATTATGAAAATATACACAAATATAAGAAAGACTACTACGTATTTACAATAATAATTCTATTTAAAATACCGGTTTATTTTCAAGTTTTCTAATCTTTATTGGCTTACTGAGATAACAGCACGAGTAATACAGGGTAAACAGATTTTGTGTGAAAAAAATAATAATATTAAAAGATAGTAAATCTTAAATAATATTAAAATGTTTGGTTTTTATTATTTGCAAAGTCAAATTACCTAAGGCTTACATAATCTGACTTTGGTCCTAAGCAATTATAAAACAATTATTTACTTTTACATAACTTTTCATCTAAGGATTGGGCCACAGCGAACAGTATTTGGATATTTGGCAGTATTCATTACAATACAAGGAAATGCTAAAACATGTCGATTTTTGTTCCAAGTGGGACACATATATTTGTCATTTGTCACCACCCTCCCTTCCACTTCCCCAACCACTTAATTTAAACACCACTTCTTCTCTTCTGTTGATGCCAATCCGTTACGGATGTTGTTGAGCATAATGACTATACGAACTTTATTCACTGATGCACGGAATAAGCCCACAGTTGATGTATTAAACCACACTCGGAGATTCTTCAGCCATGATATTCTTCTTCCTACACTCCTTCTACCCTTGTATTTTGCCTTGGAGTATAAGCTGTAAAAGCCGGTATCCTTTAGGATTTTTTATGATGTGGCCAAAGTATTCAATTTTACGTTTCTTTACCTCTTCGTTGGTTATATGATCCACCCATTTAATTCTCAGAACACGACCGTAGAGCCAGAGATCAAAGGCTTTTAATTTCTTGCAAGATGTTTCAGATAACGTCCATGACTCACCGCCGTATAGAAGAGTTGAGAACAGATAGCACCTCAGTATCCGCATTTTGGTGTTTAAAGACAGGTCCTTACTTTTAAACAATTTTGCCATTTTAAGGAATATGGCTCGAGCCTTTTCAATTCGGCATCTTATCTCAACCGATTCTTTGTTAATATTTGTTTCCAAATAGACATACTTGTTAACTCTTTGGATGGGTCTGTTATGTAATAATAGCTGGCCTTCCATTCGTCTATTTTTAGAGATAATTGTGAATTTCCACCACTCTGTTCATTAATCTTTGAAGACCCTCTAGATCGTTTAGGATAATAATTGTGTCATCCCCATATCGTATGTTATTAATGCATTCGCCATTAACAATCCCCCGTTGGAGGTATTTTCCAGGGCTTCTCGAAATATGTGTTCTGAATATATATTGAACAGTAATGGCGAAAGTACACACCCCTGTCGAATTCCTCTCTTTATCAGAACTTCATCGAATTCCTCACTTTCTATTCTGACCGAAGAGGTCTGATTCCAATAAAGATTTGCTATAATTCTTAGATCTTGTTTTTCCAGTCCAGTTGATTCAGGAACTTCCATCATATTATTATGCTAAACCTTATCGAATGTTTTTTGATAATCAATAAAGCATGCAAAAATATTATGAATAACATCTCGAGCTCTTTGAAAACACCACTTAATACTCTGTTTTTTAATACCATTACTGTGCCAATTTAAAATTTTTAATCCTACAAAGTCGTTTTGTCATTAGTTTAGCTAACCGTGTCAATTTCAAGGTCCTGGTGAAGATCACATTTGAGAAAGTATCAAGGTGTATCAAAAATATTTTTTAGTACCTTACTTTGATATCGTCTGTTAATCTTCTCGTTTGGTTTTTTAATACACCACTAAAGTTAAACGCAATATTAATGTCAAAACAAATTTTAAAACTTGCTTGTACCTAAACTTATTATACAGAATGGCCAACTGAAAACGAAACAGAGCCATTTGCAGGAACCTCGTTAACATTTTAGAAAAACGCTCAGACCCGTCGATTTTTGATTAAAGGAGGACACTCTTTTCTGGTATTTTTGACTTTACTACTTTCAACTTGTTGTGTATAACGCCTTCTTTACTTTAACTGGTCTTGAGGTAAATAATCGTGGACTGTAAAACTGATTTTATTTATTAACAGGTATAAAAAGTAGCATCTATCTTATAGGTGTTAACGCTTGGGCTTTCAACACAGATCTCTTCTTGTATTCTGTGCGGCGTTGCCGATACAAACATAATTTCCCTAACATACCGCCCGCCTTGAACAGATAAGGTTCAACAAAACAAAACAAAAATCGGAAACTGTATAAATGCGATATAAACTATAAATGTCAATGTATAAATTGAGAATTTTGTAAACTTTAGTCTGGTAATACACAAATTTTTGTTACCGGTCTTCGGAAAATTCCGTCACGAGTCAGTACATCCACAACACGGGTAACTCCGTCAGGACCGGGATGAAGTTTATTTATTCTGGCTAGCTGCCAGTTGTTGACGAATTTAGTGTCGTCTTGGACCAACTCTAAAGCTCCTGCCTGCAACTGCTCAGGAAACCTTGTCTTCCACTTGCATCTAGTTTGGAGCTCAGAAAGATACTCCTTTTGCCACCGGTTGAACTACACGTTGGAGGCGCTGGTATCGTTTTAATCGATTCTCGGGCACCTCTACATAGGATATCTCGGGTATGGTGCTGAAAAGTCGTCCAATAAGGAAGTGTCCTGGAGTCAGTGGGTTTAGGTCTGTAGGGTCAGAACTTAAGGGAGAAATAGGACGGGAGTTTAATACACTTTCTATTTGCACAATTATGGTCAGAAAATCTTCATACGTGTAAGAATTTTCCCCTATTACCCTTTTTAAATGAAACTTTGCCGATTTTATTGCTGCTTCCCAAATGCCTCCATAATTAGGGCTTCGCGCTGGGATAAAATGCCATTGGATTCGGTCAGCCGATAATTGGTCGGCTATATTAGCACTACAATTTTTAAGTAGATTATATACCTCTGCTAATTTCTTATTAGCTCCTTTAAAATTAGAGCCATTGTCAGAGAAAATATTAGCAGGTTTTCCCCGACGACCGACAAATCGTTTTAGCGTAGCCAGAAAGGCTTCAGATGAGAGCTCTGTCACAAGATCCAAATGTACCGCCTTAGTACTTAAGCAAACAAATAAACAAAGATACGCTTTGATCCTTTTAGAACCTCGAGTTTTTTTGTCATTAATCATAAATGGGCCACCATAATCCACACCCACATTCAAGAAGGGAGCGTAAGTATTAACTCTACTTTCAGGCAGATCACCCATCAGGTAAGTATAGCCCTTCGGTTTACATTTTATACAAGTCGTACAATTTTTAATAACTTTTTTACAGGCATTCCTCGCACCCATGGGCCAGAATCTTTCGCGTAAGCTGGAAAGAAGCTGCTGCAGACCACAATGGTTTAATTTAATATGTTCCTGTTTTATTATGAGCTTTGTAATTTCATGTGATTTAGGTAATATAATTGGAAAACGTGTGTCAAAATTTAGTTCCGCATTTTTTAACCTTCCACCTACTCTAATTATTCCATCTAGTAAGAAAGGGTTTAAAGATAAAATGCAACTTTTATTCGATATAGCTTTTTTACTTTGCAACGCTAAGTATTCTTCTGGAAAACTACATTTTTGTATTTCCTTGAATATATATGATTCGGCATTATTTATTTCCTGTACTGTTAATACTGGTGATTTGATCAAATTACTATTAATATTTTTCGCTTTTACTTTTCGCTTAAATTGCTCAACCGCCTTTAAAATAAATGCTACAACTCTAATCACTTTTATAAATACTGAAAATTTATTAAGTAAATGTTCGACTACACCGTTTTTATAATTATTTTCGAGATTTATTAATGCAATCACTTTAGCTTCGGGTATTTCTGAAATAATGACCAGTTCTTCTGGTTTCCATGTGGTTGAATTCAAAAGAAGCCACGATGGACCATGCCACCATAAATCCGTAGATTTAAGTGTTTGAGGGTAACACCCGCGTGATAATAAATCTGCTGGATTGCATTCTGATGGTACATGATGCCAATATTCAATTTTAGTGAGTGACTGAATCTCACTAGTTCTAATTGCAACAAAGGTATGCCAACGAGCACTATCACCACGAATCCAACATAATGTAATTTCCGAATCGGTCCATAAATAAATAATATCAAACTCTATACCAAAACTGGTATGTACCTTGTGAAATAGCTGGGCCAATAAAAAAGCTCCGCATAATTCTAATCTAGGCAAACTGACCTTTTTTAACGGTGCGATTCGCGATTTAGCGCATAATAAATTACATGTTATGTTACCATTCAATTCAACAAATCTAATAAAAATACATGCACCGTAAGCCTTCTCTGAGGCATCAGCGAAACCGTGTTTTCAATTTTCTCGTAAGTATGCGACGCGACGTGTCTGGGTATTTGTAAATTATTGATTTTAACTAACTCGGTTACAAAATATAGCCATAGCTATTTCCGTTGGTACTTCCGTATCCCATTCCAATTTTTTACACCATAACTCTTGCATAATGAGTATAGCGATAATCACTGTTGGTCCTAACAATCCAAGTGGATCGAACACCTGGCATAGAACGGCTAATATTTTACGTTTTGTAATAATTTCATCAATTTTAATATTAATTGAATATTTTAGACAATCATTTAACGAATCCCAATAAACTCCTAACGTTTTAAATGCTTCATTCTCCCCTATCGGTTGAAGATTTAATTCAACGTCTTGCTCTAGCTGAAACTTATCCGTTAATTTTTTATTGTTAGACATCCATTTCCTTAATACGAACCCCGCCCCCTGTAAGATGCTAAATACATCTTTCTGAATTTTTAATAAGTCTTCTTCAGAATTAGAGCCGGTTAGTAAATCGTCCATATAGAAATCCTGTTGGATTACATGACTAGCAGTGGGATATTTCAATTCATTTTCTTTTGCTAATTGCATAAGACATTTAACCGCGAGATACGGTGCCGACGCAGTTCCATAACTCACCGTATTTAATTGAAAGCATTCTAGTTCCTCTTCGGGTTCTGGACGCCAAAAAATTTTTAAATATTTTTTCTGAGAGTCATTAATTAAAATCTGCCGGTACATTTTTGATATATCCGCTGTCATGACAAAATTATGTTTTCTAAATCTCATTAGAATAGTAAATACATCTTGTTGTAAAGTGGGCCCTACAAATTGGACATCGTTTAGAGACAGTCCTGTAGAAGTCTTCGCGGACGCGTCAAATATCACCCTACAATGAGTTGTTAAGCTTCCAGGTTTAATAATAGCGTGATGCGGTATATAATAGCCATCCGAATTTTGTTCACTATCACTAATTTTTGACATATGCCCTAGCTCCCGATACTCTTTCATAAATTTAGTATATTCTAATTTTAACTTTTTATCATTAATAAGTTTTTTCTCCATTAAAAGGAATCTCCTTTTTACCATATCTTTGAAAGAACCTAAATCATTTAAATTATTTTTAAATGGCATTTCAACAATAAACCTGCCCGACTTTTCGCGTTTAGTTGTCTTTTCAAAATTATGCTCACAATATTTGTCCGTTTTTGACAATATCTTACCCTTTAGAGTAACCTCCTCAATCTCCCAAAAATTTTTAATTAAATTGTCCGATAATTCAAGTTTATTTTCTTCAGTAATACTGTGACAAGTAAGTGACATATTATTTTCTGAGAGTTTTACATTTAAATTTCCTGCTATGATCCATCCGAAATGACTATTTTGCAACACTGGCAAATTATCCCCCAACTGCTCTTGACCTTGACACAGACAAGACCAGAAAACATTGGACCCTAATAATAAGTCTATCTCATCGGAAACATTAAAATACGGATCTGCTAACTTTAATTGTTTAGGTATATTTAGAAACTCTTTTTTAAATGAACGCATCGGCAATCGGTCCGTTATTTTCGGCAAAATTAAACAATTTATATTTTTATTAAAATCATTATGACACGATTTTACAATAATACTAGCCTGTTTTTGAATATTTGTTCTAGCTACCCCTTTAACAACATGATTTATTTTGGTGGGCTGAATATTTAGTTTTTTCATTAAACCTTCCGTTATAAAATTGCTTTGCGATCCGCTATCTAGTAATGCACGACAATAAATGAAATTGGAATCGGTTTGTACGCAAACAATCGCTGTTGATAACAAAATTTCAAAATCCGAATGTCCACAAAAACTCTTAGTACTAAAACACACGGAGCGGTTTCTGGCGAGTCGGCAGCCGACTCGGCTGCCGAAGCGGTGCATCCTTTATGGCAGTTCTATTGAATGAAACAGACGGCGCGTCAACGCGCGGTTCGTGATGGTGGTGGCAGCGCGTAACCTGCTGGACATCATACACCGCGCGCGGTTTTACGACTGTAGTCGGCAAATCAGTACATGTTTGCTTATGGGACTAAACACACGTAAGCGGTTTTGTGGCGGTTTTTGTTATTAATAAGTGACTCGGCGTTGTCAGACCAGTATGGAAACTTTGGACGTTGAGAAATTAATCAATGAGTTTCATATTAGACCAGCGATTTGGGATATGCGTTCAGAGGATTATTTCAACAAAATAAAAAAGAAACGTTCTTGGGAAGAGGTAACCAACGCCTTTGTTGATTGACAACAATTTGCCACGTCTTTTTTTGGTTCTCTAAAGAGTACTCTGCTAGTGGTCTCTCTACTGGCAAATTATGCCGTAGAGGGTAGAAGAAAAAAATATAAAAGTGAGCCGCGCCACCGACTTAAGACGGTACAAGCCGGAAACCCTTAGGTCTCGTAGGCACCAGCAGAGCCACACGATAAACAACAAACAATTATGGTGAACTAGATAAATAAAACTATATTTACAATTACTGCAATATATTAATCAAGTAAAAATGATGTTCTGATTTTTTACAATAAATTCTGTATTTTCGTAAAGTGGTTTAAACGAATTTAATACACTTTTCTTAAAATGATATTTAAATTAATTATAACAATCTTCCAGACAGTAATAAAAACCTAATGAGGTACAAAAGAGAATTAAAATAAAAAAACAAAAAAACAACAAAAAGAAAATGTTCACAATATTTAAAATTTCAAAAATAATTGGTTTTATATAGAATTCCTGATAACAAAAGATTAACACAAAAAAAAAGGAATACAAAATAAATGGACTTGCAACAAGAATAATATTTTAAAACCCTCACAATAACCACATAAATTATATTCAGTAATATATAAATGCAGATTCAACTTGGAGCCAGTACAAATTTAACGAAAAATAATTTGGTTACTTTTAAACTATTGAAAACTTCATTGAGACGTCACTGGGAGCAGGTACAAATTTAATGAAAATAACTTGTTACTTTTAAATTATTGAAAATACTTAGATCAAGCACATAATAACTGATAAGTTAATAAAATTAAATTCAATATCATGTAACCAATTGAAAACTTCACTGAGACGTCACGGTAACATCGATGATCCAAGAACCGAAACACCAAGTAGTATTATCATAATAATTTCTGCTAAAAACACCAGGCAAGTCTTTATAACACTGAAATTTATCGTCGATGTGGATGGAACGGCACGTGGTACTTCACGATGGCTTCACTTCATTAAATCCCACACGTGGGGATTTTAACTCGACCCCAATAACCAAAATTATCCACCACATAGGCACGACAGAATGGTCAAGTTAAAAATTAAATGGTTTATCTTCCTAATCCAATTAAGATGGCCCAAATACAGCCAGATATGAAAGAAAAACCGTAGAAGTTCTGCTCACGTGTTAATATCAAATCGTTCCAAAAACTCTCAACCGACTTCCACCACTGACACCAAACGAATGATAACCACTCCTCGCTCCCAGACCGGATATCAGAAAATCACCCGGGACACGCGTCAGCCAACCTTTGCAAATCTAAGTTCCTAGTTCATAATCGCGTTCGTCCGTGTTAATTGCCAGCCCATTCACACAGAAAAGCAAACCAACAATAATATATCTGACAACACACGACAATCGAGGCCAATAATCAAGGCGAAGTCTAATAACAGAGACACCCACTTAATCCCCATCGATTAGCAAAAATGTCACAGCTATTAATAATTGAATTCTATTACTACTAGATAGGCAACACTATATACAACGAATAAATACGGTATGCAAAACTAATTACGAACGCCAGACTATCAGAGACGTACTTAATAATGAAACGGTAGATGGGAAAAAATAGGCACGTGACAAATTCTTGGAATGTTTCTCTTGACATTCTGGTAAAATTAAAGAATTTATCTGGATCTCCGTTAAGTTCGTCATACAGTGTGTAAAAAAATCCTCTATTTTTCCTCTCATTTATTATGGGATGTATCTAATATTTGCGTTTCTTTTTTTTCTTAATTTTGTTATATAATAAGCCTGCAGTTATTAGAAAAAGCAAATCATCATCACTGTCAGAAGAAGTCATACTTTATGCCAACGATGCGAACCACTCAGACACAACTAGACAACTGCGAAAGATGTCTTGATAAAAACGTGTCGGTCGTAAGCTGCGGTGATGCCTCGTCTGTTTTGAGCCGCTTCTCTGCCGAGTCGGCGCCGACTCGCCAGAAACCGCTCCGTGTGTTTTATTACTTATTCTCCAAAGTCGTGTGGCTAACTGTTTGGATTTCTGTTGAATCCAACGTTGCCGCATTCGAGCTGCTCGCTAACGATGTCGGTTGAACCGGTAAGGTGTCTCTTGTGTCAGTGGTGTGCGTATGGGTATTAATACCATTGTCGTTAGATCTTTTTTCTAAATGTAATAAAACATTGTAGGATTTAGAACATTTTAAACATCGTTTCCCTTTACACTTCCAATATGGGTGACCAGCTTTTAAACAATTACCGCACAACTTTAACTCTTTGACCTTTTGAATACGATCTGTTATTTTAAAGTTTAAAAATGTTTCGCAATTATATATTTTGTGATCATTGTGACATAGCACACATTGTTTCTCTGAAGATGTTAGAAAGGTTGCAGATTGTCTCTTTATATTATTTGAATGTTTATCGACAGCAAGCTTTTCTAACGTGTCAAACTTTTGCTTTAAAAATTTTCTATAATTTTAAGCGTAGGACGTTTTTCCTCATATTTATAAGATTCCCACTCTCTTTTTGTTATTGAATCAAATTTAGACGCTAAGATATATATTATTAGCCTATCCCATGTATCTACCTTTTCCCCCATGCAGTTAAAGAAGCTAAATTATTCGATACTTGTTCAAATAAGTTTCTCAATGCTACAGGTGACTCTTTATAAACAGGTGGACACTCAAAAATATTTTGAATATGGCTGTGGATTATCATACCCTCATTTTCATAGCGATCTTTCATTTTCTGCCAAGCAACTTTATAATTATCAGCTGTAACTTGTAAAGATTTTATTTTTTTTAATGCTTCTGGAGTTAGGGCCTGCTTTAAGTAGTAGAATTTTTGATAATCACTCATGCTTTCATTTGTATCTACTAGACCACAAAAGGCATCCCTAAACTCCAGCCATGAACTATACTGACCGTCGAACTTTGGAAGTTGAATAGGAGGCAGTTTAAAAGTATCAGTGTTTCGTACAATATTACCTGTGACAGAACTTTCCCTGACATTTGAAACATCTGCTACAGAATGACGTTCAAAATTTTGAATTAAAGATTTAACTTCTCCTACTATATCAAAATACAAATCCTCAAACTCAGCAACTTCTCGTTGTTCTACCGGAGTTAATAATTTTCTTAGTTCAATTTCGGTTTCAATATCTACAAATTCCTGATATACTGAACTTAAACTATCCAATCTTTCACTTAAAGCTTTAATTTTTGAATCATTTAAATTTTCCTTATCTATTTTATCAAAATAGCTTTTAAACTTAGTTAATCTGCCTTTTATAATGCCTCGTCTGAGGATCAGAACTCTTACTTCCTCTTCCAATTCTGCCATAATGAACAAATAACAAGTGTAAGAGCAGAGGAACGGAAATAAAGTGAAATATTAGTATAAAAAGGAACAGACTCACGTTTTTGAATGTATCTTGATTTCTCTACGCCTCTGGCACTGTGCTAGTGGAATGGACGGTTGCAAAACTGTATTCGCCGTGGCGGCAATCGACTTCCTAACCTCAAACTTTTTCCCACCTTTTTTATAACTACTTTTAAACCAAATTATGATCTGGCTCGAAGGACCAATGTTGTGTATAACGCCTTCTTTACTTTACTGGTCTTGAGGTAAATAATCGTGGACTGTATTTATTAACAGGTATAAAAAGTAGCATATATCTTATAGGTGTTAACGCTTGGGCTTTCAACACAGAACTCTTCTTGCTGTCTGTGCGGCGTTGCCGATACAAACATAATTTCCCTAACACAACTTCAAGCGAGGGTTAGAATCACCTCAACATTTTAAAATGGCATTGGGGGTCGAATAAGATGTATTTTGAAAGCTCTAACAATTCTCTTTACAATGATCTTTAAATTTTAGATTTCCTCCCAATACTTTGAAAAAAAAAATACATGTTAAAATTCCAATTATTTTAGTTGCTTACTTACTACTTAATTGTTTAAATGTTCAAACTAATGACCGCCCGCTTCCATACAATAATAAAGATTTTGTTTAAAACGTTCATGCACATTCAGAAGAATTTTCGGATTTTCGGCACTCGTCAACGATTCTTTGACGCAAATCTTCCAACGATGCTGGTTGTGTTTTATAGATTTTACTTTTCAGATGTCCCCACAAAAATAAATCGAGTGGCGATAAATCTGGCGATCGTGAAGGCCATTCAATGCTGCCTCTTCTCCCAATCCAATGCCGTGGAAAATGTTGGTCTAAATACACTTCGAAATACGTTACTAGACAATCATTTGACATCCACTACTTTGACGTGTACTGTATTCAGGCCCGGATTAAAAATTTCCTTATCGTATTCATTTGTGTTTTTAAAAAGTGATAATAAATCACCACAATAAGTAATGGGCGAAATTTATAATTTAAAGAATATTTTATGAAGAATTGTACGTGCTTTTAAAAGACATCTTATTCGACCCTCAATGCTATTTAAAAATTTTGGAGTAATTCTTACCCTCGCTTGGGGTTAAAGGAAGTGAAGTCAAAAATACCGGAAAATAGTGTCCCTTTTTAATAAAAAAATCAACGAGTCTGAGCGTTTTTCTAAAATGTTGATGAGATTCCTGCAAATAGCTCTGTTTCGTTTTCGGTTGGCCACCCTGTATGTCTTAACTTTACAAGACTCTAAATACTTATTTTTTTATTGTCTTTAAAAGGATATTAAAAAAAAGCTACTCGTTTTCGGTTAGCCACCCTGTATGTAGGTATATTGATAGTTTAAAATTATTTTTATTTAGCTTATACCTAAATTTTAATTTTGGTAACCAAATTTTTTTTCTTAATTTTCACAATGGCTTTTTAGCGCAGCCTTGCATCTAAATTCATGTTTAGTTACTGTTAGGGTTTCACGCGAGAGCGAGATTTTTCTCGTCTCGTCTCGTTCTCGTCTCGCTTTTCCGAGACGAGACAAGACGTTTTGGAAAATATTATAGGCGATACCGAGACCACATACAGCGACCGAGAGTCTCGTTTTTGGTCTCGTTAAATTTTTTTTATGAAGTTTTTACTCGAAAAATCAGAAATGGTCTACATAAAAACAATTTATTTTACAAAATATAAAATCTGGTGACCATCTGTGAAATATTTGCTTGTAAATTTAAAAAGGAATCAATAACCGAGTATGATTTTTTCACATTTTTACTTCAACTTGTTAACGCTTCTTATAGTAACCCATCTCTTATCATGAATATTTATCCTCGCAGATTTTTATATTTTAAGTTTGAATGATTTTCTATCAAAAAGTGTATCGACATTAACAGCCTTTATAAAACATCAACAAAATCTTCAAAACATTGGAAATCTGAGTTTGAAGAATATTTGCTGTTAGAAAGAGCAAATAGGGACCAAAATATTTTGGAGTGGTGGAAAGTGCATGAAAACGTTTTTCCTACACTTTCCAAGATGGCCAGTGATTTATTCAGTATAATGACTACATCTGTACCTGTTGAAAGATTATTTTCTACAGCAGAAATGATCATGACAAAAACACGTACATCATTAAAAGATGATGTGATGCAAGCGTTATTATGTTTAAATTCTTGGTCATCGAGTAATTTAAAAGATAAAATTAAGTCTATAAAATTATAAAATTTATGTCTATGTAAAAATATTTTTGTATAATAGCGTAATAAATATAGGATTTGAAAAATTATTTCAGTTTATATGATATTTATAATCATTATTTACAATTAAGCGAGACGAGACGAGACAACTGGTAACGAGACGAAACCGAGACTTGAACGAGACTCGATTTTTTGGGAATTGACGAGACCGAGACGAGATTTTTGTTACTCTCGCTTACTCTCGTCTCGTGTGAAGCCCTAGTTACTGTATCAGAGTATGTGAGACCTAAGAGCATCGTTAATTATAAATAGAATAAGTTGTCATAGCTTTTGGGTAAAATATTATTTTTATTTAACTATATACATATCTACACCAAAATTTATTCCAGACTATCAATATGTATTATTAAAAATACGTACCATTATCTAAAACCAGAAAAAATGGAGCTAATTAGGGTGTAGTTTTTTTTTTTACTGAAAATAATCGCGAAAAAGAATAGACCTATCGTGTGGGCCGCAGGCGATGGACCTATTTTCAGCTATCTTAGTGGGAACAGTTGTGTAGAAAGTTTTTTGCACAGACCAGCAATATGTGCTTCCCAATTTAACATGTCATCAATTTTAAACCCCAATAAATCTTCGTTGTTACTTGTGGATTTAATGATATTATAATTTTCTGTGTCTTAGTTTGAGATAATTTAAAGTAAACCATTTTCAGCATTCTTATCTGTTCTAGAACATACATAGGTCCATTAAGTCGCTAACATTCTTCTACTGTTGATACATCATCTGCATAGCAAAAATATAAGCTTGGAAGTAAGAAATTGAAAATGTCATTAATATATACCACAAAAAGAGTTGGTCCCAGTATGGAATCTTGTGGTACACCGTGCGAAATGGATTTACATGTACTAGAATTTTCAGATGTATAAACAACTTGCTTTCTCCCACATAAGTAGGTTTTCATTAGCTCTAAAGCTCTGCCACTTATTCCATAATATTCCAGTTTCCCTAGTAGGAGCTTAGGATTTACACTGTCAAAAGCCTTACATAGATGACATAAAGTTAGAACAGACACTAGGCCCTTTTCTATATTCTCTATTTTTGAATCAACTATAGCATCATAGCTTGGGTTATCTATTTGTTAAACCCAAATCCGAATTGATTTTTATTAGGTATTGAATGAGCATTTAAAAAAGAAATTAAGAGGTATTTAATTAGCATCTCAAAAATTTTACCAAAAATATGAATGATATATATGGGTCTATAGTTATCTGGAATATTTGGATCGCCATTTTTAAATATGGATATAACTTTACTTATTTTAAAGATGTGTGGAAATAGTCCTTCACAGAGGCAACCATTGAAAAAAACAGTCAATGGACCAGCAAGTAGTATTACATGCCAGTAATGAAAACGGTTGTTTGCCAAATTTTATGCTAATATCGGCAAATAATTGAGTTGTTCTACTAATTATCATCAAGATATGACATCCAACTTGTTCGAAAAATGGTTTGGATAACTAACCTTATTTATTACCATATCGTCGGTGAGACTGCAAAACCGCGTAACAGCAGTCTGCAATACCGCGTATCTACATTTTCGCATATTTACAGGAGGAAGAAAAAACTGATTATCTTGGCTATTATTATTATTATTACACGATAATGGCAAAGGATCAAGTCCTGTTTAGCCCATAATAAGTCACAGAATATAAATAAAACAATAACTGACACTAAGCCTAAAAAACTAAAAATTAAAAATATAGGTGTCTATTTGATTTTTAAAACTATTAACATTTTCTGAATTTAATATTTGCTGAGGTAGACCATTCCAAATTACAAAAATTCTGCTACTTATAAAGTTTTGCCTGTAACGAGTTCTAAAAGGCTCTTTCTTTAACTTTAAGGAGTGCCCACGGAGACGGTCGTCTAAATGGAGGGGGAAAGCTGCTTGAAGGTCGCCGAGGTTGAATTTCAAAATTCGAAAGGAATGTCACCTCGGAGACGTCTTTCTTCGAATGTTGCAAGGTTTGCCATGAATCTCTCGTCGTACGTAGGTCTAACACGGCAAAAAGACAATCTGGTTGCGCGTCTTTCTACTTTTTTCAGCATTTCACGATCTGGAACTAAATCTGGATACCACAAAGGCCCGGCGTATTCAAGTATGAGTCAGAAATAGCACTTATAAAGTTTGCAAAATGTTTCGAAAGAAGCTTTAGAGAAAGTTTTTTGTATTAGGAACAATTTAGAGTTCGCGCGTTTACATATATGAGAAATATGATCACTCCACGTAAGTTTTGAGTTTACTAATAAACCAAGGTCGGTATGTGATGAGACCGTGCTTAATGTCTGTCCACTAATGGAATAAGGATTTTGGGGGTTATTGTTTCCGACGTGTGATACGACACACTTATCAACGTTCAGAGGCAACAACCAATTGGAACACCTTTCTTGTAATTTATTGAGATCATTCTGCAATCTTAGATAATTGATGTTGGGATTTCCGTAGAGTTTAGTGTCGTCAGCGTAAGCCGAAATTGAGCTTGACAGACAGTATCGAAGATCACTGGAATATACGATGAAAAGTAAGGGTCCAAGAACGGAACCTTGTGGAATACCGCTAGTTACGGGTCTTTCTTTGGAGAATTCTCGTCTAACTCTGACTTTGAATAACCGGTTTTTTAGGAAGGCTAAAAACTATTTGTTAAGAGTACCTCTTATGCCAAGATAATCGAGCTTTAGTAGAAGTCTACGTTTTGGCACCCTGTCAAAGGCTTTGGAGAAGTCAAGGTAAATGATGTCTAAAGGATGTCTGTCATCGAGTTCTTTGGACCAATCGTTGGTACAGTGTAGTAAATTGGTTAAGGTTGATCGACCCTTCATGAAACAATGTTGGAAGTTTGGGATTACATTTTCCCGCAACAAAAAGTCGACCATTTGGTCGGCAACAATGGATTCCATTACTTTGGAGACAATGGGTAAGAGGCTTATGGGACGGTAATTGCTAGGATCCAATTTATTGCCTTTTTTAAATATTGGAGTGACTGATGCTAATTTCCAGGTTGTGCGGAATACAACCTTCCGAAAATGAGGAAGGAGTTCATGATTTTGGACAGCGGATATGATAATGTGTGAGCACATTTTTTAAAAAATAATGCAGTCAATCCATCTAGACCTGGAGAGGAATCGGTTTTAAGATGTAGCAGGCGATCTAGAATTTGGTTTTGAGGAAAGGTGATATTGTAAAGTGATGCTTCGATACGAGGTCTTAACAAGGCTGGTAGTGCATCAACGGGTGGTTCGTTTGTAAAAACGTTAGCAAAAGACAAAGCAAGAATTTTAGCTGTTTCGTAATTAGAGCACAGGTTTCTTGTTGTAAAGATGGGGTGGCAGTTTTTGAAGAAAGCGATGTGCGAATGTATTTATAAAACTTTTTGCTGCTACCACTGTTGACAATATTTTTTTCATAGTTTTGCCTAGAGCTAGATAGTTGCTTTTTCAGTCGGTTAAAGAAACTTCCATGTGTTAAGAAGTCGGAGAGATTAAAAGATTGTTTATATTTCTTCCATAAGTTCCGCTTGTGTTTCAGCATCTGTAGAAGTTCCCAGTTAATCTATGGTTTTAGTTTGTTACGCTCTTGTATGCTCTTCGTTCGGTAGTATTCTCCTCGAGACAATGAGTTGTGATAGAGTGAAATCTGTTCCATAATGATGTACAATTGTTTGAGTCACATAATACTTTATCCCACTCGATTTGAGACATAATCTGTTGTCTTAAGTATCAAATAGTTAAGTTCTTTTCCGGAAAGGGGTATGTTCAGTTGAATTTTTGCAGTTAAGACAGCATGATCGGATTTTTCTACCGGAGAACATACTTCCAAAGATGATATTAACTGGTTATCATTTGTAAATATGAGGTCGAGAGTCGATGGAACGTTATTGATTCGAAAGCGGGTGGGTTTGCGTATGAATGCGTTAAATTGCTGTTTAGAACAAAATTTATAAAAGCGTTTCTTAGTATTAAATATTGTTTTAACTAAACGTATTCGTGATTTCTATGACTGTTATTTTATACAAATGTGACTTAAATTTACCAATATCTTTATTAGATTTTGAGAAATATTCACAAATAAATAACAATAAATCAGAAATATGCGCCATTCGTGTCAAAACTTTTTCGAGCATTCGGTAAATAGGCGGTTTTGCTGCCAAACAATCGCCAACCGTAACGCCAACTACTGATAGCGAAATTGTTTTAACGGCTAAATAGACGTTCCCTTTGGGCTAATTTCAATCGCGTGAGTTCTACTCGACGTCATAAAAATTCTAAAGGAAAAAGAAGCACCTGCCAACATAGTAACAACGGTATACAACCTTAACACTACTAACAAAACGCAAATCAAAATTGGAGAGAATATTACATCTAGAATCCCCACTCCAGGAGGAATTAGACAGGGAGATAGCCTTAGTCCATTTTTATTCAACCTCATGATGGACAAAATCATAGAAGAATTAACATCCATGAATTAGGGATAAAAAATGAACAATAGGGCTATCAGCATGGTCTGCTACGCCGACGACGCTGCAATATTCGCAAAAGTGAGAATGACCTACAGAAACAGTTATTAAAGTTTTACCAGATTAGTCAGCAACTCAATATGGATATATTCATAGGTAAAACGAAAACCATGACCATCGCCAGGGAGCCAATGAGATGCAAACTGGTAATAGATAATAAACCCATAGAGTAGGTCATGCAATTTTGATACCTGGGCATAGATATGTCCAGCGTTCACGACCCGGTAAAGGACCTGAGAAACCAAACTAACAAATCAGCCATAATATCAGGTTGTCTAAGGGAGGCTGTATGGGCTAACCCTTATATGCGAAAGGAGAGTAAAATCAAAATATATAAGACATGCGTCAGGCCAATAATGACATATGGTATAAAAGCGAAAGAGGATACCAACAAGTCGCCGAAATGTCAGTACTGAGAACAATAGCCGGGAAAATAAAAAGAGATCACGTAAGAAACACTGACATTAGAGCACAATGCGACGTACTTCTTCTTCTTCTTACGATGCCTTGCAGGTTTCCTGCGTTGGCGACCGTCCATTAGATGTTTCTATTTATTGCAGCTATTTGCAGTTCTTGGAAGTTATGAAACAAATTTATATGGCGAGTGTGAATGGACAAGTTGGTAGAGGTAGACCTCGGAGAACATATCTCGATCAGATCAACATTGTTTTGAAGAAAGGCCAGCTGTCAAGAGTACCAACAACCGACGAGCATGTATGAGAGCACTGATGAAAGTAGAGGAAGCAAATGATGTGTGTAAGAATTGTAGCAAGTGAAAGGAAGTAGTCTCTGTCTACCCCTATGGGAAAAAGGCGTGACTTTATGTATGTTTGTATGTATGGAAGTTATGTATGCCTGTCCACTGTCGGATGATTCGTAGCCAGAATAATTTTTTTCTACCTATTCCCCTTTTTCCATCTTCAATTTTGCCTTGAAGAATGAGGCGTTGAAAATGATATTGCTCTCCGCGTAGGATGTGTCCCAAGTATGAAATTTTCCTTTCTTTTATCTATGCGAAAATTTCCCGATCTTCCAGTTCAGCTCTTTCGAGTACTTCCTCGTTTCTTATGTGTTCGGTCCAAGATATTTTAAGCATTCGCCGCAAGGTCCACATTTTAAAAGCTTTAATATTACTTATTTTTATTACTTTTAATGTCCATGCCTCTACCCCATATAGTAGGACCGACCACACGTAGCATCTCAGCATTCTGTATCTAAGTTTAAAGTTTAAATGTCTGTCTACAAGGAATTTTCGAAGTTTTGTAAAGACTGTTCTTGCTTGTTCTATCCTGCTTCTTATCTCTTGGTCTGGGTCCCATTTTTCATTCAGCGTACAACCCAGGTATTTGAACCCTGCGACTCTCTCAATAACTTCTCCATTTACATGTATTCTAGTGTTTGGGGGATTGTTTTTACTCACTACCATTACTTTGGTTTTATTTATGTTAATTTTCAACCCTACTCTTTCACTTTCTTCGTTAATCAGAATAAGCAGTGTCTGGAGATCATTTAAATTAGTATCGCAGTGTCGTCTGCATATCTGATATTGTTTACGGTAATTCCGTTTATTTTATTACCTATAGGGCTCTCTAAAATTGCCTTTGTAAATGCTCTTTCTGTATATAAATTAAAAAGCATTGGGGACAGGATACAACCCTGTCTCACGCCATTTTTTAAATCTTAAACAGTTCCGTTGTTGAGCTATTTACTCGAATTTCTGCTTTCTGGTTCCAGTATAGGTTGATTATAAGCCTTATGTCTTTATCGTCTAGTCCTATATCTTTCAAATATGTCAGGAGATCATGTTTGATGTTGTCAAATGCCTTTTCGTAGTCTATAAAGCATATATAAGCATCTTTTCTTTGATCTTGACAGTTCTGAATCAATGTTTGTATACTAAAAATCGCTTCTCTGGTTCCGAAGCCTTTTTTGAAACCAAACTGGCTGTTACCACTAACTTCTTCACATTTTTTGTAAAGCCTTGTGTGCAGAATTCGAAGGTAGAGTTTTAGAAAGTGACTCATTAGGCTGATTAGGCGATGTTCTTTACAAGTTCTTGCGTTGTTTGATTTTGGTATCGTGATGAAAGTCGAGAGAAGCCAATCTTTAGGAAAATGTCCGATATCGTATATCCTGTTAAAAAGCGTCACTATTGTTTTTATGTTTTGATCATTAATTAATTGAAATGTCTCCAAGTACATGTCATCAGGCCCTGGAGCCTTATTATTTTTCATTGATTTCATCGCATACATAATTTCACTTTTTAATATGCTTGGTCCTGTTATAGGGTTATTTATTTGGACCGTTGAACTTTCTGGTCTATCATCGTTAAAAAGATTGGTTGCATATGTCTCCCAGGTTTTCAGTATTTCTTCGGAGTCTGTTATTATTTTGTTGTGCTCGTCTCTGATGAAATTTGTTGGTCTTTTATCAAATTGCCCAGCTATTTCCTTTACTTTATGGAGGTTAAAACTGTTCCCAATATGATTAAGATTTTCTGCTTCTATACATCTCTCAGCAAGCCATTTTTCTTTTGCCACTCTTATTTCTTTCCGTATTCTCCTTTGAAGATATTTATACTCGTTATTGTTATTTTTGATTTTGCATATTCTGCGTTTTTCCATCAATTCTAGGATCTCCTTTGTCATCCATGCCTCCTTTGCTTTTATTTTAGTTCTTTGTAGAAAGTTTTCGTTTGATTCTTCAAATGCTTTTTTAATGTCCTGCCAATGCTTCTCTATATCGTTTGTGTTATTTGTGTTCAAGAGTTTATCATTTAAACATTCCTCATATGATTTTCTAGTTTGTTCATTTCTAAGTATTTTTGGGTCGGAGGACTTTATTATGCTTTTTTTCTTAATTTTGGCGAGTCGTATTTTGATATCGGAAACAAGTGGATTATGATCGGATTCAATATCTGCCCCTGGCATTGTTGTGACTTTTGTTACACAGTTTCTAAATCTTTTATTAATAGTGATGTAGTCTATCTGATTACGGACAGTATGTAAATTGTAATCTTGTGGTGACTTTCAGGTGTATAGACGTCTAGGCAGTAGTTTTTACCAGATTGTTCTCTTCACAGTACTGTATTAACTTCTCACCTCTTTCATTTCTTTCTCCGAGGCCATAATCCCCGACCACCGATGCCATTCTGCCTTTACCTACTTTGGCGTTAAAGTCCCTAGAATTATGTTTATTTTGTTGGTTTTTTTACCTTTAAGATTTGATCTAGTTGGGTGTAGAATTCTGTTGGTGCATAAACCTGTATAATGTTAACATTTATGGGCGTACCATAGAGTTGTATCAGAATAATTCACTCAGAAGTATAAAGTTCCTTACTGATTTTTGTAAGTTTTCGTCGATTTATATGCCAACTCCATGTCTATGGTTACGATCGTCTTTGTTGTCTTTCCCTGAGTAGTAGAGTACTTTACCTTTTGATTTTATCATTCCATTACCTGGCCAACGTACTTCGCTTATGCCGAGAATGTTAATTCTCATTCTGTCCATTTCTTGAATTAGGTTATCGAGCTTCCCAGCTGTAAATAATGTTCTTACATTCCAAGTTGCTATTTTACATATTTTATCTAGTTGGAACCGGGGGATTCTTCGCACCTCCTGGCCCGGGACTGGAGGCCTTTTGATAAATTTGTGATAAATTTTTTTTCGGACGGATGTCCTGGGAAAATCCTTAAGGATCTTTAATGTGGTAGTCATTCCGCGGCTTTCCACATCCTTATGCCGTTGATCTTCTGATTCTTCCGCCCTTGAGACTGATTTCTCAGTCTCAGGACAAAAGAGTGCCCTTTCCTCTGCCTGTTCCTCCGTCCTTAGCCGTTGGCAGGCCAGAGGTGGATAGCTTATCCCGGCTATCGTTCGGTCGTCAGAGCTTCGTCTGTTATCTAGCAGGGTGCACCGAATAATTATGTATCGTTATCACACGAACAGGTGAGGTTGACATTTGGGTTGATTAATGCCATTATTCTATCATCACTCCTTACGCGACGTACAGGATGTGGTAAGATGGGAAAGGCAGAGGAGAAGAGAATGGTATAACCACGTGAAAAGAATGACCGACGATAGACTGCCACGCATTGTACTAGAGGGAAACCAGCAGTGAACCGTCCACCCGGAAGACCAATAAAGGGATGGAGAGACAGCTGGCGGTCCACATCTCAGGAAATATTACAGAGGCAAGTTCGGAATCAACAGATCATCTAGATCTCTAACAAGAAGAAGAAGAAGAAGATTTTACTAGGAGCCAATAAACATTTTGAACTCACTGGCGCCAAATCTCAATTTTGCGACTTTTGTAGATACGCGGTATTGCGGAGTGCTGTTACGCGGTTTTGCAGTCTCATCGACGATACGCTGTAATAATAAAGGGTAATGCCCCACACCCTTTTCACCAAAATGGTAAAATTCCAAGAGTAAAAGTTTGAAAAGAGGTCATTTCAACGTTTCTAAATAAAATGGATGTTGCATTTACTGATTACAACACACTATTAATTTTTTTTTAAGGTCGATGCATTCACCGGAGAACCCCGCTCACATGAAAGTATACTGGAAGTGTCTTGTAATTTAGCACAAGCTTTAAAAAACTTCGGAGTCAATTCCAATACTATAGTTTCAATATGTAGCGAAAATAGTATAAGATGGTTCGACCCCGTTTTTGCTTGTTGGTATCTAGGAGCTACCGTAGCACCGATTAATCACATGTATACGGAGAATGAAATAAGACATTTTCTTTTAATGTTGCGACCGAAAATTATATTTTGTTCGGGGGCGGTCGTAGAAAAATACCTCCTTTTGAAATTAGAGTTTGACTTTTTGGAAAAAATTTTAATAATTCATGGTAAGTTTATGTTATACTTTTAATAAGATTCATTTATCTACGTAGTTTAAACCACCCCATAGGTATTTCATTACAGTATATACAGGCTGTTTCTAAATTCATGCGAAATTTTATACCTGTTGTTTTAAGCCAATCAGATGGCTTGATTTTGACAGGTTGCTATGACGACAACCTGAATTTTCCGAAATATTTTTCGGTCACAAAATTAATAAGTGATAAAAAAGAACGAAATATGGGACACCAAGTTTATATCAGGGTCAACGCTTTTTTAGGAGTACAGAAAGCTGGAAAATTATAAAGTCCCTAAGACAAGAAAAGAAAAGAGAGATAATTGCGCCAATTCCAGTGCAGCAGTGGGATAAACTACTACAGGAAGACAGGCCGAGTTCGAAGAACAGCAACAACAAAATGTCCAAGTAATAGCATCCCCAATTAGAATAACTGTAAACGAAGTCAAAACAGTATGCAAATCTTTGAAAAATGGAAAAGCGCCAAGGCCTGGAAATATCTCGGCAGAATTAATCAAAAATGAAACTAACAAACTGTATCAACACCTTGCAATCCCATTTCAAAAATTCATAAATGGAATGACTGTACCCAAAGAATGGAAAACATCATTAATATCAACAAACCATAAAAAGGGAAAGAGGGACGATTGCGATAACTACAGAGGGATTGTCGTTACTAGTACAATAAGCCGAATATACGGAAAAATTGTAAGAGAAAAGATTGAGCTTGAATATCGTGATATGGAGGCTGAAGAACAGGCTGCATTTCGGCCGGGAAGATCCACTACAGACCACCTCTTTTGCATCTCTCAGTTGATAGAAAAAAAGCTCGCATTCAATCAGGAAATAAATCTCCTATATGTGGACCTTAAAAAAGCCTACGATGAGAGCACGGCACAGGTCAAAATGGGAATGCAAATCTCAAATGGATTCAGAACCACTAAAGGACTTAAGCAGGGATGCCTGTCACCCACATTATTCAAGATATACTTAGAACAGGCACTTAAATAATGGAAAAGAAAATGTTACGCCATGGGCATCCCATTAAACAACACCACACTATATACCCTAGGCTTCGCAGATGATCGTATAGTGATGACCCAAAAATATGACGACCTAGAGTATATGACAAGGAAGCTAATAGAGAAATATGGGAAGTGGGGCCTAGAAGCGAACAGAGCACATGTGTATTGGGGGCTTACAGTAAGACCTGATACTAGAGGATGGTCAATGTATAGAAAAATGCCAAAGTTATTTATACCTGGGAATGAAAATCACGAATGATGAAACACTGGACAGGGCAATCAAGGAAGGAAAGCCACAGCTATGATGAATGGAATACTCTGGGACCAACATTTATCAAAAACAAATACGCAGAGAATAATCAACACGATAATAAAAAGTATTGTCACGTACGGTAGTGAGGTTTGGCAGATCAGGGAAAGAAATGAAGGACAACTAAGAGCCACGGAAATGGACTACTGGAGACGTGCAGCAAGCAAATCAAAAATGGATAGAGTTACCAACGAAAGGATAAAACAAATGATGGGGGTTTCACATGACAAAGTAGACGATATAAGAATTAAACAACTCAAGTGGTACGGCTACGTACAGAGGGTGTCCGAAGAACGGCTTCCCAAGCAGATATACGAGTGGACACCCCAGCGAGGAAGACCAAGGAAAATCTGAAGAGAGGGGATAAACAGGGAAATCAGGTTGAGGGAGCTGGAAGACGACCTCTGGCAGGACCGAAATCAGTGGAGACTGCAGTCGTGACAGCTATCACGTGCAGATACCAGAAAAACAGAAGAATAAGTACATGTAATTTATTAATGACAACATCAATTATTATTAAATAAAATTTTGCCAGGTACACCTTTAAAACTTGTCAATCAAAGCGTCAAAGAAAAGTCATGTCATAGCCACCTTAATTTATTAAGGCACCAAACATCAAAGCAAAATAAACTCCTAAATAAACTGTCAAAAACTATATATATTTTTTTTAATTTCCGTAACGAATCTCCCGCATTATTCTACGTACATTTTTTCTCGGTTGCGAATTTTTTTAAGAAAGTTTCGCTCGGTTAGCGCCTCAAACAATTTTCAAAAAATTCGCACCTCGAAATTTTTTTCGGAAATTACTTAACCTCTAGGGAGATTATAAGTGGTAATAGCCCGTATAAAATTATGATGGATCTTTTCTATAACAAAATGTTCTCAGCTCACCCCACTCCGAGATATCACCGCTAAAAGGTGGTGAGTAAAATTAGGTTTTAATATTTTTTCTCAAATTTCTTCTTCTTCTCCTTGTGGTGCCTATCCGTTCCGGATATTGGCGATCATCATGGCGATGCATACTTTGTCGACGGCCGCACGAAAAAGGCTACTGTCGTTGTATTAAACCATGTGCGCAAGTTTTTCAACCATGATATTATTCTTCTTCCAGTTCCCCTCCTGCCCTCCACTTTGCGTTGCAATATTAATTGTGGTAGTTCACACCGTTGGCTGTTTCTCATTATATGTCCCAAATATTCCATGTTGCGCGTTTTTATTAAAACAAGCAATTCCTTTTCTTTACCCATTCGTTCTAGGACACTAAGATTGGTGATATGGTCCGTCCATGGGATATTCAAAATTCGTCGGTACAACCACATTTCAAACGACTCGAGTTTTTTACAGGAAGCCTTAGTCAGAGTCTAAAATTCGACACCGTAGAGTAGCACTTCAACAGTCTGATCTTGGTTGGCAGGGATACGTCGTGGCACTTAAAAACTTTTGACATTTTCAGAAATGCGGATCTGGCCTTCTCTATTCTGCATTTGATTTTGAGAGAAAGTGAAGATTTGTAATTTTCGTGCAATCGTAAAAGACTAACCACCGGTATTTTTTTAACATTCCTGTTACATTGTAAGGGGTGAAATTAGCATTCTTTACCCTATTTAATATTAAATTCTTGTTACGAGACTTAGTTTTGTAAAATAAGAAAATTTAGTAAAATTCCTGTTTATTAATAACATTTAACTAAATTTAAAGTTTTTTCTTAGGACCAATAGATTTGAGTTACATTTTGTGAATGGGTACAAACGAAATCCTCAATTAACCTCAATTAACTTTCCAGTGGAAAGAATGTAAAAATACCATATGTTTTGCAAAAAATTCCTGCATGAATAAAATTTAAAAAACGATTTTAAATTGTTTGTAACAAATTATAATTGTCATTAACAATATTCTGTTTATGTCAACCGTATTCTTTTAAACTTTTTCTTATCATTTCATAAGCGTGAGCTATTTTCAATTGTCCATAACAATTGAAAAATTCTTTATAATTATTATTATTAATAATCATTTGTTAGTAACAATATTCAATTGTTAAAAACAATGCTTGATTATTACTAACAATAGTTTTTTACAGTTTTAGCATCTTCAATGCTATTCTGTCAATACTGACACACGTTTAAAATTCTCCAATTCCTATTTTTGTTTTCTAAAACTATCTCTTTCTATGAAATATTGTCATTATATTTTTTATACAAATATTCCTAACACGCAATAATTATATTATTTAAAAGATATTAAAATTCTGTATTAAAAATAGTACAATTTGTAAATTGCAATATTCAGGTAGTTTACCATATTTTTTCAGTTTTTTGATTCTCCATAAAAAACAGCTCAACCGATTTTGCTAAAAATTTAACCAGTTCTAAGTTGCGTAATTATGGTCCCACGTCAATATCATTTTTTGTTCTCGAGATAATCGAGACGAAAAATAATTCCGAACGCACATACGCACATACGTACATACATACACACAGACGTCCACTTAAAAACTATTGTATTCGACTCTGGGGACCATAGTAGTCTGTTGGACCAAAGGCTTACAACAGACAGCTAGAGCAAAGCTTGCTGGCCTCCAGCGGCTGGCATGCCTGGCCATACCTGGAGCTATGTCCAGCAGACCAATGGCAGCGATGAAATACCTCCTAAATATTCCTCCACCAGATATTCTCTTAGACAGTGAGGCCAGGATAGTCTCCTACGAATTTCTGTCTTTGAAAAAGCAAATAAATGAGGAGCAACTCGGGGATCACTCCGGAATACTGAGTGAAACAAAAAACCACCAAATTCTCGGGATGGTTCCTAACATGCTAGCCACAAAAATACACGTATAAAAGTCGTTCAAAGTCCTCTTTCCGAAGAGAGACGAATGGGTGAGAGGAGAAAACCTCTTCTCAGAAACTGAATACGTAATGTACACAGATGACTCAACCCCAGATGGAGTTGGGACCGTTGTTTTTAGCTGGAAACCAAAGATTGAAATATCTACCAGTCTTGGCAGGTATGCTACAATCTTTTAGGCTCAAGTCTTCGCTATCGAATTGTGTGCAAAAGAGCTGACCAACAGATCTCTTGCAAACAAAAACATAAATATAATATCAGACAGCCAGGTTGCATAAATGCACTGAGCTCCAACAAGATAAATTCTAAACTTGTATGGAATTAAATCGAATCCTTAGAGTACCTTGGTGCGAACAACAGGGTGACGCTACTGTGGGTACCTGGGCACCAGGGAAGTAAATGGAAACGAAAAAGCCGACACCCTTGAAAAACAGGGGGCCAAATCTGCATTAACTGGACCAGAACCTGTTTTTGGAGTCACCACAAGTGCCGCCAAAACAATCATTTCTGACTGGGCGAAGAGGAAAATATTTACATATTACTCCGATATACCAGGGTTGACTTACTCGAAGGCGTTTCTACCTAAACCCTCGAGAAACACAACTAAGCAGATCCTAGAATGGAGCAGAAATGACCTGCGAATTCTAACGGGACTGCTTACCGGACACTGTCGTCTAAGATACCACCTCGGAAGGATAGATCTGAACCAACAAACGGACTGTCGATTTGCTGCGTGGAAGACAAAACTGCTGAACATATACTATGTTCATGCCCTGGCCTGTGAAGAATAAGGTTTAGCATATTTGGTTACACCAACCTAGAACCTACCGATTTAAAAAAAATCTCACCCTATACAACCATGAACTTCGTGAGAAGGGCTGGTTTGTGCGGTGAACTGTAACCTCTAGGGGTGAGCCACAATAGACCTACTAAAAGTCGTTTTTTTTTTATTATTAAAATAGTCGCAAAAAGGGTAGACCTATCGTGTGGGCCGCGGACGGCCCGCACTGCGACTATTAGAAGGGGAAGTGATTATAGAAAGGAAGGAAAAACTGATTTTGGAAGCTTATTCCATTCCGTAGCAGCCCTGTAAAAGAAGGATTCTTGATGAAGATTGGTCCTTGTAGTGTCAAGCTTGAGAGTAAATGTGTAAGACTGATCAGCGTGCCGAGTTCTTCGGCCGAATGTGGCCAATGATGGTACAAGAGTTTTTATTTCTCTGGAGCATCTGCCATGGAAATATCTGTAGAGCAATGACTGGTCTGCAACTCTTCTTCTATGTTCTAGGGGGTGAAGGGTATCTGTGAGAGTTGAGCTGTTTATCAAGCGAATGGCACTTTTCTGAATGGAATTTAGAAGACGAAAAGAATGCCTTGGTGCTGAACCCCAAATATGCAGGCAATACTCCAGTAGAGGTCGGATTTGAGCCTTGTACGTCGTCAACAGTTGATCAGGAGTACTTTCTGGCTTTCCACAGAAAACCTAGCCTCTGGCTTGCCGACTTTGCGATGTTAGCAACATGGTCATGCCAAGACATATTATTGGACACCGTGACTCCCAAAATCGAGATGGAGGGACTTGGTTCAAGGGTATTTCCGGACATTGTGATGGGATGTTTTGTTCCCACTGGGAAGTTAACAATTATTTTATAACTTACTTTAGATGTTTCACAAATATCTGCAAGAAGAACAGTATTATCTGCATACCTAAAGTTGTTACCTTATAATATAACAGAAATGTTAAAAGAATACCGGTGGTTAGTCCTTTTAAGGTGATATCTTGAAAGGGGGTGGGCTGAGGTAATTTTGTTAAAGATCCATAATAATTTCATACAGAAAATCACCTCCTGAATTTAGAAACACCCCGTATACAAGTTTAAAAAAAATAAAAATATTTATGAGATGTTTTATTCGATCAAAGAATAATACAAACTTTAATCACAGTAATTGATGACTTTGTAATGTAAATTCGTACAATGCAACAGAAGTAGCTTGGCGGGTGACTAGCCTCTAAAATAACAAATATTCGGCTGATTATACTTTACATTCGTAAACTTTTTTCTCCGATTGTACTTGAGACTCACGATTACTGAAAATTTCGTCGTCGCCGATCGGATCGTTATTCGAATGTTTTCGTTGTGCGCAGATTTTGTGATCTCTCGCCCGCCAAGCTACTTTTGTTGCACTGTAAAATAAACCATAGATAGTTAAATGACACGAGTGTTATTGTTCTTAAACATCAGCAGCATGGAATATATTTAAATGTTTTTAATTTTAAAATTTTTGGTCCGTTACAGGCGATGAAGTTTTTGGGGTTGAAAATATAGCTTCGTTTATTCGAAAAAATGCTGGTTCCACGAAAGTTAATACAAAAAAATTTAAACCGTTTAATGAAAGTGATCCAGTTGATCACGTTGCAGTTATCTTAGGTTCTTCTGGAACTACAGGTCTTTCTAAAGGAGTAATGCTTACTGATACGAATCTGTTAGTGCGAGTAGCTCAATCAAGGTTTGTTTTTAGAACTTAAAAAATGTTTTGGTTACTATAAATTATTTTTTAGTTGCTACATATACAGGGTAATTCATTACATACATATACCTTTTTCCCGTAAGGGTAGGCAGAGACCACTTTTTTCACTTGCTACGGTTCTTACAGACATCTTTTGCTTCATCTACTTTCATCTGATTTAAGATATGTTCGCCGAGGTCGACTTTTACCGACTTGTCCATTCACACTCGACTTATAAATTTGTTTCGTCAATCATCCTTCATTCATCCCTTCTACGTGTTCAAACAATCTAAGCATCTTTGTAACTACATCTTCTTTTACACAACAGCGTTCGCTTTTTTCACTATTCTTTACTTTATTCAACCGAGTCCCTCCGGCTATACCTCTCAAACTACTCATCTCCGCAGCATAAATCCCATTTTCATGCTTTTTTTGCCAAACATTTACTACGATACATAATTGTAGGAACCAACACTTTATGCACAGACAGACGTGCCTTTTTTAACACTTTCTGGCTGTTCATAAAGTGATTCATTAAGAATGTCCAATCTCTGAATTGGAGATTCTAAACCTCAGAATATGATGACTTTGACCAAAATGCCTTATACAAATATTGCTGGTTTCCGAGATACCGGGTGTTTAAAATTTAAATATGTATTTCTGTTTAAAAATTAGCAATTTTACGTTTTTTGGCATGAGGATTGCCAAATTAGACTTTTATTGAGAGCGCTAGTTAACAAAATATGTGGTTTTTGCACGACGAAGCACCACCACATTATTTCGTCGATACTTAAACGAAGAGTTTCTGCATCGATGGATTGGTCTGGAAGTGAGTTTGCTTGGCCACCGAGAGGCCCTGATTTTAATCATTTGGATTTTTCAATTTGGTCGCAAATGAAGGCATTAGTTTACAAAAAAAATTAATTCTTCTGCAGAATTTAGCCGAGAAATAGAAGCCGCGAAAGTAATTAAAAATAATAGACTAACTAGGGTTAATATATATTAATGGATTTTTTAGAAGCAAATAACTCGATAAACGATCGAGTTACATAAATCAAACAAAAGTAACTTTTTTTGTAGAAATTAACGCTTTTTAATATTTTATTATTAATTTACTTATAGTTCAGCCGAAAAAAAATTGAATTTGATTTAAAAAACACAACCAAGTGTAACTAGCGCCGATTATTAGCAATGCTAAATTAGAATCCAAATTGGCAATCCTCATGCCAAAAAAACGTAAAATTGCCAATTTTCAAATAGAAAATGTGAAAACATTAAAAATTTTATGAAAATCAAAATCCATATTTAAATTTTAAATTAATCGATTTAGAAATTGGACATTCCTAAAGAATTAGTTGCCATGTCTACATGCTTTTAAAAAACTTCTTAATATTTAAGTGTGATAAAAAGGTTCCTTAATAGGATTTTAAAATCACATTCACAAATTTGTTTCTAGCCACTGTGGCTGCTAATAATTTTTATTTGTGTCAACAGCTATAAAGTTTTTCTGTCTTTCAATAAGCCAATAATAAATACCGTTCGAACGTCAGACAAAATCTATCTTGAAGTAGGGTTTGTTACCATATTTGGGGAGCTTTGCTCTTCATTACCTCAAACTTTTTTTCTATTAAATTATTTAGCATTAAAAAAAAACCAAGCTTCCTTTGCAAATTATTCAGTTAGAGTTATACTGTTAAAGATTATGAATATCATCTCTTTTTTGACTTTTCCAAAAAAAATACAAGTAAATCGGAAAAAATTCATGCCTAGAGTATTGTAGAAATCGGGGGTTTCAAATTTCCATTTTTTCTACACGGGAGGAATGAACGCTCAACTTCGATGTAGTGGACTGGAAAAAATCACAATTTGGCTGGTTTTTTAACGTTTTATTTAAAACAAAATATAGGTATTTCTATCTTTAAAACACAATGCAATTTTTCCGACTGCTGCAAGCGATGAACTTTGTTCAAAGCCGTGGAAACTAACGAATGAAAAGACTCGCCACTATCGACGGTCGAACAAATACAACTAGCGAGGTTTAATCGCCGTGGAAAAAGGAACTATATG
Organism: Agelastica alni; assembly: GCA_950111635.1. Taxonomy (NCBI): domain Eukaryota; kingdom Metazoa; phylum Arthropoda; class Insecta; order Coleoptera; family Chrysomelidae; genus Agelastica; species Agelastica alni. The sequence continues at coordinate 5,859,744 of OX467709.1, read as the reverse complement.
ACAGCTGCTCGCTACGACTGTCGGAACAATACTTCTCAACATTCGCCCTTTGCGGCAGAAGAGACAACTACTGTCGACCTTATCGGTCTAATGCGGAATTAATACTACTGCTGAAGGTAAAAGGGAACGGTTTTCAAAACATTGTCGTCGTAAAGAATTAAAATTGGAATAAATAAAATTTAAAAACTAAGTATTGCGATGTGATCACAACAAGAATGCTCTAGGCACTTATAACGTTTAAACAAAAATGTTGTATTGTAGACAAGGCCCTTAGTTTAGATTTTTTTTATTTTATTTTTTTTATATGAATATAAAAGATTTTATTCATACAGTTTAAGTTTGTGATACTTTTAAATTTATTTGTAATTAATTTTTTAGGGATAAACGATTCACAATAGCACAACTAACAGGTGTTACTTCTTTGGGATTAATGCCCTTCTTTCATGGGTTTGGTCTAAATGTAACTCTGAACGCGATTTTAAATAACGAGCGGGTAGCAGTTTTTAAACATTTCGATGAGGACATTTTCTTAAAAACCATACAAGATAATAAGATACAATCGTTAGGAGTGGCACCACCTTTAGCAGTATTACTTGCCAAAAGTCCCAAAGTAGACAAATATGATTTAAGTTGTGTTCAGGACATTATATCTGGGGCTGCACCCATGTCAAAAGAACTGGAAGATTTACTGAAGAAAAGGTATTTATAAATCATAAATGCATAAAAAATCAGATTAGTTTTTAATCTTATCAAGAAAAGTATTAAACATATTGAATTTCTTTTTACAGTTCAACACAAAATATTTTGAAAAAATAGTTATATTTAATGCGCAAATAATAAAAAATAAAATAAAATTTGACCAACTATATAAGGTGGTCTCTTTGATTTGCTTTTGGATTTGTTTTTAAAAATAATGCTTTATAGGTAGGTTAAGTTAGGTTACATTAGATAAAATAAAAGAAAGGGAAATAAAATCTAAAATCAGCAGCGATATAAATACACAAATGCAACTAATGACGGCAAACATTGGAGAAGATTTAACACCAACATGGGATATGATTACGAATACGGTAACAGATATCATGAAGAGCAACTTGGGCTATCAACCAAATAACAAAAAGCCAAAATGGATGACACAAGACATATTGTTACTAATGGATGAACGGAGAAAACACAGGAACGACCCAGATGACAGCACATATAAAAGTATTCACAGGCAAATAAAATCAAAAATAAGAATAGCGAAGAATGAATGGCTTAAACAACAATGTAAAGAAATAGAAGAACTACAACTACAGCACGATGATCACAACCTACACAAAAAACTGAAGGAGACTGCAGGAATATATAGAAAAAGGAGACCAACTGTATTAGTTAATCGGGACAATCAGATACAGACGGGCGAACAAAACAAAAGTAACCTTTGGGAAAATTATATAGAGGAGCTCTTCAATGATGAACGTCCAATGAGAGAAAATGATGATAACTGCCACCTATCTGGCCCATCTATCACCAAAGAAGAGATTGAAAAAGCAATACATGCATCAAAAAACAACAAGGCACCAGGCCCGGTTGAAATTCCCTCAGAAATTCTCAAACTCCTAGACGAGAGGGGAATTATAGCACTCCATAAAATATTTAACATTATTTACGATACTGGCCGCTACCCTGAGCAATGGTTAAGTTCTATCTTTATTCCATTGCCTAAGAAGATTAATGCAAGAAGATGTGAGGATCACAGACTTATCAGTTTAATGAGCCACACTTTAAAAATATTCCTAAAAGTATTACACCAGAGAATATACAGGAAATGTGAGGTGGATATGAGTGACTCGCAGTTTGGATTTAGGAAGGGATTAGCTACGAGAGAGGCGATAGTTGCAACACAAGTGCTGGTCCAAAACTGTTACGACCAGAGAAAAGACGTCTGCCTGTGTTTTCTAGACTATGAAAAAGCCTTCGACCGAGTCCAACATCATAAATTAATGCAACTACTCAGAAAACTTGACATAGATCAAAAAGACATACGATGTATTGAAAACTTGTATTGGCATTAAACTGCACAATTAAAATTAGAGTCTTCTGTTTCCAAACCCGTACAAATAAGAAGAGGAGTCCGACAGGGATGCGTGTTATCGCCACTCTTGTTTAACATATATTCGGAAGCCATATTTCGGGAGGCAATGGAAGACAAAGAAAAAGGAATCAAAGTCAATGGTGTATGGATTAACAACGTCCGATATGCTGATGACGCTGTCATTATTTGCGACAACATGTACGATCTACAGGAACTAGTCTCTACAGTTGGAGAGCGTAGTAAACAAATGGGATTAAACATCAATACCCAGAAGACTAAATTCATGATCATCTCCAGAACGCCGGAAGCGTTCCAAAATGCCAACCTAACATTTAATGCGAAACCTATTGAAAGAGTAAGCAAATTTAAATACCTGGGCACCTGGCTTTTCGAGGAGTGGGTATCGGACAAAGAAGTAAAATGTAGAATAGAACAAGCTCGACAAGCATTCTTAAAATTGAAGAACATATTCACATGTTCCGACTTCGATCTCAAATTAAGACTAAGATTTGTAAAATGCTATATATGGTCGGTGTTGCTATATGGCGTGGAAGGCTGGACACTTAAAACTAATGACATCAACAGATTGGAAGCTTTCGAGATATGGCTGTACCGTCGAATCCTAAAAATACCATGGACGGCGAAAATGACAAATGCCGAAGTCCTCAGAAAAGTCAAAAAAGAACGCGAACTCTTTAACACAATTAAGAAGAGAAAGACGGCGTACCTAGGACACATCATGCGAAATGAAAAATACCAGTTCCTACAACTGATAATCCAGGGTAAAATCGAAGGCAAGAAAGGAATCGAACGCAAAAAGATGTCCTGGCTTCGAAACATTAGGCAGTGGACAGGGATACAGGATATACAATCTCTGATACACACGGCCAGAAACAGAGATGTAATGGAAAATGTGATCGCTAACATCCAGTAATGGATCTGCATCAGAAGAAGAAGAAGTTAGGTTAGGTATCATGTAAGTGGGACGTGGTCGCCCCTCCACTACGACCTTTAGTAGGTCTATTGTGGCTCACCACTAGAGGTTACAGTTCACCGCACAGTCCAGCTCTTCTCACGAAGTTCATGGTTGTATAGGGTGAGATTTTTTTGAAATCGGTAGGTTCTAGGTTGGTGTAACCAAATATGCTGAACCTTATTTTTCACAGGCCAGGGCATGAACATAGTGTATGTTCAGCAGTTTCGTCTTCCACGCAGCAAAACCGACAATCCGTTTGTTGGTTCAGACCTATCCTTCCGAGGTGGTATCTTAGACGACAGTGTCCGGTAAGCAGTCCCGTTAGAATTCGCAGGTCATTTCTGCTCCATTCTAGGATCTGCTTAGTTGTGTTTCTCGAGGGTTTAGGTAGAAACGCCTTCGAGTAAGTCAACCCTGGTATATCGGAGTAATGTGTAAATATTTTCCTCTTCGCCCAGTCAGAAATGATTGTTTTGGCGGCACTTGTGGTGACTCCAAAAACAGGTTCTGGTCCAGTTAACGCAGATTTGGCCCCCTGTTTTTCAAGGGTGTCGGCTTTCTTGTTTCCCCTTCACTCCCTGGTGCCCAGGTACCCACTGTAGGGTTACCCTGTTGTTCGCACCAAGGTACTCTAAGGATTCGATGCAATTCCATACAAGTTTAGAATTTATCTTGTTGGAGCTCAGTGCTTTTAAAGCAGCCTGGCTGTCTGATATTTTACTTATGTTTAACAGTGAGAGGTGAAATTTCTGACTATAATATATTAAATATTATAGTCTTTCTTGAGATCCATGTTAAGATGCATCAGATTCCAGGTCTGCTTCTTCAGATTTAATAAGTGTTAACTGCTTCATGATTTTTTTTTTAATCTTGTACATTTAGTTTTTATAGCCCGATCAGTGGAGCAGGTGTGAATTTTGTGAGTAATTTTAGTAGTTTAAATGTGTCATCGGTGTAAGTTTTGGATACACTAACTGGGTCGGCTGATCCTTTAACGTTTTCGAGAAATTCAACTAATTGCTCGTATGTAATTATTTGTGTTTCTTATTTAAATAGATTTTCTTTGATGTGTTCCATTTGTTGATGTAGTGTATTAGTTTTTTTAAGCTTGTTTTACTTTTTTTGATTTAGCTGGTTTGTCGAAGTTTGGACAGTTGGTTTGGGAATCAGATGGAGGTGTTTCTATTTCTGATGTTTCGCTTTGATGTGGTTTTGCTGCACGAATTTTCAGAAATATTGTTTTTGGTGGATAATTTTCCTGACCTACTTGGTATTGGTTTTACTAGAGTTTGGTGATTTAATGTTTTTGTTCTGCATGTCATAAGTAGTACTTGTACTAGAAGTATTGGGTGTGGTGGTTAACTGATATAGAGCTTATTGGACAGTGATTCGAGATATGACCATGTTATTTGCAATGAAAATACATTTTGTCTATTGTAAGATATATGCGATAAGTGGTATTGTCAAAAGTAATTGGAATTGAATTTTGTATAGGTGCTGCAGGTGGAGAGATATATACTTGTCGTCTAAAACTCAAGATATGCTTGTATTCGGGATTGCTAGTGCCAATTCTTAAAAATAAAATTGAAGAAGATTGCTTAATGTCTAGAAGTTCCAGCTGCTTTTGTAAAATGTCGTGTGGAATACTAGGACAAACATTGGATAGAATTAATCTTTCACTTTGAGTAATAAGTCTTTGAGCCTGGATTTCTTCGTTGTTGACTTTTATGGTTCCTCTATGCCTCACAATAAAATCTTCTGCAATTGCTTGACTTGTTAACTAGACACATATGCGGTTATTGGATATTCTAGAGGTGAAAAGTATGTTTTTGGGATTTATGACAATCCCAAGAGCTAGCAGATATTCTTTAATTTTAACATTGTATAAAAAATTATGGCTTGAAATTTTGATGGAAATGATGGTTATTGTGGTTTGTTGAGTGCATTGGAGTAAGTAGTCTGCAGTGTTGGTAAACTCTGAGTAGTTGTTGATTGTTGGTTATGTGTGAGTTGGGATGCAATGATCGATTTAGTAGAGAGAGTTCCACCATCGTCACTGGTTATTATATTGTCTACTTCCATATTTTATCGGCATTGAAACAAATACTATCTTGTACTGTTTTATACTTGAGTGATAAAAACTTGTACCTAGCTAATATCTTGACTCGAATTTATTGTTCGATATTTAGATTTAGGTATTAATTTCACGATTTTTAAAGTAAATAAATAATATTTTGCTTACTTTGATAATTGATGATGAGTTCTGGTTAGTAACAATCGCTTCTAATCACTTTTGTAAATTTATCTTGGTGAATCTAGAGTTCCTGATGCATTTCAAAAATAGTTCCGGTGAAATTAACCCCAAAAAACGACGGGTTGCACTCTGGGAGTGCCGGCAGAAGTGAAAACAGCCGGCGCAGGCATACATTTTCGCCGCGCCGTAGAAAGAGAGCGGGATACTCCCTCTCCTACGCCACGCCAGCTGTCTACTCTCCATCCGTCTTACGAATTTTCGATCAGGTCACGTGTCCTGACGCGAGTTTAACATTTTTTACCCATTACAAAAAAAGTGTACAACGCCGCTAAAGAAGTTTTCACTTCAAAAAATATTATTTTTAATCTGAAAAATATTGTCTCCAGATTTCCATAGTTTATGAATAATGCATTATTTTTATTAACGCTTTATTATAAATCATATATTAAACATCAGTACCAGATTTGAATGTTTTCGATTTCTTTCTTCCGCTTTTTGCTTGATCTTCTTTGAATATGGCGCTTTTCTTCCTACCTCGACTTTTTCGTTTTCGGCTACCTCGTTTTCGGTTTTGTCGCTTTTGGCTACGTCGTCTACGGCTTTTGCTTCTATTTTTTCTTCGTCTTCGAGCCTCCGTTATCGGCAAACCAAAACCTAATTTAAACCTTCCCCCGTTCTCTTTGATCAAACCAGCTTTCAGTCCAGTTTTTAATGCTTTTTTAACACAAATTGATGCATTTTTTAACGGCTTCTTGCACTGATAAATTATTTGATCTAAAATTTTGTCGGGGGGAGAACCATTAGAGTCATTAAGACACGCTATGGTGTCCATAACATCTGCTAAAAACGACACCTCTCCTTGGACCATTTTAATGCAGCAAAAGCAGAACTTAATCAATAAACTAATGAAAAGCACTTAAATTTTGAATTTAGCTACTAAATTAATTTGTCAAAATGACATAAAAAATGTACTCGAATTTGTCAGTTTGTTGAATAGGGTTGCCAAGTTACCAGTCAAGAAAAGTCGCATTTTATATTGCTCCAGTGAAAAACATCCGTCTTACGAATTTTCGATCAGGTCACGTGTCCTGACGCGAGTTTAACATTTTTTACCCATTACAAAAAAAGTGTACAACGCCGCTAAAGAAGTTTTCACTTCAAAAAAAATTTCGAAAAAAAAACTCGTCTCCATACTTTTTCAAAAATCAATTTTTCTTTCAGCCATTTTGTTTGCTTTAAAGAGTTCCAAAGTTCTACAAAAAAAAATTTCGAAAAATTCAAAATCTAAAAAACCACAGCATTTTAAAAGGAAAATAGGAAATTTTTCATCACAAGTTGCAGGAATTCTGATAATATTTCTGTTCCTTCCCCAAAAAGTTCTAGCAATAAGTCCTAAAATATTTTTAGATAAAATCCAAAATTCTACGAGGCTTTAAAGTTACCAACAAATTTTGAAAGTGGCAGGAATTATGATAAAAGTTTTCAAAATTTTAAAAATTGCAGTAGTTTTGATGAGAGTTATGTTTCTTCATCAAAGAGTTCTACCAAAAAGTTATACAACATTTTTTGATAAAATTAAATTTCAAAATTCTACGAGACTTTAAAGTTACCAAAAAATTTTTATTTTCAAAATTTTAAAAGTTGCAGGAGTTCTAATGAGAGTTCTGTTTTTTCCCCAAAGAGTTTTACCAAAAAGTTATACAACATTTTTCGATGAAATCAAAATCCAAAATTCTACAAGGCTTTAAAGTTACCAAAAATTTTGATTTTCAAAATTTTCAAAAAATGTTGTAGGACTTTTTAATAGAACTTTTTGGGAAAGGAACAGAACTTTCATCAGAACTCCTGGAACTTGTAATGAAAAAATTCCTATTATATTACACTTTCAAAATGCTGTTAATATTTTGGATTTTGAATTTTTCAAATTTTTTTTTTTTGGTAAAACTTTAGAACTCTATAAAGCAAACAAAATGGCTGGAAGAAAAATTAATTAATTAATTAATTAAAAGTGGGGAGACGGATTATTTTTTCAAAATTTTTTTTGGGGTTAAATTCGTCGGATCTATTTTCGAAAAACATAATTAACTCTAGACTATGCTAAATCTACCCAGAACTTAAAAAAAAATTCACTTTTTCAAAAGTGCGGAGGAGCGTAAAGTTGGCTCCCCATTTTGAAAAATTGATTTTTTTACCCTTTAAAGGTCAGAACTATTCCTAATACCTATCAGGAACTCTAGAACTATTAAAACAGAACTCAGAACTCTAAGAAAAATTTAGAATTTTTAATAGTGGGGGTGGAACACAGGGATATATTTGTAGGAGCTGAATTCGATAAAAGTTTCTCGATATCCATTCAGGACCGCACTGAAAGCTGATTATAGAAAAAAGTAATTTTTCTTCGTTAAATTACAAATTGCATATACAGTATTTGTTTATAAAATTATGCTTTTATTATTCAATTTTGTATAAAATTTAATTTATTTTTCTTGTATATTATAATTTATTAAAATAAACTACTATTCATTTTCCAACGGCTTATTTATGTCTTGATGTGTTCGAATAGGAGTTAATAAGTGATTCCATTTAAGTTCGATTGTGTGTTTATATGTATATAAGTTAATTATTACCAAATATATTAGATCTATTTTGAAATAATTATAATTAAACGTTTAATCAATAAAAAAGGCAACTTTTTTCTACCACCCGAATAAAAAATGTCACAAAAATAATGAGAAGCATATTACATCATTAATGACTGATTGGAAATAAATAAAAATATTATTGCTTATTAATTTTATCATTGGAAATTTTAAAATTATCTATTTGGTCCATTTAAAAATATAAATACGTAATTAGGAATATTGATAGTACATATAAAATCTTGTACAAAGTGCAACGGAAAATACTGCAGCTTTAAATTAATTTTAATTTTTTATTCGCTTTAAGTAGTTTAACATCTATTTAATCCTAAAATCGCCATCGATATGAGTATTTTCTTCCCACTGTTATAAAAATAAAATAAAAATCTAACTACCAATTTAAATAACAATAACTACTACTACTGTGTTATCACTTGAATAAAAGTTATATACAGTCAACTGAAAACGAAACAGAACCATTTGCAGGAACCTTGTCAACATTTTAGAAAAACGCTCAGACCCGTCAATTTTTGATTAAAGGGGGACACTCTTTTCCGGTATTTTCGACTCCACAACTTTTAACCCCAAGTGAGGGTAAGAATTACCCCAAAATTTTTAAAAGGCATCGGGGGTCGAATAAGATGTCTTTTGAAAGCTCTGACAATTCTCTTTATAATAGTCTTTAAATTTTACATTTCCTTCCATACAATAATAAAAATTTTGTTCGAAACGTTCACGCACATTCCGAAGAATTTCCGGAGTAACTTGACGACACTCGTCAACGATTATTTGACGCAAATCTTCCAACGACGCTGGTTGTCTTTTATAGATTTTACTTTTCAGATATCCCCACAAAAAAAAATAAAGGGGCGATAAATCTGGCGATCGTAGAGGCCATTTAATGCTGCCTCTTCTCCCAATCCCACTCCGTGAAAAACGTTGGTCTAAATTCTGACAAACAATTGCCGCATAATGTGGAGGAGCACTGTCCTGCTGAAAATAAAAATGATCTTCGTCGTACTGTGGATTATTTTCAAATATATCAGTGAAGGTAGGGTGAAAAGCGTCTTCCAGTAATTGCAAATAAATTTCGCCAGTCAAATTGCCTGGTAGAAAAAAAGGACCCACCAGTCGGTCACAGCAAATGCCAGCCCATACATTTAATTTCTTCGGTTACTGTGTATGCACCTCTTGAAAAACTCTTGGGTTTGAATCGGACCAATAGCGGCAATTGTGGCGATTTACCGTTCCGTGCACGAAAAAATTGCATTCATCGGAAAAACAGATATTAAATTTTTTTATATGGATGGAGTTTATTCTTCTTCAAAATGGTTTGACTGTTAGTTTGATTAATTCCAGACACAGATGCCTGCTGCCTCGTACTCAATTTATAACATTGGCGTTCTTAACTCGAACGAATGACATTTTTACCGTTCGTAATGTGATGTACTTTGGGAAACACTACACCATAGTAATATAAATCAGACACTAATAACATCAGTGAAAAATATCTACGCTAATTCTGTCTCTAGGATTAAAATCGGTAAGAAACTATCAGAACCCTTTAATACAACAAAAGGCCTTCGACAAGGGTGTTGTATATCCCCAACATTGTTTAAGATATACATTAAAGAAGCACTCACAAAATGGAAGAGAAAATATTCAGGAATGAAAGTACCACTAGAAAATTGTACAATATTCAGCTTACAATTTACAGATAACCAGGTAGTTTTGGCAGGAGACAGAGAAGACCTCGAATACATGACCCGCTAACTAAAAGAAACTAATGAGGAATGGGGCCTCACTATAAACATCCAAAAAACTAGATACCTTAGCGTTGGGACGGAAAACCAGAACTTACAACTAAACAACTTAGATACTGTAGAAGCATGTGAAGATTACAAATATTTAGGAATAACATTCGATAAAACAGAAAAAGATGAGAAAGAAATAAGAGCAAGAATAATACATGCAAGGAAGGCAATTGGATGTCTAAATGGAATTTTCTGGAGTAAACAAATAACCAGACAGAGAAAATACAACAAATACAACACAATAATTAAAAGTAGCCTACACTATGGTTCAGAAACATGGAGAATGGCCAACAGGAATAAAATAATGCTAGAAGCTACAGAAATGGATGCACTTAGACGAGCAGCAAGAATTTCCCGTGCAGATAGAGTGAGAAACGAAGACATCCGATAAAGAATGGGACTGAAGTATACGATCATTAAGGATATCGAACAAAGACAACTCTCTTGGTATGGACATGTGCAGCGTATGGCGGACTATAGATTACAAAGCAAGCAATGGAATGGATCCTCCATTACAAAAAGAAAAGAGGAAGACCCAAAATAATATGGAGCAAGGGGATAAAAAAAGCCATGAGTTTAAGAAACCTACAGGAAGGTCAATGGGAAAATCGAAGAAAATGGCGTCTTGATATTGGACAACGTCGTCGTACATTCTAAACCGATAGATATATATATATATATATATATATATATATATATATATATATATATATATATATATATATATATATAAGAAATTAAATTTTAAATGTGAAACTTTTCTGCAAACAATATATATATATATATATATATATATATATATATATATATATATATATATATATATATATATATATATATATATATTGTTTGCAGAAAAGTTTCACATTTAAAATTTAATTTCTTAATAAGTAATGGGCGAAATTTTAAAATTTAAAGACTATTGCATAGAAAATTGTATGAGCTTTTAAAAGACATCTTATTCGACACCTAGCGCTATTTAAAAATTTTGAGGTAATTATTACCCTCGCTAGGGGTTGAAAGTTGTGTAGTCAAAAATACCGGAAAAGAGAGAGGGTTTATTCTAAAATGTTGACGATGTTCCTGCAAATGGCTCTGTTTCGTTTTCGGTTGGCCACCCTGTATGTCTTGACTTTACAAGACTCTAAGTACTTATTATATTTAAAAAAATAAAAGCTACTGAAACATTTTTATAGTATTTTCTATATATTTTTATGTTAAACTTTAAATCAAATCGCCCAGACATATTCACTACTCAATAATAATTGTTCAGCAATTGTAAAATAATCTTGAATTTTTAACTACTTTTGATTCTAAAAACAACGTCATCTGTCCTCTTAATAATAAAATAATAGTTTATGTTGTAATTCACGCACTTTACTTGGTTGTTGTCATAGCGAGAATCACAAATAAAATTAAAAATAGAATTTATATGGTTTTCAAGAGGTCGTTGATATGTAAAAGAAATAAGGTGGGGGACAGGATGGAACCCTGGGGGACCCCGGCATTTGTTTTAAACGCATCATCTGATCTGTAACTGTAACTAGCTTGCTCGATGGTAACCTTCTCCAAGTTAATCATTTGTTAATTAGTGTTGCAGTAATAGGCGTGAAAGATTTATGCTCGTCGGTTGTTAGTACTCTTGTATTTTTCTATAAATGTCGATTTGATCGATATACGTTCGTAGAGGTCGACCTTTACCAACTTTCCTATACGCTCTGGCCTTATAAATCTGTCAATCTTTCATTCATCCTCTCTACGTGTCCAAACCACCTAAGCATTTTTTTTATATTTTTAACCACATCTTATTTTACATCACAGCGTTCTCTTGCATCACTACGGCTATACTTCTCAGACTACTCATCTTCGCAGCATTGATCTTACTTTTATGCTTCTTCTGCCAAATCCAACATTCACTAGCATACATAAGTGTAGGGACCAGCACTCTTTTATGCACAGCTAGTCGTGCTTTTTTTGATACATTTTGGCTGCTTATAAATTTAGGCGGGGCCCCATTTGTTTGTTTATAACCAATTATAACAAAATTCCAAACCAGAGACATTTTGTAAACCTGGTAATTTTTTATTATTTTAAGTACCATGTGAAGCAAATTTATTAGTTTTGTTACAATGAGGGTATTTAAATATACTTTATGAATTAATCATGTATCATGTAATCATGTATATAAAAAAAAACTTTTAAATTTTAAATTTTATTTTATATTTTTATGTTTTTTATGCTGTAGGAAATTTTTTAACAGGTTTTAATTAACCTTTTGACCTCTTTTTAGGTTTGTTTTTTATATCTTAGGTAATTGAACAAAATTTTTTCTTTATTTAGGAAGTCAAATTACTTCTTATGAAATAATTAAACTGCATTATTTGCTAATCTGTCTAAAAACCTATATTAATGCTAATTTACCATAACTTTTAGTTTTTTATTTAAACAAGTTAATTGGGATTTAGTCCATTGAAAAGTTACATTTGGGGTTGCGTTTTTTAGAGGACGCAATTTTATTTTTTTTATGTGTAGGGGGGGGTCAGTGTAAAGCTAAAACCAAGTTTGTGGGGTCGCCACCCTTGTCCCACGGCCGCCATCTTGAAAATAGGGGTTGAAATGGTTTTTACGATATATCTCTTAAACTATTTATTTGATAAAAAAAATTTATTAACATTTTTTGTTGCAAATTAAATTCTCTACAACTTTGGTTCAGTAACTTTTGTCGTAGAACTATAAATAAAAAAGTTATAAGCGAAAATCTTCAGAAATTCGAGAAAAATTTTTATATTTTTCGATATAACTTTTTTTTTATAATCGTGATGATGAACCGCCGACATTAACACCGTTTCCTTCTCCAGTTTTCCCACTGGTATTTAATTCAGAAAGCCGATCAGATGCTGAGCCGCAGCCTGGTCCATCGAAACGACTGAGGACGGAGTAGTTCTAATTTAGAAAATCACCGTGGATTATGCCTATTGGCACGTAAAAAAAACGCGCCTCTAGACTCTACCTCGTGGTTGGTGGGGAAAAGAGTCAATAATTAATTATTAATAATATTGCAAAATTTGTAATTAAAAAAGTTATAATAACAAAATAAAAAAAAAAACAATAACTGATGACATATTACATACACACGTATAATATAGGTATAGTTAAGAATATTGAAAATTAGTACTCACTTCGGAGCGCTGTAAAACCTTAGCTATTGACTTAATGAAAAAATGATGCAAATAAAAGTTGTTCCTCCAAAAACGATCCACAAAAATGGTCGGATATCATTTTTTCGTAAAATGATAAAAAAAAAGTTATATCGAAAAATATAAAATTTTTTCTCGAATCTCTGAAGATTTTCGCTTATAACTTTTTTATTTATAATTCTACGACAAAAAATTACTGGACCAAAGTTGTAGAGAATTTAGTTTGCAACAAAAAATGTTTATAAATTTTTTTTATCAAATAAATAGTTTAAGAGATATATCGTAAAAACCATTTCAACCCCTATTTTCAAGATGGCGGCCGTGGGACAAGGGTGGCGACCCCACAAACTTGGTTTTAGCTTTACACTGACCCCCCCTACACATCAAAAAAATAAAATTGCGTGCTCTAAAAAACGCAAGGTAAGGCCTAAAAAATGTAACATTTCAATGGACTAATTAAAAATTTCACAAATCATTACTTAAGTAACAAATCAACTTTACCTAATGTCTGTTTGATTTTGTTTTGAAATAATCTTTCATTATTATTATTTTTATGTTTCGTTATACAAAATAAACATGGACTTTCGGTCCAAGGTTGCTTACCGTTGTGTTTTTTTTTTTAATTTTAGACTTAACATGAAATATGTAAGGCAAGCCTATGGATTAACAGAGTCAAATTTAGCCGTAACTGCAGTAATGCGCAATGATGATACCTCCAAACAAGGATCTAGTGGTAACGTAATGACTTTTATGACATTAAAAGTACGTGATCCTGAAACCGGCAAGTCGTTGGGACCAAATCAAATAGGAGAAATTTGCGTTAAAGGTCCAATGGTAATGAAAGGATATTTCAATAATCCTGAAGCTACAAAAAACACGTTTACGTCAGATGGATGGTTACTAACTGGAGATTTAGGATATTATGATTATGACAAATATTTCTTTATTGTTGACAGATTAAAAGAACTTATTAAATATAAGGGTTACCAGGTAATAAAAAAAATTTCTTAAAAATTAGATCCAGCTATTGTTTAAAACAAAAAAATTATCAGTAATTGTGAAAGAAAATTATACAGGGTGATTCTTTGAGAGTTCCAATTAGACGTTTTAAAGAAAATTATAATTATTATATATATTATAATTAAAATCTGAAAATTTGAGGTGTAAGGTTTTTGTATGCCGAATTGATCTAAAATATTTGGAGCCTCCTACTACTTTCGGTTATACCGAAAGTTGACTATAACTTGCTTATTTTAAATAAAACACCATGTATATTATTACGTATTTCAATAAAGCTATTCTTGGGAATTCTCCCAATATACGGTTTTGCTACCTTACATTGAGTGTTTTATGATCATTTTTATTACGAAAAAGTGTCCGATTTGACATCCTGTATCATTATAATTAATGTAAATTTAAACAATTTTTTTTTTTACGTTGTTTTTTTAATATCGTGTATTTTTACTTGGTCATTTTGTTAATAAAATTATTATTATTGTACATGGTGATTTAAAACGCATATTTAAAGATTTCTCAACTTTATTAAATGGATCACCCTGTATTTTATAACGTTGTTAATAGAACTTTTAATACTCTTTAGGATTTGTTAACAACTTTCTATACCTAAAAAACTGTTATTGAGATATTCAATGGTTTTTGAAAGAAAAAAAACATGGCAAACTGCGAGGTGCTGATTAAGGGAGAAAGAGTAGAACAAGTAAATGAGTTTGTATACTTGGGTTCAAAGTTTACGAGAGACGGAAATTATGACAGTGACATGAATCAAAGGGTGTTGGCAGAGGAAAACAAATTAATAAGGCACTGCATAACTTTATGAACAGCCAGAACGTGTCAAAAAAGACAGGTATGGCTGTGCATAGAGGAGTGTTGGTTCCTACACTTTTGTATGGTAGTGAATGTTGGGTTTGACAGAAGAAGCATGAATATAGGATTAATGCTGCGGAGATGAGTAGCCTGAGAAGTATAGCCGGAGTGACTCGGTGGGATAAAGTGAAGAATGGAGAGATAAGGGAATGCTGTGGTGTAAAAGAAAATGTGGTTACAAAGATAGATAGAGCAATGTTTAGATGGTTTGGACACGTAGAAAGAATGGATGAATATTGACGAAACAGATTTGTAAGGCGAGTGTAAATAGACAAGTCTGTAGAGGTCGACCTCGGCGAACATAATATTTCTATAAGATCGACATTTTTTGAGAGTACTGATGAAAATAAAAGAAGCAAAAGATGTGTGTAAGAACTGTAGCAAGTGGTCTCTGCCTACCCTTACTGTCTACCCTTACAGGAAAAAGGCGTGACTATATTATGTATGTAATCTTCGTTATTCATTACACAAGTAATTTTAATTTTTTTAACTATACCTTACTTACTTAAAACATAAAAAATGCTAATTAATTGCACATTTTAATTAACATTTTTGAAAAAACTGTCCAAGTAACACATTAAATATAAATAAATTAAAAAAAGTGGATCATTCCTTGTGTTTTTCAGGTTGCACCTGCAGAACTTGAAGCCTTATTATTAAGCCATCCAAAAGTATTAGATGTAGGAGTTGTTGGTAAACCGGATGATTTAGCTGGAGAGTTACCTATAGCATTTGTTGTCAAAAAGTCAGGTGTTGATGTTTCAGAAAAAGAATTGCAGGAATTTGTTTCGAGTAAGCTATAAAATTACTTGCCCTGTATGTTTAAAGAAATATTTTTTATTACTTTTAACTATCCTTTTTAAATAAAATTTTATTTTTAAAATGTTTTAATAAAAAAATTAGTTTATCTTTAAAGAATTTTTTTTTAAAAGCAATTTAAAGAACATAATTAATACAGGAAAGTTTATCATTTAGACTTTTTTTTAATATTAAGCATTTCAGGATATAATTTAAATAATATTATTTTTAGAAAAAGTTTCTTCCCAAAAAAGATTAAGAGGTGGAGTATTATTTGTTGATGCCATTCCCAAAAATGCAAGTGGAAAGATTTTAAGAAGAGAATTGAGAAAACATATAACAACGAATAAAATTAAGTCCAAATTGTAAACTTTAAAGATTGTAAAAACAAACATTTAAACAATTATTAAAGTTAAAAGATTGTAAAAACAACGGGTCTTTTCTAATACATCCCCGCATTTTTAATTTCTTTTCTACAGGGTGTTTTAAAAAAAGGTGACCCTGACTCTAGGATTGGTAGAAAACTGAAAAATAATTGGGGTTTGCTTAATAAAAAATTTTCGCAACGCCATCCGTATTCAAGATAAAGGGCGTGAAGAAAAAAAATTTGGTTATTACTTTATAATTTTCAAATCAAAATGTTTCGAAAACGGTACACAGTTTTACCAGGAGTACCTATTTGGTGTAAAATTGAATGTTTAAGTTAACTTAAAATTTTGATTAATAAATCTAACCTTAAAAAAGTTATGTTCAATACTACTTGGTACGAACCGTGTAACTAGCACCCTCTATAAGAGTCAGATATAAAAAATTATTGGGATGTATTAGCTTCTAAAACATATTCGTACAAAATTTCATTACAATGTTTCCAGTAGTTTCGGCAAAATCGTAATAAATGTGTATACATTTTTTTTCTTTAACACCCTTTATATTAAATACGGATGGCAATACGAAAATTTTTTACTGAGCAAACCCCAATTATTTTTCAGTTTTTTACCTATCCTATAGGCAGGTTCACGTTTTTTTAAAACACCTTGTAAAGCCAACGGCTGGACCGATTTTAATAAAATTTTCAGCCAATCTTTAGATTAGCCCGGCAAATGATCGTCTGAAGTTTGGTAGTATCCCTGAATTTTCAGTTTTTTTTCTATAGCCACCAAGTGTTAATTTTTATTCATTATTACTGATACTTATAATTAATATTACGAAGACGAAGAGGCCCGGGTAGAAGAAAGATATCCTGGCTAAAAAACTTAAGACAATGGTATGGAGTGAGCACTACCACATTGTTCCGCCGAGCTGTAGACAAGGTTCAGATAGCGCTGATGATTGCCAACGTCCGAGGAGGACAGGGCACCTAAAGAAGAAGATAATTATTATTATGATTTATTGTTTTTTGTGGTGTTTTTTTATACTAAAATTGGAACGATACAGAATAAATTATTGTTAAATAAAAAAAACAAATGAATGAGGCACTCAATAGCATTATAAACAGCCATAAAGTATCAAAAAAGGCACATCTGGCTGTGCATAGAGGTGTGTTGGTTCTTACACTTATGTATGCTAGTAAATGTTGGGTTTGGCAGAAGAAGCATGAAAATGGGATTAATGCTGCGGAAAAGATGAGTAGTCTGAGACGTATAGCCAGAGTGACTCTGTTGGATAAAAGAAAGAATAGTGAGATAAGAGAACGCTGTGGTGTAAAAAAAGATGTGGTTACAAATATAGATGAAGGAATGATTAGATGGTTTGGACACGTAGAAAGGATGGATGAAGGAAGATTGTTGAAACAAATTTATAAGGCGAGTGTGAATGAACAAGTCGGTAGAGGTCGACCTCGGCGAACATATCTTGATCAGATCAACATTGTTTTGAAGAAAATCCAGGTCAAGAGTACCAACAACCGACGAGCATGTATGAGAGCACTGATGAAAGTAGAGGAAGCAAAATATATGTGTAAGAACCGTAGCAAGTGGAAGAAAGTGGTCTCTGCCTACCTCTTCAGAAAAAAGGTGTGACTGTATGTAAGTATGTTGTTAAATTTGTCAGATCAATTAAATAAGTTATACTTACTTTCAGTAATAATAAATTGAAAATGCGGTGTTTTATTAGAAAAGACCCCAACAAACAATTAAACAATTATTTAAGTTAAAAAATGTGTAAATAAAATTAAGCTTAATACGCATAAAATTTTTTTAAAAATAAAGACAATGTTCTTAGAGGTTTTTATTTAATTTTTTTTTACCTTTATTACAATTATTAATGGTTACAAAAAAGCCTTTTTGTCTAGTAAAATCTAAGGTTTGTAATTAAATAAAAAGTTCTTAATTTGATTATCCATTTCACTCTTTCTGTCCCTCAGCAGGGACATAATATTACACTGACTGTAAATAGCCGTATCTAAAATTGTAAACATTTAAACGCTGAACTAAGATGGCGTATTGTCCACACAAAGATGCATATTTCCTGAGAGAAATTGGTTTTAATTAATTAATTAGAAAGTGATATACTTTTAAAAAGATTGTAATGAAAGTATAAAGTTTTGTGAATATCTAAGTGATTTAACAAGTAAGAATTTATTGTATGGAAAGATTAAAAAAAGTTATTTAGTTTTTGAACAAGTTTTACAAATTATCGAACCCAAGAATAAATATTGTAACAGTATCATGCCTGTATATCAAGTGTTGGAGACGATTTTTAACGCCATCTGCCAGAAATCAAAGGAAAATATTAATTTTTAACCCGTATTCGGTAATAGTATATTATTCAACGTTTACGTCTTCTATCTTCTATGACGAGTCCCGTCTGGGAAGCCCAACATCCTACAGGCCCATAAACCTACTACCCCTAATGCCCAAGCTATTTAAATGACTATTAAAAGAGATATCTAGAGCCAATATTCGAAGAACTACAGATAATCTCCGACTTCCAATTTGGTTTTAGAAGACAACACGCCCCAGTTGAGCAAATTCACCGAATTGTAAAAAGAATCTTGCTAGATTTTGAAGAAAATAAATATTGTTCTGCTATATTTCTCGATACTAGCCAAGCCTTTGACAGAGTCTGGTACCTTGGGGTAATGCACAGACTGAGAAAAGTACTTTCTGTTAATTATTTTTGCATCCTAAAATCTTACCTACAAGACTGTCAATTCCGAATAAAATACCTGAACGAATTTTCACCCTTCCACCCCATTAACGCAGGTGTGCCTCAAGGAAGTTATTTCGCTGATGACACAGCCATCCTAACCTCACATGTAAATGAAAATACCGCTTCACATCAACTACAGTGAAGTGGTTATAAATAACCACCAAGTTTGCACAGAGAACGGACCTCAACTAGGCAGGGATGCTGTAGTGTGGTACACTAATGGATCCAAGATGGATGAAAGGGTTGAAGTGGGCGTTAAGGGGCCGAATTTTAGGCTCTCAAAACCCCTTGGTAACACCCCAACCATCTTTCAAGCATAAATACATGCCTTAGAGATATGTGCCCAGAAGTGCATCGAAAGAAAAGGCTAGTAAGCCTTTCGCCAAAGAAAGCTAAACAGCTTCTCAAATTGGACAAGAAAAACTTAAAACTGGTGACGTGGCTCCTCACTGGATACTGCCCTCTAAGGTATCACCTAAAAAAGATGGGCAAAACAGAGAGTGATAGTTGCCGCTACTGCGAGATCTTTGCTGAAACTGCAGAACATTTGCTTTGTGAATGCCCAGCGCTTTCCTGCAAGAGGCACAAGATTCTGGAAGGGGCCTTCCTAAAGCCCTCCGATATCAGAAACTTAGCCCCCAGGAAAATGATAAACTTTGCTCGAATTCTCGAAATCCCGGGCCTCGAATAGATTAAGGGTTATGCACAACAGATTTGATAGGTCAAAGTGCTTGAGAGGCAGCATAGCCTTCACGAACCACCCTACAATCTACAATCTTCTTCAAATCCAGTCTTGACTGATTAAAGGGCGAATTAAAGTCAACGAAAGTATAACAGTACATGAATCATGAATCATGAATTGTAAAAACACCTGCCCCCCCGGTTAGATTAAATAAAATTCAAATACTTCAGCGCGAAGAGAAAGCAGCTCGGCTTAATGTTGCACAAACACTATTGACTAATCGGACCCAAATCAGAGCTATCCTTAACAAATAAACCACTGATCTACAAAGTTATTTTCATATCCGTTTGGACATATTAATTAAAACTCTAGTGTTCAGCCTCCAACTCTAACTTGAAAATTCTAAAAAGGTTTTAAGCTAAGATGGTCAGGATTATCTCCCAAGGACCATGGTTTGTTCCTAACAACACAATTGCAAGAGATCTCAAAAGTACCAACAGTAAAAGAGGAAATTAGGCTACAGTATGTAAAATATTATACGAGGCTAAAATCACATCCAAACCCTATCGTTACGGACCAAACACAATTAATGCAGCATAGACGGCTTCTACCGATGATGACCTACGGCGCCGAAACACTTACTCTTACCAAAGCTTCTGCTAAGAAACTAAAAGTAACACAGCGCAAAATGGAGAGATCGATGCTTGGTGCTTCGTTACGTGACCACATTAGAAATAAAGAATTATGCGGAAGAACAGGCGTGACTGATGTGGTTGTACATGTAGCAAAACTCAAATGGAACTGGGCAGGTCATGTGGCTCGCATGCAAGATGAAAGTTGGACAAAACGATTATTTAAATGGAGACCCAGATCCTTTAAAAAAAAAATAGAGGAAGACCACCAACTCGCTGGACAGACGACATTACAAAAATTACAAAGAACTGGATTCGTAGCACTCAAGACAGAAAAGAATGGACTCAACTAGGGGAGTCCTATGTCCAGCAGTGGACGCAGAGGGCTGATTGATGATGATGATGATGATCAGACGGCTTAAACGTTAATACCCAGATGACTCTCTGTACAGGTTTTAGTACAAATTTTGCAGACTAATACACGTTTGCTCTGATTATATTTAAAACCTAACAAATGTAAATATAGAAATCAGGTGATGTACTGCTTTCTACAAGTCATTATACGAACCCACTATTTACTGATTGTAAATAAAGTTGGCTATTAAAAAAAATATTAAAGTACACCTGATTTTTTTTATCTAAGCTTTTCTTAAACAATTGAATCATACCTTACGTTTTATCTAAATGTGTACTTTTATTTGTGAAATACCTGAACGAATACTTTGAATGTATTCTCTTTGTTTTTTTGTTTCTTTCTGATTTAATTTATAACACGTTAAATAGTTATGTAGCTTGTTTTTTCTTGTTTATCTGATATTATTTGAATCGAGATTTTGTGAGAAAACTGTGAATATTCATTCTGATAAAGTATTGATTAAGCAAATTTTTTAATTACTTTCTTATTTAGATCATTTACAAATTAAAAACCAAAATTTTAAGTCAAGTTAAACAAAACCACAAATGCAAGTTAATCCATAAAAAAAATAGGTTTGCTTACTAAAGTAATAACTTGTCTTCTTCTTCTACTTCTTGGAGATCTGTCGATCTGTTAATTATAAAGCTGCCTCTGTATCTTTTCCTAAGAGGTAGATTGCTAACTATTTATCCTTTGGGTGGCCTCCCGGGAGATCTTGAGCCAGGCGAATTGTTTTCTAGGGTTATTTTCAGAAGTCTGTTCACGTCTATTCGCCTTACATGGTTGTACCACTGCCTCTTACGCTGTCTTCCCCAAAATACAAAATGTAAAATATGTATTACATAAAATAATATGCCTTGTCTAAAGTTATGCCTCTCTACCAATTTAAATAACAATTTATATTTTTAAATGGAAATTATTAGCAAATAATGAAAAGAAAATTTCAAATTTAACACCTTGTACCTTTTTCCACAGCAAAACTTTATTAAGGCATATTTGGTCCTTTCATCATATTTTGGTACAAACCACCCGCCCTTAGCCTATGCTTCAATAGTTAAGAATCACCCTGTGTATATGACGGTATGGAAAAAATAGTGGATGCATGTTTTTTTTTTTTTTAAATCATATTCATGTTTTAAATACATTTCTTTAAAAGAATTAAACAAAATTTGTCTAATTTTGTGTTTTTTAATACCTTGGTATTTAATGGGTTAATACAAGTATTTTTGACTTACCTGGTATTGTAAAGTTATTTGTGAGCTAGCATACATACATGCATACATATAGTCACGCCTTTTTTTCCGTAGCGGTAGGCAGAGACCACTTTCTTACTTTCATCAGTGCTTCCATATATGCTCGTCATTTGTTGGTACTCTTTACCTGGCCCTTCTTTAAAACAATGTTGATCTGATCGAGATATGTTCGCCGAGTTCGATCTCTTCCGACTTGTCCTATCACACTCGCCTTATAAATATGTTTCGTCAATTTTTCTTTATCCATCCTTTCTACGTGTCCAAACCAGTGTAACTTATTGCTAAATCAATTTTTCGTCCTTTTGAACCCATATTGCAGACCTATATTTAAAAAATAATAACAAAATTAGTTACGATTATACGATTGTTTACCAATATGTTTAGGTATGATGCAATCTGGAGATACATTGTTTTACCGCTAACCTAATATTAGATACTACTTTTTCTTAGGATTGTATCTCGACGACCAGTATTAAGTACTAGAAGGTAAGACTCAATACCATTATAAAATTTAAGCTCTTCTTGTAACAGTCAAAGTAATAAATAACTCCATCTAACCAAATATTGGAAATACGACTCTTTACCTCTAAGGTAGAGCTATATATAATATTTTTTTCTTTTGCCTAAACCAAAATAAAATGTTGATAAGTTGTTGCCTATCTAGCATAAATTGAGAAAAATATTTAATTAATTAAAATTAAGTAAATTTTTGTTATTTATTGGTAGTGAAAACTACTATAGCATATTTCACGAGTATACGGTGGTTTCGTATTATCGTTAGAAACTCAATAACCAATATTCAACTGTACATTTAGGAAGTACCAAAGTAATTTCCCCTAATATTTTTAAACAAATTTCGTAGGTAAGGAATTTTATTTTATAAAGGACTTCTTGTTTGGAAATTAAGGGTCAATATTTTTTTATTTGTTAGCATGGTTAATTTTGCAACCAAAACTGTTTTTAATGACTTCATTTATTGCACATAATAATGTAACAATAATATTGGATTTTTGCTTAAGGTGGTACAAAAAGAATTTGGCAGGACGATAACAAAAAGTCTACAAAACACACCGAAGGTAAAGGAAAAAGACACATTATTGTGCATACAGGTGAAATGGTTGATGGTTTTGTTGATGGGGCGAATATTTTATTTTCGTCATAATTAAAATCAGCCGATTATCATGAAAATATGGATACAGAGATATTTGTAAAATGGTTAAAAGAGAAACTTTTACCATCGTTACATGAACCATCTGTCATTGTATCAGATAATGCTCCGTACCATTCGGAAATTTTAAATAAGCAACCAACATCCTTATCAACCAACCAACCTTATCATAGCCAATTTATTTATTTATTTATAAACGGGGAAAATCCCCAATTCGGTTGATTACATATGCAGATTAACAAAGTAAATATAAATCCTTAATACTAACACTAATACCAATGCTAAGATACTATTACTAGAAAAAAAAAATTTTACGGGTTGCACTCTGGGAGTGCCGGCAGAAGTGAAAACTTAAGTATTAACGTTGTGCGCCCTGCGCCGCCTAAACGAAACAGCCGGCGCAGGCATACATTTTCGCCGCGCCGTTGAAAGAGAGGGGAATACTCCCTCTCCTACGCCACGCCAGCTGTCTACTCTCCATACGTATTACGAATTTTCGATCAGGTCACGTGTCCTGACGCGAGTTTAACATTTTTTACCCATTACAAAAAAAGTGTACAACGCCGCTAAAGAAGTTTTCACTTCAAAAAATATTATTTTTAATCTGAAAAATATTGTCTCCAGATTTCCATAGTTTATGAATAATGCATTATTTTTATTAACGCTTTATTATAAATCATATATTAAACATCAGTACCAGATTTGAATGTTTTCGATTTCTTTCTTCCGCTTTTTGCTTGATCTTCTTTCAATATGGCGCATTTCTTCCTACCTCGACTTTTTCGTTTTCGGCTACCTCGTTTTCGGTTTTGTCGCTTTTGGCTACGTCGTCTACGGCTTCTGCTTCTATTTTTTCTTCGTCTTCGAACCTCCGTTATCGGCAAACCAAAACCTAATTTAAACCTTCCTCCGTTCTCTTTGATCAAACCAGCTTTCAGTCCAGTTTTTAATGCTTTTTTAACACAAATTGATGCATTTTTTAACGGCTTCTTGCACTGATAAATTATTTGATCTAAAATTTTGTCGGGGGGAGAACCATTAGAGTCATTAAGACAAGCTATGGTGTCCATAACATCTGCTAAAAACGACACCTCTCCTTGGACCATTTTAATGCAGCAAAAGAAGAACTTAATCAATAAACTAATGAAAAGCACTTAAATTTTGAATTTAGCTACTAAATTAATTTGTCAAAATGACATAAAAAATGTACTTGAATTTGTCAGTTTGTTGAATAAGGTTGCCAAGTTACCAGTCAAGAAAAGTCGCATTTTATATTGCTCCAGTGAAATACATCCGTCTTACGAATCAGGCCACGTGTCCTGACGCGAGTTTAACATTTTTTACCCATTACAAAAAAAGTTCACAGCGTGCCATAAGAAGTTATCACTTCAAAAAAATAAGACAAAAACAAAAACATTTCTGACCAAGGTAGGCAGAAACAGATGAATATTCAAACAATAAGATCTGTCAATTGAGATATAAATGCACTACGAGTATCAAAGAAATCAAAGGAGTGGTTATGCTGATTCGCTAGGCTGCTGGATCTCGAAATGAATGTGTGTTGCCCGTAATTGGTCCTGCTAAAAGGTATATTGAAGGTAATAGTTGAGCGAGTGATCCTAGGTGGGAGATGGATACCGATTTTATTGAGTAGTTGGGTGCATGGTATAAACGAGTTTAAGATGTGGTACAGTATTTTCAGATCTTTCTACTTGCGTCTGGTTGTAACTGACATCAGATTCAACTCGGATCGCAGATTTACATAGTCAATGTTTGATGTACTGATCCCTTGTTTAAAAGCTATATAGCTCAAGAATTTATGTTCTACTGCTTCTATTTTAGTTATATAATTTTGGTAATAAGGTGACCAAACACATGAGGCATATTCTAAATGAGTTCTTATTAAGGAACAATATAGTAGCTTAAGAGTGTGGGTGTTCGTGAAGTCTTGAGTGATCCTTTTCACAAAGCCTAAAAGTTGAAGCGACTTAGTGATCATATTTGATATATGTGTGGTAAAGGTCAGATGTGGATCAAAAGTAACACCTAGATCTTTCACGTGTTCACAGACATTTAGATTAACACCATTGATGCTGTATTGCAGCGTTTCTCAAACTGTGGGGCGCGTTTACATGATTGGGGGGGGGGGCACAGTACAGATTAAAAATAAAATGGTAATGATAAAATGCTACAGATAGATTTTTAAAAAATCTTTATTGAAATTTTACTTACTTAATGATGACAAAGAAACATTCTAAGGACTAATGGCTAACATGAGCTTGTTTTAAGGCGCAAAACTTCTCTAAATTTGGTTCTATGTTAGAGATGGCCACTCTGAGTTCATTTTCTACTTAAAGTTTATTTCTGTATTTAGATTTCACGACAGCAAGTGCAGAAAATCCAGTTTCACAAAGGTAGGACGTTGGAAAAGGCAACAGAATTCTAAGCGCTTTGGCTTTTATAACGGAGTAGTCGTTCGGAAGTTCAGTCCAGAAGTTTGTTAAAGATTTGTTAACAAAGTTTGATTTTTGTAAGGGATTTGTTGAAATATCTATCAGTTGTTCTTCTTCTTGCAGTGATAGTCCGACAGGTCTATTTTCGAATGGATTTAAAACCCAGCTCCAGTCAGACAACTTGATATTTTTCTCTGCAAAGAAGTATCGCTTGAAATTCTCAGTTAAGTTTTCTAAATGGCTTCCTATGGTTTTTAGCATCACAGCTTTATGAATATCTTCCAATGGGGAATCTTGCACAAAATCGCAAAATGTGGGAAACATTTCCAAACAGTTTTCTTTCAATTTGTTATGCCATAACTGCAATTTCTTACAAAAAGCATCAATCTTTTGACTTAAATCAAATATATTTACTTTTTTTCCTTGCAGCTGAAGATTAAGTATATTAAGTTTTTCAAAAATATCTGCTAAATAAGAAAGCTTCAGTAAAAATAATTTGTCGAAAAAATCTGTTGAATGCTTGTGACCTTCCTTGCTTAAAAATATCGCTATTTCCCTTCTTAATTCAAAGACACGCTTAACCGTCTTACCGCGTGACAACCATCTGGATGAGGAATAAAACAACAAAGATTGATGCTCAGCTCCCATATCTTCACACAGAACAGAGAACATCCTTGTTTTTAGTGGTCTGGTTTTTATAAAGTTAACAACTTCAATAACTACTGTCAAAATCATGTTTAGTCCAGGGCTTAGCGATTTTGATGCTAACGCTTCCCGATGTATCATGCAGTGCGTCCAGATAATTTCTGAGGATTCCTTTTTTACTAGCGCTTGTAAACTGTTGTATTTACCAGACATGGCTTGAGCTCCATCGGTGCAAATCGCAACACAATTTTTCCATTGCAAATTCATTTTAGTAATAGAATAATTTGTAATCTTGAACAACTCGGTGGCTGTAGTTCTTCCTTCAATCTGTTTACAAAACAATAAATCTTCACATATTTTAGAACATTGACAGAATCTAATGTAGCAAATCAAATGGGAATCATTACTAGAGTCAGTTGCTTCGTCAAGTTGTATAGCAAACAAGTTTCCAGTAAGCTCAGATTCAAGCTGCTGCTGCTTATCAACTGATATATCGTTAATTCGTCGACAGATTGTATCATTTGACAGAGGAAGTAAAATTTTCACCAAACATTATTTCTACAATGTCTTTGCAAGCGGGTAAAATAAGTTGCTCTGCAATAGTGTGCGGTTTTTTGCATTTAGCTACTTTGTATGCCACTTTATATGATGCCAAGAGAGCCTTCTCATTTACTGCCAGTACTCTATGGAAGCTGGATTTTTGTTTTTTAAACAATCTGAGTTTCTCCACAAAAAAATCTCGCGGTTTATTGACATATTCTCTGTGCAGCGTTTCTAGATGCCTCTATAATTTATTTGGTTTCATGCTATCTGCAGCCAATACTTTTAAACAGATAACGCATTGTGGTTTTTCTTCGCCACCTACTTCAAGGCTAGTAAAGCCCAAATTTAGGTATGATGGGTCATATTTTCTTGTTTTAGATTTCGGACGATTTCCACCTGAACCTGTCGATATACAAGCCCCGTCATCCTCAAGTTTTCGTTTTAAAAATTTATCCATACTATCCATACTTATCCATACTTATCCATACTATCCATACTATCCATACTTATACACTCACACTTCACCATAATGCTTGCTTAGTGTTAAAACACCTTCACTGAGAGACTGAGAATACCGTATGTGCGCTTCTGTATTTATAGTCGCGTTCAGACAGTTCGAGAAAGATCAGGAAGCTTGAATACGTGGCTCGAACGCCGCGAACTTTCCGACAGCATCTTTGGCGCTCTCGACGAGACAATGTTGCCTATTTTAGTACAAATTCCTAGGTCTAAGGATTGGGGGGCGCAATATTTTTCAAATTAAAACAGGGGGGCGTGAATAACAAAAGTTTGAGAACCGCTGCTATATTAAAACTGAGTCGTAGCATGAGATCTGTGGAAGACTGTAACATGGCATTTATTAGGATTCAGTTCCATGTCATTTAGCTCACACCAGTTAGTTACGTTTTGTACACCAGACTGTAGCAACATACAGTCCAGTTTGGATGTTATCTTGGAATACAATTTCAGATCGTCAGCGAACATCTGAAAGTTAGCGTGGTGGAAACAGGACTTTATATCGTTTACAAATACGTTGAACAGTAAAGGACCCATGTGAGAGCCTTGGGGTACCCCGGAGGTAACGTTGATATCATAAGATTTATAATTGGCTATACGAACAGTCTGACGTCGGTTCTCAAGGTAGCTTTCAATCCAAGCTAGGAGGCTTCCCTCAATACCGAACATCTTCAGTTTGTGAACAAAAGCCCTATGATTTACCCTATCGAATGCCTTTGAGAAGTCCGTGTAAATTGAATGTAATTCACCCGTAGTCTCAAAAGCATTCGATATGCCGTCAACGTACGTCAGCAGATTTAGTTCAGTGGACCGTTTGTGTCTGAAACCAAACTGCTGGTCAATCAGCAGACTGTCGACCAGAGGTGTTAGGAAGTCGCATATTAGATTTTCAAACAGTTTTGGTATAGTACTCAAAATACTGATGCCTCTTTAGTTTGATACATCTGATTTATTGCCAGATTTAAATATAGGTGTGAGGTAACTTGTTTTCCATACAGAAGGAAAGATCCCAAGGGTCAGCGATAAGTTAAAGATGTGATATAAGGGCCGTGCTAGTAAAAAACTACACGTTTTTAAAAGAGATGGAGATATTCCATCAGGTCCAGGACCTTTATTGGTGTCTAAATTGGAGAGTTTGTTATAGATGTCAGATATTTTGATGTTATAGAGGGGAATATTTAAGTTGTTATATTGAAAAGGTATTCTAGAGATATCACAAGTGTTGGTGGTATAAACTGAGGAAAAGAAGTCAGCAAATAGGTTTACTATTTCAATACCTTGTGAGCTTGTTGTTCCGTTGAATGATAACTCGCTGGGAAAGTTGGAGGTTTTTCTTTTGGCATAAACATAGTTTCAGAAACTTTTCATATTCTGAGGTATTGAGGATTCAGTTGTTGATATATAGTTTTGGTAGGATTCCTTTGATAATCGTTTATATATTGATCTTAGTCTTGCGAACTCCTGATAGTCTTGTGGTGACTTGGTTGCTTTAAATTTTATATGTGCTTTTTTTTTGATATTACGCAATTTTTCAATTCTTTTGAATACCATATAGGAAATGTACAATTACTATACTTTTTCAATGGTACATATAAATCTATAACTTGATAGAGAATATTATAAAGAATCTCAATCATGGTGTCAAGAGGTTGATCGACCAATAGTAAATCCCAGTTTACCGCTGACATAAACAGCACAATCGAATTGTAATCAGCATTTTTGAAGTCTCTGTAGAAGCCTTAAGGTATTAAGCCCTGATCGGTACTTTTGGTTATGTCAATGGTAAAGGTTAAGGGTGGGTGTTATAGATCAGGTTGTACAATATTGAAGTCAGCTTTTTTAACGAGACTGCCCAGAGTTTGCAAGAAGATTAGGTCAAGAATTGAGTTAACATGATTAGTTATCGTGATACATGATAGTAATTTAATCCCGTTAAGTATATTTGTGGAATATGCAAAACTTATTATGACAATCACATTGGACCTTACGGTTACAGTGATAAGGTTGTGTGTGTGTGTGGCTTCGAAATGGCTGTTTAACTTATACATAGACGATTGTTTAAAAGATTTGAAAGAGAGTGCGTATGGATTAAAAATTAATGATTTGATCTTCAAATGCCTTCTTTACGCCGATGATCAAGACATATTAGCGTCATCTGAAGAGTAGTTGCAGGCGATAGTTAATGTTATGTATGATGCCCTGAAAATCAAAAGAATGAAAGTAAATTTAAGCAAAACAAAAGTAATGGTTTTTGAAAAAACAGAAAGCATGACAAACTGTGAAATTCTGATTAGGGGAGAAAGAGTGAAACAAGTAAATGAGTTTGTATACCTGGGTTCAAAGTTTACGAGAGATGGAAAGTATGACAGTGACATTGAGCTAAGAGTGTTGGCAGGAAAACAAATAAATGGGGAGCTGCATAGCTTTATAAACACCCAGAAAGTGTAAAAAAAGGCACGTCTGGCTGTGCATAGAGGAGTATTGGTTCCTACACTTATGTATGGTAGTTAATGTTGGGTTTGGCAGAAGAAGCATAAAAATTGGATTAATGCTGTGGAGAAGAGTAGTCTAAGAAGTATAACCGGAGTGACTCGGTTGGATAAAGTAAAGAATAGTGAGATAAGAGAACAATGTGATGTACAAGAAGATGTGGTTACAAAGATAGATAGAGGAATGCTTAGATGGTTTGGACACGTAGAAAGAATGGATGAAGAAAGATTGACGAAACAAATTTATAAGGCGAGTGTGAATGGATAAGTCGGTAGAGGTTGACCTCGGCGAACATATCTCGATCAGATCAACACTGTTTTGAAGAAAAGCCAGTTCAAGAGTACTAACAACCGACGAGCATGTATGAGAGCACTGATGAAAGTAGAGGAAGCAAAAAATGTGTGTAAGAACCGTAGCAGAAGTGGAAGGAAGTGGTCTCTGCCTACCCCTACGGGAAAAAGGCGTGACTGTATATATGTATGTATGTATTGGTGAAATGAGTTATACAGTGCTAAGATGGTTTTAAATTATAACAAAAGCGTATTTAGTATTTAATTAAAAATGTCATTCTTTTATGAATTTTTATGTTTGTTACTTTTGAACACAAAAAAATATCTTTTTAAGAAAAATATAAGCAAGCGTTAAATAATT
This sequence comes from Agelastica alni, assembly GCA_950111635.1. NCBI lineage: Eukaryota > Metazoa > Arthropoda > Insecta > Coleoptera > Chrysomelidae > Agelastica > Agelastica alni. Next base: position 5,829,507 of record OX467709.1, on the reverse strand, counting down.
ACGTAAAAACGTGTAATATTCATCAAATATTAAAAAAAAATACTGTAATTATTTTAAATTTAAGCATTTAAAATATTGTTCGGAAGAAAATTATTAAGGTCCGGGTGTACCTAATTTATATATTTATTGTTATGAGTTCTTAAAACTTATTTGTTAATCATTTAAAACTCGTAATAATAAATGAATTTTTAAAATAAAAACACTACGCTTAATTGATACAATAACGACGGCCATCCAGGTACCACAGGCCCCTCTACTGCATACCTTAAGCAGCAGCGGTACTACATGGTTACTACACGAAAAGCACCCGTAGTTAAGAGCGATTTACGTGTTAAAGTTCCAAACAACGAAACTAATGACTCATACAGGTAAAACGAAGCAAGTCAGATAGTCAGGTCAGCGAGAGATAGAAACTCCACCTGTTACGTGGTAAATCTTATCGTATGTTAAATATGTGAGGTGCTACATTTTGTTTTTTCCACATCACAAGTGTTTATTCATCACATAAAATGTTGTGGACATTGTTTTTTTTCGTTGTTAGCAGTGCTAGTTTAGTTAAAAGTCAAGGATTGACAATTGCAGGTGTTAAATGTGGTGAAAAATATTGCAAGTTGTTGGAGTACTGTTCCGATTTTGACAGAATATGTGAACCTTGCAAGGATATTTGCAATGAAACGAATCACAATTTCAACAAAATTATATGCGAGAGTAAATGTCAAAGTAAGTAAAAGTCTTGATATATTTTGTAAAACGTTGATTAAAAAAATGTGATATTTTCGTAAATATGCTATGGGTTTTAAAATATTAAAACACTTTTTAAACTACTCCACGCCCAGTTAATATTTTAATAAATAAAACAAATTAACTACAGATGTGGATGGTAAATTAAATGTACATCGGAGAAGGAAGATTTTTTTTATCGTTACTCCAAGATAATTTTTAAAATTATTCGTATATTTTTAAGCTCATCATTAGGTGTCTAATGTCTAATTTCACCACAACCTACAACATTTTATTACAGTTGTGAATTACGTCTTTTTGTATTTATAAATCGTCGAACTTGTTAAGACTCCTGCTGGAAACGTTTTGCAAAAAAAGCCTTATTTTGTGCTTGTTGCATATTATAGTATATTATTAGAAATTATGCAGATGTTATTTTAAAAGAAAATTTAAAGTTCAAAAGGTGATGTGTACGCACCTTTTTTAACAAATAAACTTTTAGTCCATGTTTTACCATTTTACATACATACATAGAGACACTTCCACTTGCTACGATTCTAACACAAATCTTTTGCATCCTCTACTTTCATCAGTGCTCTCATACATGCTCGTCGGTTGTTGGTACTCTTGACAGCTGGCCTTTCTTCAAAATATGTTGATCTGATCGAGATATGTTCTCCGAGGTCGACCTCTACCCATTCACACTCGCCTTATAAATTTGTATCGTCAATCTTTCTTCATTTATCCTTTCGACGTGTCTAAACCATCTAAGCATTCCTTTATCTATCTTTGTGACTACATTTTCTTTTATACCACAGCGTTCTCTTATCTCACTATTCTTTAGTGTATCCAACCGATTCACTCCGGCTATACTACTCAGACGACTCATCTCCGCAGCATTAATCCTATTTTCATGCCTTTTCTGCCAAACCCAACATTCACTACTATACATAAGTGTAGGAACCAACACTCCTCTATGCACAGCCAGACTTGCCTTTTTTGACACTTTCTGGCTATTCATAAAGTTATGCAGTGCCCCATTCATTTGTTTTCTGCCAATACCCTTCGCTCAATGTCACTGACATACTTTCCCTCTCTCGTAAACTTTGAACCCAAGTATACAAACTCATTTACTTGTTCCACTCTTTCTTCCTTAATCAGAACTTCACAGGTTGTCATGCTCTCTTTTCTTTCAAGAACCCTTACTTTCGTTTTGCTTAGATTTATTTTCATCCCTTTGATTTTCAGTGCATCATGATAACATTAACCATCGCCTGTAACTCTTCTTCAGATTACGCTAATATGACTTGAAAATCGACGTAAAGAAGGCATTTGAAGATCAAATCAATCTTTTTTAATCCGTACGCACTCTCTTTTAAATCTTTTAATCAATCGTCTATGTATAAGTTAAACAGCCATTGTGAAGCCACGTATCCATGCCTGATACATTTTTGGATGTTAATCCAGTCCGTGTAAACTCAGTTTATCCTGACACAAGCAGTGGAATCCTCGTAAAGTGATTTTAGTGCTCGTATTAAACTACCGTTTACCCCATACATAGACAATGTTGACCGCAATTCACCATTTTAAGGGTGCAATAAATTAAATTTGTAAGAAAGTGAAAATAGCTTTCAAGTCGTTTTTACATAAATATTTACGCAGTTTGGTATAACTTAAAATTATAATTAATTTTTCTTGCATAATTAAAAATTTTGTTATGAAAAATCAAGTAAGTACATTTTTAGTTTTTGGACCATTCATACAAACATTATTTTATATTTTTACATGACTTCCAAAAAAGTTATCTTATCACATGTTGACTGCCTACATAGTTTATGCAGTGATGTGTTTTTATTAGGTGTTACCAAATTAGTAAAACATATTAGAGATTTAAGTAAACTACTATAATAAATTAAATATTAGTAGGAACTTTTATATTTAAACACGTAGTCTATATAGGGTGTGACATGAAAAGTTATGATTAAAAGTAATGGCGGATACAGTTATGTTTTAACTAAGATCAAAAGTGGTTGGATTTAGGTATGGGGAATACCGATACCAAACGAAATGGCTTTAAAAAAACTGCAGCGGAAAATGTAATAAAATACAGGGGTTTCTATTTAAAGTAAACAACTTATAAATGATTTAAATTGTGCATGTTGGCGGCTAAGTTTAAAACACCCTGTATGAAATATCTTAATGAGTTGGACATATGGAGTTAACGGGAAGCGCTTGTTGTTTATTGGTTACAATTTCACGTCACTAGCTTCGTTATTAATGGAGATATCGTTATCCAATGTGGACTAGGATTTTTCAAAATTTTGAAAAAGATCGAGATATCTCCAAACTATTTTATTTTTGGTAAAGTACATTTTGAGCAAATTTAAACAAAATTTCATGCAGAATTCGAAAATAAAATAAAAATATTAGGTTCTATTTAAAATAACAAAGTTGTCGTTTACTTCCGGTATAACCGGAAGTGTCACATTCAGGACAACATTATATTTGAACTCAGCGTCATCCAAAACCTACAGCTTTGTAATTTCAAATTTTTAACATAACTGTACCGCCATTACTTTTAATCAAAACTTTTCGCGCTACACCATATATATATATATATATATATATAAAAAAATAAAAAAATGTTTGTATGTATGTCCTTCAAAAACTCCCAAACGGCTGGACCGATTGGGATGAAATTTTCAGAAGTTGTTTTATAATTACCAGGGGTGGTTTTAGTGAAAAATAAACGTTTATGTAGGAAGTGGTAATGGTACCTTTCATACAACGCAAATGAAATATTCGTAGCTAAACACCTGTCATTTCAAATTTTTTATTAAAAAATATTGAAGCTGTCAAACATTTATGTATTTGAGTTATTTTAATTTGAGCAAAAACATCTTTGTGATACAAGAACTACCGCGATTTTGATTGACTACGATTTGGATAAAAATTTGGATTGGCTTGGTTTTAATTAAATGTAAACCATACCGAAACACCAACATGCAACATTGGTAAATATGGGATGAATGCACTATGGTAAACAAGAAGTCTTTTGAAGCTCTCGACCAAACTTCAGAGAAAATGACCGACCAATGGGTGGAGCTTTATTGCTTCTTGCTGGTGATTTTCGACAAACTTTGCCAGCACAAACTGTTGTATTCCAGTTCATTCAACATATGTATATTAAATTCTTTAGAAAATGATGAAGTTTAACTTGGGCTATTTCTTGAACTTTCAAAAGCATTTGACTGCTTAAATCACTGTACTCTACTTGATAAGTTGGAGAGGTATGGGATTAGAGGGCCAGCACTAAAGTGGTTGGAATCATCTTTATCAAACATACAGCAAATGGTGATAGATCAGGAAATAACGGGATCTGATTCGAGAAACATCAAATTTGAGTACCTCAGGGGAGTATAACAGGCCCGTTTCTAATTATACTGTATTTGAATGATCTGGAAAAATAACAACTGAGAAATGCAATATGACGAATTATGCTGATGATACAAACTTGCCGATGAACTCTCAAGACTTTCCTAGGCTTACTGCGAAAGCAAATAAAGCACTCACAAGGGCAAATCACTGATTTGGAAGAAACAATCTGACACTGAATGAAAAGAAGACTTAGTGCCATCCTGTTTAAAACAAATCATGCACACTTCGAAACACCCAATGAAATTCATGTTCCAAATAGCTTACTACACATAACAAATGATACCTACCAAATTTCTAGGCTTGTATATTGGTAGCACACTTTCCTTTGACAGTTATGTTGACTATAAGTAAAAAATTAAATGCAGTTGTAAGTCTATGAGAGTTATAGGGCAATATGTATACCAGAAAACATTGAAAATTATACACCACGCTAATCTTGAATCAGTCATCCGATATGAAATAATATTTTATGGAAGTAGTAGAGGTAGTGAAAGAATTTTTATAATACAGAAAAAAACTCTTAGATTAATGCTAAAATTAAAAAGTAGAGAGACCTGTCGACGAAAATTCACATCAAAAAGGTTAATGACTGTCACTGAAGTGTATAAGCAGGAGATTTTACTATATTTCTTTGGAAACAAACATATGTTTGACTCCTGTAAGTCACGGAGTAATTACAGCACACGTAGTTTTGATTATAATTATTCAAGACATAGGTAAACTATGACAGAAAAAGGTCCATTCTATAATTGCATAAAAATGTTCAATAAACTGTTCCTTACAAATTTCATGTATTGTAATATTTCTCCAAAATAATAGTACAATATTAACCGGGTAGAAAAAGCCTAACATTCCTGGACGATTGTAAAGATTGCGCAAGCCGAGACTTCGCAACACAGAGTCCAGGAACGTGGCTTTTTCTACGAGGTAAACATACTATTTTTCCGCAAATCGTTTAAAATTCGACAAATATTAATTAATTTTGAAAAAATAATTTTATTCATAAATTAACGGTGCTTTGAAATTCGTAATAAAATTGGTTGCGTTATTATGGAAACGAATTAATTAATTGCTGGTGTTTTCGAAAACAAAACAATGTAAAATGATAAGTGATGATGAATTTTTCATTTCTGGGACTCCTCCAGAGCTGGTTAAGGCAGTGAATACTGCTTCATTAGAATTATTGCCAGAGAAATCAAGAGATAAGTACGAATATGCATATAAACGTTTTATGGACTATCGCAAGAATAAAAACACGAGTTCTTTCTCGGAAAATGTTGTAATGGCATACTTCCTAGACCTTTGTTTAAAGATGAAATCTTTAACATTGTGGGCCAATTATTCAATGTTGAAGTCAACCCTTGCAATTAAACATAGGTAATGTAGATATATCTACATATATAAAACTTCGTTCTTTATTTAAACGGCAAGCTCAAGATAATAGGGCAAAGAAATCTAAGATTATAACGAAGGAAGAAATCGAAAAATTTATCCAGGAAGCTTCAGATAAAGAAAATTAAATAAATAAGGTAATTTACAAGGTTTTAATTTTTATTTAGATTACATATTTACTCATTTTTTAGGTGGCTTTATTATTTGGTATTTCTGGGGCCTGTAAAATGGATGAGTTAGTCGGAATGATTCTACACGATGTAGAAAACCTAGAATTTAAGCTTTTAATTAGAATACCTGATTTGAACACCAATAAATCAAGATCATTTGTAGTTAATCAGATGTACTTGAATCTTTATCAAAAGTATGTTTCGTTAAGACCAGAAAATATGAACAGTGACCGATTTTTCTTTACATATCAAAGCGGAAAGGGTTGTAGACAAGTAGTAGGAATACATTAATTTAGATAAATGCCTCAAATAGTTGCTATTTATTTAAACTTGGAAAATCTGACAGAATATACTGGTAAACACTGCTTTCGTCGGTCTTCTGTAACAATATTGGTTGACTCTGGTGCCGACATAACTAGCTTAAAGAGGCATCAAATGTTGCTGAAGGATATATCACAGAATCTCTTAACAATAAGGTTGAGGTGGCAAATCAAATTTTCACAGCACAAAATAACCCTAATAACTCGCATGTTGTCCAAAATGTTTTTCATAGTTCTAATAATGTTTCTTCAATTTTACTAACTGTCAAATAACTTTAAATATAACAAACTAATTTTAAAATGTATTCTGCAATGCGTTGAGCTTTTCAAAATATAAATTAATTCCTTAAAAACACCGTGTTTTCAATCATTTATGTAGAACACTAACAGCTGTAAGGAAATCTTGACTTTTTCTTTAAGAAATTTTGTCTGGAATGTCAAATTTTCTTAGCGATTTGCGGAAAAGATTATTATTATTATTTCTATCCCACAGAGGCGTAATTTTACGAGAGACACTTAAAACTGTCTATTCTGTTATGATTGTTATTATGCACATCCATTTGATTTTTTCAACTGAATATAATGGTTACTCTCCACTTTGGAAAGATAATAAGTTATCCAAACGATTTTTTTATACAAATAAGAGCGCTATGTTGCTTACACTTAATTCATTTTTCATGAGTTAGTTGAAAACTACTTATTGTTTTTATATTGCAGATACGACTCTGTTTGATTTCATTTCGGGTCGGATAAGACAAATAATAAGCATTTAATGAACATTTAATAAATATTTTATAATTATAAACGGTTTTACATCATATAATTTTAAGGAAAGTTTAAGGAATGCTTTCTAAGTAGTTTGCAATTAAAATAAAATTATAATAAATTATATCCATTACTGGTTCAACTATCGATTTATTTATATATTTCATATTAATGTTCTTTTTCATTTCACTGGGTGTTTGCTTATGTCCTCCTTTTTCTATAAAAATGCTTTTTGTTTTACTTCATCATTTTTCGATGTGCTTTACACTTCAAATTAAAATTTAAGTTTTTCGCGAAACCGCGCTTTTTCAGTAGGTATGCACGATTATTCGAGAAAGAAAACGTTCTTTAGAGATATTATCGGAGGCAATATCCCAAGACTATGACAAATAGCCGTCTATTATTTTTGCCATAATTTTATCGAGAGTACCTTTTATTTCGAGAAAATTTTATGAGACCATAAGAACATTAATAATTTGAATAACTTTCGAGAGCTTTTAGCTTGAGGGAGTTATTCTTTTTTTTCTTCTTTATTATCTATTCCCGGTATTTTTAATTCCACTACTTTTAACCTCAAGCAAGGGGAAACATTACCCTAAAATTATTAAATAGCATTGGAGGTCGAATAAGAAAGCTCTAACAATTCTTTTTACAAAAGTCTTTAAATTTTACATTTTTTTTCCGGTTGCTGTGTATACACCTCGTGAAAAACTCTTGGGTCTAAATCAAACCAATACCGGCAATTGTGGCAATTTACCGTCCTGTGCAAGAAAAAACTGCGTTTATCGGAGAGACAGATATTCAAAAGGAATTGTAGATCGTTCCCTGCTCGCGCCCACATTATTTCGCAAAACTGCATTCGGTGCGCGGTGGTAATAATCATCCTCATTAATTTTATGAATTAAACGTATTTTATATGGATGGAATTTATTCTTCTTTAAAATGTTTTGGATGCTAGTTCGATTGATTCTAGACACAGATAGCAGCTGCCTCGTACTCAACGCAGGATCAAGATTTTTAGAAGTAATAACAAATCGCCACAAAGCAATGCAAAGCAAAAAATAGGTACTTAATTTATACCATTGGCGTACTTAACTCAAATGAATGAGATTTTTATCGTTCGTGATTGTTTGCAGATAACTTTCACATTTAAAATATAATTTCTCAATAAGTAATTAGCGGAATTTTAAAACTAAAAGACTATTGTATAAAGAATTGTAAGAGCTTTTGAACGACATCTTATTCGACCCCAATGCCATTTAAAAATGTTGGGGTAATTCTTACCCTCGCTTGGGGCTGAAAGTAGAGGAGTCAAAAATACCGGAAAAAAATGTCCTCTTTTAATTAAAAATCGGCGGGTCTAAGCGTTTTTCTAAAATGTTGACGAGGTTCCTGCAAATCGTTTTCGGTTGGCCTTCCTGTATAATACATACATCAAGTTGTTGACTATGATTTAATAAACTCGTATAATTTATATAAAATTTAATATTTTATTTCCTAACATAAAACCTAATTCAGGGTAAACAAAAATGACTGAATGACTAAAAGCAAATCTTTAGATGTTTGTGTTGTTAGAAAAAGTTCCAAACTTGAGTAGTAGACAAATATCTAGGGAATTTTAGAAAACAAAGTAAGAACGGTTACAGAAGATGCTCAAAATGTTTTCCGTTTACTTGAATACAACAATTCATGCGATTCATTTTGCAATATTCCTGACTGCTTACTTCTTCTTTTCTTTGCGGCAATCCTATCTTTTAATTACTAACTATTGGCAGGTTTTTTTTTACAAACGGTGTTTTTTAGTAACCCTAAAGAAAAAAGTCTAATGGAATTATTTTGGGTGATCGTGGGGGCTATTCGATAAAACCACGCCTTCCAATCCAACATCTAGAAATTATTTTATTGTTTGGGGTATTGTAATTGCATAAAGGTTACAAATAATCAAAATTCTAAATTAAAAGGCAACTGAAAATACTTACTTGGATTTGGATTTCCGATAAATTCAAAAAGGCCGGACCATTTAAGTTTCCTTTAATGAAAAAGGGCCCAATTGTTTTAATGCCTATTATTTCAGCCCATATTGTATGTTGTGTGTGAGGTTTACGCATCCAATAAAGATTTTTACGTGACCAGTATCTACAGTTATGCCGATTCAAGTTTCCATTAAAAACAAAAGTTGCCTCATCGGAAAACATAACGCTATTTAAAAAATTTGGATCGTTTAGATCGTGACATTATTACAACATTGTGTCAGCAACCTATTAACGTTTATTAAAATTATCATCACAACTCTAATCTTATCTTGTACCTATGTGTGAAATTTATTATTACGCAAAATTTTCATTACGGATCTTCGTGAAATATCAAGTTCCCCAGAAATGTTTCTACTATTCAAGTGCGGATCTTCTTCTAACAGGACACATAGGTACCTTCATCTAAAAATTTGTCTTTATTTGTTGACGTTTTTGTACGCTCTGATTTGGGTAAATATTTTACTACCTACACCAGTTTTGTTAAACTTTTTCACCAATTTACATAGACTGAACCTTGTTATGTGATTTCGGTTAGAATATAAATTATTGAAATTATTACCAAGTTTCTTGTTGACTTCATACCCTAATATAATTAAAATCTCAATTCGGTATTTTTTAGAATTATTGTCGCTTTTAATAAACACCAACAATAATAAATGATTGAAAAGTCAAAGTTGGCATTGTTCCAATCGATGCAGCAGCTATTTCAACTTCGGCGGCAATGACGTATTTCTACCCATAACTCCAAAATTGTCGCATTTAGGTAAAGGGAACATTTCATGAAAAATATTCAGTACTTTTTAAGAATTTTAAATATAGAAAAATATATAGGGTGATTAGTTTGAGATAACAAAGTTCATTATTTTTACAGAAAAACGAAAGATCTGACAACAATGTAAATACCACCGTAGATTCAGCCATATCACAGAACCCACACAATCCAAAATTTGTAAAAATCGTGCGAATTCTTCTTCTTAAGTGCAATGTCCTTCTAAAACGTTGGTCACCAACAAGGCTATCCTTACTCTGTCGACGGAAAGTCTGAATAGAGAGCTTAAGTTGAGTTTATACCAGTCACGTAGATTCTTGAGCCATGATGCTTTTCTGTGGCCCGGCTTTCTTTTACCATAAATTTTTTCCTGCATGATGTAATCCAGTAATCGGTATTTTTAGCCTCTCATAACATGTCCATAACCGAGTATAATTTTAATCCACTTTGTAAATTTTTCTCTTTTTTGCCTTTTAGCTATCGATAATAATTCCGGTTTGAAGCAATACTGTGAAAATGAAATATTTTCGTTTGTTAACCATTCTTTTATTTTCTGTACCGTCCAGGACTTTGTTGGTTACTTATTTAAAGTTTCCGAATGGTACGGAGCATTATCTAATACAATGACAGTTCATGTAACCATGGTAATAGCTTTTCTTTTAATCATTTCACAAACATCTTTGTATCCATATTGCCATGATAATCGGCCGATTTTGATTTTGACGAAAATAAAAGATCCGCCCCATCAACAAAACCATGCTTTCCACCCGATGCACAATAATGTGTATTTTTCCTTCACCGTCGGGGTGTTTTATAGACTTTATGTTATCGTCCTGCACAATTCTTTTTGTCCACCTTTAGCAAAAATCCAAGTTTCGTCCAGATAAACAAATGAAGAGCATTCTTGTTTACAGTGTGTATAATTTCTTAAAAATCGGTACTATACGATTTTAATGTCGGTACCCACTACAATGATAACCCAGGATTACTAATTACTTTTCTAGAAATCTAACAATAATGAATCAACAAGCCAAATTAAAGCTTAATGGCTTAGTTAATTAGTAAAATTTGTTTGGATTACTTACCTACCTCTCTTATTATGTACAATAAATAAAGTTATTAAGAACAGATTTGGTTGCAAAATTAACCGTGCTAACAAACAAACAAGAAGATAAAACCTACGAAATTTGTTTAAAATTATTGGGGAATTTTTTTTTTTTACCTCTTAAATATACAGTTGAATACTGGTTATCGAGTTTTTAACGATAATCCGAAACCACCGTATTTTCGTGAAATATGCTATATATAATTATAATTCTTGTGTCCGTGTGTATGTAAGTAAACTCCTTCTAAACGGCTAAACCATTTTTATTAAAACTTTTTGTCTGTGTTTCAGTAAATTTGAGAATTGTTTAGATTCACTCCCAACTTTGTTAGCACCCCTACGAAAGGGGATGGAATATAAAAACTATAAAAAACGGCTAATATTAGTGTCAAATTCATAGTCTTTGGTGACGATGAGTTTGATGGTGACATTCCCAATTATGTTAGCACAAATACAAAAGGTGTGGGGAGTGGATGGAATATAAAACCTATTAAAAACGTCGATTTAATCAAATTCACAGTCTTGGGGGGCGATGAATTTGATAGTGACATTCCCAATTATGTTAGCACTCATACAAAGGTAAAGGCGTGACTATATCTATGTACAAAGGGGAAAAGAAGGGGATGGAATATAAAAACTATTAAAAACGCTGATGTTAGTGTCGAATTTATAGTTTTTGGGGTCGCTGAGTTTAATAGTGATATTCCCAAAACAGGCAAGCCAACGTTCGGGTAGGACAACGTCTGCCGGGTCCGCTAGTTTATACTGGATTAATGTGGTTTCTGCCTACCCCTACGGGAAAAGGGCATGACTATATGTATGTATGCTAGTACTAATAACAGTTCTAAACGTTAAAATCTGGATACAAAATATTATCTTTAGCTAAACTAGTCATTTTTAAACATTTTTATTTTTTTTCAGACTTTATACATGATACTATGTACGTGAGTAAGAAAGGCAGTGGATCTGGAAATGAAGATCTTAGAGGTTGGTATTAAAATATAACTACTAATTTTTAATTGTCAGATTTATTACAAAAAAATAAAAAATGGACCCACAGGGGGTAACATTAAATAGTCAAGTGTCAACTTTTCACAGTTCCTTCAAATATATTTACAAACATTTATTATTGAAAAGAAGTGCTCGCTTCACAATTGCCACTGTCAACACTGTAAAATATACTGCGATCCCGAACTTGCAAACTTTGTCCAACTTTAAGTGGACATTGTTGACTTTGTTTAAAAGGATATGACCAAACATTATTTTGGTAAAGAATGTTAAGAGAGCAAAAGAAACGGAGCGCGCTTTTGAGTAAGCGCAGTCATAATTATAAAATCGTTCGTAAAACTGCTGCTCCAAAACAGTACATACACAACACTTTACCAAAGTTCACACAACCTCATCAGAATCTACAGACTCCTTAGAACTCTCTATTGAATCAGCAGAATCTAAAGAATGTAAATCTACTATTACAGGTTCTATAAGATTGTTCATCCTCCCGTTCAGCTTCCACATCTTATCTTCTTCTTTCACAACGTGAGAAATAGCGTGCTGCCAATGTGTTGCTCTTATTTGATCCAAATTGGTTTGGAGTAAATGCTGAACATACTCCGTTATTTGGACCCAAATTAATTTAATGGGGTTTAATTTACAATGATAAGGTGAAAGTCTTAAAACTGTAATACCCTGAATAGCTTCCATTGCATCCACAACATATATCCATCACGATACTGCTTAATTAGTGCTAACCATTCTTTGGAGAACGGTATTGCTTTCTTCCGCAGCCGGCTTTGTAGAATCGTTTTTCTGTTGGAACACGTTCTACAAGGCCACTGTGATATGAAGCATTATCTAACACGATAACCGATTTGGGTGAACGTTTTCAAAAAACTTTTCAAAGCATGTGGCGTCCATATCCTCATGATATTCCCCAGTTTTTTTAGATACAAACACCAAAGCAGTATCTGATAGAAACCCACTAATACTGCCGATATGAGCGAAAATTAATCGTTGCCCTTTTCCTGTTGACGCTCGTAAACCGGTCGACAACCCTTCAACAAATGCTTGGCGAGCACTCTTTACCCCGGTATGCCCGGTATTAACCCACGTTTCGTCGAGGAAATCCATTTTTGTCTTCGCAGTACGATATTCTTTGATGCTCCGAAGATATTATCGCCGCCATAATACTATATCTGACCTATTAATTAAAATAGATTTTCGACGCCGTTTAATATATAATATGTATAATATCGTGTAGCATTTTCCGTAATATTTCACAACTCATTCGGGGAACAACGTTAGTTTGTTTCAATTTTATCCACACGGCTTTTATAGTTGGTACCTTGTTTTCAAGAAAGAAAGAAAGAATGTACGGTTCTGCTAATAATATTTTTCTGAAATTCGTCTTATTTTATTGGTTTTCGACCGCGGTGATGTGTTTTTGAAATTCTTCATTCTCTAGGTGCCGTCTCCGCTTTAAAGGTTGGCAATCATCATAGCAATTCTTATTTCTGAGATCGCAGCTCTAAACAGTTCATTATTACAGCATCCAAACCAATCCCTAAGGTTCCTTAGCCATAAATTTCGTCTTCTTCCTATAGATCACTTGCCTTGGATTTTTCCCTGCATAATTATTTGTAGCATTTGATATTTTTCTCCCCTCATGACATGTTTCATGTACAGCAGTTTTCTTCTCGTAATCGAAATCACTTCTCGCTCCTTATGCATACGTCTCATCACTTCCGCGTTGGTTATTCTCTATAGTGAAGTTTTATTTACTTTCATTTCACGCACAATCCGTTCAATTGTTGATTCCGATAAATGTGTTTTTGACAATTGTCTTCTTATCTATTGAGACGGGTTTGCGTCGTTGCGACCGCGTATCACAGTATTTTTATCAATCTACAGGTACTTACATTGGTACCAGCAAATATTTAAAATTGTGACCTTTACAAATCTATAAAAAAATATATATGTTTCAAAAAATGTGACCCCGTCTATAGGATAGGTAGAAATCTAAAAAATAATTGGGGTTTGCTTAGTAAAAAATGTTGCTGAAACAACCAGAAACATTGTGGTGAAATTTTATACGAATATCTTTTAGAAGCTGATACATCCTATGAATTTGTTTTTATATCTGACTCTCATAGAGGGTGCTAGTTACACGGTTCGTACCAAGCAGTATTGAACATAACTTTTTTAAGGTTTAATTTAATAATTAAAATTTCAAATGAACTTAAACATCATTTAATTTTACACCATTTTAATTTTACTCCTGGTATAACTCGATACTGTGTACCGTTTTCGAAATATTTTGATTTAAAAATTATAAAGTAATAACCTATGCTGGTATAAAATAATTTTATTTTTTTTTTGGTCCCACATTTCCTGTTTCTCGAAAACGTCGTTTAATGGCTTTAAATGTATTTTTATTTAGTAAGTTTTTTTTAGGAAACTTTTCTGCATAATGCGTAACATCTACACTTGAGTTTCCCAAACACTCGCCTAAGGTTAATAACATTTTGATTAACAATATCTAATTTTACAAATAACAAGCTTTCAAAAATCTAATTATTGTTGACTTATCATCATAACTATCAATAAATGTCAGTTTTCCTAGCAAATCAAGATATACCGATTAGAATGGATTTTTGTGAAACGTTACAAAAAAAGGAAAGCCCTCAATCCCAATTTTTAAACATGTATCCGATTTATCAATGAGGTCTCATTTACGTGACAAAAAATTTTTAATTCACGTAATGCATACTAATTAATAATAATAATTAATAACTTAATTATTACTTTATACCAGCATCGGTTATTACTTCATAATTTTCAAATCAAAATATTACGAAAACGGTACACAGTATCAAGTTTTACCACAAGTACCTTTTTGGTGTAAAATTAAATATTGTTTAAGTTCATTTAAATTTTTTATTAATAAACCTAACTTTAAAAAAGTTGTGTTCAATACTACTTGGTGCGAACCGTGTAACTAGCGCCCTTTATGGGAGTCAGATATAAAAACAAATTTATGGGATGTATCAGCTTCCAAAACATATTCGTATAAAATTTCGTTACTTTGTTTTTAGTAGTTTCGGCAAAATCTTAATAATTGTGTATAAATTTTTTTTTCAACGCCCTCTATCTTGAATACGGATGGCGTTACGAACATTTTTTTACCAAGCAAACGTCAAATATTTTTTAGTTTACTACCTATCCTAGAGACGGAGTCATCTTTTTTTTAAAACACCCTGTATAAATAAAACTTTGATTTAAACAATACTTCATACGTGCAACGAATATTACCATTCACTACAGGCTAATTGTTAGGTTACCACGTAGAAATCCCGGGCCTCGAATAGATTAAGGGTTATGCACAAAAGATCTGATAGGTCAAGGTGCTTGAGAGGCTGCTTAGCCTTCACGACCCCTCCTACAATCTAAAATCTACGACGTTCACGTGATAAAAAATGAGTTAGGTCATCTCCACAGTATTAATCTTATTTTTATGCTTCTTCTGCAAACCCAACATTCACATTCATACTTTTCTTCTCTCGTAAACTCTGAACCCAAGTATACAAACTCATTCAATTGTTCCACTCTTTCCCCTTCAATCAGTACCTTGCATTTTGTCATGCTTTCTTCTCTATAAACCATTACTTTCGTCTTACTTACATTTATTTTCATTTCAGGGCATCATGCATAATATTGACCATCACCTGTAACTCTTCTCCCTGGTAGAGTTCAGATAAAATTCCAATTGATGTATCATTCTTGTAAAACTGTTTATTTCATACATACATATAGAGCAATTTTTTTCACTTGCTACGGTTCTTACACATCTTTTGCTTTCTCTACTTTCATCAGTGCTCTCATACATGCTCGTTAGTTGTTAGTACTCTTGACCTGGCCTTACTTCAAAACAATGTTGATCTGATCGAGATATGTTCGCCGAGGTCGACCTCTACCGACTTCCGCCCATTCACACTCGCCTTATAAATTTGTTTCATCAATCTTTCTTTATCCATTCTTTCTACGTGTCCAAACCATCTAAGCATTTCTTTATCTATCTTTATAACCACATCTTCTTTTACGCCACAGCGTTCCCTTATCCCACTATTCTTTACTTTATCCAACCGAGTCACTCCGGCTATACTTCTCAGACGACTCATCTTCGCAGCATTAATCCTATTTTCATGCTTCTTTTCCCAAACCCAACATTCACTACCTTACATAAGTGTAGGAACCAACACATCTCTATGCACAGCCAGACTTGTTTTTTGACACTTTCTAGCTGTTCATAAAGCTATGCAGTGCCCCATTCATTTGTTTGTTTATTAATATCTTCTTATATAATACCCAAATCTTTTATCAACCTTCTTTACCATACTGGATAATGGAACTGTAACAGCTTTTAATTTAATACCTATTATCGCTTTATATTAATTCAGATTTAAATTTTGTTGACTTTGGCATTTTTTTAAATAAAATCTTTAGTATATACAACTTTTTGTTTACTTTAAAACAAAAACGTTAAAAAAAATTCTTTAAAAATATACATTATTAGTAGGTAGGTAAAATGTGTATACAGGGTGGCCAACCGAAAATGAAACAGAGCCATTTGCAGGAACCTCGGCAACATTTTATAAAAATGCTTAGACCCGTCGATTTTTGATAAAAGGAGGACACTCTTTTCCAGTAGTTTTGACTTTACTACTTTCAACTGTAAGCGAGGGTAAGATTTACCCCAAAATGTTTAAACGGCATTGGGGGTCGAATAAGATGTCTTTTGAAAGCTCTGACAGTTCTCTTAACAATAGTTTTTAAATTTTACATTTCCTCCCAATACTTTGAAAAAATTACATGTTAAAATTCCAATTATTTTAGTTGCTTACTTACTACTTAATTGATTAAATGTTCGAACTGATGACCACTTGCTTCCTTACAATAATAAAAATTTTGTTCAAAACATTCTGAAGAATTTCCGAAGTAATTCGACGGCACTCGTCAACGATTCTTTGACTCAAATCTTACAACGACGCTGGTTGTGTTTTACATTTTTTACTTTTCAGATGTCCCCACAAAAATAAATCGAGGGGCGATAAATCTGGCTATCGTGGAGGCCATTCTATGCTGCTTTTTTTCCAATCCAATTCCGTGAAAAACGTTGGTCTAAATACTGACGAACAATCGCCGCATAATGCGGAGGAGCACCGTCCTGTTGAAAATAAAAATGATCTTCGTCATAGTGTGGATTATTTTTAAATATATTAGTCAAGGCAGGGTCAATAGCGTCTTTTAGTAATTGCAAATACATTTCGCCAGTCAAATTGCATGGTAGACCCACCAGTCGGTCAGTCACCGCAAATGCCAGCCCATACATTTAATTTCTCCAGTTGCTGTGTATGCACCTCGTAAAAAACTCTTGGATTTGAATCGGACCAATAGCGGCAATTGTGGCGATTTACTGTCCCGTGAAAGAAAAAACTTCATTCATCGGAAAAACAGATATTAAAAAGGAACTGTGCTCGCCCACTCATTATTTCGCACAACTGCAAACGGTGGTCATAATCATCCTCAGTAAGCTCATGGATAAAACGTATGTTATATGGATGGAATTTATTCTTCTTCAAAATGGTTTGGATGCTAGTTTGATTGGTCCCAGGCCCAGATGCCAGCAGCCTCATACTTAATTTATACCATTGTTTGCAGATAAATTTCACATATAAAATATTATTTCTCAATAAGTAATGGGCGGAATTTTAAAATTTAAATACTATTGTATAGAGAATTGTAATAGCTTTTAAAAGACATTTTATTCAACCCGAATGCTATTTAAAAATTTTGGGATAATTCTTACCCTTGCTTGGGGTTGAAAGTAGTGGAGTCAAAAATACCGGAAAAGAGTGTTGTCCTTTTAAAAAAAAATCAACGGATCTGAGCGTTTTTCTAAAATGTTGACGAGGTTCCTGCAAATGGCTCTGTTTCGTTTTTAGTTGGCCACCCTGTATGTATATCGTATCACTATAAAATTTGTTATTTGTTTTAGATACAGTTGATAAGTTATCTCGCTTGACCAGCGTAACTCTTGCGCTTGTATGCTTCATGCTGGTTGTTTTGGCATTATACTTATGTTTTCAAATATACAGATGGAAAGAGAAAAAAAATATCACTTTTGCATCTATAAAGGATAAGATATTGGGAAAAACGGTACGTTTCGTATTATTAAAACATTTTTTTTTTGCAAATTTATTATAATACCTATTGATGTATCATTAAATAGATTACAATCGTCAGAAGGTTGCATGTTCAAATCACGTCGGGGTCACCAATTTATAAAACGTTTATTAAAATATACTCAATTATAAAGTTTATCTTAAACTATTAACGGAAAATATATAACACGGTTAATAAATAGGGAAAAATCACGTAACGCGAGATGGCACTGTCAATGACAAAACGTCGGATCGAGGTGTAAACAACAAATATTCTGTCATCTGATCACTCGTAAAACAAAAGTTTTTATTGTGGGAAATTTTAGTTATCTCAGAGATTTGAGTTGATTTTTTGTGCTAAACTATTGGATTGAAGCTGGATTTAAGGTTTGTTTTTGACGTTTCAGTTTTATTGTCGCTGGATTCTTGTTAAATGCCAGTAAATACCAGGTGTGTCCAGGTATCAATTTTGGTTTGTTTTTAAAGTTTTTTAGTTCTGTTGTCCCTGGAATTATTTTTGCAATGCATACGAAAGTCAAAATATTTTTAAAGTCACTATGAATAATTAAAAATAAAATGATAGATCATTGGACAACAATATCAAACTTACCACTGAAAAGAATTTATTTCACAAAGTGCTTGGTGCAAACAAACATAAACTTGAAGATTGGTTTTTTTATCTTTAAGATCATCTTCCATTTCTGAAATGGCTTAGGATTTGAAAGAAATTTATGCAAAGATATAATCGAATTGTCATATATAGAGCATTGTGAAACAGAGCATATTTTTCGCTATTTTATCTCCATATCACCATTTTTAATCCTTTGCATTTTCGGATATTTTGGTTTATTAACACTAATTCTTTACAAAATATTGATCAAATATAGCACTTTCAATGCTAAAATTGCTCAAAATATAAGAAGTTCACTTTTCACCCATATAAACATATTTAAGTAAATTTGTTGTTCACATCTCGAGACGTTCATACGATCAATAATAGATGTCACCCACTTCGTAGTTTTTCCCTATACAAAACGGCTCGCTAATATATTTTATTTTATAGATGTCATTCAGAATTAAAAAATGTCATTTTGCAAGTTTTGATTTAACAACTTATGACGTTTTAACTGACAACCGCCACATATTTATAAAAAAATGGTGAACTTCAATTTAACAAAATAAGTGTCACTATAAGTAATATTATTCTAAACAGTCTGGGTCTGGACGTTCTAAAAAATATTTGGAATTCCCAACTCCTACAGTTTCATCTGCTGGACAAATAGGTATTACCTACCTTTTTAATAGGTGCGTTTACAACGATACATTACAGTACATTCTTGCGGTTAGTATAGGCACCTATGTCACCTAGAATTTTTGATCCTCTGTGACTACCGCTGTGCTTCATAACATCAGAATTCCAGTACGCTGGTTTGGGAAACCGCAGAATTTCTGTTGGCCCTGTCTCATTTAAAACACTTGGATCCATTATCATGCGGCCCCAGGTATGATACCTGTACACCGCTAGCATCGGGCAGCAACACAAAATGTGTATGCTGCTCTCTTTCTCTTCACTGCATAGTCTGCAGTTTTTCTCAGCCGCCAGATTAAGTTTGAAGAGGTGCGCCCTTAGTGCGATGTGGCCAATGAGCAGGCCAAGCGTGCTGCTTAGCCTACTCCGGTTCATCGTCCAGAGTGTGTCTGCCCTCTTCTGGCGAGGTTTTTTTTCATCAGCTGACTTTATGTTCTGCAGCCAGTATTTACATTCCACTGAGCAATATGTTCTTGCTCAAGGGTAAGTTTCAATTCATGTTTCGCTTCGGCTATTGGTAATCCGATCAACTGGCTTCTCGGTTTCGCCGGGGTCCCATTTCTTGTCAGTTCATTGGCTACCTCGTTGCCATTTATCCCTGTTTGCTCAGAAACCCATGTAAGAGTGACCATATTTGCAGTCGCTTACTCAGTGAGGGCCTGCATGCAGTCCCACACCACCGAAACGATAAATCTAACAGCATTAAATTTAATGAAATAATGGAAAGCATCCAGCCTTTTATATTGTCTTTTATCAATGTAAATGATTATCAGTTCTTTAAAAATGATTTCTGACGTATGATAAAAAGTGAAATTATTACATACAGCATTGGATTAAGCGCTCGTCCAGACAAAGAAGAAACAAGTTTGGTCATTAATCAAAGTCTCTTATACCATAGAAAAGAAAATTGTTAAATCTTTACAAAAATTAAAATAACTAATAAAATAAAATATTGACGAAAAAAACATTATTTTGCGACACACTAGTTTTGCTTTAATTTTAATTATTTTTTAAAGTAATTGTTAACATTTTCTTTAAACTTTACTTTCCCATTGGAATAAATGCTGGTAATACTGGACAATTGCAATTAACATTTATAATAAAATAAAATAGAATTTATTCATCCTTAAAAATTTAATTTTGAGTGCATGCCTCTAGCAGATGATGACTTAATAACTCGCAGTCTTATTCTTCTTTTTATGGTGCCGTCTCTACACGGAGGTTGGCTATCATTATGGCTATTTTTACTTTCGACGCTGCGACTCTAAAAAGCTGGAGGGATGTACATCCAAACCATTCTTTTAGATATCTTAGCCAGGATATACGCCTTTTTTCCATCAATCTCTTTCCTGCAATCTTTTTCTCCAGTATCAGTAGTAGTATACTGTATCTCTCTCCACGCATAATGTGACCGAGATATTTCAGTTTTCTGGCTTAAATCAAGTTCTTCAATTCTCTTTCTCTTTCTACTCGGCGTAGAACCTCCTCATTGGAAATCTTTTTTATCCACGATATTCTTAGTACACGCCGGATTGTGGTTTTGTTGATCATCCATGATTCTAGTCCATATAAAAGCACTGGTATTACATAACATTTAACCATTCTCAGACGTAGTTGAAGGTTTAATTGTGGGTTAGTGAAAAGTTGTTTCATTTTAAAGAAAAAATTTCTAGCCTTTTCGATTCTGACTTTAATTTCTTGAGTCTGATCATGCCTATCGTTAATCCACGTGCCAAGACACTGATATTGCTTAACTCTCTCGACCAACACTGAATTGATATTGATGTTGATATTAGGATGGTTTAATTGGGTTTTACTTATGACCATGTATTTAGTTTTTATAGTTCATTTTTAAACCGTACTTCCTGAAGACCCGATCAATCTCTTGAAGTAATACTTGAAGATCATGTATGTTGTCGGTTATGATCAAGATGTCATCAGCTTACCAAACTTTGTTGATAATCCTTCCATTTATATTTATCCCCTCGTCCCTGTTTCTGAGAGCTTCTTTGAATATAGCCTCTAAATAATAATTAAACAGAAGCGGAGACAAGACACATCCCTGTCTTACTCTTCGTTGTATTTTGATATTTTCTGATGTTTTTTTTTAGAGCTGATCACAGTGACTTGATTCCAATAGAGGTTCTTTATTATTATGACATTTTGCTCATCAAGCTGACTTTCTTGTATGAGGTTAATAATTTTTTCGTGCCACATCCTGTCAAACGCCTTCTTGTAGTCAATAAATCCCATATACATTTCTTTGTTCATATCAAAACATTTTTGTATTATTATATTCACCTCGTGTGAATTTCGATATCCAAACTGATTTTCACTAATATCGAATTCCAGCGTTTTGTATATCCGATTGTGTATGATCTTGAGGAAGGTCTTCAAAGTGTGGGACATTAAGCTAATTGTGCGATGCTCAGCGCATTCCTTGATCATATTCATATTCTATGAGTTTTAGTAGTTCTGTCGGAATACCATCAGGGCCAGGTGCTTTTCCAATTTTGGTGCATTTTATGGCATATTCTACCTCAGTCCTAGTGATAGGGGGGCCTACTTTGACTTCTTGTGGTTGTAGTTCTTCTCGTTGATCTTTAAACAGCTCCCTAATGTACTCTTCCCATCTTCTCATTTTTTGTGTAGCATCTACCACTAAGTTCCCTTGTTTATCTGAGATAAGACTGTAGCGCTTCTGTGTGATTTCTTTGATCTTTTTGTGAATCTTCTATTTTATGACACTTTTCTCGCGAATATTTCTCTTGTGCTTTAATCATCTTTTGTTTTATTCCAGTCTTATCCTAGAGCCAAACGAAAGTATGGTAGTCATAGTTCACATTACCTCTTCAAGTAATGTAGTTATGAATAATATGATTTTTGGTGTATTGTTCGAACTGTAGCACTTGCTGTTTTTGACAGTAAACCAAGCGTCGTACAAATTCTTGTTAAACCTTGTATTTGGTTTCTTGAGAAATATTATTTACTTCTATTCGAATTATTTCTTTTAATTCTTCAATATTTGTTAGTTTCCTTTTATAAACATCATTCTTCTGATAGCCACTCATAATATAATTCAAACGATTGAAGTCTGGCGACCTTGCTGGCTATTTAATATGTCCACGTCTACCAATGTACCTGTTCGGAAAAATTTCATCTGAGTACATTCAAAGATCTACAGTATAAAGCAGAGGCACACCATCCTGTTGAAACCGTAAACTTTCATCAAAACCTCCGGGATAAATTCTTCTGGAGAATAAATTAATTAAAGTGGGTACGAGATACCTCTTTAAAAACTGAAGGTATGTTGGCCAGTTTAACGTATTTTTGGAAAAGTGGGGTCCGATGATTCTATTTCTTACAATGTCAGCCCATACATTTATCTTTTGCGGATATTGTGTATGATACTCACGCATTCAGTTGGGGGTTTTTTTTGCCCAGTATCTACAATTCTGACGTTTGAATTTGCCATTTAATGTGAAAGTAGCCTCATCAGAATAAATATTATTTTGTACCAAGGGAGGGTCTCGGCAGCAGTTATATATCATTGCTTCGCAAAATTGTAACCTCGTTTAATTTCTGTGAAAGTGTGATTTTATAGTGATGCCATTTTTCAAGTTTTTTTAATTTGTACACCGTTGTTTTGCTATCTTCAAGATCACGGCTAATCTTACAAACAGAAGTGTGTGCATCTTTTTCAAAAGTAACTAGAACATCTAATGTTGTTTCATAATTTACAGACCACCTAATTTGAGTGCATTTTTAACCATACCAGTTTTTTGAAATTTCTTTTCAATCTTACTTACTGTTGACTGCGTTATGAGTCTTTCTGGATATTTATCATTAGATAAATTACACACTTCCATCTGTGTTCGCGATCTGTCTCCAATCATCATAAGTAATTCAATTCTTTGCTTTACAATTAAGTTCATTTCTAGGCAGAGACCATTTCCTTTCACTTCCGCTACGGTTCTTACACACATATTTTGCTTCCTCCACTTTCATTAGTGCTCTCATACATGCTCGTCGGTTGTTGGTACTGTTGACCTGGCCTTTCTTTAAAACAATATTGATCTGATCGAGATATGTTCTCCGAGGTCGACCTCTACAGACTTGACCATTCACACTCGCCTTATTAATTTGTTATGTCAATCTTCCTTCATCCATCCTTTCTACGTGTCCAAACTACCTAAGCATTTCTTTGTCTATCTTTGTAACCACATCCTCTTTTATTGTCTGAGCACATATTTTTTAAATTCTGTCCGCTATATCCAAAGTAGTAAGATTTTGGTATCAGCTCATTTTTATTTATATAAAAATGTCACAAAATTCAGGGTGTTAAATTTAAAAAAGCTGACCATGGCGTCATCACTTTTATCCCCAGTGATCCCCAGTGGTTGATAATCTCATACGCCAACTAAACGTCAGTGAAATTTGCAAATTTGCAAGTACACTGGAATAACTAACTCAAGGAGCTCTAAACCAGGTAGAACAATGGTGTCAATCCCGAAAAGACTGCGCTAATAGCTTTCATCAAGAAACGAAACGTGGACCTACAAGGTATGGTACAAAATACCTCGGAATTTTTCTGGACAAGTAATTGTCATGGAATACCCACATGCAGCATATCTCTAATAAAAGCAGAATTATGCTAATAGCCACGAAAAGAGTAATTGGAAAGTCTGGGGACTGAAACAAAAAATAGCTCATTGACTATACACGGCTGTGATAAGACCCAAGATAACAAATGACTCTATTTGCTGGTGGACCAAAGTACGGCAATTCCAAACCGTAAATACACTCAGCATTATCCAAAGGCTATGAGAGCAACCCCCACTGCTGCTATGGAAGCAATGCTAAACCTCCCACCTTTATATATTTATATCCGGGGCGAGGCAAGACAATGCGCGTATAGACTAGAACAACAGAACTTTTGGAAAGGTACTAAAACACATGGGCTTACAACCATAAAAAATATTATTAGATTATATGAGTGCAAAAATATCCTTTGAAACAAACTATGAGGTTCACGCAAAACTCAGGGATGGCAAAGGAAATTATTATCAGTCTGGTGAACTCACCTGGTACACATGCCCAAAATATTTGAGAATTCTTCGCCTTTCTATGGTTGACATTCTATCTTTAATTTTTAGCTCTTTCAATATTGACTTATTCGTTCTATGAGCAGTCCAAGGAATTCTCAAGAGCCGTCTTCAAACCCACATTTCGAAACTATCCAGTTTAGTAGTGTCGGAAGTGTTTAAGGTCCATGCCTCAGCTCCATAAAGCGCAATCGGGAATACAAGAGTTTCGACAAATCTACGTTTTGTTGTTGGGGTAATATGCTTGTCTCTCCAAATTTTATTCAACTTGGTCATGGCGGTTTTGGCAAAAGCTATTCTTCTTTTAATCCCCATGGATGCGTTTTCATCTTTATTTATATGGGCTCCCAGATAAATCATTTCATCCACAATTTCTACATCGCGTATGTCAGGCACTTCTTTTACCTTACTGGTACGGCCTATTAGCATCAACTTTGTTTTTTGGCGATTTAGTTTCAAGCCAAAGTTCGCACTTTTTTTTCTACTCTTACAATGAGTTCAGACATTTCCTGTTCGTCCATTGCTATGAGTGTGGTGTCATCGGCGTAGCGTTGGTTATTTATTCTTCTTGGTACACAGATGGATCAAAAACCAGCGAAAGAACTGGCTCAGGCGTCTATTCTTCAAAACCCAAATATAATCAAACCAACTCATTGGAGAGACATCCCTCGGTCTTCCAAGCTGAAGTACATGCCATAAACGCTTGTGCTATTGAAAATCTGAGACAAGGATACAAAAAAAAACAATCTTCATTAGATCAGATAGTCAAGTGGTTCTTAAAGCTTTGGCATCACGGAGAATAGACTAAAAAATATTTCGGGAATGTGCCGGAAACCTACGAACCTTGGCTAACCATAACAAGGTCACTTTGCCGTGGGTGCCAGGGCATTATTAAGCTATTTCTGGTAACGAAGAAGCGGACAAACTAGTTATGTGGGGCAAGCAGGGAAGCTGCTTTTGCTAAGTAGGGAAAGACTTAGAAGTTGTACCGAACACTGGGTTTTGAGGAAACATCTGCACAATATAGGCTTGTCTGACACAGAACCTATTTGCAGACTATGTAATGAGGAGGAGGAAACAGCCACTCATATTATCTTCAAATGTAAATCCAGTGGAGGCACTACCTGGGGTGTATACAAGACCAAGGGAGTGTTCCACCTGGGGCAATAGCAGTACATAAGCTTCTACTTCTTAACAGTAGAATTAAAGAAATGGGACTAAACTAAGGAGCTGAAAAGTTACACAAAGCAGACGATACTGCTGTGCCTTAGGAAAAAATTAGACCTCTTCCACAACTACTATTTATTCATTCATTCATTCATCACTTTTATGTTTATGACCCTGTAAAATGAAATTTTATTGTTAAATGGAGAACATTAAAGTTAAAAATCGACGTGTTTGGGGCTTTTTTAAAAAGGCCTTTAGTTTGGAAAATATCGAACTTATTCCATACTTTACGGACACACTGTACGGGTACAGTTGATGCATTAAAAATATCTGTGAATAAACTATTGCCGATAAAATCGAATCATATAAGTTTATGTCTGTAGTGTTATTAAAAATATCAAATATGTCCAGTATAATATTGAATTACATATCTCTTGATAAGTTTTAATGTACGTAGCTGATTACGGTTACTGCTAATCCTTTCTTTGAAGGAACAGTCAGTTCGTAATGTCCTGATATGCTAAACCAGGTCTTACCCTCGACAAAAATTGATTATAACTGTCCTTGCTTAAACAGACATAAAAAAAATATTAAGAATTTCCTAACATAATCATATGGTTTATAAAATACCCCCGTGACGGCAGCAGGCGAAATTCTCCGATTTGGATTCCGAAAGTACCTAATTTAGGTGCTTTTTATGTGCTAAGTTGGTGCTGAGTGCGTTTTTTGAGAGCACCTAACTCATATCATATTTTTACCGAGTAAAAATTCTGTATTATTATTGGGGACTTTTTTCACGTCAAAATTTTTATTCGCGAACGCGCTGGGGTGGTATACCGCTTGAAATTGGAGCACCAAAATCAAACAATATATTTTCCGAGAGCACCTAATTTATAGCATATTTCTACCGATTGAGAAAACGGTTTTATCGTCGAGAAGATTTTTCCTATTGTAAGGGATGATGCCCTCGACTTGGGGGTTGAGCACGAAAATCCAAGCATGTCTTAAAAAGCACCTAATTTATTGAAAACAATGTACATTGGTAAATTAGGCTATTACGAATAATTCAAAATTTGAAATTTTGATAAATTTTTAAAATATTGATTTTGCGATTTCCGGTCGGACTTCTGGTTTGATTTTTATATATAGCGAAAGCACTTAATTTGGGTACTTTCAGTTTTTAATTTTTATCGGTTTTGTAAAAGTTTTGCTACCGTCACGTTACGGTAGCAGACGAATTTTCAAAATCGTCCCCTACCTCTAAAAAACGAGCACGAAAATAATGAACTCAGCACCAAATTAGCACCTAAAAAGCACTAAATAAGGTACTTTCGGAATCCAAATCGGAGAATTTCGCCTGCTGCCGTCACGGGGGTTAATAAAATTACCAATAATTAGTCTAAAACTGATCAGTGGATGGACCCAAAATTTGTAGTACTTTTTCCACCATGTTAAATGTATTTTTATTTAAATTATAAACAGCACAACTCAAAAATCACATGCTTACAACTTTGGGGCGTAGAAGATCTTCTTTGCAAAGTAGAAGTCTTGATCTTTACAAATTTTTAAAACGTTGAATAATTGTGCCTCCCCTTTTAATTATTATTTTGGATGATTTAGATATAGTAATGTAGTAACTTATTATAGTTAAATTTTTTTGTAGCTATTTAATTGATCGATTAAAAGTAATTTCACTTAATGAAATCCTAATTTTTGATGGGAATGAATGCGGTCGTAGAAAAAGTATAGTACACAACAATTACCCAGTTACGCGCGTTACTTTTTCTAGTCCTGCGCAATATGCTTATTACAACTTTTGTTATGTAATATACTATTTAATCATTCTAACTACATTTGTAGCCAAATAAGGGTTTTGACAGGACATTTGTTTTAAATTTTTTGAATCTTGCATTACAAATCATCTTTATTTTTTGTATATTACAGATTAATTTATTTTGATGCACTTAATAAAATTTAATATAAAAAATTATCATTGTTTTAAAAACTAATTTTGCATTAAAAAACAAAAAATCATAGTTAAATATGTGTCTACCTTTAATAAAAAATCGACGGGTCTGAGCGTTTTTCTAAAATGTTGACGAGGTTCCTGCAAATGGCTCTGTTTCGTTTTCGTGGCCACCCTGTAGTTGTCGACGATTGTTTATTAAACATCAATATTTGATTATTTAATATTTATGTTGACAATCGTCATCGAACAGTAAGTAATAAAAAAGTGCCAGGTTTTTATTTGTATACAATGCAAATGAAATTATGCGTCATATTTAAATTAAAATAAATAATTAATTCCTAACTAGATAGCTATGACACACCTTTAATAGGCACCCACTCCATGTTTGCTACTGGAAAACTGGCTTTTTCGACTTATCTTTTTGGAAATTCGTTTGTTTTTAAGGACTGGTTCGATTTTCAACTTTTTTGATACATGTGCAGCTTCTTCATCTCTCATATCTTGCAAGCTATTTACAAAAGCTTGCATTATCGCCACATAACGCAAAATAATAATATTTTTTTTATATTTCAACGTTTACTCTATTACTTTTTTAAAGAATTGTTAAGTTGAAGATAAATTTAAAATCCATCACCGCATGTAGTAAATTACCAGCTTCATACTTGAATTTTGCGGCAAGAGGGGATTCTTTAATTTCTTCTAGACCTTTGACAACTTCTGGTTAATTATTTAATATAGCAGTAACAGTTTGATGTTTAGCCGACCAAACTTGTATGGGATTGCATCGAATCCCTAGAGTACCTTAGTGCAAACAACAGGATGACCCTACTGTGGGTACCTGGGCACCAGGGATGGAGGGAAACGAAAAAACCGACACCCTTGCAAAACAGGGGGCCGAATCTGCGTTCACTGGACCAGAACCGGTTTTTGAAGTCACCACAAGTGCCGCCAAAACAATTATTTCGGGCTGGGCGGAAAGGAAAATACTCACGGACTGGCCCGATATACCAGGGTTAACTCACTCGAAGGCGTTTCTACCTAAACTCTCGAGAAACACAACTTATCAAATCCTAGAATTGAGCAGAAATGACCTGCGAATTCTAACGGAACTGCTTACAGGACACTGTCGTCTAAGATACCACCTCGGAGGGATAGGTCTAAACCAACAAACGGACTGTCGATTTTGCTGCATGGAAGACAAAACTGCTGAACATATTCTATGTTTATGCCCCGGCCTGGGAAGAATAAGGTCCAACATATTTTGTTACACCAACCTAGAACCTACCGATTTCAAAAATTTTTACCTTATACAACCATGAACTTCGTGAGAAGGGCTGGACTGTGCGGTGAACTGTAACCTCTAGGGGTGAGCCACAATAGACCTACTAAAGGTCGCAGTGGAGGGGCGACCACGCCCTACTCACATGATACCTAACCTAGCCTTAGCCGACCATCTGGTTTGACTACTTCTTTAAGTTTGTGTTTGCACATTTTTGCATTATTTTTCACCGCGTGGTGGATCCAAATAAGAAACAAAGTTTTTGTGCGAGCTTAAATAGGTCATCTGCTTCTGGATATGATGACGCTGAATGTAAACCCTCAAAATTTAAAAAAATGTGCTGGACGTGCCAGCTTGTTTATTTGCATAACTGGATTGGACTTCTTGTATTTCTAGAACTTGCTGTGTGTGACAAATATATAAAGTAATGGCGGATACGGTCATATTAAAAATCTGAAATTATGAAGCTGTACGTTTTGGATGACGCTGAGCTCAAATATAATGTTGTCCTGAATGTGGCACTTCCGGTTACACCGAAAGTAGGCGTCAACTTTGTTATTTTAAATGGAAGCTAATATTTTTCATTTTATTTTCGTATTCTACATGAAATTTAAGATTATATTTGTGCACAATGTTCTATACCAAAAATGAAGTATTTTCGAGATATTTCGATTTTTTTCAAAATTTTGAAAAAATTTCAGTCCACATTAAATAACGATATCTCCATTAATAACAAAGCAAGTGACGTGTAATTATAACCAATAAACAACAAGCGCTTGTCCGTTAACTTTATGTGTCCAACTCATTGATATTTTATATAGGGTGTTTTTAACTTAGCCGCCAACATGCCAATTTAAATCATTTATAAGTTGCTTACTTCAAATGGAATAACTAGTATTTTATTCATTTTCTGCTGTATTTTTTAAGCTATATAATTCGTTTGGTATCGGTATTACCTGAACCTAAATTCAACCACTTTGGAGATATTTCATTATCTCCATTATCTGGTATTTTTTGGTACTTAAACTAAATTTTTGTATTAAAGAGTGGTGAAGAAACTACAAACAATGTTGCTGAATCATCTTTCAAAAAAGGTGGAGACTTAAGACTTGATATAACGTCCAATGTAACACAGTCCGACCACAGTCCTGTAACACTATCTACATCCATAGGAAGACGTCCAGCTGAAGATAGCACTTTAGATTACGCTTATGATAATCACGCAATGACTCCTGCATCACGGTAAACTATCCATTATATTTATTTTTGTTATTTTTATTTTTAAATTTTTTTTTATTTGTATTAAAAACAAATTTAAAAAGGTTTTTTTATTGGCACAATATTTTTGTTAATTACTTTTAATAAGTACTGTGTACCTTATTTTTAAGTCAGTGTTAGACAACAAAATTAAAATCAAACAATAATTAATATACTTAAACTTACTTACATTACTCAAAAGGTATAATTAGAGCTTGTTATGACTCATACAGGCACAGAGTTAAAATTTACGGTTCGTCTATCGTCTACTAAGCGCTTTAGAAATGTACACATTCAATTTGTAGAAGTGTACATCGGCTTGGCGCGGCGGAAACTATGGACTATTACAGCTTTACTGATCGAATAATTGATTTAATGTTTTCGGTTTTCACTTAAATTATTTTGTTAGAAGCGACGCGCACATATTTTCAAGGTCATAGTCGGTAAGAACGTCAAATACCTATACAAGATACATCATTCCATAAAGAAGTAAAACATTTTTATTCATAAACCTTTTTTTTAACTTATTTCCCATTACCTGATAATTATTTTAAGATTAAAAATTAAAATAGGAAAATAAAATAACCAAATTTAATTAAACTACTGTATTAAATAACCAAATATTTTGTCAAAAGGTGACTAATAAAACTGAATGTAATTTTTATTAAATTGTTTTTGGTGAAATAATTTTGTGGTGTGAGCTCTTATATTTTTATTTCTCCGCAAACATTTATTAAAAATCCCAATTTATTAAAAAAAAATAAATTAAAGTTATTATTAAATATATTTTGTAAATGTATTATTAATACCTTTGTACTTATATAAATATAAACATATGTATATACTAGTAAATACAATGGTATTACTTATAATATTGAAAAATAAATACAACACATCCAATTTTTAAATTGCCCATTATTGTGATATTGAAATATGGGAATTTAAAAAAAATCTGTTAAAATTAAAAAAAATAACGATAAAACTTTGTTT
The DNA here is from genome assembly GCA_950111635.1 of Agelastica alni. Taxonomy (NCBI): domain Eukaryota; kingdom Metazoa; phylum Arthropoda; class Insecta; order Coleoptera; family Chrysomelidae; genus Agelastica; species Agelastica alni. Next base: position 5,798,502 of record OX467709.1, on the reverse strand, counting down.
CCAAATCTAATAACGTCGTCCATTAGATTTATTAGATTAGATAGATTAGATAGATCATACTTGTGCACAGAAAATGAATTAAAAGCTATAAATAATAAATATAAATAAAATTATTAAATTTAAAAAGTATAAAATTCAAGCCGTTTTAATTTTTTTGTAATCTGTTTAAATGTTGACAACCACAATTAAAAAAAAAGTTATTAAATGTAGGGAAAAATTGCGTAACGCGAGATGGCGCTGTCAATGACAAAATGCCGGATCGAGGTGTGAACAACAAATATTCTGTCATTTAATTACTTGTAAAGCCAAAGTTTTTTTTAAAGGGAATTTTGGTTATTTTAATTGTAATAAACTATTGGATTAAAGCTGAATTTAAGGTTTGTTTTCGTCGTTTCAGTTTTATTGTCGCTGGATTCTTGTAAAGACCAGGTGTGTCATGGTATCAATTTTGGTTTGTTTTGAAGTTTTTCAGCTCTGTTGTCCCTGGAACTCTTGTTGCAATGCCTGTAAAAGTCGAAATATCAATTTTGGACATATTGTTTTATGCGGTTGAACGTGTTCCACCAATTAAGGAAGGTGACGAGGTTTTTAAGGCTGGCCACATCATTTTATGTGGAACTGACGGTCTCAATGTATAAAACACAAAAATCATATTTCAAACGCTTTCTCTGTGTTATTGAAGTCACAAATAAAATGATAGGTCATTGGACAACAGTATCGAACTTACCACTGAAAAAATCATCTTTCAAAAAGTTTTAGCTGCAAACAAACATAAACTATGATATTGATTTTCATATCTTTAAGATCATCTTTCATTTCTAAACTGTCTTAGGATTTAAAGAAAATTTTTGCAAAGATATCATCGAATTTTCATAAGTAGATCATTGTGGAATAGGGCATATTTTTCGCTATTTTATCTCCATATCACTTTTTTTAATCTTTTGCATTTTCGAATTTTGTGGTTTCTTAACACCAATTCTTTACAAAATATCGTTCAAATATGACACTTTTAATGCTTAAATTACTTAAAATAATATATAAAGTTCACTTTTGACATATATAAACAATTGGAAGTTAGTTTGTTGTTCACACCTTGAGAAGTTCATACGATTAATAAGAGATGTCACTCATTCCGTGATTTTTTTTAATACTGTATTAATACAGTTGTATTTTGTATTAAACTGTATTATAATAAAAACGTCAATATAAAAAGTATTTTTAATAAATGCTTCTTAAATATTATAATTGTATAATCATAAATTAAAGAGGTAATGAATGAGTTAATTATGTATTTACGACAAAAAAAATTGATCTTTGGTAACATTTGGAATAAGATTTTCCAGTTTTTGAAAAGTTATAAAGGTTAAAACCAAGTAGATTAGAAAAATTATTAGTAGACATTTCTAAGCTTAAAATTGTGTTTAATTATCTTTAATTCTTCACCCAATAAAGTGCTTACTACCTACCTACTAAAAACTTTTTATAAACTTTTTGTTATCAAATTAATTTTTGTATACACGTAAAAATACGTGTGATATACTTTGATAAGTTTTTTTTAGATATATTCCACTACAAAAACAATATCGATTTAAATACACAAAAAATATTCTCGTGCCAAAAATGTAAAAAAAATCTTTGTATATTTCGTGCAAAATATTTTTAATTATTTCATGAATTTATTAATAACGGCCATAGAAGAAAGTACTACATTTAGCATACCCCATTTGGGAAAAAGTTTTTAAGTGTTTTCAATTAGATTTTTAATATGTTTGTAACTTATGTCCCCTCAATTTTACAAGCTCAGAAATTGGAAGTCTTTTTGTACGACCTGACAATGATGCACTAAAGATAACTCTTAAGGAGTCGAAAGCGCTCTGAGTAAAAATAATTAAAAATATTTTGCAAGAAATACACGAAGAAATTTTTTTAACCTCTCACTCCACGTGCAAACAGCTTCAACAATTTCGAAAAATTTTATTGTTAAAATTTAAATTAAAAATATTTTTAATCCATTGTTTTATTACAGTATTGCATAGGGTATTGTGTTTTTTATTTACAGCGATTATGATAAAATTATTAAAATAAGGTGGATCAGATTATACATAACATGTAAATTGTTCTAAAAGTTATGGTAATAAATATAATTTTAGCATATAAAGTATTTTGTTATATCTAAGTACTAATAGAATAGAAATATTTTCATCAGTTTCATTCAATTTTTTTGTGACACCAACGACAACATACATTAAAAAATAAATTGATGATTAAAAGATGATTCTTAATTTTTTTTAATTATGATTTAAATTAATTTAAAATATTATTTTATGGTTACTCATTTGTATTTATTTATTGTCACAAACATTATTTATTTTACTTAATTTGATAGTTTTTTGTTGATTTATAAATATTACGTTTTACTTAGCACACTTTAAACTAAATTAATATAATAGACATACCAGCAAACTGTACAATTTATCTTTAAAGCCATTTTTAACAATGTCTTACTACTGACTACGTATTTATCACTTAATAAATAATACAGCGTTTTTAAATTCTTGCGAAAAATTTCATGAGGAGGAATTAAGTTTCAATTTTTTTTCTCGAATTTAAGTAAAAAAAGAAACTTGAAATTTTGTAATTTCGTGCACTCAAAAAGGACTTACCACCGCTATTTTTTTAACATTCCTCTTATATTATAAAGGGGTGAAATAAGCATCCCTCACCTAATTTAATATCAAATCTTTTTTCGAGATTTAGTTTTGTAAAATAAAAATCTCTGTTTATGTAAAAACATTTCGTAACCCTAAATTTTTTTCCCAGAACCAATAGAATTGGGTGGGAAAAATAAAATACAATATAATGATTTTTTATTCTTTATTCAATAATAAATTACATATTGAAAGTGGAAGTATTGCCTAGAAGTCTGACTATACTATGTCTAATATTGAGTGGAATTTAGTCACACATCTATAGGTAATATACTTAAATGCAACTTATCCCAACCGTTGGATTGGTCGAGGAGAGCCGCAACACTAGCCTCCTTGATCTCCAGAATTAAATCCGTGTGATTTCTTTTTCTGGGGTTACCTTAAATAATTAGTTTGCAACACACCGATACTTGTTATCAACGATTTGAAGAAACGGATTTGTATAGCGTGTGATACCTAAGAAATACGCCTGAAATATTTGAACGAACTCGATGAGACGTAGAGTACAGTTTGGTATGTATTTTGGCTGGGGGTGGTCATTTCCAACATTTATTATGAATCGTATTTTATTCTTGCATTTTCCATCTTTACTGTTTTCCACTCTCAATACGTAGTTTATTATTTAATGAATAAAAATCATGTTATTGTACTTTTTTTTTCACCGAATTTAATGGTTCTAAATCTCGAAAAAAATATTTAATATTAAATAATATAATAAATGATAACTTCACTCCCTTAAGGCCCTTTTACACGGACATTTCAGTTTCCATATCCGTCTCCATCTTGGTCGAACTGTCAGTTTAACATGTGTATAAAAAGCAAAAACTGATAGGAAAACTGAAACGGAAAGGGGTAGCTGACGGGATGGCCAGATCTATTTGTTTCGTTTCCGTTCCATTTCAGTTTAGTAAGAATCCTACGTCTAAACACGTTGCGCATTAGTCCATCCGTAGGTTTTTATTTTAAGGTGTCAATTATGTCGAAAGACCACGATTTTATTCGTGAAAATTTATTGAAATGTACAAATCCTACCCTTGCTTGTGGGATAAGAAGGACCCGAACTTCTACTTCTCAGTCCTTTTACCCTCTGGAGGGTGTAATGATACTATTTTAGGTATATGTTTGAATTTGTTGTTTCTATGCGTTTCTATCTTGTGCTAGATGTATTGCCTCGTGCAGTGTCCCGTCATTTATTTTAATTTGTCGGTCCACCTCATTGGAGACCGTCCTCCAAGTCTTTTTCCCTCAACTTTTCCCTCGACCACGAGGTTTTCCATCTCACCTGTTCTTCTAGCTATGTGGCCGAAGTAACTGAGATATGCTCTATTAAGCATGACACCCATGACACCCTTATGATTCGTCTGTACACCCATAATTCAAAGGCTTCAATTCTTTTTCGCTCTGTTTTCTTTAGTGTCCATGTTCAAGATCAAGGAATTGGCCAGCATTACTTTCACTGTTTTGACCAGAACTACCATAACTTAAACATCAGAGAACAACTGTCTTTTGGAGAATTTTTCGGGAATACGACGGCAACGCAACAAAGGCGACAGTAATATGCAAAATAAATAGCCTCTTATCAACGTTTAAAAAAGAAATAAAAAAGTCAAAGACAGCAAAAAGAGTGGGTCAGGAAACGTTGAAGTGTACCACGATCTTCTTTTGTTCATCTTTGATTAACAGCCTTCTCGGACAAGCTTGAACACTATGAAATGAAACGACTAGAACGGATAGCTGAACGGATCGTGTAAAAAGAAACATGGAAAACGGATGAACTGACTGAGACGGAGACGGAAACGAAAACTGAAATTACCGTTTATAAAGACCTTCATTATAATGCAACAGGAATGTTGAAAAAATACCGGCGGTTAGTCCTTTTCGAGTGCACAGAAATTACAAAATTTCAAGGAAATTTTGTTATAGGAAAGCATAATTTTATGCGAGCAATTACCTCCGGAATTTTTTCGCATGAATTTAGAAACACCCCGTATATTGGCAAATATTAGCATAGATAATTATATCCATACGTTACATTCCATTTTTGTTAGATAATTATTATTTTTTATAAGTCAGCCAACTTACTGATATTTTAGCTATTACGTAACATAGGTTAAAATATGATATTTTAAGTTGACATAAAGCAATAAATTATACTTTTTTTTTGTTTAAAAAAAACATATTTTTTAAATAAAATTTTCCCGTCGAAACGGGAAATTGTATTACAGTTAATTCAAAGTGAAAAGTATTGTTATTTATTGTAAGACACGTAAAAAGTGTATTTATCCAATTTATATTTAATATTTTTAAGTGTTTAAATGCTTAAATGACGATAAAATTAATAAAAATAAGTTTTTCGAACACGTCTTACTTTTAAGGGCCAGTTGTACAAAACGCAGTTCACCGATAGTTCAGTTGAACTATAGATAACTGGTGAACGTGGTTTACATACCAATCGGTTGTACCAAGTCTATTTCAGTTGACTGTCGATCAATTTAGGTTGGTACATAAATTCTTTAAAACTGCTACTTCAGTTTTTAAATTTACATTGTTTTGATTTTGATACTTATAAGCATATTTATTGTGTTTTTGAAAATAAAAAGTGAACTATGGATTTATTGAATGAACTGAAATCCATTATTTTTGTAATAAAAAAAGTAAAATAAAGGTCACTTATTTGAGTTTATCAATAAATTGAGGTTATGATTCCAAGTTAAACCGTGTTTGAATCACCGATCAATTGACCTCGCTGCTGATCGGCAGTTCATCGTTGATCGGAATTGGTACAACTGAATTTTACTCATGATCTTGGTTCAGCGGTGATCTATCAGTGAACTTGGATGGTACAACCGGCCCTAAAAAAAAAGTCATTTTTGTATTAACATTTATACAGGGTGTTTTAAAAAAAGGTGACTCCGTCTCTAGGATAGGTAGAAAACTGAAAAATAATTGGGGTTTGCTTAGTAAAAAATTTTCGTTACGCCATCCGTATTCAAGATAAAGGGCGTTAAAGAAAAAAATGTATACACATTTATTACGATTTTTTCGAATCTACTGGTAACATTGTAATGAAATTTTATACGAGTATGTTTTAGCTGATACGTCCCATGAATTTGTTTTTATATCTGACTCTCATAGAGTCGGATATAATTTTAGGGTTAGATTTATTAATCAAAATTTTAAGTAAACTTAAACATCATTTAATTTGACACCAAAAAGGTACAATCGGTAAAACTCGATACTGTATATCGTATTCGGAATATTTTGATTTGAAAATTATGAAGTAATAACCGATTCTGGTATAAAAAGTTATTAATCAAACAAAAAATCACAAGAAGAAAATTAAAATAAAGAATAGGAACATAAAATAAAATTTAATTAGAGAATGGTTCAAAATGTCCTCCGTTTTTACAAATACATAAGTCTATCCTTTTTTCTAATGAATTCATTAATCTTCTAAACGGTTGGGAATCAGCTATGAGGTCATTAAAGTGACGTTGAATTCCGTCTTTCAATTTACCTCTGTAGCATAGACTTTTTCCTTAAGAAGGGGTTAACCTTTACAAACAGGTCGAAGTAAATTTGCGGTGTAAAGCGGGAAGTAAAAATCCCAAGCGAAAGGGGCGGAAACCAATGACGAACAAAAAACGGTAAGCACTGTTTGCGTCTCACTCCAACTCATTATCGTAATTGTGTCTGTAGGGGTTCAGCAAAAATCATTTTTGACCTAGTAGTTATTGATGAATCACGATAATTTTTTTTTCAATAAAGACAACTGTATAATTGAGGCATCTCTGGGAGTACTTATTTAAAATACGATATATCTTGTGAGAAAAAATAGTAAATATGGCCGATATTTCGTACTTTTATATCTGTTTTTTTTTTCAAAAAATTAAAAAAGTACTTCGAGAGATGCCTAGATCTAACCTTTTAACCTTTTACAAGCAGAAGGTGAAAAAAATCTCGATTTTTTTCAGCGGGGTCCGAGTAATATGATTTTTGCCATTCCTTGTTTTACAAAGTTTTACTATCGATCCCAAATAAGGTTAAACCACTCTTAAGATGCGATCAAACTGTGTAGTCCAAAGGATTAAAATCGCATGACCGAGGAGGCCAATGAATCGGAGCTTCTGCACCTCTACAAATCCATCGATTCGGAAAAATGGTTACTCAACCAATTACGACACCTTTTATCAAAGTGCGGTAAAGCGTTAAATCTTCTAATATCTCGAATAAATGATTGTTTGAAAAATCCAGGTCTATATCACCCTTTAAAATTCCAGGAAGAATGTGATAACCTATTAATTTGTTACCTAAAGTTGCTTCCCAAACATTAAGTTTAAATAAGTGTTGTAATGTGATACTTTTTTGACTTTTGGATTCTCATCACACTAGTAGTGTACATTATGGGAGTTAAACAGACCTTGTCGCGTAAAGGTGGTCTCGTCTGTAAAAAGAATACATTTAAAAAAATTTGGATTGAGGGCTGTCCGTTCTTATGTTTACCAAAAATACACTCTAGCCGGTAGATCGTCTGGCAAGAGCTCTTGGACTTGTCTGTAATGATAAGAATGTAGCTGCTGCTCTTTAGGTATCCTCCAAGTATTTGAAGAAGACGTATTTGTTTGTCTTGCCATATTCCTTACGCTTACTGTTGGATCTTAATCAACTAAATTTAAAATAATATTTTCTGTATTAATGGTTCTTGTTGTTCTTGGCCAACCAGAATTTATTTTTTGGGTCACACATTCCCAGTTTCTTAAAAACCTCTTTCAATGTAGTTTTACTTGGAAAGTTTCTTTTAAGAAACTTTACTGCATAACGCGTAACAGCTGCACTAGAGTTTTCTAATTACTCACCTAAGGTTAATTATATGTCGGTGTATTCAACATTTGAGTACATTTTGATTAACAATATCTAATTATACAAATAATAAAGTTTCAAACATCTAATTATTGTTGACTTATTGTCATAACTATCAATAAATGTCAGTTTTCTATGACAAATTTAGAGAAAATCAAGATATACCGATTAGAATGGATGTGTGAAACGTTACAATCTCAATTTTTTAACATATATCCGCATACTAATTAATAATAATAATAAAAATTAATAACTTTATCATTACTTTATACCAGCATCGGTTATCACTTCATAATTTTCAAATCAAAATATTCCGAAAATGGTACACAGTACCGAGTTTTACCAAGAGTATCTTTTTGGTGTAAAATTAAATGATGTTTAAGTTTACTTGAAATTTTGATTAATTAATGTAACCTAAAAGTTATGTTTAAAACTAATTGGTACGAACCGTGTAACTAGCGCCCTCTATAAGAGTCAGATATAAAAACAAATTAATGGGATGTATCAGCTTTTACAACATATTCGTATAAAATTTCATTACAATGTTTCCATTAGTTTCGGCAAAATCGTAATAAATTTGTATACATTTTTTTCTTCAACGCCCTTTTTCTTGAATACGGATGGCGTAACGAAAATTGTTTACTATGCAAACCCCAATTTTTTTTCTGTTTTTTACCTTTCCTAGAGACGAGGTCATCTTAATTTGAAACACCCAGTATAACTTATTTAGTTTTTTTAAAAATGTGATATCTGTATCTGGACAGGTAAATATAATTTTGAAATAAAAAAAAAATTCATTATTATTTTATTACATCCACATTATACAAAGCTTTGTCCAGATTGATCGAGGTTATTTAAAATATTGTACTTAGGTAGTGATTTATCTTTTATTTTTTAGACTAGCAAGTAGATGTACCTAATTTTTAAGTATTTTCTGTTTTCGTTATTTTGTCCTTTATCGTAACCGTCCACTAGATGTTAGTTATTTTATAAAATATCATTTTATTTTGTGAGTAATGTATATTATTGGTATGTTAAATATAAATATAAAAAACAGTTTTGAAATACTATTATTACTTGAACCCATTTCAGGTGAAGAGTTTGTTTTTGAAAGACCCGTGGAGGTAAACGATGATGGGTACAGGGTTCAAAGTAAACACATTTAATTAATAAAATTAAAATGTTCGTTGGTTAGTTTAAATAAACGAAATTTTCAAAATTAAACAACGAATTTTTTTTTATTTACACTTCTTTTGGCGCGTTTAGTTGAGAGTAAAATTGGAAGGTGCGCGCGCACACGGTTACGGTCAATTCGACGGTATGAAGATGGCCATCAAATATAATAAAAAGTCTTCTTCTTATTTTAAGACAATGTTTTTTTTTTTTTTTCAAAGCTGTAGCCTAAGTTGTGACTTCGATGTCCAGCTTTCGAACCATCGTTTGGGAGGTTTTCCTGGAGGTCTACGCTTGGTTGGTTTCTCCTCTTTTGCAATTTTGGGTAGTCGATTAATAGCCTTTCTGTTGACGTGGTTTCTCCATGCTCGTTTTCTTATTCTGGAACATCTTACAATGTCTGGAATGTCACATTGGGCTCTGATATCACTGCTTCTCACTCTGGTTCTAAGCGTTTTGTCCGTAATTGATCTTATCGTTCATTTCGGTTGTACTTAGCAGTTGTTTACTAGCGGCTGTTTCTGTGGCGTAGGTCATAATAGGTCTTACACACGTCTTGTAAAGTGTGTATTTATTTTACTGACTAAGTTAACTCATATACAGATTGTAGTATAGTAGATTGTAGATTGTAGATTGTAGATTGTAGATTGTAAATTGTAAATTATAGATTGTAGATTGTAGATTGTAGATTGTAGATTGTAGATTCTAGATTGTAGATTATAGATTGTAAATTGTAGATTGTATATTGTAGATTATAGGGAAGGTCGTGAAGACTGTGCAGCCTCTTTAGCACCTTGACCTAACAGATCTTGCCCTTAATCTATTCGATGCCCAGGATTCCAAGACTTCATACAAACTTAATCAATTTCCTATGAGCTAAGTTCCTATAAGAAGGCCTCTTACAGAAACTTGAGCCTTTTGCAGAAAAGCGATGGGCATTCGCAAAGCAAATGTTCTGTTGTTTCAGCGAAGTTCTCACAGTAGCGGCAGCTATCATTCTCTGTTTTGCCCATCTATTTCAGGTGATACCTCAGAGATTAGTCTCCAGTAAGGAGTCCCGTCATTAGTTTCAAGTCTTTCTTGTCCAACTCGGGAAGCTGTTTAGCCTTCCTTGGCTTAATAGCCTTTTCGTTTGTTTTTGTCCTGGCACTTTAGCAACGAATCAAGTAATTGTTTCTAGTGATTGTATTTATAAAATGTGCCATGACGAATTCCTTGTTAAAACGATGTAGAACTTGTATAAAGGAAGGAAAAGGTTATGTTGAACAATTGTTGAATTACATTACTCTATCTTGTCTGTTTATAACTTATAATTTAGTAAAAATATCAATATTTTTAAAATGTGGCTTAAAACGATTTTTTTTTAAATTACAATGTTTACAAAAAAATACCACGAAACTAAAAAGTTTTTTGATTCCAGTGGCATTTTATATTTTATAAAGCGTTACTACCACTTCAAATTTATTGTTCATTGTATACTATAGCATATTTCACGAATATACTGTGGTAACGGATTATATTATCGTTAGAAACTCGATAACCAGTATTCAATTGTACATTTAAGAAGTACTAAAGTAAATTTATTCTTTATTTTTAAACAAATTTTTAGGTAACGAAGGGACTTCTTGTTTAAAAATTAGGGGTCAATATTTTTATTTGTTAGCATGGTCAATTTTGCAACCAAATCTTTTTTTAATGACTTATTTATTGTACATAATAAGAGAGGTAGGTAAGTAATCCAAACAAATTTCACCAATTTACTAAGCTATTGGCTTTAATTTGGCTTGTTAATTTATTTTTGTTAGATTTCTAGAAAACTAATAAGTAATCCTGGGTTATCATTGTAGTGGGTACAGTGCAACAGTAGTAGCTTGGCGGGCGACTAGCCTCTAAAATAACAAATATTCAGCTAATTATACTTCACATTTTTAAACTTCCTCCTCCGATTGTACTTGAAACTCACAATTACTGAAATTTCGTCGTTGCCGATCGGATCGTTATTCGAATGTTTTCATTGTGCGCAGATTTTGTGATCTCTCGCCCGCCAAGCTACTTCTGTTGCACTGTTGTAGAAGCATTAATATTGAATGTACAGGCTTATTTTACTGCGGAAAAGAACAATGGGGGTCCGCTGCTATCAGTTTTATCCATACGTAAGCGTGTGTGTTTGTGATGCGAAGGGTATTGGTGAAAAAAATTAACCTCAGTTTTAAAAATTGTAAAAGATGAAAATAGTGAACAAAAAGTTGAAAAATATTAACCCCGCCGACATCCAAAGACTGTTGACTTTCCTGAAGGTAACAAATTTGAAATTCGCGACATTGCGTATAAAATTAGTAAAAAAAGAACATGTCTCTTTAGATTTAATATTAAAAAAAGTAAAAAAAAAATGGTTTTGAAATTTCTGAAACGAGTCAACTGTCATTGTCAACAAGAATGCTCTTCATTTATTTATTTGTACAAAACTTAGATTTTTGCTAAAGGTGGAACAAAAAAAATTGGCAGGACGATAACATAAAGTCTATAAAACACACCGACGGTGAAGGAAAAAGACACATTATTGTGCATGCAGGTGGAAAGCATGGTTTTTTTGATAGTGCGACCGATTATCATGACAATATGGATACAGAGGTGTATGTGAAATGGTTAAAAGAGAAACTATTACCATCGTCACATGCACCAACTGTCATTGTATTAGATAATGCTCCGTACCATTCTGAAATTTTAAATAAGCAACCGACAAACTTCTGGACGGTACAAAAAATAAAAGAATGGTTAACGAACAAAAATATTTTATTTCCACAGCATTGCTTCAAACTTGAATTATTATCGATAGCACGAAAGAGAAAATATTAACAAAGTGGATCAAATTATACTCAGTTATGGACATCGTGTGCTAAGACTTCTGCCTTATCGTTGGCAATTTAATCCCATTGAGTATATTTGGGGAATATGCAAAACTTATTAATACAATCACATTGGATCTAATGATTACAATGGTAAGGCTGTTTTGGAAACCTGGCAACGAGCACTTAATACTGCCACATCTTAAATGTGGGTAAACGTGTCACAAAATGTGAAAATTTAATAAAGGAATGGTGGGTTCGTGAAAACCGCATCGAAGCAGTTAATCCTGTTATCATTTAGAATCCGAATGAGGATAGCGACGACAGTAATTCCGATTATGATGACTATAAATCTGATGCATAATAATACCGTAAGTATTTCATGATTAAACATTCTTTTTTGTGGCATTCCCTTTTAACATAATTAAATATGTGCCTGTTTCTAACCAAAAAACTTACCGAGAGCTACATCAACAATTTCTGTTCACAATACAGCAAAAAAAAAAAAAAAAAAACCTCTCAACAAAAGTATAATTATAAAATTTTTGGTTTAAATTTTAGGGAAATTTACTAATATACCTCTCAACACAGTGCGCCTTTTAATTCGATGCCTTGGTGACTAATCCGATACGTTAAATAAAATAATTAATATTTTTTAATTAAACCCCCTGTAATTTTTTTTGACAGTTTTTATATTTTATTTTATGTTTCCCAGCGTCGAACCTCTTCTTTCAAGTGGGCTTTGGAAAGTCCACAGAAGGGTTCTGGGCCGGAAAATTGTGTATTTGCCCCTTCTTTGGCAAGGCAATCTGCTTCTTCGTTGCCTTTAACTCCCTTGTGACCTGGAACCCACATCAGAGTAACCTGATTGTTCACTGCCAGTTGTCTCAGAAACTGTTTACAGTCCCAAGTCCGCTTAGACTCACAAGTATATGACTTCAGAGCTTTTAGTGCTGCTTGGCTATCTGATAAAATATATATTTCTGCCCTTCGGGTGTTCCTTTCGATGCACTCCTGGGTACACATCTCTATGGCATGTAATTCTGCTTAAAAGATGGTTGGGGTGTTACTAAGGGGTTTTGAGAGCCTAAAATTCGGCCCTATAACGCTCACTTCAATTCTTTCATCCATCTTGGATCCATCAGTGTACCACACTACAGTATCCCTTCCTAGTTGAGGTCCGTTCTCTGTGCAAACTTTGTGGTTATTTATAACCACTTTAAACTGCAATTCGAAGTCTTACCTAACTGGCATATCTGTCGGATAAAACATGGATTATAGGGAAATATTTTTCAAAATCTTCAAATGTCCATTCCGATTTCTTGCGTAAGGGTACAAACAAACCTGGGAATGTTACCATCAAACTTAGCCACCACAAAAACAATGAATTTGATACTAATAACGGCGTTTCTAATAGTTTTTATATTTTATCTCTTTCCAACCCCTTATCAAACTCAAGTTTTTTCACTTAAACCACTCTTGGTATGTATGAAAAAATTTCATCCCAATCGGTCCAGCCGTTTATGAGTTTTTAAAGAACATACATACAAACATACATACATACAAACATTTTTTCATTTGTATACACTAGGTCCACGTAAATTGGCTACATATGAAAAAAAAATTTATTATTAATTTTAGGAAAAAAAATGTTTTATAAAAAGTTCTAAAACCCAAAAATCAATCATCAGATATTAACCTAGTTTACGAGGTTTGCCGAAAACATGATTTTTATTCGGGAGTACAGTACCTTTATATTTGAACATATCGAAAAATTTTATTAAGAAAAGATGTTTAAAATTGAGATTTATTGTCAAATATTCAATATTGTTTATTAACAATAAACATTTTCTATGCGAAAACATTGAAAGTTTCAAGTTTGAACATTAATGCATTACATTTAATAATTTATAAATTTGATGAAATAAATCTTAAAACATCTGTATTAAGAAATCTATTAGAATCAAAACAAATATATCCTAATTTTTATTGAACGCTGATGACCTTACAAATTCATAATCACTAATTTTAGCTATGCATTTAAACGAATAATACATAATTTATTATGTTATAATAAATACTAATGAAAAATCTTAACCCTCAATTTACCAATGCTTCCACATATCCTCTATTTTTATTCATACATTTAATAGTTCTACCAACAAATTCTTTTAAAATGTCCCTAATCATACGTGGTGTTATACTACGCGTCTGTAATTACTCTCTCTAAATGGTCAACATCTTGAAAGGGCTTTTAAAGATATATCTTTTGCTTTAAGCAGTAAAAATCGAGTGGGGTTATGTCTGGAGACCACGGAGGCCAAGAAATTTCCGAATAACGAAGAATAACTCTTCCATACATACATACATACATATAGTCACGCCTTTTTCCCGTAGGGGTAGGCAGAGACCACTTCCTTCTACTTGCTGCGGTTCTTAAACACATCTTTTGCTTCCTCTACTATTATCAGGGCTCTCATGCATGCTCGTCGGTTTTTGGTACTATTGACCAGGCCTTTCTTCCAAACAATGTTGATCTGATCGATATATGTTCGACGAGGTCGACCTCTACCGACTTCCGTTCATTCACACTCGCCTTATAAATTTGTTTTGTCAATCTTTCTTCATCCATCCTTTCTACGAGTCCAAACCATCCAAGCATTCCTTTATCTATCTTTGTAACCACATCTTCTTTTACACCACAGCGTTCTCTTATCTTACTATTTTTAACTTTATCCAACCGAGTCACTCCGGCTATACTTCTCAAACTACTCATCTCCACAGCATTAATCCTATTTTCTTGCTTCTTCAGCCAAACCCAACATTCACTACTATACATAAGTGTAGGAACCAACACACCTCTATGCACAGCCAGACGTGCCTTTTTTGACACTTTCTGGCTGTTCATAAAGCTATGCAGTGCCCCATTCATCTGTCTTCCTGCCAACACCCTTCGCTCAATGTCACTGTCATACTTTCCATCTCTCGTAAATTTTAAACCCAGGTATACAAACCCATTTACTTGTTCCACTTTTTCTCCTTTAATCACAGTTTGTTAACTTGACTTGATCATCGGCGTAAAGAAGGTATTTGACATTTGACATTTGTCCACGCGAGGAACGCCTGCAAAATAACGATCGATCTTGCCAAAGAATCCTACGACACGAGAATATGCAACAAGCTTGTCAATGCCCCTCCTGGATCAAAGACCTTCTGGTCTTTGGCTAAAGCCATAAATAAGAATTTCACAACTTCTTCTTTACCACCACTCGAGAGGTCCGACGGCACGACAGCCGTATCTTCCAAAGAAAAAGCAGATCTGCTGGCCGAAATGTTCAGCCCTAACTCAACCCTCGATACCAATGGAAAACAACCCCCAACGATTTCTAGAATAAACGCATCAATGCCTGAGGTCACTATCCGCCATCGCACTATCAGGAAAATCCTTCGAAATCTTGACTCTAATAAGGCAGTAGGACCAGATGGAATTCCGACAATTGTCCTGAAGACCTGTGCTCAAGAGCTCACCCCAGTTCTCTGTAGACTCTTCAAGTTATCATACAGCAAAGAAGTATTTCCGTCCATGTGGAAAAACGTCAAAGTCCAACCGATTCCGAAAAAAGGAAAGAAGACTATTCCTGCAAACTATCGCCCTATTGCATTGCTCTCAGTCTTATCCAAAGTTATGGAAAAAGTGATTAACACAGAACTTATCAAATATCTGGAGAAATTTGAGAAAATCCATGACAGACAATATGGATTTCGACAACTTCGGTCTACTGGAGATTTGATAGCTTATGTCACCCAGCTCTGGACAAACACTATTGAAAAGTTTGGTGAATCTCGTGCAATAGCTTTGGATATATCTAAAGCCTTTGACCGCGTTTGGCACCAGACATTGTTAAGTAAATTATCTGCCTACGGTCTCCCAACCAAACTGCGCCAATGGCTCTTGAGCTTCATGCAAGATCGCTCCTTACATGTGGCAGTTGACGGTATTTCTTCTGATGCGTTTAAAACTAATGCCGGGGTCCCCCAGGGTTCCATCCTGTCCCCCACCTTATTTCTTTTACACATCAACGACCTCTTGAAAACCACCACGAACCCCATTTACAGTTTCGCAGACGATAGCACACTTGTCTCAACTTTCACATCCTATCGATCACTTTCGGTGAATGATACAAATAGACTCAGACAGGAACAGGTTGATTCCATCAATAGAGATCTTGAAGCTATCGTCGAGTGGGGAACCAACAATCTTGTTCAGTTCAACGCCCAAAAAACACAAAGTGCCACGTTTTCCAAGAAAGTGAATTCCTCAAATCATCCCATCACAATGTCCGGAAATACCCTTGAACCAAGTCCCTCCATCTCGATTTTGGGAGTCACGGTGTCTAATAATATGTCTTGGCATGACCATGTTGCTAACATCGCAAAGTCGGCAAGCCAGAGGCTAGGTTTTCTGTGGAAAGCCAGAAAGTACTCCTGATCAACTGTTGACGACGTACAAGGCTCAAATCCGACCTCTACTGGAGTATTGCTTGCATATTTGGGGTTCAGCACCAAGGCATTCTCTTCGTCTTCTAAATTCCATTCAGAAAAGTGCCATTCGCTTGATAAACAGCTCAACTCTCACAGATACCCTTCACCCCCTAGAACATAGAAGAAGAGTTGCAGACCAGTCATTGCTCTACAGATATTTCCATGGCAGATGCTCCAGAGAAATAAAAACTCTTGTACCATCATTGGCCACATTCGGCCGAAGAACTCGGCACGCTGATCAGTCTTACACATTTACTCTCAAGCTTGACACTACAAGGACCAATCTTCATCAAGAATCCTTCTTTTACAGGGCTGCTACGGAATGGAATAAGCTTCCAAAATCAGTTTTTCCAGAGAACTATGACCTGCAACTTTTTAAAAACCGTGTCCACAATCATTTCCTTTCCATAATCCCTTTCCCTTCTAATAGTCGCAGTGCGGGCCGTCCGCGGCCCACACTATAGGTCTACCCTTTTTGCGACTATTTTCATAAAAAAAAAAAAGAGATAAAATAATTTTCTTTTTTTAATGTTAATTTTTGTAATACATCTGAAAACACTTAATATTTCCAAAACAATTAAAGATAGGTATGGGACATTGTACATGAATTATGTCTCTAGAATTTTCTGAAGAATCCAAAAAATAAATAATATACAGGGGGTTGTATTTAAAATAAAAAGTTGGTATTGGCCACTGTCACATGACACACCCTATATAATTATTTTTTTTGAAAAAAATGCGCATCTAAAAATACAAATCGACGTGTCCAAGCGTTTTTCCCAACACGCTCTCATTTATTCGTTATCGAATTGATTCCATTTGGCTGTTCCACACTGTATATATATATATATATATATATATATATATATATATAGATTTGACAACCAACTGATACTTTTTTGGATATTTAAAATTTAAATACGTGATAATCCGAAATCATTATTTCTGAAATAGAACTGTTTGACATTTAAACAAAGTAGATATTGTGTGTGTGAAATAGCACAATAAATACTTTTATGTAGCTTAATAACTCTTTTTTAGTTACTTTTTCTAAATATCTGAATGCACCTATAAATATTTGTCGATGGTGACAAATGACAGATCAACTTTACAACCTTCCAGATAAACTGATAGAAAATTTTAATAACGGTATAATGGTGACAGAATGACAGGTAAGTTTATAATCTTTCGTCTGACGTTCGATAGCCAATGGAAATGAACGTCAAATGTTTGACAGGAAAGTAGGTAAGACAGTTTATATGGAAAAATGAAATTGTTGTTTTTTACTATCTTCCTCGCAATTTTTTCATATTTTCTCACCGTTTAAACCTTCCCTGGACTCTGATAAACATTTCAAAACCAAAATCAGCTAAATATTTTAAAATATACAGTTTAACTAATATGAATCACCAACAATAATCGTTTATCGCTATCAGTATTAAAATTATCTCAAATTATTTTAGTCCATCTCTGTCTTTATTTAATTAGTATGTTGAATGCGCGACATCTAGTAAATATCTTTCATTATCTATTTTAGTATTTTGCTGTCAACCAATCAGTTTTTATAATATATGATACGAAAATGAACTCTCCCGTTGTAACAGTGTCAGAAGGACAAGTTAGAGGATGTCAGAGGACAAATTTAAACGATGAGAAGTTTTATTCATTTACAGGAATTCCGTTTGGCAAACCGCCTATCGGAGAATTGCGATTCAAGGTAATATTTTTCATTATGTATGTTAACATATATATGTTTGTATGCTATCTATATTATTAAAACCCATAAAAATTTTAAGAGAAATATATACTCGTATATATAGAATATTTTTTATAGTATTTATAAATTATTAATGTAGATCAAATGCTTATCTCTCGAGTATTTATGATGTAATTTTAAATGAGAACTGACAAACATGTCTTATCGGCTTTACACAGAGAAAAAACTTTATTAATAAAATCACAAATAAAATATTTTACTGAGAATTCTCTAACTTGGTTGTGGTACGGTATAAATTAAATATTAATGTTCGATATACTTTTAACCATTTAATTAATAACGAAGTGTCTAGTCGTCCGATGATCGGACGAATAAAAATAATATAGGGTGAATTTTATTTTCCAGTGGTTTTTATGAATACACCATTTTATACTGTTCTGCCTACTATGAAACATTAAAAATATTTAATATAAACGATAATTACTGAATATTTATGCTGTTATCCTACTTACCCTATTTTATATCTTATTATTTAGGTATACGATTATCGAAAAAATACCTATATTTTATTTATACGATAATCGGACGATTAATTAATTTTATACAATTTGACAGCTGTCATATCTTGAAAATTAGGACGACTAATTAATGTTGTTCGTTCGATCATCGGACGACTAGCAACGTCCAATTAAAAATAATTGAAAGGAGTAAACACTTCTAAAACTAAAATACCAATCCTCTTTGTATAATCATTTGTAATACTAATCGATGACTGTCGCCCTCGAAGTTACAACTTGCTGAATTCTTGCCTTTTTGTTTATATTTTAACACGCCTTAATCATCGTGGTGTTGAATGACAGAAAAATGATGTTTTTGGGCTATTATTGTGAACTATGCCCACTAGCGGTAGAGTGGAAAACAAAAATAATTTCCAGCAATTTCTTGTATCCGAATTTTTTTTCCCAAGTTGTACGATAATTAGTTTCTTAGATACAGCGGGTTACCTCTCTTGAATCAAACATCCAGTACAGCAAATGAAGAGGTTTAGTGCAAAACATTACAGAAAATAAAAATAAAAAAGAGCTTTTTTGTGTATTTCGTGAAAGTTTCTTTATTAAGCGCAAAGCGCTTTCGGATGGTTAGCCATCATCAGTGCTTTAATAGATAGAACAATTAGAAAATAAAATGAATAATTAAATGGGTTTAAAGTTTAGGTACATGACAAGTTTTTTGAAAACTAATAAAATAAAATTTTCTTTAATTTTTGTCTAGTACAAAACGAATGTGTTGTTTTTTAAAAAATTTCCTGTTTTGAAGCCTTTGGTCGGAAAATAATTTGTGTTGGAAATCAGTACTTCCAACTGTACAATTCATTTTTGAGAATTTCCTTGATTTTTTAAAACTACTTAGTACGACCCTGAAGCTGACAAAAAATCAGCTGAAAAACGTGCATTCATTATCCCACCAAAATATTCCGATCACCCCCTTATCACGTAAAAATTATTAATCAGCTAGAAACAAAAGGGTCGTGTACAATTTTAGAAATCAGCTATAAGATCATGTGTACCAACAACCGACGAGCATGCGTGATCGCCCTGATAAAAGTAGAAGAAGCAAAAGGTGTGTGTAAGAACCGTAGCAAGTGGAAGGAAGTGGTCTCTGCCTACCTCTACGGGAAAGAGCCGTGACTATATGTATGTATGTATTTGAGATCACGTGAAAAAGATGGTTACAATTTTGACCAATAAATACGCTGAATTCAGCGCGAGAAACGAAGCCACGTTTTACCGGGTTTCCAGCCTTTCGTCCTCTTTCCCATTACATCCGCCGACCGAAGAACTTCTCACCGCTAAAGAGCACCGCTTTAAACCACCACGTGTTAACAAACATGTATATCTTTTTTTCTTTTTTTAAATTAAAATAGTCGCAAAAAGGGTAGACTTATCGTGTGTGCCGCGGACGGCCCGCACTGCGACTATTAGAAGGGGAAGGGATTATAGAAAAGAAATGATTTTGGACACGCTTTTTAAAAAGCTGCAGGTCATAGTTTTCTGGAAAAACTGATTTTGGAAGCTTGTTCCATTCCGTAGCAGCCCTGTAAAAGAAGGATTCTTAATGAAGATTGGTCCTTGTAGTGTCAATCTTGAGAGTAAATGGATGAGACTGATCAGCGTGCCGAGTTCTTCGGCCGAATGTGGCCAATGGTGGTACAAGAGTTTTTATTTCTCTGGAGCATCTGCCATGGAAATATCTGTAGAGTAATGACTGGTCGGCAACTCTTCTTCTATGTTCTAGAGGGTGAAGGGTATCTGTGAGAGTTGAGCTGTTTATCAACCGAATGGCCCTTTTCTGAATAGAATCTAGAAGACGAAGAGAATGCCTTGGTGCTGAACCCCAAATGTGCGAGCAATACTCCAGTAGAGGTCCGATTTGAGCCTTGTACGTCGTCAACAGTTGTTTAGGGGTAAAAAACTTTTAGCTTTCCACACTTAACCTAGCCTCTGGCTTGCCGACTTTGCGATGTTAGCAACATGGTCATGCCAAGACATATTATTGGACATCGTGACTCCCAATATCAATGCAATGAAGTAAAATCAAAGTTAAATTTAAAGCCAACAACCAGTGAAAATATTCTGAAGATACAGAAGGCTTGTAACTGTAAGCTCCATGTATAAATTGTACAATATATTCTCGATAAAAAGTGGGTTTGTTTTATTTCCTTTAAAACGAAATTTACGGTGATAAAAGCCAGGGAACCTTTCGACCTACAGTAGGTGGAAACCTCTACGAACCAGCCAACTGACTATTAAAGGAATCTAACACCTACGTTGAGGAAGACGTCGTCAACAGCAGGAGTGAGTTGAAGCCCCAGAGGTTCAAGTAAAGCCACCCACACCTCAGCGCATTTCTCTAGCCGCCACGCTTCTCGCTTCTGTCGTCGTAGTCGTCGTCGCCTGGCGCCAATTTGTAAATGTTGGTGTTTTCACAAGGAAAGATTGGAATATACTTTAGTTTTGATATTAATGTCATCTGTCGAGCGGTTGAAGTCCTGCTGTTCATTTATAATACTTGGATATATAGAGAAAAATCACGTAACGCGAGATGGCGTTGTCAATGACAAAATAACGGATCAAGGTGTGACAACAAATATTTTGTCATTTGATCGCTTGTAAAACCAAAGTTTTTATTGAAGGAAATTTTAGTTATCTCACAGATTTGAGTTAATTTTTTTGTGTTAAACTATTGGATTAAAGCTGGATTTAACGTTTGTTTTCGACGTTTCAGTTTTATTGTCGCTGCATTCTTGTTAAATGCCAGTAAAGACCGGGTGTGTCATGGTATCAATTTTTGGTTTGTTTCCGAAGTTTTTCAGTTCTGTTGTCCCTGGAATTCTTATTTCAATGCCTATGAAAGTCAAAATATCAATTTTGGACATATTGTATTATGTGGGTGAACGTGTTCGACCAATGCCATATGTAGAGCATTGTGAAACAGCATATTTTTCGCGATATTATCTCCATATCACCTTTTTTAATCCTTTGCATTTTCGGATTTTGTGGTTTTTTTATGTGGTTGTCACCATTAACTACAATAAAAAAATAATTGATCCAATTAGGGTGTAGAGAAATATATTCACGTTTTGAAAAAAAATTTAAAACTCCAAAACAGCAGTGGTGATAAGATACAGATAAGATACTCCTTTACGTATTGGTATTGCGTTAGTTGGTCAGCTCTTCCAGGGTTTCCACAATAAGTACCACAAGAGCTGACCAATGTGCTGGAAAGCCTAAGAGAAGAATCGGCCAAAGTAGGGATGCCTTTGAACATGGGGAAACCCAAAATAATGTCCAATATTTTAACAGAAAACAACCAGTTGCTGGTAGAGAATGTAGAACACTACATTTACCTGGGTCACAAGATCATGTTGGGTAAAGATAACCAGACAGCTGAGGTAAGCCGCCGAATAGCGATGGAATGGGTAGCGTTTGGTAAACTCAAAGATACCCTTAAAAGCAAAACAATTCCTATGCATATAAAGGTGGAAGTCTTTGATCAGTGCGTACTACCGGTGTTAACGAACGGGACATAGATAATGACACTAAGCGCCAAATCAACAAAGAGCCATGGAAAGAAGTATGTTGGGAATACGACTGACAGACAAAAAGACAACTGAATGGATACGGCAAAAAACGAAGGTGTAAAATGTGATCGAAAGAATATCCAGATAAAAATGCAAATGGGCAGGCCATGTAGCACGACTCAAGAATAATAGATGGACGAAGAGATGGCGACCGAGGCCACACAAGCGACCACAAGTAAGACCACCTATGAGATGGGTAGATGACATTAAGAGTACCGCTGGTAGAGATTGGATGCAGAAAGCCAATACCAAGAGGACATGGTTTCAGTTAGTGCAGGCCTATGTTCAACAGAGGACGCAAACAGGCTTATAATGATGATGATGATTGCGTTAGTTACATAGTTTTCAATTTTTACTCGAGTAGTTTGCTTCTAGTATAAACGTTCTATATCTTTTTGGTCGACGTCTAATTTTTTATTTCGACAAGCAAGGGATGTTTTACTTCGTCGAAGGCTTTTTCATAATCGATAAAGCACAGTCATACAGTTTTTCTTTGGTCCCAACAGTTTTGTACTAGCACTTGAGTTGCGACTATTACTTCACTTGTTCCTACTCCCTGCCTAAACCCAAACTGTGTCTTGCTTAGTATGGCCTCGCCTTTATTTGAATGAATATTTTCAACGTATGCCTCATAAGACTAATGAGTCTATGTTCTTTACATTTTATTGCGTAGTGTGATAGTCAGCCATTGGGTGGGGTACTGACCGGTGTCATAGATTTCATTAAATATATTGTTCAAGGGGTTGATACCGCTTTACCGAGAAGTTTTAAAAGTGCCTCTGGAATTTTATCTGGACCCACAGCTTTGTTGTTTTTTGCACGGTTAGATAGTTGTAATAGTCGAAGTTGGTCCTTTGTGAGAAAAGGCTTGTGATGTATGCTTCCCATTCATCTTTTTTTTGTCAAACATCTAGAAATAGCTTATTGTCTCGATTAGTTAGCCTGGAATGATTAGGTCTATGAAAAATTCTAGCTGTTTGTTTCAATTTTTTATGTAGATTGAAAGCTTCGTGTGGAGTATTTAGTTATTCTATCTCTTTGCATTCTTTTATGAGCCACTTATTTTTAGCCATCCTAATTTTATTTCCTAAGGAATCTTTCTATATTTTTTTCAATCGTCTTGAGTTTTATGTTTTCTACAATCTTTAATTAGGTCACGAATTTCCTCTGTCATAGAAGGCTATTTTTGTTTGGTGTCTTATTTTCCACCTTATTTTGTGTGGTAGTTTTTATGTTTTTCTTTCTCCAAATTCAATGTTCGTCTGAGAATGGGATTTTTTGGCATTGACAGCTTAATGTTAATTACTGCCGCCAATAGTACATCTGTTCGTGTCTTTTGACAGATGATCCAAATCGTTTGTTTATAATCTATCTGATTTCGTATTACATTATGGGGTTGTGTATAGGCTGCGGGCTGGTTGTTCATACCATGTATTACAAATTTTCGTGTCTTTTTTTTGGCAGAATTGTTGCAAGCGTTCTCCTCTTTTATTTCGTTCTCCAAGACCAAAAGAGTTTTTCGTTACATCCATTATAAGTCCCGGACCTGCCGTCGGATAAATTTTTTAAGGTGTCGAATTCGTGAAACAGGAAATATTATTCCTTACTTTAAATTATAATAGGTATATAGTGAATTTCCATTTTATACGCTAATCGATGTGTCATATTAGCTCTTTCATCTTTGCATAAAAAATTGTGGTAACAATATACAGGGTGTTAGTAAGTAAGTACGAGAAACTTCAGAAGGTGATTCTGCATGAAAAAATAATGACAGTTTCCTACATAACATAACCTACGGAACATTGGCCTGCTCGATCACCGGATTTAAATCCTCTAGATTTTTGCATTTAGAGTTTTCTTAAGTTATTAGTTTATTCAACTCTCGTCAAAAATGTTGAAGACCTGAGGAATTGAATTATAGCCAGCTGTGAGACAATGAAAAATACACCAAGAATATTTGCGCGAATACAACAATCAATGAGGCGAAAATGTGAATATTGTGTCACGTCTGAGGGAGGTCATTTTGAACAGTTGTTGTAGCTTTGCGCCTATTTAAAATTGTATTAGTGTTATTTTCTGTTATTGTTCTGGTTTAATGTATTAGATAGTTCTTGATCATGTATTAAAAAAATGAAAAATACGCGTTAAGATGTTTTATTTTTTTGCATAAAAACGGCGCCCATACGAAAAAAAAAGGCTAGAGAGATTTTTTGCCACAATTTACCGAGGAATTTAAATATGATTTTTAATTTTAAATATCTTAGTGTCGTATCATTTTTTTCTTTAAAAAAATTGGGATCATAACCCGTATGCGCGCCAATAATGAACATAAAATTCTTAATTGCATATCAAAAAATGCTCAATAACTACCTCTTAAAACTCACCAAATTTCATTTGCAGATATCGACCGGTTTCAGAGCAATAAATAAATCGTCAGTTTTTAAGAAAAATTTTAACACCCCGTATCTCCGAAACGAAGTATTTGTGAACATAAGTTTATGTAGCAAACTGTCATTATTTTTTTATGTAGAATCACCCTCTGAAGTTTGTCGCACTTATTTACTAACACCCTGTATATTTATCTCTAATATGACCCTGTCTGAATCGGTTGAGATTTATACCTCCCGCTTTACCCCCCAAATACACTTGGATCTTTACAGGGCCGGCTCTACAGATTTGTCTGCTAGTGTGCAAATCCCAGAGTAGCGCCCCTATTGGAGTTTATTGAATTAACAAACTGAAAGCTGATGCAATAAAATATAAAATCAAAGTATTTGATGTTTTTAACAGTTTTATTTCCAAAAAAGAATATGTATAATGAAAATTTAATTCAACAAATCATTAACATAACTAAAAATAAAAATAAATTCTGAAATAAACAACGAGATAATATAATGAACACACAAGGAGAAATATTGCAATTCACAAAAATGGCACTTTACGGGCTTTCTGAGTAGCAAAATCTCTAATTAAATCGCTTATATCCAAAGTATCTAATAAGTTTGATTCTATTGATGTAATTGCTAAACTAGAAAATCTTTCTTGGGACATTGTCGACCTCAAATAATTTTTTATTATCTTCAATTTCAAAAAAGATCTTTCTCCTGTTGCAACAGATACTGGCAGTGTTAGCAAAATTATCAAAGCTACCGTGAAATTTGGAAACAAATGAACTAAATTATTTGTAAAGATATATTCTTACATAGTGTGAGGATCATTTTTTGTAATAATTTCTTTGAAATAATTTTGTAGAGTGATAATTTCTTCGTAAAGTTCTAGACCGTCAATATCTGGATTCTCTTGATTCATGTCGACTAATTTATTGTGGAGCTGCTTACAATATTTTAATAATTCTTCTCGTGATATTTTAGAAAATTTAAATAAAAAACCAAATATATATCATTATAGTTTCTCAGATTTTCGAATCTTTCTTCGAGGGACGTTATGGTTTGATCTATTACTTGCAAATAAAAGTTAATTTTGAATTGTTCTTTAGGATCAACCGGTGTCTCATCTTCATGTTCGTAACTGAATTGTTTTGTTTTTTTCTACGGCGGATTGTTTGTATTTCTGGAAATGTTGTTACTTCTAATTCATTTGCAAACTCCGTGGCATCAGTGAGGCAATCGTTAATTGCTTTATCACATCGATCATCTTTAAACATCTGTATAATGTTATCAATACATCTAGACATATTTTTAAGTCTCTTGCAGGATCCTGTAACATCTTGTCAAATTTATTAATATTGAATAAAATTTTATGCCAAATAATAATGGAACTCAAAAATTTATAACTTTTAATTTTTGTCGCTAATGCTTGTGCTTTATGACTTACACTTCGATCTATGTTTGGATCTTCCATTAATTCAACTAGTGCGTCATAAATTTCACCAATTTGATAGCGTAGTGGCATCATAGCATCTACCCTACTCGACCACCTGGTGTCGCTAAGTGGCTTTAATGTTAACTTAGAAACGTGTCTATTCAAAATTGTCCATCTTTTAGTAGACCCACCAAAAAATACGTACAATTCTTGAACTAAATCAAAAAAGCCAGTTACCGCAAATGAAACGCTGGCTGGATTAACATCTAATATTCTTTTTTGTAGCCCAGAATATTTTCCACGCATGTTGAAACTGTTATCGTATTCTTGTCCGCGAATATTTGAAATATCTATGTTCTGCGCTTCTAGTTGGTTAATAAATTAAAAAACCCTTCTCCCGTAGAATCATTTATGGGACAAAAATCCAAAAAATGTTCTCCAATCTCTAATTTTTGTTTTATATCATTGAAATGAACAAACCTAACTACTACTGTTATTTGATCTTGTTTGCTCACATCTGGCGTACTGTCAAGAATGATAAAGTAATACTTGTTTTTTCTCACCATTTCTAAAATGATGTTCTTTATTTTACGGCAAATCAAACTGATTATTTCATTTTGAATATTTTAATAGTTAGTTACCCGACTAGAATCGCTTTGGAACTTACTAACTCGTTGAAGGTGTTCTGTCATTACGCTATCAAATTCGGAAATTATTTCTACTGCTTTTAGAAAGTTTCCATTATTGTCTTTAAAAAGCATATTTGATGATCCCCTAAAAGCTAGACATTGACGACCCAAAAATTTTATCACAGACAAAATTCTATGTATCACAGAAAACCAGTATTTTTTATTGAATTCTAACTCGTTTAGTTCTAACTGATTTATACTGTTTTTTTTTGTTAATCTCTCACCTGCTTCCACCAAAGATTTTACGTTCATTTTATAAAGATCAGTTTTTTCATGTTTGGATAGTAAATAAGTTAGATGTTGCCAATCAGAAAGAATTTAAATTACAGAAAGAATTTAAATTCTTTCCAAAAACTTTAGAGCTAAAACAGAACACTGCATTAGTTTTAATTGAATAAATTAACCATTTCCTGTGAACTTTCTCATCGTTAGACAGTTTCATAAAATAGTAGGAAATGGAAAAATTTCTATTGTGTTCATCGAATGGAAATTCATAAGTTTTCACCTGCACTGGCCCTCGTTCTGTTAAAAATCTCGCCATACTGCAACTTATATGTTCTGACCATTCTCCAGGGTCATCTGAGAGAATTATGTTGGTCATTGGTTCTGGATCTTCGGGATCTTCTATCTTATCTTCTGTTTGTTGGATTTCCATTTCGTTTCCCTTTGATTCAACAATCTCAAAAGCTCCTGATGAAGATGTGGCTTGCTCAGCTTGTTTTTCAGAACTTGTAGAATTCAATGATATAACATTGGTTGTAGTAGAAGTTCCCTCCATAAATGTTTTCATAGTGTGTGCCAGTTTTCCGATTTGAATGTTTTCTCTCCATTCGCCTCTTTTTATTTTGTGCTCCAGATAATTTTTTAGATTTTCTCTCCTATAATTTATAGAATTCATAATTAAATTGACTACGCAAATGAAATATTTCCAGTCACTATACTTACCATTTTATATTTCCACTCCTAGTTTTTAATTTTTTTTTCTTCAATGAAAGACAAACACTGGAGACCATGAAACGAACTGAATCACTAAAGTAGATTAAAAGACAATGTCAATGACAATATTCCCTGAACTTTGTCCAATATACCACCCCACTAAAACCATTACATCAAATTATCTATGAGTGAAAAAAACGCCGACTATAAATAAAAATAACCTCGTGCCGCTGGGCGCCCTGGGCGGCTTTCAAAAGGCGAATTGCGAATTGTTAAGATCATACATTGTTTGCCGCCACCGGCTTCCTGTAAAGTGAGCAAAAATATTAGGCCAATTAGGGACTGCATCAAACGCATTATGGAATCGTGCGCGTGCCGACAAAGGATTTCACGAAAGATAACCAACTGATGGAAGGTATTATATTCCGTACTATGTTTTTACGCTCCTGTCCCGACCCCCTTTCGGCGGCATGTTTTGATGTTTGGAATGGAACTAGTCAATTTTTCAATGAATATTTTTATTTGAAAGTAGGAATTTTTCTATCGTTTTCCCTTACGTTTGGCGCCCCTTTCTGGCCTGATGGTGTGCTGTGCACACCTCGCACACCCGCTAGAGCCAGCCCTGGATCTTTACCAATCGGTTAATCCCTTTTTTAAACAAATCAAATTCAATTTTCCACAAAAAAGTTCCAGAGCACCAAATTGCAAACATCGATATTTCTTGATATATTGGGCTTTTAAGTTGATGTAGGTAGTATAAACTTATTGACTATTGAGCTAAATTGTATAAATTGTTGATTTTTTATTTTGTATTGCGATTTTTTTTACGTTTTTAAAAAATATCTATGCCTGAGTACAATTTTTATCATTAGAAAAAAAAACAATTTATTTAATGACGGTTTTAATGAAGTATAAAGATGTAAGTAATAACAAAATATTAAAACAAAGTAAATGTATTAACAAAAACAGAAATAAAGTATTTTAGGAAATTTTTTTCTGCGAGTAAATTTTGTACACAATGGATATTGCAAGCGATGATTCTGTACTGTTTGAAAAGTTTTCTGCCTTTCATCTTTATTATGAGTTAAAGCTTTATTAAATTTCTCAGTAAGAGCGACTCCTCGTTCAGCAGTATCATTCACAATTTTCATCTTTTTAAATGTGTCAAGACATTTTTGGTAATCAGGTTATTTTTGGTAATTCAGATTTACAATTAATAATAAAAGATATCTTCAAGTATCGAAAATAAAATTCATTATGTGTACTGCTAGCCTGGCATCCTTCCTACACAGAGCTCTATAATACTGGCGGTGCCAAATGGAAAAAGCCATCAACATCGAGCTCATGAATTATCTGGAAGACTCAGGAATTATCAATGATAGGCAATATGGCTTCCGCCATCAGAGATCAACTGGTGACCTGCTCGCATACGTCTCACATATATGGCAGCTATCTATTGAAAAGTATGGAGAAACTTTAGCTGTGGCATTAGATATCTCCAAGGCGTTCGATCGAGTTTGGCACCAGGGACTCCTCGCCAAGCTCCCATCTTATGGCTTGCCCCCTCTCCATGTAGTGGTCGATGGAGTTTCATCTGACACTCTACTCATAAATGCTGGTGTTCCGCAAGGATCCATTCTAGCACCAACACTATTTTTACTTCACATCAACGACCTATTGAAAGCAACTTCATGTCCCGTACACAGCTTTGCCGATGATAGTACCCTCCATACCGCTTTCTCTTCCAGGGCCCCTATATCAGCCCATGAAACCAGAAATGAACGAGGAAGAAATGTTAACAATATAAATATGGACTTAGCAACAATTCTCGAATGGGGATCCAATAACTTGGTAGAATTCAATGCAAACAAAACACAAGCATGTCTTTTCTCTAGAAAAGCCGATCTCACTGTGCCTAACATAACTTTGTCAGGAGTAAACATACCACTGAAGTCATCCATATCGATGCTTGGTATTACTATCAGCAATAACCTTTCCTGAGAAAATCACGTGAGGTCCATTGCCAAAAGTGCATCCCAAAAACTTGGTTTTTTGTTTCGTGCCAAGAGCTATTTCACCTCCAGTCAGCTGCTTATGATCTATAAGGCACAGATCTGACCTGTACTGGAGTACTGTTCCCATATTTGGAGTGCAGCACCTAAACATATCCTGAAGCTACTGGATTCTGTCCAAAAAAGGGCAATTCGTCTCGTCGGTGATGCCTCGCTTACAAACTCGCTCACTTGTCTGGAACACCGTAGAAAAGTTGGCGATTTGTCTCTATTTTATAGATATTTTCATGGGCGATGCTCTTCTGAAATATCAACAATCGTTCCTCCTTTGGCAGTCTCTTCAAGATTAACCCGTCAAGTTCAGTCTTCACACCCCTTCGTGGTCACTTTGGAGACCTGCAGAACATCACTTTCCAAAGACTCATTCATCCAACGAATTGCGAGGCTTTGGAACTCATTGCCTAGGGAGGTGTTCCCCGAGGCATACAACCTCCAGAAATTTAGGAAGAACACCAACTCCTACCTTCTTTCCCTTGGTTCCCACGATGTTCTCTGAACATTACAGGATATCCCTTTTCGTGGGAACCAGAACATATAAAAAAAAAGGGCAGAACTTGAAAAAAAGTTGCTAAATTTGTTGCTAATTAGTTGCCAAAGAATCGAATTTGTTGCTTGAACCGATCCCGAAACGTGAAGCTCAGCAATGAGCTGATATGTTCGCTGAGGTCGACCTTTACCAATTTGTCCATTCACACTCGCCTTGTAAATTTGTTTTGTCAATATTCCTTCATCCATCCTTTCTACGTGTCCAAACCATCTAAGCATTCCTTTATTTTATCTATCTTTGTAACCACATCTTCTTTAACACCACAGCGTTCTCTTATCTCACTATTCTTCACTTTATCCAACCGAGTCACTCCGACTATACTTCTCAGACTACTCATCTCCGCAGCATTAATCCTATTTTCATGCTTCTGTTGCCAAACCCAACATTCACTACCATGCATAAGTGTAGGAACCAACACACCTCTATGCACAGCCAGACGTGTTTTTTTGACACTTTCTGACTGTTCATAAAGCTATTCAGTGCCCCATTCATTTCTTTTACTGCCAACACCCTTCTCTTAATGTTACTGTCATACTTTCCATCTCTCGTAAACTTTGAACCTAAGTACACAAATTCATTTACTTGTTTCACTCTTTCTCCCCCAATCGAAACTTCACAGTTTGTCATGCTTTCGTCTCTTTCAAAAAACCATTACTTTCGTTTTGCTTACATTTATTTTTATCCCTTTGATTTTCAGGGCATTATGCATAATATTAACCATCGCCTGCAACTCCTCTTCAGATGATGCTAATATGACTTGATCATCGGCGTTAAGAAGGCATTTGACGATTAAATCATTTATTTTCAATCCATACGCACTCTCTTTCAAATATTTTAAACAATCGTCTATATATATATATATATATATATATATATATATATATATATATATATATATATATATATATATAAGTTAAACAACCATGGTGAGACCACACATCCCTGTCTCACACTTTTTTCGATATTAAACCAGTCCGTGTAAGCTCTGTTTATCCTATCACAAGCAGTGGAATCCTCGTAAAGTGATTTTAGTGCTCGTATTTCATAGTCCTTTTCCAAGTCTATAAAAGCGCAATAGACCTTTTGATTTCTAGCCAAGAATTTTTTTGCTACTAGGGACCTTAACAATCTTTGCTGCGATGAGCAACAAAATTAAATAGTTTATTTATTAGGTGGAAATCACGATTTAAGTTAGCATGTTCGGTGTAAATTTTGAAAAAAAAAACTATTTATTTTAGTATAGTTTTTCAGCAACAAATTTTGGTCCATTCCGTTTTTTTCGGATTATTTGGCAACTTATTAGCAACAAATGTAGCAACTTTTTTTACGAGTGCTGCCTATTTGGCACTGCCAGTTTTATGGAGCTCCTACACAGCGACCTGATGCTTTTGGCTAGGTCCTCTCGGGGAAACTCCCATATGAGGGCTCTTGCTTGCCAGCACCTGTCTTTGGTTTCTGTTTTCGTGAACTTTGATTTCTGTTCTCTTAAAGGCAGTATTTTTATTTCGGTATTTGTTACGAGTACTGTAAATTGACGTGTTATTTATTATATTTCGCTATACTTGTCCAATTAGTAAAATATTTTGATTACAATAACTATATTGTTACGATATCTACTCTTTGGGTTCGGTAATTTTAAACTCTCAGTACAATAACTAAACCATTTTTATTCCAATATTTTTACACAATAAATTTTACTTGACAAATCAATTAGATATTCACTTTATAATTACTTTAAATACTTGACTTCAAACTAACTAAACTTAAACTTCAAAACCTCGATCTATGATTCCGTTAAAGGAGGTTCGTTAGTCAGAGCGGGGTGATGAAGCGGGACGCGAGCAGGTCCTATGCTGAATATGTTAAATAATCAGCGCTGCCAACTTTAAATAAAAAATATACTAATTTTTTTAATTGAAATTGATAGACACTTTTACCAAAAAATCATTACAAAATTAATTGACAAATCATTATTTAATCATGATTTAATAAAATATATGGTTTTTATTCAAATAATATGATGAAAATTGAGTCCAAATTTATGTGTGTAGTTGTAAAAAAAACTTGGCAACAGCGCAAATAGTCATGAGATTGGGAATAAAATAAGCGTGTGTTTACTTTTATTAGTAGCAGCTGAAAGCGGAAAGGAATCTAGAATATGGATGAAGAAATTGTAGGATGATGTCGGTTCCTGCCTCTGCTGAATCTCGCCGTGCTTCGATAAGATGTTAAATTTTGATATCTAGTTGACTGGCTCGTATATTCTATCTGCTGCAGGCTTTTCTGGCTTTACGGCCGTGAATTTCGTTTTTAGAATAAATTAAACAATCACACTTTGTTTCGATAATCTATTGTAAGATTTATACAATAAGCTTACAGTTTAAATCTCCTGTCTCTTTAGAATATTTTCACTAGCTGATGGATTTTAAATTAATTAATTTTATTTATTTATATTGATTTTTACCACGTGGTGTTTTAAACCTAACTTGTTCTTTCTGAGAAAGCGAAGGACGAAGTCGTCAAACGGAAGCAGTCAATAGTTAGTTTTAGCAACAGCCGCGCTGGTGTCAGCTTTTCAATTGGTTTACGCATAATCATGTGTATAATTGGTTGCCTATAGCACGCGTCTATCGGCTGTAAAAATGAGGTTTTTAATACAAGGAATGGATTAAAGAACATTGTACAGTTGGAAAATATGGAACTTTTAACATGGACAAACAATTAAGTTAATTTGAAATACCCAAATCACAAAGAAAGTTTTAAGTTAACATAATCAGTTACGCATAATCATGTGTATAATTGGTTGCCTATAGCACGCGTCTATCGGCTGTAAAAATGAGGTTTTTAATACAAGGAATGGATTAAAGAACATTGTACAGTTGGAAAATATGGAACTTTTAACATGGACAAACAATTAAGTTAATTTGAAATACCCAAATCACAAAGAAAGTTTTAAGTTAACAAGTTTAGTCAGTGATTTATTATCAATGACAGATGATGGTGCACACGATACCTATTACGATGTAAAAATGCTCCAAAATCTGTCATTAACTTATCTTAAAATGGAAGATATTATTACCCACAAAAAAACTATCCAGGATGTTTTATTAAGAATCAAAAGTATTAAGAATGTGAAATACTTACTAAGTAAGTTCTTATTCACCGATTAAAAATGTTTTAAGCTTGGGTATGCAAAAAATATGCGAATCTGGTATCAGTTATGATCAAATTGTAAATATGTATGTCATTATATATAACATTATATTATTATTACTTATAATACACTATATTTATTAACTTTTTACTTTCACCAATCATTATTTCTCGTTTAGTGTACAACGCACAGGTTATGTGTATTTGCATGGGTGATTTGAGACTTGAGTCGTCTGCACCGTTGCTGTCGCTTCTTTAAAGCTCACGTTCTTACGCCGTAAATCAAATTTTTTCATCGTTAAAAATCAAATATTTCGAAAATTAGACAGTTAATAATACTTTTTTAGCGCCCAAACTCTTTGTTATTAAATTTCCTACACACACGTATTTTTTTTATCGAATTTTGCATTTATTATAATGTTTTTGTTTATTTTAATATCATGAACTCATAATTTCTCAAAAGAACCAATGTTAAAGGAGCGAAAAAAATTTTTTTATTTTTCTTATAACTTTTATCAGTGAAAAATTGTAATTTAATATAAAGATCTATAATAACCAAGTTTAAAGACTTATATATGTTTTTTAAAAACTTGGTTGCATTTTTTCTTTGACCCCCGAACCTCATTAAATACCTCCAAATCAATGTTCTCGAAAAATCGACACTATTTAAAAAAAATCCAGAATCATCAAGTGTATTACTAGCGGCTCATTAGGTATTTATCCTAATTGTGGTCGATGCGCTGTCGCCTGAAGGCAAGGACAGAGATGGACCCAAAAAATAGTAATAATAATGATTTTTCCATTTTCTTTAGGCTCCTGAACCTGTTGAAAAGTGGACCGGTATTAAAGATGCTACAGCCGATGGTGATCCTTGTTATCAAAAAGATGAATTTTTTTTATATATTGAAGGATCAGAAAACTGTTTACACCTAAACGTTTTTACCAGAAATGTAAGTAGTTTATTTGTATTTTAAAACTTTTTGCAACAAAATTTAAATTTATAAAAATTGTATATTTTTATTAACATAATGTTGAGTTAACATTGATATTTTATTGAGTAAAAAATGAAATAAAGTGAAACTATTTTTTAATAAAAAAAGTAAAAATTTTTCACGGAAAAATTAAAACAATTTTTGACAACTCCTGGATTATCGGGGTAAGTTCATTATAAAATTTTAAAATATCAGTGGTCTGGGTGCAACCCGAGAGGTCCACCCGACTAACTTACCAGTGGAATGAATGAAAAAATACCATACGTTTTGTTGTTATAATTATTATTATTATTAAAAATATTGTTATCATAATTTTCATATAAATATTCCTAACATGCAATAATCATATTATCAATTCCCGCAGTTAAATCATATTATTCAAATGATCTTTAAATTCTGTATTAAAAATAGTAAAATAAATAAATTGCAAAATTCCGGTAGTTAACCATTTTTATTAGTTTTTTTATTCTCCATAAAAAACAGCTCAACCGATTTTGCTAAAAATTTTATCAGTTATTTTATATTATGAAAATAGTCGCAAAAAGGGTAGACCTATCGTGTGTGCCGCGGACGGCCCGCACTGCGACTATTAGAAGGGGAAGGGATTATAGAAAGGAAATGATTATGGACACGCTTTTTAAAAAGCTGCAGGTCATAGTTCTCTGGAAAAACTGATTTTGGAAGCTTGTTCCATTCCGTAGCAGCCCTGTAAAAGAAGGATTCTTAATGAAGATTGGTCCTTGTAGTGTCAATCTTAAGAGTAAATGGGTGAGACTGATCAGCGTGCCGAGTTCTTCGGCCGAATGTGGCCAATGGTGGTACAAGAGTTTTTATTTCTCTGGAGCATCTGCCATGGAAATATCTGTGGAGCAATGACTGGTCTGTTACTCTTCTTCTGTGTTCTAGAGGGTGAAGGGTATCTGTGAGAGTTGAGCTGTTTATCAAGCGAATGGCTCTTTTCTGAATGGAATCTAGAAGACGAAGAGAATGCCTTGGTGCTGAACCCCAAATGTGCGAGCAATACTCCAGTAGAGG
The DNA here is from genome assembly GCA_950111635.1 of Agelastica alni. Taxonomy (NCBI): domain Eukaryota; kingdom Metazoa; phylum Arthropoda; class Insecta; order Coleoptera; family Chrysomelidae; genus Agelastica; species Agelastica alni. The sequence continues at coordinate 5,763,269 of OX467709.1, read as the reverse complement.
TTGGATTTGAGCCTTGTACATCGTCAACAGTTGATCAGGAGTAAAAAACTTTCTGGCTTTCCACAGAAGACTTAGCCTCTGGCTTGCCGACTTTGCGATGTTAGCAACATGGTCATGCCAAGACATATTATTGGACACCGTGACTCCCAAAATCGAGATGGAGGGACTTGGTTCAAGGGTTTTTCCGGACATTGTGATGGGATGATTTGAGGAATTCACTTTCTTGGAAAACGTGGCACTTTGTGTTTTTGGGCGTTGAACTAAACAAGATTGTTGGTTCCCCACTCGACGATTGCTTTAAGATCTCTAATGATGGAATCAACCTGTTCCTGCCTAAGTCTATTTGTATCATTTACCGAAAGTGATCGATAGGATTTGAAAGTTGAGACAAGTGTGCTATCGTCTGCGAAACTGTAAATGGGGTTCGTGGTGGTTTTTAAGAGGTCGTTGTAAAAGAAATAAGGTGGGGGACAGGATGGAACCCTGGGGGACCCCGGCATTAGTTTTAAACGCATCAGAAGAAATACCGTCAACTGCCACATGTAAGGAGCTATCTTGCATGAAGCTCAAGAGCCATTGGCGCAGTTTGGTTGCGAGACCGTAGGCAGATAATTTACTTAACAATGCCTGGTGTCAAACGCGGTCAAAGGCTTTAGATATATCCAAGGCTATTGCACGGGATTCACCAAACTTTTCAATAGTGTTTGTCCAGAGCTGAGTGACATAAGCCAGCAAATCTCCAGTAGACCGAAGTTGTCGAAAGTTATAAATTGTGTAATTATGCGTCGAATGCAATTGGTCCCAAGACGATATCGTTTTTTGTTCTCGAGATTATCAAGACGAAGAATAACTCTGAAAGTTAACCATTTTGTTCAGTTTTTTTATTCTCCATAAAACAGCTTAACCGATTTTGCTAAAAATCTAATCAGTTCTAAGTTGCGTAACTATGCGAAAAATAATTCCGAAAGTTTACTATTTTTTTCAGTTTTTTTATTCTCCATAAAAAACAGCTCGACAGATATTGCTTTATCAGTTCTAAGTTGCGTAATTATGAATCGAATGCAATTGGTCGAAAAATAATTCCGAAAGTTTACTATTTTTTTTTAGTTTTTTTATTTTCAATAAAAAACAGCTTGACCGATTTTGCATAAAATCTAGTTTCAATTTGCGTAATTATGAGTCAAATGCAATTAGTCACACGTTAATATCATTTTTTGTTCTCGAGGTAATCGAGACGAAAAATAATTCCGAAAGTTTACTATTTTTTTCAGTTTTTTTATTCTCCACAAAAAACAGCTTGACAGATTTTGTTGAAAACCTTATCAGTTCTAAGTCCTATAATTATGAATCAAATGCAATTGGTCTCACGTTGATTTCATTTTTTGTTCTCGAGATAATCTTGACGAAAAATAATTTCGAAAGTTTACTATTTTTTTCAGTTTTTTTATTCTCCACAAAAAACGGCTCGACAGATTTTGCTGAAAACCTTATCAGTTCTAAGTCTTGTAATTATGAATCAAATTCAATCGGTCCCACGTCGATTTCATTTTTTGTTCTTGAGATAATCTAGACGAAAAATAATTCCGAAAGTTTACTATTTTTTTTTTAGTTTTGTTATTCTCCATAAAAAAACAGCTTCACCGATTTTGCAGAATTTGCGTAATTATGAGTCGAATGTAATTAGTCGATATCATTTTTTGTTCTCGAGATAATAGAGACGAAAAATAATTTCGAAAGTTTACAATTTTTTTTTTTTATTCTCCATAAAAAACAGCTTGACCGATTTTGCTGAAAATCTAGTTCCAAGTTGCGTAATTATGAGTCGAATGCAATTAGTCTTACGTCGATATCATTTTTTGTTCTCGAGATAATCGAGACCAAAAATAATTCCGAACGCACATATGAACATACGAACATACGAAAATACGAACATACGCACACACACAGACGTCCACTTAAAAACTATTGTATTCGACTCTGGGGACCCTGAAATGTCAAAATTCACGATTCACAAAATCGGATCCATTACTATAACTTGCCACTGGGAAGTTAATTAAGTACTTGAGAATATTATTTTGTTTTAAAAAGACTTCGACGGCTTGTAATGATTTCTTTTAATAACTAGAAATGGGTAGGTAGGCACCACCTTGCTGTTTTTTTTTAAAAATTTTAAATTTGTTTAAACCTAAGGCTACTTACAGACAAGACTGTGTTTGATTTTTAAAGGCGTCAGTTTCATTTAATTTAAAATTTTTTTAAAATATATTTGTTTTTATCATTAAAATTAAATAAAATTACTAATTCTTAAACGGCTTGATTTTTGGCCCACTTATTATACTTGTACCACAGAAATAATTCATGCTTTGCAACGTTGCTTTATTATTCATTAGAAGGTATATAGTTTTTTATTACAAATAAAATTAGTGTTTTTGATTTTTTGAATTGAACATGCGTTGTTTTCTATTTGTTGACACTGCACTTTGTGGCTTTTTTTGGGGGTCTTTTAAAAGTAATGAAAATTATGTAGACCTAAAAAGTTTTTATTAAATTTATAATTTATATTAAACCATTTTTAAAGGCACCTCTTAGTTGAATGAATAAATGAATAAATGCATGAATAGGAGTTGTAAAAGAGGTCTATCATTGGTTCTGTAGGTACCCTGCAGCCTTAAACAATTTCATACTATTCGACGCTTCCACAATCTCTGCCGTACTAATTTCACTTTAATTGCAACTTTCACTCATGTCTCCGAATGGAGCCTGCGCTTAGGTTAGGTTAGATATCACGTAAGTGGGGCGTAGGTCAGCTCTCCACTGCGACCTTTAGTAGGTCTATTGTGGCTCACCCCTAGAGGTTACAGTTCACCGTACAATCCAGCCCTTCTCACGAAGTTCATGGTAGTATGGGGAGATTTTCTTGAAATCGGTAGGTTCTAGGTTGGTATAACCAAATATGTTGAACCTCTTTTTTCCCAGGCGGAGCATGAACATAGTATATGTTCAGCAGCTTCGTCTTCCACGCAGCAAAACCGACAGTCCGTTTGTTCATTCAGACCTATCTTTCCGAGGTGGTCTCTTAGACGACAGTGTCCTATAAGCAGTCCCGTAGGTCAGACCTACTCCATTCTAGGATCTGCTTAGTTGTGTTTCTTAAGGGTTTTAGGTAAGAACGGCTTCGACTAAGTCAACCATGGTATATCGGACCAGTACTTGAATATTCTCCGCCCAGTCCGAAATGATTGTTTTAGCGGCACTTGTAGTGACTCCAAAAACCGGTTCTGGTCTAGTAAACGCGGTTCAGCACCCTGTTTTGCAAGGGTGTCGGCTTTTTCGTTTCCCTCCACCCCCTGGTGCCCGGGTACCCACAGCAGTGTCACCCTGTTGTTCGTAGTCTAGGGATTCGATGCAACTCCATACAAGTTTAGAATTTATTTTGTTGGAGCTCAGTACTTTTAAAGCAGCCTGGTTATCTGATATTATACTTATGTTTTTGTTTGCTAGAGGTCTATTAGTCAGCTTTCTTGCACACAATTCGGAAGCGAAGACTTTAGCCTGGAATTATTCATACCTGTCAAGACTGGTAGATATTTCAATCTTTGGTTTTCTGCTGTAAGCAACAGCCATAACTCCATCTGGGGTTTTTGAGCCATATGTGTACATTACGTATTCCGTCTCCGGGAAGAGGATTTCTCCTCTCACCCATTCGTATTTCTTCGGAAAGAGGACTTTGAACGAACGACTTTTTTACGTGTATTTTTGTGGCTAGCATGTCAGGAACCATCCCGAGAATTTGTTGGTTTTTTTGTTTCACTCAGGATCCCGGAGTGGTCCCCGAGTTGCTCTCCATTAATTTGCCTTTTCAAAGACAGGAATCTGTAGGAGACTATCCTGGCCTCCCTCTCTAAGAGAATAACTAGGGGAGGAAGATTTAGGAGGTGTTTCATCGCTGCTGTTGGTGTGCTGGACATAGCTCCAGTTATGGCCAGGCATGCCAGCCGCTTCAGGCCAGCAAGCTTTGCGAGCCTGCGCTTAGAAGCGTCTGATAAAAAACTCTTACCATATAAGACTTTTTTTAGTGACACACTCTTTATCAGGAGACTTTTTTTCACATTTAGTCTATTTCCAATTATCTTTTTTAGGAATATTAAAACATCAAGTAGGCAATTAAGTTGTAGTCAGAACCACTTTTAAATTCACAGTTTTGTACCTTTAAAATAATCTTTATGCAGTACTTAACATGCTGTTTGTAGAGAAACGAAATAAACTTTTAAAAGTCGCATTTTTATTTATTATTTTATTATATTTTTAGTTACCTGAAGAGTCGAATAAATTAAAAGCTGTAATGGTATGGATATACGGTGGAGCTTTCACTCGTGGCTCCAACAAAACCACTTTATACGGTCCAGAATATCTAATGATCGAGGATATAGTGTTGGTAACCATAAACTATCGTGTAGGCTTCTTGGGTTTCTTACATTTGGATGACACTTCCTTAGACGTTCCCGGTAACGCAGGCCTTAAAGATCAACAACTAGCACTTAAATGGGTACAAAGAAACATTAGGAACTTTAATGGCGATCCAGAGAACGTAACTATTTTTGGAGAGAGCGCTGGAAGTGCAAGTGTGCATTTTCATGTTTTTTCTCCATCATCAAAAGGACTCTTTCATAAAGTTATTTTACAAAGTGGATGTCTCTTGAATCCTTGGCCTATTTCAAATAATTATTCCGTACAGTTTGCCAAATTTATAAGAAAATCTGTAGAGACCGAAAAAGAAGCATTGGAACTCTTAAGAAGTTTATCTGTATCCGAATTGTTTGCTGCTCAAGAAAAATTCTACGAGGTAAATCGACTAAACACTCTTATCATTTTAAAAAACAAGAAATTTTATAATAAAAGCCCCTTCACACGGTACTAGATTTCGTGTTTTCTCGCTCAAAAAGCACTCGCGATCGACTTGACGATCGTGATCGACCGTTTGAGCACCTCTGAGGTAAATAATCCTTTGACTATTTTTATTATTTACAATAGCACAGTTTACTTAACAAATAAACTTATCAATTTTTTTTAAATAAATGACATTATTAAGACCACTGATACGTTAGTAAAATGCATAAAGTACATAATTTAATCATTATACTTATTGTTTTCAACACTTTTTACAAATACTCGTTAATGTCAAACCCATTTTCGTCCATAACCATTGTAACCTCAAATAATAAAAAAAAAGTTAACTAAAATAAACGGTTTCCTTCTTTTATACTACTTATTCTTATTTTTAAGTAAATTGATTATGTTCGACAAAATTTATTCATATTTTTTTTAAAAGCAGCATAACAAAATTAAAGTAAGAGGTTCAAAAAGAATCCGAATTTTGATTTTTTTAAAATATTTTTTATTTTAGTCAATAGGGGGAACTAACGTAATTGGTCCAAACATTGAAAAGCCGAACCCAACCGCTATCATAACTTCTTCTCCGTTGGAGCTTTTTGTCACTGGACAGTACAATAAGATTCCCATTTTAATTGGTTATTGTAACAGAGAGGGGCTACTTTTCGAATTTTATAAGAAAATAGCATTAGCTGCTGGTAAAGAGCGAAGTGATGGTCTTTCAAAATTAGAGCTGGAAAAATTTCTTCCGCCTAATATAAGTAAAGAGGATCCGAAAAGTTTACTGATCAAAAACAAAATTTTGGAAACGTATGTGAAAGGACCATTTGTGACTGATAAATATGCGGTAAGTTCCTCCTGAATGTTTTAGAGTATTAAAATATTAATATATTGATACTGCTACAATATTTACCCTTTGGGTTCGATGATTCTAAACACTCAGTACAATAATTTGACTTCAAACTAAATCTGTGATTTTATTTTTTTACCTGTAAATGTTCTCGAAAAACCGATTCACCGCACTACAAGGACCAATCTCCATCAAGAATCCTTCTTTTACAGGGCTGCTACGGAATGGAACAAGCTTCCAAAATCAGTATTTCCAGAAAACTATGACCTGCAACTTTTCAAAATCAGCGGGTCCACAATCATCTCCTTTCTATAATCCCTTCCCCTTCTAATAGTCGCAGTGCAGGCCGTCCGCGGCCCTTTTTGCGACTATTTTCACTAAAAAAAAAATTCCACCTTGTGGTAGAGAAAATTAGGGGCAAGCTGAATTTTATATTATTATATGTTTTAGAAGGTATCAAAACAATAATCTCCTAAAAAGTCCCCAAAAATCCGAGCGGCGGAACCTGTTCAAAATGGCGTCTGAAGTAGCGATGGGGGATAATTTCTAAAAACGCTATAACTTTGTTGTTCTTGGTCATGAATACGTGAAACTACTTTTTTTCGAAGCAAAAATAAAATATCTTCAACTTTTATTTGAACAATTATTACGTACAAAAGCTCGTCAAAAAACGAAAAAAATAGGCATTAAAAAATCTTTCATGTATTTTAAATCGGGATTTTGAAGATATGAGTTTATCGCAAAATACCTTTAAATAAATATTTCAGCCCTGTTAATAAAATTTTTATTTCACTGGTTGTTTTTGATATTACTTCTATATTTTTTAAGTAGAAATTGGGATTCAAAGAGTAAGCCGGCGGCAAATCCATCCGGCCCCAGCCATTGCACGCCTGACCGTTTCCATAAAAATTTTGTTCTTCAAAATAAAATGTTCAACATAAAATTATGACGTTTTAGAATTATGTGCAAAAATAGCACACACGAAACAAAAACAACAAAGTTATAGCATTTTTAGAAATTATCCCACACCGCTACTTCAGGCTCCGCAGCTCAGATTTTTGGGACTTTTTAGGAAATGATTGCTTTAATATCTCTTTTTTCTAGCTTTTTCGCCATCTTGGAGTTATTTTACTGGGGTAATTCCTTTCTGGACATTTTACGAAATTATTGGACCTTTCGAGAATTATCCGATGTCTTCTATAAAGCCCGCGGCTATATATTATTCATATGGAACAGAGCTTATCAATTAAGCTTGTATCAACAGCTTTCTAGTTCATTCGGCTATTCGCTAATCCTTTAATCGCTTTTATCGTTGTTCATTGATTTATTGTTTCTTTCGTTATTCATTTATTATTTCGCTATTATCTTTCTATTATTCCGTAATTATTCTTATTCCTTGTTCGTTGGTAACTATATAAGGGGGAAAATAAAAAAAGTATCGAGATATTAACTACGGAGGCTTCCCATTTTCTATAATTAACATGTGATAAAAAAAAATTATATGAGATACAAAACCTTCTAAAAGTATGAGCAATCCAAAAAATGCAGCAACTTTCTTAATAAAAATATTCAAAGGCTGATCCAAAAATAATCTAAAATACATCCATACGCCTTTTTCCCATAGGGGTAGGCAGAGACCACTTCCTTCCACTTGCTACGGTTCTTACACACATCTTTTGTTTCCTCTACTTTCATCAGTGCTCTCATGCATGCTCGTCGGTTTTTGGTACTCTTGACCTGGCCTTTCTTTAAAACAATGTTGACCGACTTGTCCTTTTACACTTGCATTATAAATTTGTTTCGTTAACCTTCCTTTCTACGTGTCCAAACCATCTAAGCATTTCTTTGTCTATCTTTGTAACAACATTTTCTTTTACACCACAGCATTTTCTTATCCCACTATTCTTTACTTTATCCAACCGAGTCACTCCGGCTATACGTTGCCACGTCTTTTTCGTTCTCTATAGAGTACTCTGCCAGCGGTCTCTCTACTGGCAAATTATGCCCGAGCTCAGCCGTAGAGGGTAGAAGAAAAAAATATATATAAAAGTGAGCCGCGCCACCGACTTAGACGGTTCAAGCCGGAAACCCCTAGGTCTTATAGGCACTAGCAGAGCCACACGATAAACAACTGAGATTATGGTGAACTAAATAAATAAAATTATAGCTAAAATATATTAGATACTTTACTCCTACAATAAATCAAAGTACACAGTTCAATAATAAAATTATAACAAATATAGTCAAAATTAACAGCCAACAATAAATCAAAGTACACAGTTCAATAATAAACTTATAACAAATATAGTCAAAATCAACAGCTAACAATAAATCCAAAGTTTACGATTCCATAAAATAACCAAAACAAAAGTAAGAGTAACAAACTTTACCAAGTTACCAAAAAAAACGTATACAAGTCAACTTTTTAATAATACTTAATCAAACGTTCACATAAGGCTGCTAATTTACTCATGTTTTTACCATTAACATAAAGATTTACACTGTTAAAACAATCGAGCTTATTTAAAAATATTTCTTTTTACAATGGCTGTCCTTCAAAATATCAATATTGTAGGATATTTACAAATAAGTATGAAGAAAACATTTTTACTTGGAGACAAAAAACTATTGAGAAGATTACTTTAATCAAAGTTCAGCCTTGGCATATTATCCAATGCAATAAATAGTTTTCAACAATTTACCATATTAATAAATTAAAACAAAACTTAATCGTGGTGTCAAAAATAAGTCACGTCGTTAAATATTCTAAAATAAATCACTTGTAACCTTTGGGTATACGAATTCACTGCTCCTGTGGCCGGTTTGATTATGGAACGGCACCTGCTAATTAACAATGGCTTCCCTCAATCAAATCCCGCATGCGGTTATTTTAACTCGACACCAAAATCCAAAATATCAACAACAAAGGTAAGATAGAATGGTCAAGTTAAAAATTAAATGGTTTTTCTTCAAAATCCAATTAAGATGGCCCAAATACAGCCAGATATGAAAGAAAAACCGTAGAGGTTCTGCACACGTGTTAATATCACACCGTCCCAAAAAAAATTCTCACCACACCACTCCCAAGACTGCCACCAAACGACTGACCTACTTCCCAGGCCGTTTATCAAGAAAAATGACACGGAACCCACGTCAACCAACAATATTCACAAGTCCATGCTCCACACACAGAATCGCGCTCGTCCGTGTTGATAGCCAGCCCCATCCACACAGAAATGCAAACCAAACAATAATATAACCGACAACACACAACAATCGAGGCCAAAAACCAAAGCAAAATCTTATAACGAAAACCCCCACTCAATCTCCATCGATTAACAAAAATGCCACAGCCATTAACAATCGAATCCTATCACAATAAGGTATGCAACACTATTTACAACGAATGATATATTTAAGTTACAACAAAATACGGCACACGACACTATTTACGAGTACCTGAGGAATACAAAACTATCAGAGACACAATTATAATGGAACTGTAGAAGGGAAAAAATAGGCACGTTACAACTTCTCAAACTACTTATCTCCGCAGCATTAATCCTATTTTTATGCTTCTGCCAAACACAACATTCACTACCATACATAAGTGTAGGAACCAACACACCTCTGCCTTTTTTGACACTTTCTGGCTATTCATAAAGCTATACAGTGCCCCATTTATTTGTTTTCCTGCCTACACCCTTCGCTCAATATCACTGTCATACTTTCCATCTCCCGTAAACTTTCAACCCAATTACACAAATTCATTTACACACTTTTTTCACTCTTTCTTCCTCAATCGAAACTTCACAGTTTGTCATGTTTTTTTCTCTTTCGAAAACCATTACTTTCGTTTTGTTTACATTTATTTTTATCCCTTTGATTTTTAGTGCATCATGCATAACATTAACCATCGCCTGCAACTTCTCTTCAGATGACGCTAATATGACTTGATCTTCGGCGTAAAGAAGGCATTTGACGATCAAATCATTTATTTTTAATCCAAACGCACTCTCTTTCAAATCTTTAAACAATTGTCTATGTATAAGTTAAAGAGCCATGGCGAAGCCACACATCCCTGTCTTACACCTTTTTCGATGTTAGCCAGTCCGTGCAAGCTCCGTTTATCCGTTACAACCAAAAGGACAAAATTTATGATTATCTCCAGAAATCTGAATGCATTCAAAAACTCCAACATAACTTTTAACGCAATGCCCATAGAGAGAGTGGAGATATTTAAGTACCTCAGCACCTGGCTATACGAAGACTGAACATCGGATAACGAAGTAAAGTGTCGCATTGAACAAGCTGGCAAGCATTCTTGAAAGTTTGGAAGGATAGTTACCTGTTCCGAATTTGATCTTGACCTAAGACTAAGATTCGTAAAATGCTACGTTTGGTCGATGCTTCTCTATGGTATGGAGAATTGGACACTAAAAATGAGTACAATTAACAAACTGGAAGCCTTTGAGATAGATGTGGCTATACCGCAGAATCCTGAAGATACCTTAGATGGCGAAATTGACAAATGAGGAAGTTCTTATACTTTTGTTTGAAACTATTAAGAAGAGGGAAACGGCATATCTGGGTTATAAGTGAAAGATATCAATTCTTGCATTTGATGATCGGTACAATGTACAATGGTACAGTGGAAGTACAATGTTAACGCGCTTAAAGTGGATCCAAACAATCACGAATACCATTTTACGGCAATATAAAAGCTGCCTGTGCTGATTTTTAAACACATTTCCACAGTATCAACACTATACAGATGATTTTGGTGTTTAAGGGCATCATGTACAATAATAATAATTTAATCTTTTCGTTAACGTACAATGGACATTTGCTCACTTAACGACACAACACTCAGCACGAGGCATACAGGCTTATTTGACAATAATGTATATTCATCAGGTAGTAATATGTGGTGTTTTTATACAGTTTTTACCTCAAAGATACAAAGTGCATGCGCATCACTTTCTCCTACCATTTGATATCTCCTTTTCATCTAGGTACTGGACAATAAAAATTAAGTGACATTTTTCGTCACGAAAGACGTTTCATTTCCTAACTACGTTAATAAAGTAATTCATTTTTTAACTAGTTTGGAAAAGACGTCTTTGGTTACCCGTAGCAGTTACAAAAATGTCACTTTGATTCTAAAATTAAAAAAATACTTTTTCCAACCCAATTATGTACGCCTATGTAACAGCACTCAGAAAATGATTTATTACTCCGTACCATTTTAAAATAAAGTACAGCTATCATTTCGATTCTTTTTTTTTCATTGGCAGTGATTTCTGAAAACATTTGGGTTAAGAGTTGTTTAATCTAGTTGGATTAAATGTATGATTTAAATGAGATTTTTCTTTTAAAGGAATATTAAAAATAAATTTTAAGTAGACATAACTCCTTATTAATCGATAAAATAAAGCCGTGTCATTAAAAAAATAGATTAGTTTCTTTGTTTAAATGAATTTAATATTAACTTTAAAAAAAGTCAATTATGTCTCCCCATTATTGAAGATTCCTGAAATATAAGATTTTACTTGGAGCCTTTAAAGTCAACAGTGATTCTTTATAACAACAAATTTTTGCTTTAAAAACACACATTTTTGCCAACTGTTAAACTAGATCTGCACATTTCATCCACTTTAACATTTTTTAATATGTGCGTCGAGTAGCTGAAACATAATGATAATATAATTTTAAAGCATAAGTTGAACCTTTAATTAAATATTTAATGTATATGACAAACTGCCAAAAGGCTATAGTACACAATACTCCAAAATCAATTCTCAAACGTTTTCGTCAACATTGCCATCATCAGGAGAGAATTCTGAAAAGTGAATTAATTATGTGAAAATTCGTACGTGAAAAATTTTTTTTTAATTAAGATTGTTAAAAATTGTTGAGGTTAGTATTTAAAAAAATCAAAAATTAACTCACTTGTCAAAATTCTTTACAAAAGAATCAACGTAGGAAATGAACATTTCATCAACAAATGACAATGTAAACATTGAATTATAGAACAATGGCAATTGACAAACTGATTATAAATTACAAATTACATTGTACGAGTATTGACAAACTAAAACAAATTAAATGGAAAGAAATTCATAATGAAAATATTGCTAAGAAGTAGTTAATTATTGATAGAGAAATTTAAAAAGAAAATTTATCGAAGATGTCAGACAAGACAAGAACCTTGTTGTGAATAGGAGTTAACTTATTTGTGAGGATAGATTTTCTTTTAAAAGTTTGAAGATAGAAAGAAAACAAGTTTGGTAAAGATGTATTTGGGTATTTAGACAATTATTATTGTTTGAAATTTTATTTGTAATTTCCAAATCTTTAAGATGATCAAGTTTTAAATTATAACCATTAACGTTGTGTAGGATGGTTATGCCAGTATTGAAGTCAAAATTATGATTACTGTTTTTAATACGTTCCCCAATACTCGAAGTTTGTGGTCTATTTAAATGTTCACGTGTTCTAACTGAAAGTTTCCTAGAAGTTCTACCAATATAAGTACTATTGCAATCGGAACATGACAATCTATAAATACCACTTTAATCTAAAAATTTAATTTTGTCTTTAGTGTTCGTAAGTATAGTGCCTAGATCATTCAGAGATTTTCCTACGTTGACCCTTTGTAAAGAATTTTGACAAGTGAGTTTTGATTTTTCCAAATACTAACCTCAAGAATTTTTAACAATCTTAATTAAAAAAAAATTTTTGACGAATTCACATAATTAATTCACTTTTCAGAATTCTCTCCTGATGATGGCAATGTTGCCGAGAACGTTTGAAAATTGATTTTGGAGTTTTGTGTACTATAGCCTTTTGGCGGTTTGTCACATACATTAAAGTACATACAACCTTTTTCTGGTTTTAATTAAAAGTATATATTTTTTTCCGCATTTTTAAATTTTTATGGTCTTCGAACAAATTTTTGTTTTTTGATTTACGATGCAGCATTGACGATGTTTTGAAATCCTGTAATTTGAAATGTTTGTTTGGCTACATATGAAAATCGATTCTTAAGAAGCAAACTTCAAAAAATGTTTTTACATTTGTCGTGTAGTCTTTATAAAAACTGGATATTTTTGTCACCTTTGCTCAATTAAGACTTTTTTCTTTTACGTTTAACAATATTATTATGCGCTAATAAAAGGCTGTGTAAATATAAATAATAAAAATATATATTTATTATGTCATTTTAAAGCAATATAGGATAATTATTCTGTGTCGTTTATTTGCTTGTTTTAGCTAGCAGCAGACTACTATTTCATATGGGGAATTATTGCTTCGGCTAAACTTCATGCAAGGACTTCACAAAATCCTGTTTATCTCTACAGAGTATCGCTAGATGCAGGATTAAATCTACTTAAAAGAATTGCAAAAATCAATGAACCAGGTAGGCTTATGTTAGCCATAATTTAATTGGTTATCTATTCGTTTTATGATTATTACCAATTTACCTTTATATATGTTTGGGATTTTATCTTTAGTATAAATTTTTATTGCACTTTTAAAAATAGATAAAAGGGCAAAACCATATTTTGGTACGCTAGCTATGATTTATGACTGTTGGATTTTACACTTAGAAACCGATGTGGTACAGGCTATTTCGCACCTACCATCAGGGTAAGAGTTTATGGTTTTAGAAAAATTCTTTTAGTGTTGCCTACGACACATCTGGCATTAAGTAAAAATTCAGCTCACAAACATTTAACACTAAACATTCAGTTTCTAAACGTTCATCAGTACACATCAGCTTTCGAGCACTAAACATTCAGTTTTTAAACGTTCATCAGTACACATCAGCTTTCGAGCACTAAACATTAAAAAACTCTACTTAGATTGTTGTGTCTGCCACTTTGACGACCTGGTATGTGGTCGAAATTTGATTTTATAAGTGCGTTTGGATGTGAAACGGCTTTTTTGAAGAAGTTTTTGTGACGATTTTTTATGTATTCTATGATCGTTTCGATTTTGAGGTCTTTTTGTAGATCTGAATTTCGGATGTACCAGGGGGCATTTGTTATACGTTTTAGGATTTTGTTTTGGAATTTTTGAAGTTTATATTTTGTATTTTTTGCTGCTTGACAAAAGAAAATGCAGCCATAAAGAAGTTGTGGACGTATAATTTGTTTGTAGATAAGGACTTTGTTTTTGAGATTTAATTTGCTTCTGTAATACAAAAGATTTCGGAGTCTGCCAGACGTTTTGTTACAGCGCGTAATTTGCGTTTTTATGTGGAGTGCCATGAGAGTTTTCTGTCTAAATTTATACCTAAGTATTTGACTGTATTTGAATAAATAATATCTCTATTTTGAATCAAGGCATATTGGGGGTTCTTTTTCGAGAAAAGAGAATAGCTTGTGTTATATCAGTGTTTAACTTGATTTCGGAGTGTCTGCTATGTAAAGATTATATAGGGTTGGCGATATTGTTAAACCTTGCGGTATGCCGGCTTTTATAAATCTATCCGTAGACTGTTTTTCGTTAATTTTAACATTAAATTTTCTGTTTTTTAAAAATGAGTTTCTCATTTTTATTTGGTTTATAGGGAAATTCATCCTGTTTAGTTTGTATAAAAGAGCTTCGTGCCATACTTTATTGAAGGCTTTTTGTATATCAAAAAGTATCATTAATGTACTTTTTTTCTTATTAAACCTTGTAGTTATATGTATATATATACAATTCTTGCGAGTTGTGATTCTGTACTATGATCTCTTCTGAAGCCGATTTGTTCATTTGGGATCACATTATACTCTTCTATGTGAGTTAAAAGTCTTTTTAGTATAATTTTTTCTAATAATTTGCCTAAACATGGTAATAGGGAGATGGGCTGCCAATTTTGTGGGTTTGGTAGATTTTTATTAGGCTTTGGTAAGACTATTATTTGTGCTTTTTTCCAGACGTTCGGAAAATAGCGTGAGAGCAGGCAAACTGTCCTTTTTTACGATCGCTGTCTTTTTTATATTTTTAAATCATAATTCCAGACTATTCCACCTGTTTCTCGAAAGTCCGAAATAATCCTTTTACTATTTCGAAGTCTCTAGATGCGGCGAGTATTTACAAGACGGAGGCGAAAGCCGACAAAGGGCTCATTAATATGCACCCTAGTTGTGGTCGTTGCTCGGATGCCGATAAATAAACAGGGCCGGGTTGTAACAATATCAATTACAAATCTTTTTAAGCTCGCCGCTCTCTACCTATATTTTATATGCTTCAACGTTATCGTTATTCCAAGAATTAGGTAATTGCCGAGCTTTTTCGAGTAGAGTAATATTTTCGTATTGTAAAATTGGGTCGTTTTTGTAAATGTAAATTTTAAAAAAATAAATATTTTAAAAAACTGTAAGAAAAAGAGAAAGAAACAGTCTAATATACATACATATACCTTTTTCTCGTAGGGGTAGGAAGACCACTTTTTTCCATTTGCTTTCGTCTTTCGCTTCTTCTACTTCATCAACACTTTTATACAAGCTCGTCGGTTGCTGGTACTCTTGATCTAGTCTTTTTTCGAACTAATGTTCACTCGCCTTATAAATCTGTTTCGTCAATCTTCTTTCATCCATCCTCTCTACGTGTCCGAACCATCTAAGCCCTTCATCTATCTTTGTTAGCAAATCTTTTTTTACACTATAGTATTTCCTTATCTAACTAGTCGTCACTTTATCCATCAAAGTCGCTCATTTTCAAATTGCTTATCTTCGCAGCATTCATAAACCTAAATTCACTAACATACATAAGTGTATTGACCAGCACTCCTCTATGCACAGCCAGTCGTGCCTTTTTTTATCACATTCTGGCTGCTTATAAATATATACAGTGCCCCAATTATTTTTTTACGTCCAATTCCGTTCGCTCAATATCACTGTCATACTTTCGCCTCTCGTAAACTTTAAACTCAAGTACCCATTCACTTGTTTCACTCTTTTTCCTTCAAGCACCTCGCAGTTTGTCATGCTTTCTTCTCTTTCAATAACCATTACTTTCGTCTTGTGATTCTTACATTGGTAAAAGTTATGTTTTATTATAGGTGTTTGCCATGCTGATGAACTTGGTTATCTTTTTAACGTGTCATTGGCGGCAGACTTTTTATATAGAGGGCAAACTGAAGAGAATGGAATTCGACATTTTGTTAAATTGTGGAGCAACTTTGCTAAAACTGGTAATCCAACTCCGGAAGAAAATGATTTGCAGGTAACTTGGAAGCCAGTTAACGAAGAAGAAATGAACTTTTTAGACATTGGAACCGAACTCACTGCACAAACCGATCCAGAACCTGACAGAATAAAAGTGTGGAAAGAAGTTGCCCAATTAAATCCAGCCTATGCTAATTTTTTGTAAATAAATATGATTAAGATTGTTTTGTTTTAGTTATTATCAGTAGTAACACCATAAGTGCTTCAAAATATTCGGGTTATACATCGATACATTTTTGCATAATTTCAAAGAGTATCAGTTTGACAGTTGAAATAAACCGACCGCGAAGCGACACGATTTGTAATTGTGCAGGAAGTTTGAGATGTATGTATAAATTTAAATATTTTGAAGTACGAATTGTATTCGATACGATTATTTTTTGAACCATGTACACAATTTATTAATTGAAATACATATTGGTGCCATAAAAATTACAATTATTATAATCAGCATTTTTTTTATTCGTGTTTTTTCTGAGCTGGAAACTTCAACGTGGCTGTTGGTTGCTGATGTGCTGGACATTTCGACGTTGCTACTAGATCCAAGAGTGTTTCTAAGTTTGTTTCTCCTCCGATTTATTTTATGTTCGTGATGCTCTTGATCTAATTGTAGATACGGTTTTATAGAATTACTATTACCATGTCCTGTACTTTTAATCAGTTCTTTCTATACACCTGCTTTTGTCAATTGTAAAACGGCAGTTGCTTGGTGAGAATGATTCGAATTTTTTTATATTTGTGTTGTCTAAACCGACCAATTCTGCAGACTTTTTGGCAATTTGGAAATTTCATTTACCCCAATTGGCATATTTTTATACCAGCCATGGGTTTTTTGCTTCTTTCAGTAGGAAGCCACTTATAATTAGCACATGATTTTGCTCCACCCTGCGTAGTTTTGTGAAAATGGGATTATACTGTATCCTACCAGTTGGTAAACCATCATTTCCAGTTCGCTTTTAAAAATAGTGGATCAAGCATAACGCTCCTTTATTTCCTCTTCAAGCAAGTTCTACTAAGAAAATTTTTATCTGCAACCCTTCTGGTAGATAGATAGATTGCCTCATACTCATTGTCTGTGAATGCTGATGCACTGACCTTCCTCTTATCCAGTAAGGATTGGAGCTACCTTCTTTTTGAATTTCTCGCGTTTCGAGCCTCTAAAAATATTATTGGACTGGAAAATGGATCAATTACTCTGTTGAATTTCTTCATATATTTTTCTTGTATCTGCTTTGCCGTAACGTTCCATATAGTTTTTACAACATGTTTTTTATAATTTTGTCCATTACATTTTCGCCTATTGAAAGCCCAATCTTTCAAAATAGTTTATATCATTTCGGTAGAAATTGATTCATACAGTACGTAGTTTCTCTCAATACAAAACGTAAGAAACTGTTTCCATACGTACTTTTTTGTTTTCAATTATGAGGCTCATTGTTTTGAACACACTCGTCTATCACTTTTAATGATAAATCACCGAATCGACTTATTTTCTAACAATCATAGAATAAACGTCAAAATTTTTGATGCGCATTGTTTGTATGTAACAATTATGAACTGGTTACTATGGAAATTCGAATATTTCTGAATTTATGATTGGTGGAGCTACTTGATGTATATCCAAGTATATTCGATATGTTACACCTCGTAGCTTAGCTCATTTGGACGTTCCGATTGGTTAAGAATCGTAGGAAAAAAATAATCAATAAAATTCTAGTAGAGCTTACAATAAAGTTTACTTCCAAATTTTTTTTTTTTTAATTAACAAAGATGTATTTTGAATATGTTTATGCTGTAACGATTTGCATTTCTGTATAGGATACTATCCAAAGAAGCTCGCAAGAACTATGAACTTTGAAAAAGAATAAGCCCTTATAAGCTATAGCGTTAAATCCTACCAAATGTTGCGTAATGTCATATACATTGAGATCTGATCCAATTATATTTGACTATAAGATAGACAATTATTCTCTAGACAGACCATGTAATTTTAAGGATCTTGGAGTTACTTTCGACCGAGAGCTATCTTTCCAAAACCACATAGACAATATAACTACGTCAGCAAACCGTATGTATGGATTTATAATTAGAGTAGGCCGCGACTTTAACCATTTAACACTTAAAACTCTCTACTATGCTTTTGTGAGATCAAAGCTAGAATATGCATCGGTTATCTGGAACCCATATTATCAAGTGCATATTTATAAACTGGAGACAATCCAAAGACGCTTTCTCAAATACCTAAGTTTTAAAGAGGATCGGACTTATCCACTAATTGGCACGGCACACGAAAGTTTACTGTCAAGACATAGCTTTTTCACTCTAGATAGAAGACGAGAATGTTCTAGTGTCATTATGCTACACAAAATAATTAACAATGAAATTAAATGTCAATGCTTACTACATCAGATAAACTTTAAAGTTCCCCGTCAGGCATCTCGATACACCGACTCATTCTACACTACTACACCACGAACAAATATACTTAAAAACTCTCCTGTTCATACTATGTGTAGCAACTATAACCTTATAAGTGACCAGCTTGATATATTCTATTGTAATGTAAGGCAAATTAAGAGCTATTATTATCAGCAGTAATAATGTTGTGTTAGTCTTATCCTTTCTACTAATGTTAGTCTGATTTTGTAAATTGTGTATTACTCTTAAGCTTTTTTATTGTTAGTACTATTGAGCAAATGTTTACTTTGTTCCTGTTCTATAATTGGAAATCTTTTTTTCTGTAGAACAGTGTAAATAAATAAATAAATAATCAATTAGTCATACTACAGAAATATTGCTAGGGTTAAACGAGAATTATTTTTAGCAAATTACATACTTGCTACGTATCTTTCCACTTTCATCGGTTGCTCGTCGGTTGTTAGTACTCTTGACAGCTGGCCTTTCTTCAAAGCAATGTCGATCTGATTTAAAAGTTAGCAGACTACAACCACCCCTTGTCCGGCCTTCAGCATTTCAACCGTTATCCTGTCGTATCCTGCAGCTTTAACCAATTTCATACTGTTCAGCACTTTCACAATTTCTGTCGTACTAATTTCACTTTCTCTCATGTCTCCGAATGGGGCTTGTGTTTGTGTATCCTCTTTCTTAAATAAACTTTCTAAGTATTTCTTCCATCTATTTAAAACGCATTCCTCTTCTTTTATCATACTTAACCATCTTGGCTTTCAATTTTTTCCAGTTGCGAGGTAGAAATTTTAGCTCTGGCTGTTCTTATGGACTTTCAAAAAAGTTTATTATTGTTCTGGAAATCGTGAGATAACCTTCCATTAAATTCATCTTTATTACTCTCCTTCTTTTTTGCACCTACCTCTTTTGCCACACCTTTTAACCTTTTGTACTCATTTCTTGCATTGTTTACATTTTTAATCGTTGCCTTTTGCGTTTTTTGATTGGTTTTTGTAGCCAGCCAAAATGGCCAGGCTTAGCAAATTAAAAAAACAGAATAAGTTGGACTTGTTAAAGACAAAAAAAGTGGAACAAGTAAATGAGTTTGTATAGCTGGGTTCAAAATATACGAGAGATGGTAAGTATGACAGTGATATTGAGCGAAGGGCGTTGGCAGGAAAACAAATGAATTGGGCACTGCATAGCTTTATGAACACCCAGAAATTGTCAAAAATGGCACGTCTGGCTGTGCATAAAGGAGTGTTGGTTCCTTTGGCAAAAGAAGCATGAAAATAGGATTAATGCTGTGGAGATGAGTAGTCTGAAAAGTATAACCAGAGTGACTAGGTTGGATAAAGTAAAGAATAGTGAGATAAGAGAACAATGTGGTTACAAAGATAGATAAAGGAATGATTAGATATTTTGGACACGTTATAGCTGGATTGTTATGTTCGTAGAAATTTATCACTGTAACTATTTAAACCAGACAAGTATTGAAATATTAATAAATTTTAGTAAACTTTTGACAACTAAGTATATATATTTTTTGATAGTTCTGATTACATCGTTGACATGGAAACATTTTACAACGTGCACCTACTTTCTTTATATGTCAAAATCTCATTTCCAACAGGACACGTAGAATGGATGGATAAAGAAAGATTGACGAAACAAATTTATAAGGCTAGTGTGAATGGACGGAAGTCGGTAGAGGTCGACCTCGGCGAACATCGATCTCGATCAGATCAACATTGTTTTGAAGAAAGGCCAGCTGTCAAGAGTACCAACAACCGACGAGAATGTATGAGAATACTGATAAAAGTAGGGGAAGCAAAAGATGTGTGTAAGAACCGTAGCAAGTGGAGGGAAGTGGTCTCTGCCTACCCCTACGGAAAAGAGGCGTGACTATATGTATGTATGTATGTTAAAGACAAGTCTGGAAAAGGCTAAAGGTTGATTGTGACAGCTGCAATTTCTATGGCCTCTTATAGAGACATTATTTCATTGTTTGGGAATTGGAGCAGGATTTTTATTGCACAAGAGCTTTTCTTTGAGTACATAGATAATTATTTAATTCGTTCATTCCTAGTGCAGGTAATATCTTGCAGATGTAAGTCGTGTTAAAATGTGCCAAAACTAATTATTGACGATAACTTCCCAGATCTCAATACCGCATTAAAAAAGTCAATGAAATCTCTTCGAAAAAAACAGTTGGTTAAAATATTAAACAAATTAAATTATGGTTTAATTTTATTTTTATAATTAAATCGTAAAATCAAGTAGGTACTACTTAAACTATCTTTTATTATATTTAAATAATTTAAGACTCACTCCCAAAAATTCACAATTATCAAAAATAATTCTTTAACGGGTTTACCAATTTTCACAAACTTAATTTAGGATAGAAAGATAGATAAAGGAATGCTTAGATAGTTTGGACACGTAGAAAGGATTGATGAAGAAAGTTTGACGAAACAAATTTATAAGGCGAGTGTAAATGGACGGAAGTCGGTAGAGGTCGACTTCGGAGAACATATCTTGATCAGAGATCAACATTGTTTTGAGGAAAGGCCAGCTGTCAAGAGTACCAACAACCGACGAGCATGTATGAGAGCACTGATGAAAGTAGAGGAAGCAAAAGATGTGTGTAAGAACCGTAGCAAGTGGAAGAAAATAGAACGTGTCTAATTTAAATGTAGGTATATTATTAAAATCCTGCAATAATATATAATTGAAAGAGTTGATCATACCAAAATACTGAATAAATCCTTTATGTTTTTTGTGTGGTAAAACAAACAAAAATTTTTAATGTGCCACTTAGTTTTTTTAACAATAATCAAAATAATAAAATAAGCATAACATTAATTTTGCCAATAAATAATGGCACTTGTATGAACCCATCTAAAAATATTTTATTTTAAATATTAATCGCATAAGCACTGTAAATTAAAATTAGGTAGGAGAAAGCGGGGTTTTATATTCGTGTAGGTATATATCGAATAGGTACATATGTTTCAAATATATTTTAAAAATATTTAGACAATGCTTTTATATGTAAAATTATCATTTTAACTTAAAATATTGGTTTAATTTCACATTTTCCACATTACAACAAACATTGGTATTTAAAAAATTTAATAAAAATCACTGTTAGAAATAAAAATAAAAAGTTTTGAAAAGAAATTCTTTACAAAGCTCTCTTATTATAAACTTACATATTTCAAATTAAGTAAAAGTGAAGACCCATATTTTTGTCATCTTTTTTGCGAATTTGGATTTGAAATATTTTAAATATGTATATATATGAAATTTATAAACCTTAATGAAAAAATTAATAAAACCTTTTAGAACCCATGTATTAATATACAAAATAGAACATAATTTTACCTATTGTAGGGATTTTGTAATCTTATCTTTACAAAGAGTATTTTGGTATTTTGCCCCATTTATGAAGAAAGTCTGCGCATCTTCCGTGGTTAGTTCGTATTCTATTAAGGGATGACCATATTTTTCGGTGCAGTTCGTATCCAGTTGGTCTCTTGATGATGCATAGGAGGTCTTGACAGTGTCCAGGGCACACCTCCTGCCATTGCTCCTTTCAGGACTGTGGTTCGGTTGCAGTCTCCATTTGCAAAAGTAAGTACCCAGGGATACCAGATCAGATGACAACGTTGCTTCCATTACCTCAAAGCTCTTATGTTGTGCCGATAAGACCCAATCATCTGCATATCCAAATTTTCTGGAGGCTGTCCCTGACATATCTGCGATGTACATGCTGAAAAGTAGTAGAGCCAAAACAGAGCCCTGTGGAAAGCCGTTGTTTAGAGTTCTCCGGGCACTCATGTGCTCTCCTGTTACCACCTGGAATGTTCTGCAAGCAAGTATGCCATCCATGAGTCGGGTAGTTCTCAGACATGGGATTACCTGAATTAGTTTGTAGAGTAGGCCTTGTCGTACGCAACGGACAGGTCTATGAAAACAGCTGATGTCTTTAGTCTCCTTTGGTAGCCAGCTTCTATGTGTGTTGTTAGGGACATGACTTGGTCTGCACAGGCCTGTTCTATAGGTACTACTTCCAATATTTTGGCAGCAATAAGGTTGTAAAGAAGTCTCTCCAGGAGCTTGTAGACTGAACTCAGTAAGGCGATGTGGACGATAGCTCTTTGGCTCATTGCTTGGCTTCCCCGGTTTTAACGGAGCAGTTATTTTTGATCTTTTATTTGCTGGGGGATTATGCCGTGTGTCATAATATTTGTGAAGAATTCAGCCAGCCATCTTTTTGCATATTTGCCACAGTGAAGGAGGAACTTCGGATGGACTCCGTCAAATCCAGATGCTTTTCCTGACTTTATGTCTTTAAGACCAGGTAAAATATAAGTAAAAATTATATTAATGGTAGTTTTTTTTATTTTGCAAATAACTATTGTTATGGTAAGATACTTATTAGCTACTTGTAAGTTACTTATTAATGGTAGTTTTTTTTTATTGTGCAAATAACTATCATTTTGGTAAGCTACTTGTTTTTGACAGCGAAAAATATTTACCGATAAAGATTTAAGGTTAAAAATTTGTTATTAAGTTCACGATTCATGTTTTTAACTTTTATATAATTTTAATTTTAAAAAAATCGTTGACATTACCATTTTATTAGTTTTCTTTAGTAAGTTAGCAAATGGACAATTATTTTATATCACACATCTAGAAAACCTAACTCCAAACTCCCCTACTACATATTTGTCTTACTTTGAGTTGTTATCAGTTTACAGATAAAAAGTAGATAGGTACATACATATTTTATTATTATTAAGATTATACTTATTTTTAAACAGTGTATCTTATTTAGCTGATGTTAACAAATTGTCTGTCATTTAAATAATTAAGCATGGAGGCTCCGATAGTAGAAGTAAAAGAAGGAAAGCTAAAGGGAAGTCAAAGAGTGAATTTGGATGAAGAAAATTTTTATTCGTTTTTGGGAATTCCATTTGCCAAGCCACCCATTAAAGAACTCAGATTTGGGGTGATTAATTTACTATTCTAAGTGTTACCTACATTTTTGCAGGAATAAGTCGAGTTATGTTTATTTTTTGTGCACTCTTTTTATTTTTAATTAAGCATGCTTTTTTTAATATTACAAATATATGTATTAACATATTTAAATTTTCCCACTTTTGCACTAAATTAAAAAATAGATAAAACAAAATCTAGAGCACAAAAAATTATTTAAAACTTAAAATACTATTAAGTTTTTTACTTTACTAATTTTTGGTTATTATTTTTTATGTATTATAAAATTTAATTGTTTTGTATTTGAGTAGCTGAAATATTGTTCGGTTACAACAATAATAGATACAATAAATAAAAAATTTTGGATACGTAAAATATTAAACTTATGTACTTTTTTCCAACCAGTAATTTTTTTTAACTATTATTTATAAAAAATTTAGCAAAATACCATTAAATTTAAATATTAATTATACTAAGTGAATGTTTAGTTATGGAATTTTTATATTATAGTTATTATATTTATATTATTTAGGCTCCAAGGCCTTCTGACCCATGGCTTGGAGTAAGAGATGCAACCATAGAGGCAAATCATTGCATTCAGAGAAACGAAATTACTCTAACCATTACTGGATCTGAAGATTGCTTATATCTTAATGTTTTTACTAAAAAGGTAATTACGCATACAAATAATTTTAATATTACAATAAAAATAAATGAAATATCAATTGAATAAATAAAATTTGCATTTGTTTAATACGGTTAGTAACATTTTGTTTTTCTATCTTAAAAAGAAAATTTAAAAATTATTTGGCTTGGTTGTTTTATTATGTAGTATACAGGGTGGGGCATCCTATACGACACGGTCACTTTAAACCAAACCATAAATTTTTTCGGGAATTTTTCTATTATTTTAGATGTATATTGAT
The DNA here is from genome assembly GCA_950111635.1 of Agelastica alni. Taxonomy (NCBI): domain Eukaryota; kingdom Metazoa; phylum Arthropoda; class Insecta; order Coleoptera; family Chrysomelidae; genus Agelastica; species Agelastica alni. The sequence continues at coordinate 5,738,970 of OX467709.1, read as the reverse complement.
TAAGACTGCAAAAGGAAATTATTTTAGAGTCTACAGGGTGGCTTAAAAAACTGTGACATATCAAAGTTGTGTTTTTTTTAATGGAACACCCTTTTGAATAGTTTAGGTAAAAATAATATGATTTCACATAAATTACCATGTAGCTTACTATAGGACTGTAGCTTATAAAAGGCAAATAGACAAAAACCTAACATTGGAAATGAGGAAAATGAATTTCTTATTATGGGATCAATAATAGAAAACCATTAATAAGGACTGCTTTTTAAAGAGTGACGCCTCAAATATTATTAAGTGTTAAGCAGTCTTTCATAGAGAGAGTGGCTCTTTGTATTCAACAGGATGGTCGTCATTTTGAGCATCTACTTTGAATTAAATACATTTGTGTTTCACATTTGGTTGTTGTTTCAGTTGAATAATAAATAAAAATTGTATAGTCTGTTTAATGATTTACTGTCAGAATATGAAAAGTAAATATTTTTGATAAAGTGAAGTAGGTATAACAATTGTCAATGAGAATTCTGTGAGCAAATCAAATAAATGTCGTTTCAAGCTATCTTGATTCAACGAATGCATTGAAATAAGAACGACTATTTGAAAAAGCCAATATCTGAAAAGCTATTTAGGTTAGGTATAGGGAATTCCAATATGAAATGAAAGATAATTGAATTTTATATTGTTCAGACCAAAAAAAACAAGGTGTTTCATTTGAAATAACAAAATTATCTTTGTCCGAAATTATAAAAAGTGACAATGATTTTTGAACATTCTGTATAATATTGAGAAACGGTTCTATCGAAATCAATAGCCCAAAACCTCTTTTATGATTGGTCAGAATTCGAATGGATGATTTCTATACATTTTGATGTTATTTAGTTTCCAATTGTACCTATCATTTTCACAAAAAAATCAATAATTTGAGAACGGTTATAGTTAGCTACATAGTACCTTTTATGAAATCGTATTATTTTTTCCTGAACTATTTAAAAGTGTAACGAAGTACAGGGTGTTCCATTTAAAAAAACAAAACTTTAATATGTCGCACTTTATTGAGCCACCCTGTATACTCCAAAATAATTTCTTTTTGCAACCTTAATCAATATACATATAATGAAATGGAAAAATTTCTGAAAAAATTATTGGTTTGGTTTATAGGGATCGTGTCGTATGGGGTGCCCCACCCTGTATACAGGCTCATTCTTTGGAAGTTCTAATTAGAAGTTTTAGGGAAACTTGACATAATTAAAATCTGAAAATTTGAGGTGAAAGGTTTTCGGATTGACCTAAAATATTTAAGAGCCTCCAACTACTTCCGGTTTTCGAGAAAGCTACTCTTGGGGATTCTCTCAATATAGGGTTTTGCTACCTTACACTGAGTGTTTTACGAGATATCATTTTTATCACGAAAAAGTGTCCGATTTGACACCCTGTATCATTATAATTATTGTAACTTTTAACATTTTTTTTGTATTATGTTTTTCTAGTATTGTGTATTTTTATTAAATTTGGTCATTTTGTTTATAAAACTATTATTATTATTGTATAGGGTGATTCAAAACGCATATTTATAGATTTCTCAACTTTCTTAATAACGTTGTTAGACAGAAAATTTACTGCTCTTCAAATTTCGTTAACAACTTTTTGTACCTAAATCAAACCATTATTGAGATATTCAATTTTTTAATTATGAGTGTGTATATGTTTATTGTGCCATGGAAAATATTGTATTATTTTAGTTGCATCAACAGGAAGTTTTTGAGCATTTACTTTAAAGTTTTAAATTATTAAATTTTAATTAAATATTTTTTATTGTGTTTTTTTTTAAATAACCGCAAATAAAATACTAACTTACAATTCAATATTTAAAAGCTGAATATCTCAATAACGGTTTGATTTAGGTATAGGAAGTTGTTTACAAATCTTAAAGAGCAGTAAAAGTTCTGTCTAACAATAAAATACAGGGTGATCCATTGAAGATTCGTTTTGAATCACACTGTACAATAATAATAATTTTATTAACAAAATGACCAAGTTTATTAAAAATACACAATACTATAACAACATAATGCAAAAAAATGTTTAAATTTACATTAATTATAATGATACAGGGTGTCTAATAGGACACTTTTTCGTGATAAAAATGGTCATATCTCGTAAAAAAATCAATGTAAGTTAGAAAAAACCTATATTGGGAGAATCCCCAAGAGTAGCTTTATCGAAATACGTAATAATATACAGGGTGTTCTATTTAAAATAAGCAAGGTATAGTTAACTTCCGGTATAACCGGTAGTAGTTGGAAGCTCTAAATATTTTAGATCAATTCGTCATATCCGAAAACCATCCGAAAACGTCTAATTAGAACTCCCAAAGAATCAGCCTATATAACAATTTAGTTGTGCTTTTTAATACAACTTTTTTAATTATTTTATTACTATAATTTTACTATTATACTGTCATAATAATAAACTGTAATATAATAAACTGACATAATAAACTCCACAAAAGTTAAGGAAGTTCATAAATTTGGAGATTGTGTTTTTACAAATTGTGATTTTTGGTCACCAAGTGTTTATATGTTTCTTTTATGTAAGCGTGTTTGCCCTTTTGCGCAATGCGTTTGCAGTTTTAAACAACAAAAACAACAATTTGAGGTGGCGTACCATATACATTTTATTAAAAATTAAAGTATATACGTTAATAAAGAGTACGCTTTCCTCTAATATCAATTACAACTAAACAACGCCTCTGCATACTTTCAATAAGGTCGTTGAAGTAGCCTTAATCGATTTGTCTCCAAAGTTGAAGTAAAAGATTTCTAAGTTCTTGGAGTACCTGGGGGGGGGGGTGGTTGATGGGAATTCAAGGCTCTTTGTAGCTGGTCCCAAGTATGCTCGATGGGATTAAGGTCGGGCGATATAGGGGGCAGTCCCAAATGCGGATACCATGGAAATCCAAAGCGTCTTTGACTACTCTTGCATGATGCGGTCGAGCAATATCGTCTAAAAAAAAGAAAGTTGGTCCAATAGCAGCATGAAACAAACGTATAACATTGTTAATAACTTGTACGTAAATCTGCGCAGTCATGTTCCCATCAAGCACCAACAATTCTATACGCCCAATAAAACAAATGCCTCCCCAAACAGCAACTTTACTACCTCTGAACGGATAAACTTTCTGCACTGCTCTTCGATTTCTGGACACTAGATGAAGAGTCCATACACGAACACGCCGACTATCAGAGAATCGTCCATACCTCTATGAACAAAGTGGACCTCCATTCAGCATTCCAATTCACATGTTCATTAGCCCATGCCAATCGAGCACGCACTTTTTAATGTTGCTCTGGAACATGCCAACAGAAAGGCTGAAATCTGCCCTCCAGCGACGGTCTTTCAAAATAATGGCCCTAACCTACTCCTGGCTTTTGCGGATGACGTGGTTATCATTGGAAACGGCAGACTAATTGTCAAAAATACATTCAGCAACTTCGAAGAACAAGCTGGAAATATGGGGCTCAAGATTAATGAAGAAAAAACAAAATATTTGTACTCTACCAGAAATAACCGGATCAGAGACAGAGTAGGTCAAAACATTACAATGGGTGACTACAACTTCGAACGGGCCAAAAATTCAAATATCTTGGAACAACACTATCAGAAGACACTGATGGGACAGAAGAAGAATAGTTAGACCAGTTGTGATGTACGGATGTGAAACGTGAACGCTGACCGTAGCAAATGAAGAACGCCTCCGAATCTTTGAGCGGCGAGTATATATGGTCCAACTGTAGATGCAACAACAGGAAGATACAGAACTCGTACAAACAGAGAGCTAGAAGACCTATACGGAGAGCCCAACATTGTCCGAGAAATAAAATCCATGTGGGCGGGACATGTGAGAAGACTACCGGATAATCGCACTGTCAAGTTTGTATGGCAAGATTCACCAGAGGGTAAAATACCCCTAGGACGCCCACGACTCCGATGGAGAGACAATATTGCCAAAGACCCAAGGACAATGGGCATCCAAAATCCACTCGATACCATAAGCGACAGAAAACAGTGGAGTACTATTGTGACGTCGGCGAAAACCCACCCTGGATTGTAAGCCACGGAATAAGTAAGTAAACGAGCACGCATATAAATTTGTGTTAATGGAACTCTTCTCACAAGTCCTCGTAAAAGTAAGTTAACCTCGTGTAATCATCGACGTATTGTTTTATTTGAAACCGAAACACCAGATGCATTCAAAAGACGCTGTTGCATGATCCAACAAGTACTCAGAGGTTATATACCGATGTACACAGTTATATAACGATCTTGTGCGGAGGTGGTAGCCGTTGGTCGTCCACTTCTACGTCTTTATATCACGTTTTCAGTTGCTCGATATCCACATAGAAGACGCGAAATGACACTTTCACTGACTTGGAAAACGTCCGCAACTTATCTCCGAAGACGACCCGCCTCAATCATACCAATAGCCCTTTTAGCACTAAGTTTACGTCTAGGCATTATTCAAAACTAAATTCTATATTTTAAATCATAGAAGACTGAATAAAGTGGAAACAATAATTAATTAAAATTTCTTGGAAATATAAAAGAAAACAATTAGCCTTAATCTTAAAAACTTATCAACTTAAAAAAAAACCTATTCAGATAAGCAAGTAAACATTCAATATATTGCAGACTCCGATATTTGTGAACTTTCCTAACTTTTGTGGAGCAGTTTATTCTTCTTCTTCATGTAGCTTCTCCATTATCGAAGGTTTGCTAACATTTTGGCAATCCTGACCTTGGAAACTGCTGCTCTGAATAGATCTGCAGAAGACATGTTGAACCATTCTCGCAGATTCCGCAGCTAAGATATGCTTCTTCTTCCGATTGACCTTTTGCCCATGATCTTTCTCTGGATTATCAGGTGAAGTACCTATCTCATATTTTGAACCCCGCATTATGTGACCCAGATAGGTGATCTTGCTTCTCTTCACTCCCTTCAACACCTTCAACTCTTTATTCATTCTGGTAAGCACTTCTGCGTTGGTCGTGTGCTCCACCCACGATATTCTGAGCATTCTTTTGTAAGTCCACATCTCAAATGCTTCTATTTTTATTTCGTACATTCTGTTAAGGGTCCAAGTTTCTACGCCATAATACAGTACCGGAAATACATAGCTCTTCAGCATGCGTGTTCTAAGATCTAGGCTTAAGTCGCGGTTACAGAGCATCGTCTTCATTTTGACAAAAGCTGCACGTGCTTTCTCTATACGGATCTTGATTTTGGAGCAATAATCAGCGGTGCAGGTGATGTTTGTACCCAGATAGTTATATCTTGTAACCCTCTTTGATTGTTTTCTGTCTACATAGAGGTGTTCTTTGTTATAATCATGTATTTGGTCTTTTTTGTGTTAAGTGTCGAGCCAAAATGTCGACTGGCAGTGACGATCCTGTTCATCAGTTCTTGTAGGTCCCGCATAGCAGTTTATTAAATAACATTTATAATGGACTCAACTTTTATAAAAATATAAAATTATGTTAAACTAAATTCTGAAAATAAATTGTTTTTTTAGCTTCCTTCGGAAGAATCTATTTTAAAACCCGTAATGGTGTGGATTCACGGTGGGGCTTTAGTAATTGGATCCAACAATACCCAATACTATGGACCTGAGCATCTCTTAACCGAAGATATAGTACTAGTAACTATTAATTACCGCTTAGGCTTTTTAGGATTCTTATCTGTGGAAGATTTATCTTTAAACGTCCCCAACGATGTTGGCATGCAAGACCAACAACAAGCTCTAAAATGGGTGCAGAGAAATATCAATAGTTTCAATGGAGATCCAAATAATGTAACCATTTTTGGAGAAAGTGCTGGAGGTTATAGCGTTCATTATCATTTATTATCTCCCAGTTCTAAGGATCTTTTTCATAAAGCCATAATACAAAGTGGATGTTTATTATGTCCTTGGAGTCAACCAATAATGAAAGACTTGGCAGTAAAATTAGCACAATTTATTGATGCCGATGTAACTACAGAAAAAAATGCTATAGAAATTTTAAGAAATGTGTCCGATAAAGATTTCTACGAGACACAAAATAAGTTTTTCGAGGTATGAACAGTTTAATTATTTATTTACTTAGAAATAATATACAAGACGCTATGTTTTTTGTATTATGATTATAGTTTAATTTTTTATGAGGCTATTATAACTACTATTATTAAAAGGCGTGACTATATGTATGTATGTATTATTACTACTGTTACATCTCATATAAGTTAAAAACATCCGTTATTTTTAATGGATAGGTACTTATTAAGTTGAAATTTACATAACATTATCTTAAATGTTTGAACTGTAGCACTTGCTATATTTGACAGTAACCCAGTAACCAGTTAATTCTTCGATATTTGCTGGTTTCGTTTTATAAACAACATTCTTCAGATAGCCGCACATAAAATAATCCAAAGGATTAAATTCTTGCTGCCTCGCTGGTCATTCAATTTGTCCACCTGTTCGAAAAAATTTCGTCTAGGTAACTTCGAACATCTACAACATAATTCGTAGACGCTCCATCCTGTTGAAACAATTTCATCAAAAGCTCTATCTATATCTTACAATGCCAGCCCATACATTTACCTTTTGCGGGTATTGTGTATGATGCTCACGCATCCAATTGGGTTTTTCTTTTGCTCAGTATCTACAATTCTGACAGTAAAAGTGTGAAAGTAGCTCTCTGGAACACCGTAAAAAGTTAGCGATTTATCTCTACTTTATAGATAGTGAATGATTTGATCGTCAAATGCCTTCTTTATGCCGATGATCAAGTCATATTAGCGTCATCTGAAGAGAAGTTGCAGGCGATGGCATGATGAAAATAAATGTTAGCAAAACGAAAGTAATAGTTTTTAAAAGAGAGGAAAACATAACAAACTGTAAAGTTCTGATTAAGGGAGAAAGAGTGGAACAAGTAAATGAATTTGTGTCCTTGGGTTCAAAGTTCTGAGGTACCACCTTAAAAAGATGGGCAAAACAGAGAGTAATAGTTGCCGCTAGTGCGAGAACTTCGCTGAAATTGCAGAACATTTGCTTTGCGAATGCCCAGCGCTTTTCTGCAAGAGGTTTAAGTTTCTGGTAGCGGCCTTCCTAAAGCCGTTCGATGTCAGAAACTTAGCCTCCAGTAAACTGATAAACTTTGCTCGAAGTCTCGGAATCCCGGGCCTCGAATAGATTAAGGGTTATGCACAAAGGATCTGACAATCTGGGTCCAAAGTTTACGAGAGATGGAAAGTATGACAGTAACATTGAGCGAAGGAAAACAAATGAATGGGGCACTGTATAGCTTTATGAGCAGCCAGAAAGTGTCAAAAATGGCACGTCTGGCTGTGCATAGAGGTGTGTTGGTTCCTACACTTATGTATGGTAGTGAATGTTGGGTTTGGCAGAAGAAGCATAAAAATAGGATTAATGCTGAGGAAAAGAGTAGTCTGAGAAGTATTGCTGGAGTGACTCGGTTGGATAAAGTAAAAAATAGTGAGTTAAGAGAACGCTGTGGTGCAAAAGAAGATGTTTTTACAAAGATAGATAAAGGAATGGTTTGTACACGTAGAAAGGCGAGTGTGAATGGGCGGAAGTCGGTAGTGGTCGACCTTGGCGAACATCGATCTCGATCTCGATCAGATCAACATTGTTTTGAAGAAAGGCCAGGTCAAGAGTAGAGGAAGCAAAAGATGTGTGTAAGAACCGTAGAAAGTGGAAGGAAGTGGTCTTTGCCTACTCCAACAGGAAAAAGGCGTGACTATATGTATGTTTTTTTATTGTATTGAGTTATTGTATCAATTTTGAGATTTTTGAGCAAATCAGCATTTATTAACATTCCAAGAATTTTAATTTAAAATTTTTAGGTTAGTTTTTGCCTGTTATTGGGAGTAAACAAAACAAGAAAAAACATAATTTAAAAAAAAATTATTTTAATGTGACAAAGTCTCTACTACGAAAATGTTTTTTAACGATCCTTTTTTGTAGCATATAATAATTTGCCAACTTGCAAACTACATTTGCATTTGAAGTTACTATACCCGTGTCTATTAAATAATTTATTTTAAATTAAATAGGTAATACAAATGTGGATTTTATATTTTTAGAAATACGGTAATTACGGGATGCTTTATCCAAACATAAATAACTCCATAAATCCAATAAAGAAAACAGAAGAAGTGATAAGTGAAGGTCGATATAATAAGGTTCCATTATTATTAGGTTATACAAACAGAGAAGGCATACTGGTTGATATTGCCAAAAAATATGAGTTGTTTGGTAAAATGTTTGACAAAGAATTCGACTTAGAAAGCTTTGTTACATTCGATGAAGGAGATCCTAGAAGGGACGTTGCAGTAAAAAAACTTAAAGATTTGTATTGTGAAGGTGAAAACGCTAAGGATAAGTATTTGGTTAGTTGAAAATTTAGTTATTTAATTATTTCTTTAAGTGTCGGTTTCAACAGTTAAAAGAATTTATTGCAAGTACCCAACACATTGTAATAACTTTAATTTTTTTTTAATTTTAACCGTTTTTTTGTAACTATGTGATACTCATTTTATACAGCGTTATCCTCAAAGTATGCATCTTTTGGGAAACTTATTTATTAAGGGTATTTCGAAAAAAATGTATTTCTGGTTAAAGTTTGTGCATCCCCTTAAACTAAACATGCGCCAATAAAATATAGTTAAACACACGTAATATACAAGGAGCCTTTAAAAATTTGATTTTGAACTTCCCTCATTTTGAAAAATCTCGGAAAATGTTATTTAGAAAAATTGTTCAGCATTAATACAAAAATGTAGATTTAAAGTCATGGCCATCTAAGTAAAGTTTTATTCTTACCCAATTTTTTTAAAATTGGGACTACGAAAAAAAAATTTGCTAAAACGATAAAATGACAACATTCTGTATACGACAACTATTGTGTTAACCACGGTCAATTCTTTTAACGAATGAAACTGAGAAGATAATATGGGATGTGCAGGCAGGATTTAGAAGAGGAAGGAGATGTATGGATCAGGTCTTTTCATTACGAGGTAAAGTTGAAAAATTCTTGGCTAAAAGTCAGAAGGTCTATTGCGCTTTTATAGACTTGAAAAGGCATATGACAGAGTGGTGAGGAGTGAATTATGGTCGACATTGTCTGTGTATGGGGTGAGCTGTAGTTTAATACGAGCAGTAAATTCACTTTATAAGGATTCCTCTGCTTGTGTCAGGATAAACGGAGCTTGCACGGACTGGTTTAACATCAAAAAAGGTGTGAGACAGGGATGTGAAACTTCGCCATGGCTGTTTAACTTATACATAGACGATTGTTTAAAAGATTTAAAATATAGATTGAAAATAAATGATTTGATCGTCAAATGCCTTCTTTACGCCGATGATCAAGTCATATTAGCGTCATCTGAAGATGAATTGCAGACGATGGTTAATGTTATGCATGATGACCTAAAATTAAAAATTGACCTGTTTGTGGATTTTTTCATATTACTGTTTATTTAACTAATAATGAATATATGCGTTACCTTCTAGACACACTATAAAAAATGTTTTTTAATCCAGGACAGTTAGAATCGCAGGTTGACTTCTGATGATAAATGACAAAAATAAAAAAATTCGCGGAAACCCAGAGATTTCTCCACGGAACCATTAGGTTCCGCAGAATCCACTTTAGGAATAGAAGCTGGACTATACAGTATTGACAATGGTTTTTGGGAAAAAATTGCAAAAAATTCAAATTTTTCTGTCACTGTATTTTTCATTGATAAAGGTAAAAAATGTAAAGATGGTATTACGAATTTCCCCAATAACCAAATATAGATTGATAAAAATCAAAGTACCACAGTCGTATTAAGGTTCCAACAAACTTTTTCTATCAATGTTTGGTTTGATAATATCTACCATATTTACCGTTTTTTTACCAGCCTGTACGGATAATTTTAAATTTTGCGTAATTGTAAGAAATACAAAAAACACGTCGAATTTTAAAACAAGGGTGAGGTTTAAAAATGTTATTCTGCTGTTTCCAAGTGGCACCCTTTTAACATCTTCTACCCTTTCTTAAAAATTTCAAATAGCAACAACCCCTACCTTGTGATACATCAAATGAAAACCAAAGAAAAATTTAAACCAGCCATATAAACAACAATTTATTTTATGGATTTATTTTGCAGATAACATTAAACATATCAAAATAACAACTATTCAAAGTGTGCTCCGTTATTTTGTAGACAATATCTTCTTCTTCGTCGTAACTTCATGTCTGGAGCATCGTGACACTATGGCTATCTGCGACTCGCAACCTAACGTTTCCAAAGGTGGCGATAATCGACCACGCGGAGATTCGTTTGCAATGATTGACCTGTCATGTTTTCTATTTGGTCCAGCCAACGTGACGGAGATCGGCCTTCTACTTTGCCCTGTACTATAAGTTTCTCTACGTTATCCTCATTTCTGCGTGTGATGTGTCCAAAATATTGAAGAATTCGTCTCCGGCAGACGGTAGATAGTCGATCCGTGATGGAATTGGCAATAATATAACCTATTTTTAAATTCTTCTTAGAATTTATAGCAAAATGATCCAGTACTTTAATTTGTGCAGCTTCTTTAAGAATTCTGGAATTATAAGTTTTTTATTACAAACAGGTCTAGTTTCACCCGTATTAATTCTATGGTGTTCTGGTGGCCTATATTTTTATCAGGATGCCTTTCATTAAAAACTCGAGCTGTTCTTCGAGTGCACTTGTTTTGATGACTGTAAATAAATATTATTTCTATTCGTTCTTGCAGAAAATACACCATTGTAAAATAACTCAAGATGCTGCAGCTACAAATAATGGCTAATTTAACGTCACGAATAACTAACTAAATATATTGTTACAATCGGCCCTTTAATTTTTCGGCGACCGAGGATCGACCGCAACGAGGGTGCATATTAATAAGCCTTTGTCGGTTTCCGCCTCCGTCTAATAAACTCTCGCCGCGCCTAGAAACTTCCAGATGGTACCATTGCTTTCGAGAAATGGTCTAGAATTATGATTGAGAAATATAAAAAGGACAGCGGTCGTAACAAAGGACAGTTTTTTAAAGTGTTTATAAGTTATGAAATTTAAATAGTTGTAAAAGTTGTAATTAGTCGAATATCTAAGAGAAGATCTAACTGATTTATAAAAGTAAAACTTATTGTGTAAAAGTATTGGAATAAAAATTGTTTTGTTACTGTATCGAGAGTTTAAAATCACCGAACCCAAAAAAGAAGTAAATTTCGTAACGTGGAATTATTTTTGCGACAAAGAGATTTATGGTGAATACAAGAAAGACGCCATACGACGACATGGAGAACGTTATAAAACTTATGGAAAATCAATTTGAGGAGTTGGAAACGCGCCGTTTGGAAAAAGAAAAACGACGACAAGAAGAAGAAAAACGACGACAGAAAGAAAAATTGGAAGAAAAACGACGACAAGAAGACCTAGAGAAAATTTTTGAAGAACAAAAGAAACTCCTAGAACAACAGGAAGAACAAAAGAAAATAGATACCCAGAAACTTCTAGATCAGCAAGAAAAGTTCTTCGAACAAGTAGTGCAGAAAACAGAAAAACAAATTATTAAATTAAAGGAAGATGTCAAAAAGATTGATGGTTTTAAAGAAAGGAAGTAAACACAGTACGAGATGAAGTAATGTACATCAAGAATGAGATCGACGCAAGAGGGAAGTAGACACAATTAAAAAGGACAGGAATTTCAGTGAAACCACCAACTTTTGATAGACAATAATTCTGGTCTATGTATCGCAGACAGTTCGAAACTGCAGCCTCGTCTAATAGGTGTAACGATGAAGAGAAGGCTACTGCACTCATAGTGGCCTTGATAGGACAAGCTTTGGGAATTCTGCAGATGCTGCAATCAACACCGAAAACAGTTATGCCGGGCGCAGATAAAAACACGGGTGCAGAAATCTGGCGAAAGTCTGCAAGAGTTCGAGACAGATGTGAGAAGTCTGATCCAGTTAGCGTACCCACAGGCACCGAAAGACTTCAGGAGCAATTGGCCGTCCAGCTGTTTATTGATGGACTTAGGTACCCAGAGATCCAGAGGACTCTTCGACTGATGAACTTCAATGGAAGTGGTGATTTTTGGAAGTGGAGACGGCCTTTAATACTTCGAGACCGAAAATTCGAGCAGGGTCAATCAAAGAACCAGACCACCAAAGCGACGTAGCCAATGGGCCCTTCGGACCCTTTGATGTAAAAAAACAGGACATTTTATTAGGGATTGCAAAGTGAGAATACCACCACAATCAAACACATCTGTTAGAACACCACCACAATCAAACTCATCTGCGAGAACACAACCACGTTCCTATTCACCTATGAGGACCAGGGTCATTTATGTCAACAGAATAAGTTGAACTATGGACAGTCTCACCATCAGAGGAAAACTGAACCGAGAAGACATTGTATGCACCATAGACACTGGCGCATCAGTACGCAGTGACATTCTTTGGCCAAAATGTATAAAACCTGCCTCCTCCAACCTTGTGCTTCGAACAGTTGCTGGATATAATGCACCAATAAGAGCAGAGACAGAAGTCACACTCACTCTTGGACGGCTTTACATCGTGGATACAGTATATGTCGCAGATATAGAAGACGAATTCATTCTCGGAATGGACTTAATCAGCGAGTATGGTTTCTCCTTTGACGGTGATCAAAGAACCATGAGATTTGGAGGAGAAGAATTCATTTTGACGACCCCAGCTAAAAGAATAGAACCAGTTAAGTGGCGACGAGGAAAATTATCAGGATCGAAGGGCAGACTCCGACATCGTATTGGGAAGTCCAGAATCATCCTAAGGACATCTATCGTTGGATGAGTATAACTCTGCCAGGGAATTCATCAGATCCAAAGGTGACATCTTTGATTCAACAACAGCATAACAAACCTATTTGGTCCAACACAGGATTAATACTGGCCAAGCTCATCCGATTCTACAACCACCAAGACCACTACCATTTGCAAAACAGCAAGAGGTGGAAAAGCTGGTTAACAAGATGATGGAAGATGGAGTGAATAAAGAATCAGCAAGCCCTTGGTCTGCACCGGTTGTGTTGGTTTCTAAAAAGGATGGATCTACAAGGTTTTGTGTAGACTACAGAAAATTAAATGATGTCACTAAAAAGGACAGCTACCCATTATCCAGGATTGACGACACTTTGACAACATTGGCTGGTTCACGTTGGTTCTCGACACTGGATTTGAAGAGTGGGTATTGGCAAGTGGGCATACATGAAGATGACAAAGAGAAAACTGCTTTTTCAACTGGAAATGGACTTTATCAGCTCAATGTAATGCCCTATGGATTATGTAATGCCCCAGCAACATTCGAAAGCCTAATGGTATTAACACTACGTGGGCTTACGTAGAAAACTTGGCTGGTATATCTCGACGACGTTTTGGTCATGGACGAAACTTTTGAGGAACATCTAGAAAATTTGCGAGAAATATTCCGAAGATTTAGGAATGCCAACCTTAAGCTGAATATTAAAAAATGTTCCTTGTTCCAGAAAGAAGTGGATTTTCTGGGCCACACAGTATCACCAGCAGGCATCCAAACGAACGAGAAGAAGATTAAGGCGATTCTAAACTGGCCAAAACCACAAGATAAACACGAAGTGGGGAGCTTCCTGGGCCTGTGTACCTACTATCGGCGTTTTGTGGAAGGATTTGCTGATATTGCTGCACCCTTGCACAAGTTGACAGAAGACCGAGCCAACTTTATCTGATCTAACGATTGTGAAAGAACATTCAAGAAACTAAAAGCTGCTCTATATTTCAGTCCAAACTTGGGCTTTCCACAACAAAGAGGCCTATTCATACTAGACACAGATGCAAGTAACAAAGGAATTGGAGCCGTACTAACAAAAGTACAGGATGGTCAAGAGAAGGTGATAGAATACTACAGCAAAATAATGAGCAAATCTGAAAGGAACTATTGCGTCTCCAGAAAAGAACTTCTATCGATCATCAAAGCAGTAGACCACTTCCACAAATATCTTTACGGAAGGGAGTTTCTCATAAGGACGGACCATGCAGCCTTGAAGTGGCTACTGAATATAAAGAACCTTGAAGGTCAGGTAGCAAGGTGGATCTAAAATTTGAACCAGTGCCACTTCAAGATCAAACATCGGCCAGGACGTTTACATAAGAACGCAGATATCTTGTCCAGAAGACCTTGTGCGGATAACTGCAAGCACTGTGTACGGGTCGAACGTCACGAAGGAATTGCTAAGATAATACAAATAAGACTGACAACTGAAGATGAATGGACAGCAGCCCATCTAAAACAAGACCAAGAAAGTGATCCCAACATTTTGGACTCTCTACGTTGGATGGAAAGTGGAGCCGAGAGACCTACTTGGAAGGACATCTCCGACCGGGCACCAACATTTAAAGCCATATGGGCACAATGGGATTCCCTTACTGTTGAGAATGGATTGCTGAAACGAGTCTGGGAGTCGGCTGATGGCAAGAAAACAACTTCCCAACTGGTCGTGCCCAAGACAAGGATTAATGAAGTTTTGGAGGAGATATGGAGAAAAATCAGGTGGTCATCTGGGAGTTAATAAAACTTTGGATAAATAAGACAAAGGTTTTATCGGGTCCAATGTCGTGACGACGTAGAAAATTGGTGTAGAAGATGCCCAGTTTGTGAAGCGAGCAAAGGTCATAAAACAAGATCTAGAGGAACAATGTAACAGTACAATGTAGGAGCTCCCTTTGAACGAATTGCCATTCAAGGAAAGAGATCGAGTATGGCTGTATAATTCCCAACGAAAGGAAGGTGTGTCTCCCAAGTTGACACCATCTTGGAACGGGCCATATAAGGTGATAAAAAGGATAAATGATGTGGTTTATAGAATCCAACGCAGTCCTAGAGCCAAGATGAAAGACGTCCACTTAGAGAGGTTAAACCCTTACAATGGCGAGGTTCCGCAAGTGTTTGATCGGGACGATAAAACTTGAGAGGGAGATGATGTAACAAACGGCCCTGTAATTTGTCGGCGACCGAGGATCGAGAGTTTAAAATCACCGAACCCAAGAAAGAAGTAAATTTCGTAACAATATTATTAATATTTTTAAAACAAAGAAACAAAATGACAAAAAAGGTGACATGTATTCAGAAGTAAGTTAATTGATCCCTAATTGGAAATATACCTGGCGTAGGTCGCTTTTGTTATAGTATCGTGTTATTTCACAAAATTTGCTGTTATCAGCAAAATAAATCAATCGAATAAATTGTTGTTTATAGCAAGGGGTAGCTATTACGAACCCATTAACCCATTAACGAACGAATGATTAAAATGAATCTATCACTTCAAAGTCGAAGGATCACAATATTAGGAGTCTACGCCATCAACGACGATGCACTTATTTAGAAAAAAGAGGAATTCTTTGAAAGACTTTTTTTGGAAATAACAAAAATTCGAAACTCGAGAGAGATTATCCTTCTTGGAGATTTCAACCGTAGGACAGGGAAAAAAAGTAACGACAAGGTAGTAGGTCGATTCGGAGAAGACACGACAAATGATAACAGAAACAGACTAATAGCGGTAGCAGAACAGCATAAACTAAAGCTATTAAATGGTTTTTCCAACATCCTTGGATCCACAAATATACATGGACACAAAATACCAGAGATCTTAAATCGATAATTGACTACGTAATAATCGGACAAAAAACTAACTTAAAAGTACAAGATGTTCGAGTATACAGAGGACCGACTTGCGGTAGTGACCACTGTTTTCTCGGATCTAAGATCTCATTCCCGGGAAGGTCAGGCAATGTCGAAGAAAGCTCAGAAAGAGAAAAACCAGAAGATATAACCCAAAAAAGGTATAACCTAACAAGCTTAAACTACGAAAGCGTCAGGCTATTGTATCAAACACGATTAAATGAAAAGTTAGATCAAGAACACTTGAAGACAATAAGCATCACTACCAATATATAAAGAAATGTATCTATGCTGCAGCAAAGGAAGCCTTACGGTTATACGAACCAACCGGATAAAAACCATATTGGTGGGACCAAGAGGTGGAGACACAAATAGAAGTAAAAAGAAAGGCCTACCATAAATTCCTTAACTCTCAAACAAACCAAGATAAAACTCACTGTAAAGAAGCTCAAGCGAAGATCCGTAGATTAATCTTCCAAAAGAAAAACGACGCATGGGAGAGAAACTGTTTGAGATTAAATACCTACATAGCAGGTACTAAAAGCTCCGAGAGCTGGAGAATGCTGAAATCGCTAAGGCAGAACAACAAAAGGGACATAATATCACAAATATTTTTAGAAAAGTGGGACGACTACTTTAGTAATCTTCTTAAAGAAAATAGGCCACATTTTTAAAATAAAGACCAAAATGTAGGATGACAGCATCCCCAATCAGAATAAATCCGACGGATACCAAAAATATGTGTATTTCTCTAAAAAATGAAAAATCCGCTGGACCCGGGAACATTCCGCCGGAATTGTTTAAGTACGGGACGGACAGACTCTTTAAGCATCTCACCAAAATATTTCAAAACTGTGTCAACGGAATGGAAGTGCCTGAAGAATGGAAAACATAGTATATGTCGACTATTCACAAGAAGGAAAGCAGAGACGACTGCGATAACTACAGAGGCATAGCAGTACAGAGTTCGATGGCTCGAATATACGGAAAAATACTCGTCAAAATAATCGAAAATGAATGGTCTACAGTGGATCTTTTTTCTCTCACCCAGACCATAGAAAAGAAAATATCATTTCAACAGAAAGTACACCTACTATATGTAGATCTAAAAAAGGCCTACGATAATATCCCCCAAAGCAAACTATGGGAAGCGCTAGAAAGGACCAATATTAATGTCAACTTAATTAAAGCCATAAAAAACTGTATAGGGAGAACGCAACCAAAATTAAAATAGAAAAAACGGTTTCAAAAGGGTTTAAAGTGGACAAGGGCCTGAAATAGGGATGCTGTCTTTCACCGACGTTATTTAAAATCTACCTGGAACAAGCGTTAAAACCGTGGAAACGGAAGTGCAAAGATATGGGTATCCCACTAAATTACACAACTTATACACTATGTGTTTTGCCGACGACCAAGTGGTTTTAGCCCAGGACTACGAAGACCTAGAGTATATGACCCGAAAGTTAATGAAAGAATATGCCAAATGGGGTCTTGAAGTTAATTTAAACAAAACTGAATATATGTACATAGGCGGGATACAACAAGACCTAGTCCTTGAAGACACACAGCAAAGAATAAAGCATACCATCTGGGAATGTATATTACAGTAGACAGGAATACTGATGAAGCAATAAGGGACTAAATAACCCAGGGACTCAGAGCCGTCAGCCTCTTGAATGGTGTACTGTGGGACAAAAATATATCGAAGTTTCTGACATCGAAGGGCTTTAGGAAGGCCCCTTCCAGAAACTTAAGCCTTTTGCAGAAAAGCGCTGGGCATTCGCAAAGCAAATGTTCTGCAGTTTCAGGGAAATTTTTACAGTAGCGGCAACTATCACTCCCTGTTTTGCCCCTCTTTTGCCCCTCTTTTTAAGGTGATACCTTAGAGGGCAGTGTCCAGTGGGGAGTCACGTCACCAGTTTTAAGTCTTTCTTGCTCAATTTGAGAAGCTGTTTAGCTTTCGTACAACTTGGGGAAAAAATATGTATTACAAGTTCGCATACGAGAAACTGCCGAAAATTATTATTAAGTTTCCTACTCCACCGCTAGAGGGCGTAGTTCACAAGAATAACAAAAAAACATCATTTTTCTATAATAAATGCACAGTAACAGTATCACAAAATTTAAATATTTGTAATCATCAGATCATTTTACGTAAATTTGCTCTAGTACTTTTTCCTCTTTTTTGTAAAATAACTGGTAGAGGTGAATGGGAAAGCTGACTCAATAAAAAAGTTTTAACTTTTGTTCAGCATTACTAATTTTAATAAACTTAGTATCATTTAAAAGGGAATTTAATGCCTAATAAAATATTATACCATCGTTTTATTTCGGTGGTTATACCGATCGCTAGGTGGCGTTGATTGAACAATTGTTTTTAACTTTCTTTGGAAACTTTAATGCGATGCTATATTTTTTAATCATTTACTTAAAAAAGCATGGAATTTCAAAAAAAGGGTAAAAACCGGAAACCGGATTATTATAAAAACGGAAAATGTACTATACAACCTATTGGTATTCACAATTTTGGAAAAATCGCCTGCACATTTGCGGGCACTGTTTAAGTAGAAGCTTAGCCACTTTACTCGCTGAAAGTGGTGGTAGTTTAACCAACTTAAAGCGACACGAAGGATGGAAATCAACCAATGTAGCAGAGGGACACGTAGAAAATTCTTTAAGAAAAAAAATTCACTTAACTTCACAGATTGAAAGGGGCCGTAATGAAATTAATATATCTCGAAAACTATTACAAATTACTAATTCTAAGTTCAACACTGCCGCTTCTTTTAATATCCCCAATAATATTAATATAAGTAATTGTCATAATTGTGTAATTAATGTTTTCATAAGAGTGACTGTTATAAGTAATTGTCTATATAAAGTTCTTACGTTATTATCCATCAATATCCTTTTTAGCATACAAAACGGCTACAGAAAAAATATTGTACGTAACACGATACAAAAGTGATTATACGGGACTCACAGAAAATTCCTACTCATCCCGTAAAATATTACTTTCGGGACTTCTTACGTAAATTACTATTATTAAAACAAATTTATTATCAAATTTTTATTTAATTTATAAATACATTTCAGCAAATAGGTTTTACTTGGGAGATTAATAAAAATAACCAATTATTTTATTGTTACAGTTGAGTTCAGACGTTTTCTTTACACTTCCTACAATTACTGCAGCTCATCTTCATGCAAAAACTTCAAACAAACCTGTATATTTATATCGTGTGTCCATAGACGCCGGACTGAATTTTTGGAAGCGACATTATGACATGACTCACGTATCAGGTATATTGCAACCACACTAACCCTTCGTTACTAACATGTGCATAATAGTACGGTCAATTTAGACATAAAAATAGTGGTCAAATAACAAAAATTTCCGGAGAGCCAAATATTGGTGGCGAGCTGGAGTTTATCATTACAAATAAAGTTTTTAAAATCCCCATCGATCCTATGTGTGCTACAAAAGTTATTCGGAGTCAAAGGTCAAAATTTGAGGTTTTTTGGATTTTTCTCGAAAACGGTAAGTTTTATCAAAAAAAACCTCTAACCAAAGCTGTAGATCTTAAAATTTTCTACATCTTCTCCTAATGATTTTTTTTTCTAAGAGTTACCATTTCTGAGATACCGCGATTCTAAGAGTCACATTATACATGAAAAGCACATATAAGCCACGTATATACATAATCAGGCACTTAGGACAAGTATAAATACCTATTTGTGTTTTTTATATATAATATACTACTACTGCAAGGACTCCAATGGATAAAATTATTTATTTACTGAAACGTGAAAGGGCTCAACAGCGAACAGAAATATATTCTTCAAAAAGTTTATCTGTTTATCCCAAATGCCAAAACTATATTTTATTTTTACATGCGATAACCGGCTACAACACTTCGTCAGCAATGTACAGAAGGGGCAAAACGTCACTATTTAAATTATTCGAAAAAAAAAGATTTGACTGACTGCGCTAAAGTATTTACAAAAATTGATTCCACACCTTAAACAATAATTACGGAGAGAATTTGCTTTCTTCTTGCGATTTATGGAGCTCCTATAATGTATTAGGATCGCCGTGTAATTTTAGGTCCCTTGCTCGTAGGTTTGTTGAAGTTTCGGGAAAACTCTCGTTAATTAAAAAGAACGTTGAACATAAAAATATGTTTAATTTAGTTTAGCAATTCTACATTTTAATGTCGTGATCTTGACCGTCACTGCAAAGTGGAGCAGCAACGACCGATCGAAGTAAAACAATAACACACTATTCTTTTCGAGACATATGATTGCGAAATAAATACGAACGATTAATAAACATAAACATTATTACGTGCGTCTCGCGACACGATCTAAGAGAGTTCAAAGTTATTCCCGTGAACGGTCAACTGAGTTCATTTATTAAACCTTTTTGCATGTTTTCCTGGCTAAGGGCACTACAGCTCCAAAAAAAATTACTTTTATTGATAAATACCGATACTTAACTTTTGTAAAAAATACGCGAAACAAGAAACAAGTACAACTATCATGTCTTCCTCCAACATCGGCATCTGCTATTCAACACTTGTATCGAGTATACTATCAATTTCAAACATGGCTAGGCAATCAACTGAATCCAGAAGACTGGGATTGGAAATTGATAGATAATACTCTGGAACTGATTCAAACTTTACTTCCATCTGCTCCAGAAAAACTCCTCAACACTATTTTTTGCAATTGCAAAAAAGGTTGTAGTGCCAAATATGGCTGTAAAAAAGTCGGGTTGCTGTGTTCTCCAGCATGTACCAATTGCCAAGGTCAGTCTTGCTCAAATGTCCAGTTGAGTACAATAGAGGAAGATTCCAATGACTCAGCCACATTTGAACAATTTATGAACATCCAGCAAGAGGAAGAGGAAGAAGAAAAAATCGAAGAAGACATGACTGTTGAAGTAGACTTCCAAGAGTATGATTTTGATTAAAATATCTAAAGAAATCAAAATAATAGTTAACCCAATAATCAATAGCAATATTAATAATCAATATCAATAATAAGGTAGTATCTAGAACTTGACGGGTATTGTTCCCTTAAATTATTCTAAAATTGTCATGACAGTTAGTGGAGTAGGCACTCAGGGGAAACCACGGTAAAAAAACGCGCCGAGTACAGTACCTCACAGGTGGCGCGGAAATGTGTGCATATCATGTATAATGTGTATATTTTCTGATGTTTTACTTTAGCAGTGTGTTTTATGTGCTCCTGAAGATACTCGAAAATCGCTAGTTTAAACTCATTAATCTAACTACAATTTGGTATCAAAGTGAAGCAAATTTTTTAACCTATCCAATGGTCCTACTCACAGAAGTGCAATACCTGAATTAGAAAAGCCATAACAGATTTCGTCAGTTTTATCAGTAAAAAGAAACTTGATAAAAAACAACCAGGCCAAACCAAAGGATCAAAAAAATCCGATATTTCCATGTGATTCATGCAGAAACTACTACTGTGGGGATTGTTCTGACTTATCAACTACGGAAATACGATGTATGCCACTGCAAAAACGTCTGCTCAAATTCCACTGTGCAAAATGCAGGCAGAACGAAATTATAGATTATTTAAAAAACACTATAACAGACAAAGAAAATATCATACGAGATAAGAACACCATAATACGAATGCTCCAAGAGAAAATGGACAATTTAGAAAAATCACAAATCTCATATGCAGCTGCAGCAGCAAAACCAATATCACCACCACCAAGTCAGATTATAAAAAATATACCTGCAATCATAATAACACCAATAATACACCAACCTACTCAAACAACTAAATATGATGTACAAAAGGCAATAAACCCCAGAGAAATAAATGTACCTATAAACTCTGTAAATACCACTAATGATGGAAAAATGGTCATAAAATGTGCTACAGAGGAAGCTACCCGAACACTTACAACAGAAATTGAAACAAAGCTGAAAGAGAAATATAAAATAGAACTCTCAAAAATGAAGAAACCAAGAATTAAAATAATAGGAGGAAATATTGAAATGAATGAAAAAGAAATAGAAAAATGTTTAAGAGAGCAGAATTCATTCATCAAAGAAACCGACTACATAAAAGTAACATTCATCCTACGAACTTCAAAAGGAAAACAAATTATCTTTGCTGAATGCTCTGGTGAATTATTCTCGAAGATGATGGACGCAAAAAAAGTATTCCTAGGATGGGAGCGAAACCCAGTTTACGAAGACTTAATGATACCAAGATGTAAAAGATGCTTTGCATACGATCACAAGGAAACAAACTGTAGAAACAAAGAATCATGTACATATTGTGGCGGGGAACATAAAATCAATAATTGTCCAAAAGAACAAAAACAATGTTGTAACTGTATAAGATCTGTAAGTAAATATAAGTTAACATATAATACAAATCATGAAGCAAACAGCAGAGATTGTCCAACCTTGAAATACTATACACAGAGATTCAAAAACAGTATTAACTATCATTCAAAATAGCATTTGTTCCTTTTGATACTTTTATTATTCTATATTTGCATATCTCAGATTCGACCTTGGTCAATATATTCATATATTTGTAAATCGTAATGCCAGACATACCAGAAGTATATATTCTAGACAATCTAGAAAATGAAACAAATAAAGAAAGAGAAATGAAATCTGAGAGCATAGACGAGTTCAAAAACAAAATAAAATTATTAAATGGAAATGACAGAACAAACTGCATTCAAATACTACGCTTAAACATCAGAAGTGCCTACAAGCATTTTGATGAACTATTAATTTTCATACAATCCTGTGACCTCTCTAATTGTGACATAATAATCTTGGGAGAAACGAGACTCATTGACCAAACAGAAAGCTTCAGAATACCAGGTTTCTCAACAATTTTCAACAACAGTAAGCTAAATAAAAATGATGGTGTACTGATATTTATAAATGACAAAATTAACTATAAAGTTGAACACAAAAAACTACCACACACTAATATTGTAATAAGTAATATAAAATTTTCAATTAACAACACAACATTCAACTTAATGCCATGTTATAGATCCCCCTCAACAGGAGACAACCAATTCATAGAAGACTTAGAAACCCATCTATCCATCAACGATAAAGAAAATGTAGATATTTTAATAGGCGACTTTAATATTGATATTCTAAATAATGAATCGGCAGCAAGTAACAACTATCTGGCAATGCTTATGTCATTTGGATTCAAGTCATATATCAATACTTATACAAGGATAACTCCTAACTCCAGAAGCTGTTTAGATAATATATTTATTCGACACAACCTAAATGACAAAAAAATAAAATTCAACAATTCCATTATTAACTATAACACCATTGATCATCTCCCAATATTCCTGCACATAACCAGTATCGAAAATTATGTTTCAAAACTAACAAAAATAACGAAAGTAATAACAAAGTTCAATGAAGATAAATTCATGGAACTGATCAAAGATATCAAGTGGGAATAGGTTATATTAATACAAGAACCACAAAAAGCCTGGACACAATTCATGAGCACTTTCAGCAACACATATAAAGAGTGCACAACGATTAAAACAATAACAATAAAAGAACATAAAAAACTTAAGCCATGGATAACTAATGCAATAGAGACAATCTCAAAAAAAACGTAAATAGAAATAATGAAAACTTAGAACTACAAGTGAGTTACAAGAACTATAGAAATAAACTTAACAAAGTCATTAAAGAAGCAAAAAGTAAATATTACTCTGAACAAATTGCCACTAATAACAATATGAAAAAGTTATACAAAATTATCAATGAAGCCACAAATAATAGTATAAGAAAAACTAACAATGACATATCAAATATAACTGATAAAAACAACAAACCCTTTCAGGACGATAAACAACTGGCTGATTACTGCAACAATTATTATGCAAATGCTGGACAAATCATGGCAAGAAAAATAGACAACCCACCCCAGAACTTTGATAATAGCTTTCCTAACATCAAAAACTCAATGTTCCTTAAACCAGTCGATAGAAATGAAATAATAAACCACATAAAAACCTTGAAAAGTAACAGTTCCCCAGGAATAGATGGTATCACTGTTAAACTACTAAAAAAATGCCATGTCTATATACTTGATCCTCTGATACACATCATAAACCTCATTTTTGTCAATGGAGAAATACCTAATGACTTCAAAATATCAGTAATCAGTATCAGTAATAACCCCAATATTCAAATCAGGAGACAAAACAAACATTCAAAACTTTAGACCCATTAGCTTAATCAATACTTTTGCCAAATTATTTGAGAAATGTCTCAAATGTAGGTTAAATGACTACTTTGCAGCAAACAACATTTTGAGCAACAAGCAATATGAGTTTAAACAAGGTGTAAGCACGACAGATGCAATGTTCAATCTTATAGATAACATCAAACAAAATATGGATGATAATAATAAATGCATTGGAGTATTAGTTGACTTAGCAAAGGCCTTTGACACAGTGCCTCATACAAAGCTTCTTGATGTACTTGAACATTACGGAATACGGGGCACTGTGCTGAGAGTTTTTCAAAATTATCTGTTCAACAAACAGCAGAAAACAAAAATAAAAAATGTATATAGTAATCTTAAAACCGTACAAACAGGGGTCCCACAAGGAACTGTGCTTGGACCAATTTTATTTGTGGCCTACATTAACTCTCTGCTCAAAACTCAAATAGACGGCACAGTAATATCATATGCCGATGACACAGTCCTCATTTTTGAGGATAGTACCTGGAATCAACTACGTAAAAAAGCTAAAGCAGGCGTAGCGATAGTTAAACATTGGTTAGATCACAACAAGCTGTCCTTAAATATAAACAAAACTTCTTATATAGCATTCTCACTCACAGATGCAAATCGGCCAAACTTTAATACACTAAAGATCCCGAACACTACACTAGAAATAATGGAAACTGAAAAAGTTAAATACTTGGGTATAATAATCGACAAAAAGCTTAAATGGACAGACTATGTAAATTACCTCACAAATCGAGTACGCAGATTGATTCACAAATTTTTCGAACTAAGAAAATTTATGAATAAAAAGACACTTCTGATAATATACAAGACATTAGTTAAATCAATAATAAAATATGGAATTCTAGTATGGGGAGGACTTTATAACAACGCATTAAACCCGTTGAATGCTGTTCAAAATTTCATACTACGAGTCAGACAGACAGTATCCAACAACTCAATTATACAGTAGCGAAATTCTAAATGTTAGAATGCTATACTTTCATGCAAACTGTGTTTTCATAACCAAGAACCCTCAGCTCAAAAACTACCCTGCCCACTCATATAATACTCGGCAAATTACAAACAAACTACTGACGACACCAAACTGTCATAAAGATGCAAGTTACAGGTTCACAACAACTATTGCACCAACAATTTTCAATACTCTACCGCTGGATATTAAGAACATAAAAAACTCTAAACTATTTTCAAAAAAATGCAAACATTATATTACAAACAACATTATAGAATATATGAATATCTTATAATACCAAAAACTAGTAATCTGATTTCATTCAAGGTATATTAACTTAGTATGTATGTATATATAATAATGACATATGTTAGTATATACTGTAGGTATAATGTATAAGTGTATTAGTGTATAAGTAGAATAGAAAATACACATACAGGTGTGCTGACACCTAGGTGTATATCTAAAAAGCAATGAAATAATATATGAAATGGAAACGATTGATGTAATTATAATTATAATGTAATTGAAATTAAATAAAGTGAAAGTGAATGTGACTCTTAGAATCGCTATAACTCAGGAATGGTAACTCTAAGGAAAAAAATCATAAAAACCATTTTTGTAGAGAATTTAAAATCTACAACTTTGGTCTGAGGTTTTTTTTGATAAAACTTACCGTTTTCGAGAAAACCTTTGGCTCGCCGAGATTTTTTGTTATTTTAAATGTCTATATTGACATAAATAAAAACTTTGCCAACATCGGTCTCCGAGACCAATGTTTAAAACATCTAAAAATTGCCCACTGAAATATACCATAATTATATTTAATTGGATATCAATAAAACAACTTGTCTTTTGCAATATATATATTTTAAAATCAAACAGAACAATTTAAACGTAAAAAAAACTTGAAAATAATATTTTGCTAACTAAACTTTACTAAAATTTACATAAAATATGCCATAAACTAACAAAAAAAAATAACTTAAAAAAAATTTAATTTAAGCAATGATAGTTTGACTAAAACTTTTTAAATCTTATATTGTACTAGTAAAATAAAGCAAATTTTCAAGAAAAATGTTTAAATATATTATTTTGGTTAATAGCTGTTAGTTGCTGCGTTATTATATTATTTTGTGTTTAATTGTGGTAAATTCATTAAGAATGTGTAATTTTTTTGGGTTTTTTAAATACGAAGAGTCAAATTTTGACAGTTTGGATATTTTGTATTGGAATTTTTTTTAAAGATAAAAAGTAAGGTGAGAGTGTTTTCATAGAGATTTTCACTGAAATATTTTCATATAAATGCCATATATTTAAATTTAATTTTAATTTGGTAATACCTACTATGTATTTATTTTTAGTACATACATACATACATAAAGTTACGCCTTTTTTCCGTAGGGGTAGGCAGAGACCACTTCCTTCCACTTGCTACAGTTCTTACACATATCTTTTGCGACCTCTTTGTCGACCTCTACCGACTTGTCCATTCACACTCGCCTTATAAATTTGTTTCGTCAATCTTCCTTCATCCATCCTTTCAACGTGTCCATTTAAGCCTTTTTTATCTATCTTTGTACCTACATCTTTTACACCACAGCGTTCTCTTATCTCACTATTCTTTACTTAATCCAAACGAGTTACTCTGGCTATACTTCCCAGACTACTCATCTCCGCAGCATTAATCCTATATTCATGTTTTTTTTTGCCAAACCCAGCCAGACGTGCCTTTTTTTCCTGCCAACATGGGTTACCAAAATTGCACAAAAAAAAACGTGCCACTTCGACCCATATTCCCTTGTATCTAGTCCCCATACAGCAATTTATCCAAATTTCTAAAAAATATCATTTCCAACGTTGTAAATAAGAATCCGTATTATATAAAAGATTCTCTGGATTTCAGAGAAAGTATTAAAAATACACAAGAATTCTCCAAAATTACAAGCTCATCTCACTAGACGTTGTATCACTGTACACAAACATCCCCACCGCGCTTGCTATCAACATCAAGAAAAAATGGCCCGAAATCACACGGACATTCCACTGAACAAAATTTTAGAAGCTATAAAACTTACTTTAAACTCAACATATTTTTTATTTAATGAAAAAATCTATCAACAGATAGAAGGGTGTGCAATGGGTGCAAGTATTTCTAGCGTCCTAGCACAACTTACTTTAGAAGACCTAGAAGAGACAGTTATAAAAAATATTGACTTCAATTTACCATTTTTCTACAGATATGTAGACGATTGCATAACTGCAGTCCCCGAAGACAAAATTGATTACGTTTTAGCTACTTTCAATAACAACCACGAAAAATTGCGATTTACAGTAGAAGTAAAATCTGAAAATAAGATTAACTTTCTGGACATAATTTTACACAAAAAAAATTACTCAATACGAACTGAATGGTATACCAATGAAACGTGGTCTTCTCAATACACCAACTTTAATTCTAATCATCCGTTAGCCCAAAAAAATCCGTAATAATTGGATTAGCTGATAGAGCTATCAAATTGTTAGACACAGAATTTAGAAAAAAAGCTATCGTCAAAGCCAAGACCGCATTGTTAAAAAACAATTACCCTCCCAAACTAACAAACTTAATCTTCAAACACAGAATCAATCTTTTTCATAATAGCTTATCCCAGCGTTTCTCAAACTGTGGGGCTCTAAACTAGAGGGGAGAGTAGGTTGCGGTATCTTCTCAGAAGACCCCTCACTTAGCCTGTCGTTTCGTGCCTGATCACTGTAGTGTGTATCAAGCTGAAATGACAGCTATAACCGAGGCAGCTATCTGGATACTCCGCAACGAACAAAAGTTCAGCGAGATATCCATTCTTTGCGACAGCCAGGCTGCTATCAAATCACTGAACTCAGTATACTTGACCTCTAGGGCAGCGGTGCAATGCCGTACCACCCTGAATGAGCTACGAACTAAGTATAGAGTTCATATTGCCTGGGTACCTGGACACAGGGACATACCAAGCAACTGTAAGGCGGACAAGCTAGCAAGAAAGGGCACCACCCTCACAGCTGTATCTGTCTCATCCCAACAAGGAGAACCAATTGCAAACTGCCGACTTCTTTTGGTTCTTTTGGCAAAGTGGTTCAAAAAGCCACCTTAAGGTGGCAAAATGAACCCACATGCACATCATCGAAACAGATCTGGCCTAAACTAGATCTACATCGAACAGGATGTCTTAACTTTAACCAGGGAGTTTCTGTAGAAGCTGTCACGATGAGGACATAATATACTAGGGCAACCGGACTTTGATGATTTAACTGATCTCAGCTCAGTTAGCATCAAGGACCTTACACTTTTTATTAAAAGTTCCAATGGTTCTCACGGTAGAGGGGGATGGCACTGCCGTCCATCACGGTTTCATAACGGGCTAAAGGCACAAGTGGGTTCCATCCGAACCGCCGTTTTAACCTAACCTAACCTAACCATTCCCTATATAAAAGGGTTGTCTGAACAACTTTATCACCTATTTTTAAAATATGATATCACTATGGCTTTCACGGGTCACAACCTACTTAGTAACAACTTCAGCAAACTAAAAACTCAACTTCCAAGAAAGAAAAAGTCACATGTAATATATGAAATACCATGTAAAGATTGCACAGGTGTATACATAGGGCAAACAAGTCAATACTTGGCCTCAAGGATTTAATCTCATAAGTATGACAAAAAAATCAAACTGCTCTGTCCAAAAATGAATCACAAGATAACCACAAATTCAATTTTGAAAAGAAAACATTTTTAAAAACAGAAGTACACAAACGTAAACGTGAAATCTACAAAGCGATAGAAATTAAGAAAAATATAAATTCAATTACCTAATGACAAAAAAGATACCAACCTAATCAATAAACGTTATAACAACCTTATATAAACTACTAAATGTTCCACCCACAAAAGCAAAACACCCTGGTACAAATCTAAAGAAAAAATCATTGTTTACCTTAATTTACAATATATATATATATATATAGATGGAGCTAAAGAAGTTTTACTTCAGTCGTGTGGTCTAAAGCAGGGTTTCTCAAAGTGCGGTATGCGTACCACTGGGGGTACGCCATTGAGTTATAGGGGGTGCGCGATAAAATGTACGTAATGGCGGCTTCTTAGCTGATTGGTACCTGCGGCAAGCGTGACGCTGCGTGGTCGACTAAAAATTAAGTTCTGGAATACGTGCTTAAAATCAAACGTCGTAGAATGTTCTTTCTTTTTTCTTTTTTTTAGTGACCAACACCTTATCATTGCATGCCTTATTCTTGATCTTTCGCAGCTCTTTGATAAACTGAAAAGGTATTGTTGGAATCAGTCGATTACAACACATCCTTTGATCTTTCTTTATTTCCATTTAAATCATTCTCGAGCCTTTCCTAACCGCCAACGTGTATAAATTAGCAACTAACTGTAAAAAATCACAAACAGTTATAAACCACTCCCCTTCATTCGCGATGTCGCTAAAAGAGAAGTATTTTAGTGTTAAATAAAAATCTTTAAAATCCAGCTAATTGCGATTTTAAACCAGTCCACTAATTATAGAAGTTGAGTATAAACTCCTCCTGTGTACGAAAAAGGGAATTACAAAACCCAGATTGCTACAGGTACTTTCCAGATATTGGTAATGATGAAGATATGATTCGAAATCCATTCATGCTCACAACTGAAAGCATTATTGATGATTTGAGCATTAAACAACATAAATCATTGTTGGAAATGTCCACAGATCAAACTTTTTAAGCTAAGTTTAAAGATATATCTTTATTTGATTTTTGGTTAGCAAAAAAACAATAATATCATGAGATTTCCCTTAAAGCGGTGAAATTTCTTTTGCCCTTCGTGACAACTTATGTGAGAGAGTGGGTTTTCACACCTGGTCATGATAAAGACGAAATACAGGAATCGACTGAACGCTAAATATGAATTAAGATTGAATTTGAGCAAAATTTCTCCGAGAATTGACTTTATTTGCGACAAAAACCAAGCCCACCCACCACATTAATTTAAGTACCTATGTTATATTTTAAATTGTTATTTGTTTTTTAAAGAAAAATAAAAGATCAATAAACACCTATTTGTAGCTTTTTTGTATTTTTTAATGAAATGCCTAACTATAGTAAGTAATTTTTTAAAGGGGTTCGACATGGTCTTAAATGTCTAATAGGGGTTCGTGGAACAATAAGTTTGAGAAACCCTGGTCTAAAGTACACTCGTTTATTTAAATTTTATAGTCTAACAAAATTATATTTATTTTACTATTTTAGGAGCTTCTCACTGCGACGAACTAGGATATTTATTCAATGTGGCGTTTGCTGCTGATAAAATGAAGAAAGGAGTAACCGAGTTGCTAGCAGTTAAACGTTTTGTAAAATTATGGACTAATTTTGCTAAATACGGTAACCCAACGCCTAAAGGAAATGACTTAAACGTCACCTGGAAACCGGTTGAGTTTAATATAAATTACTTAGACATCGGAGAAAGTCTTAGAACGCTAAGCAATCCTGCCCTGGATAGATTGCAAGTTTGGAAAGAAATTGGGGAACTTTAAATTATTATTTATATAAAATTTTGGCTTTTGTATTTTTTAAATAAACATTATCTTAATTAAAATGTTTGTTTATAGATAATCTTCGAAAAGAATACAATTTAAGATTTGATATTTTATTGTGTATTCTGGTTGTAAAAGTTTTTAAACTGGAATCAACCACTTACTGCATGATTTATTTATTTTTAAAAAAATTTGACTATTTTTTGGCAGTAAAGCAGAAAAAATAGTAAAAAAATGTATAATAAAAAGAACAGGCTTTATGAACAAAGAAATTATATGTGCCATATACAGGGTGGCCAACCGAAAGCGAAACAGAGCCATTTGAAGGAACTTCGTCAACATTTTAGAAAACCGCTCAGACCGGTCAATTTTTTATTAAAGGGGGAAACTCTTTTGCGGTATTTTTGACTCCACTACTTTCAACCCTAAGCCAGAGTAAAAATTACCCCAAAATTTTTAAATGGCCTTGTGGGTCGAATAAGATGTTTTTCAAAAGCTCTTACAATAGTCTTTAAATTTTAAAATTCCGTGTGAAAATAATCCACAGTATGACAAAGATCATTTTTATTTTGAATAGGACGGTTGTTCGTCAGTATTTAGACCAACGTTTTCCACGGCATTGGATTGGGAGAAGAGGCAGCATTGAATGGCCTCCACGATCGCCAGATTTATCGCCGCTCGATTTTTTTTGTGGGGACATCTGAAAAGTAAAATCTATATAACACAACCAGCGTCGTTGAAAGATTTGCGTCAAAGAATTGTTGACGAGTGCCGTCGAATTACTCCGGAAATTTTTCGGAATGAGCGTAAACGTTTTGAATAAAATCTTTATTATTGCAGGCGGTCATCAGTTTAAACATTTAATCAATGAAGTAGTAAGTAAGCAACTAAAATAATTGGAATTTTAACATGTAATTTTTTTCAAAGTATTGGGAGGAAATGTAAAATTTAAAGAAAGTGTAAAGAAAATTGTCTGAGCTTTCAAAAGACATCTTATTTGACCCTCAAGGCCATTTAAAAATTTTGGGGTAATTCTTACCCTCGCTTGGCGTTGAAAGTAGTGGAGTCAAAAATATTGGCAAAGAGTATCCCCCTTTAATCAAAAATCGACGGGTCTGAGCGTTTATCTAAAATGTTAACAAGGTTCCTGCAAATGGCTGTTTCGTTTTTGGTTGGCTCGCCTGTACGGTACTTTATGTAGCCCAAGTACAAAGAAAAAAACTGCACCTTTTAAAGTAAACATAAAACAAAACCTTACAGCTAATTATTATGAACTTGCAAAAAACAGTTCCTGCCTTTATTACTGCATAAATAAATTTGACACTTTTTGCAAAATATAAATGTTTATGAATCACAAACAGGATATTTACATCTCTGTCTTGTATCAGCTCAAATTGGAAAATTGTTCATTCTGTCCAGCCGAACACCTGCTTATACAGTATTTGACACAGGACCACGTCCTTTCTTTGTATTCTCAAGAAATAGCAAAAAAGAGTATCATTTTGAAGTCGACTAAAGAAATATTATGATTATCCGCTTTCCGTCTCCTAAAGATCCAAGCAATTACACAAAGATTATTATTATTATTATTACATGATACGGGCAGAGGATCAAGTCCTGTTTTGCCCATAATAAGTTACAGATAATAAATAAAACATTAACTGACACTAAGCCTAAAAAACAAAAAATGAAAAATATAGGTGTCTAATTGATTTTACATTTTCTGAATTAATTATTTGCTGAGGTAGACCATTCCAAATATCAAAAATTCTGCTACTTATAAAGTTTTGCCTGTAACGATTTCTAAAAGGATCTTTCTTCAGCTTTAAGGAGCGCCTTCGGAGACGGTCGTCTAAATGGAGGGAGAAAGCTGCTTGAAGGTCGCCGAAGTTGAATTTCAAAATTCGAAAGGAAATTATAAGGTCACCTCGGAGACGTCTTTCTTCGAATGTTGCAAGGTTTGCCATGAATCTCTCGTCGTACGTAAGTCTAACACGGCCAAAAGTCAATCTGGTTGCGCGTCTTTGTACTTTTTCCAGCATTTCACGATCTGGAACTAAAACTGGATACCTCGAAGGCATGGTGGGATTTCCGTAGAGTTTCGTGTTGTCAGCGTAAGCCGAAATTGAGCTTGACAGACAGTATCGAAGATCACTGGAATATGCGATGAAAAGTAAGGGTCCAAGAACGGAACCTTGTGGAATACCGCTAGTTACGGGTCTTCCCTCGGAGAGTTCTTGTCCAACTCAGACTTTGAATAACCTGTAAAAGGCTTTAGAAAAGTCAAGGTAAATTATGTCTTAAGGATGTCTGTCGTCGAGTTCTTTGGACCAATCGTTGGTACAGTGTAGTAAATTGGTTAAGGTTGATAGACCCTTCATGAAACCATGTTGGAAGTTTGGGATTACATTTTCCCGCAACAAAAAGTTGACCATTTGGTCGGTAACAATGGATTCCATTATTTTGGAGACAATGGGTAAGAGGCTTAGGGGATGGTAATTATTAGGATCCAATTTATTGCCTTTTTTAAATATTGGAGTGACTGATGCTAATTTCCAGGTTGGCGGAATACAACCTTCCGAAAATGAGGAGTTCATGATTTTGGACAGCGGATATGATAATGTGTGAGCACATTTTTTAAGAAATAATGCAGTCAATCCGTCTAGACCTGGGGAGGAATCGGTTTTAAGATGCAACAGTTCTAATTTCTAATTGAACCCTACCCTACACCAAACCGCGTCAGTTCAACATGCCACCTCTTATACCCACTTACAAAGAGAAGACGGTAAAAATCCACGTTGATGCAGCTCAGTTTTCAAAGAAAAGATGGTAAATCGCGCTATGAATTGCACGTCCACGTTGATGCAACTCAGTTTATGACTGCAACATACCACCGAACCACTAGGCGGTAGTTAGTTAACTGTTTAGTGCGAGTACTGCATTCGTAGGTATCTTTCGGTTAACGGTATTAGTTAAAAAATTCAAACATAACAAAAATTAATAAAACTTGACCTTCTAATTTTTTACTGCATTATTCAACATAACGGCAAATATTCCACAGACTGACATCGGTTTTTTCTAGGAGTAAAAAACATCCTTTTAATGCTAACTTACAAAGCTGCTTAATAAAACTGACATCAATATCAAACTTTTATTGAAGTTTTAACCGAACAATGCAACATAAAACAAATTTGAAAACAATAACATTGCATTTATACTACAAATATGAACTGAACAAAAATTACATGTTTAGAAAATGCCAAGTACGTTTTAATAAAATAAAAATAAAATTCTACAAAATTAAATGACTATTAGAACCAATACAGCACTCGATATGTATTAAAGAAGTGTTTGTTAATAATTACAGTTGTAACTGCGCTTGTTATTTGCTTGGATTTCACGTTCTTTAATATTATTCCGAATGCAAGGTTAATCAAACTAAAAAGTTTTTGGTATAACATTCCGAAAAACTCTCAGATAAAGCCATTTGTTGCATCTACTAAACAAACTTTAAATGATTAAGAACTCCAAAAGATATAAAATTAAATGTTCCAGCACAAAAATTATAATTAAATATTAATAATTATTCGGTGGCTTGTCATAATCTCTTGTATATATCAGCGATAATGGGGATTTATGAAAAGACCGTTTTAAGATTTTTTTTTGAAACTTGCGTTAAAAATATTTTATTATAATTTCTTACAATATATTTTTCATTTCAATTCATACAACACTTCCTAATATCATATCATATGTTTTATTGAGTACAAATACAGTTATATATCACGAGTTAACGAAATGGTATCAGTCACTATCATTTTATTAAAATATCAATTTTAACAATAACACGCGTTTACACGATTGAAAAATAGGGAAAAACAATAAAACATAATAAATGTACTTTCAAAATAGACAAGATGCGCCAAAATTGTAGTTGCTATTATTTGACTTTTTTTGTGTGTTGGAGCGTATTAATTTTTTAATTTAATTAATTTTAAAACTAACATACGGGGTTAAAGGTAATGGAAAATCTTATGCGCAGCAGTTTTAAATTTACCGCCACTTATACGTTTAACTATACTATCACACCTCTACATGCTGTTAACCAAAATCATAACCAACCGCATAACAGGCAGCTCAATAATACTATGCGACTAATATCAGAGACAATTAGGAGCACCCCAACACAATGGCTCCCGTGCTAAGCCACATCCCGCCCCCACCACTAAGAAGATCAAACGCTTTATGCAGAGAGTTAAGAAAGATCATGGGAAATCCGCACCTCCCACTGCACCAAGACGTGCCAAGTCTAATAAACAGATTGAAGTCTAGACACCCTCCTGTTTCAACTGCCATAGGACTCTCGGAGAACAACTTCGACGTCACTCAGGAGCGGAGACGAGATTAGGAGCTGTTCGATGGCCCAGAACAACAGGGCCTAGCGTGCATCGAGAATCAGCCACCTGGGCACAATCTCCCTCGCAGAACTTGGACCGCACTGAACCGCCTAATAACCAACCACGGTAGATGTGCAGACTTTCTTTACAAATGCCAAAAGATCCCCCCCCTCCTCACAATGCAACTGTGGACATGAAAGACAAATCATCCGCCATCTCCGCCAAGAATGCCCACTGAGAGCTTGCGAGGGAAAGCATCAAGACTTCTTGACTCCTACACCTGCGGTCATATACTGGATCAATAATCTGGACATAAACTTTTGACAGCTGAATGCCGTAAAACAGCTATAAAGCTAAACTTTAACAACACTATTTTATTTTTTAATAACATATATATGACTAAGTCTATTTAAGTTGGTGCTTGTTTGCTACATGTCTGTATTGTTTAATGTGCTTGCGTTTCTATACAAATATGTTATTTTTATATGATGTGATTGCCATACGATAAATAAATAACAAATAAACTCGATTTCTACCAGCCTGTCGAACAGGCCGGATTCAGAAAGCACTTTAGCACCACAGACCACCCACACACCATAAGAACACTAATAGAGAAGTGCACCGAGTATAACATACCGCTCCATGTGGCTTTTGTAGATTTCCAAAAATCATTTGACTCCATCGAAATATGGGCAGTGTTAGAATCCCTAGAAAACGAAAGTATTGAGTCAAGATATACGAACATCATAAAGAACATTTACGAAAATGCAAGCATACAAATAAAACTGGACGAAAAAACAAAAACAAACCCCATAAAACTGCAACAAGGAGTGAGGCAAGGAGACACTATCTCGCCCAAACTATTCACCCTTGTCCTGGAAGACATTTTTAAGAAATTAAAATGCGACACCAAAGGTGTAAACATCGACGGAGAGTATACTTAAATCATCTCAAATTTGCGGATGACATAGTCTTAATAGCAAACAATCTGCAAGAATTAAACGAAATGCTACAACTAAATGACGTATCCGCTACTGTAGGCCTTAAAATGAACTATAACAAAACAAAACAAAAAGCCAAGAACAAACAAACATAACAATACAGAACTATATTATAGAATGTGTACTTGGGTCATGACATCAGATTAGGGAAATCAAACCAGGGTCCTGAAAAAAAAAGAAGAACACAACTAGCATGGGCTGCTTTCGCCGGGGTCCCCCACCCTATATCTTTTACACATCAACGACCTCTTGAAAACCACCACGAACCGTTTCGCAGACGACAGCACACTTGTCTGAACTTTCACATCCTATCGATCACTTTTAGTGAATGATACAAATAGACTCAGGCAGAAACAGGTTGATTCCATCAATAGAGATCTTGAAGCAATCGTCGAGTGGGGACTCAACAATCTTGTTTAGTTCAACGCCCAGAAAACACAAAGCGCCACGTTTTCCAAGAAAGTGAATTCCTCAAATCATTCCATCACAATGTCCGGAAAAACCCTTGAATCAAGTCCCTACATCTCGATTTTGGGAGTCACGGTATCTAATAATATGTCTTGGCATTACCATGTTGCTAACATCGCAAATTCAGCAAGCCAGAGGCTAGGTTTTCTGTGGAAAGCTAGAAAGGTTTTTACACCTGATCAACTGTTGACGACGTTACAAGGCTCAAATCCGACCTCTACTGGAGTATTGCTCGCACATTTGGAGTTCAGCACCAAGGCATTCTCTTCGTCTTCTAGATTCCATTCATAAAAGAGCCATTCGGTTGATAACCAGCTCAACTCTCACAGATACCCTTCACCCACTAGAACATAGAAGAAGAGTTGCAGACCAGACATTACTCTACAGATATTTCAATGGCAGATGCTCCAGAGAAATAAAAACTCTTGTACCACCACTGGCCACATTCGGCCGAAGAACTCGGCACGCTGATCAGTTTCACCCATTTACTCTCAAGATTGACACTACAAGGACCAATCTCCATCAAGAATCCTTCTTTTACGGGGCTGCTACAGAATGGAACAAGCTTCCAAAATCAGTTTTTCCTTCTAATAGTCGCAGTGCGGGCCGTCCGCGGCCTACCCTTTTTGCAACTATTTTCAGTAAAAAAAAACTTACATATATCCTGAAAAATAATTCTATTCCCATTAACCTAAAAAGAAAAGTAAACCATACTTGCATTTTACCGGTGTGCACCTAAAGAGTACAGACCATGTCCCTCACTAAAAAGTCTGCTAAAAAATTAAAGACAACCCAAATGGCGATGGAACTAAAAATGCTTGAAATATCACTAAGAGACAAAATTAGAAACACCGATATAAGACGTAAAACAAAAGTCAGGGACATCGTGGAGGAAGTAGCAAAGATGAAATGGCGATGGACTGGCCATATAGACAGATGAGAGGACAACCGATGGACACGTAGAATACTGGAATGGAGGCAAAGAGACAACAAGGAGCAAGGGATTAACTCAAAAAAGATGGGTGGACGACATAAGAGCAGTGGCTGGCAAGCAGTGAATGAGATTTGCGAAAGATAGAGAAAGGTGGAAACAATTAGAAGAGACCTACATCCAGGAATGGATGGATAATTGTTGACAAAGAGAGAGGGAGACACGTTTAACGAACCTCATGTTCGTTCTTTCCAGTAGAGATGAATTTTTATTGATAAGGACTGCTTTCGGTGAAATCAGTCGGAATAAATGTTAAAAACACACGACGATTGCCGAATAACCCTGCTTGAGGGTAAACAAAGAAGTACGCGCGAATATTTTTAAGCGGGAATAAGTAATCACGTAGAAGGGGTGTTATAACCAGTTTTATTTTTAGTTGTTAGTAGTTGTATGAGTGCGTGGGTGTACGGGTGTTTTTTGTTACTGTTTGTAAAGGGAATTTTTCCTTGAGATTGTGATAGAAAATCACTAGAGCCAGCCCTCGCATTTTAACGAATTTATTCTGGTTCTGAGGCTGTCACTGGTTGCGTTTTATTGCCAGCGGTTGATATGATTTTCATACATTGCAGATGCAAAAACCGACTTTAAACAGTTTTACAAGAAGTATGTGATGCACAAATAGGTTTTGAAGGTGGCGAGTCGACTTTAAAAAAAGTACCTACTATTTAAATTAGGTTTTCGGTAGCTGGTGAACAACCAGAGGGACTTTACTACGTAAATAACAATTAAATTGAAGTGGTCAAGAGATTTATAATTTACAATACTGAGCGTAATGTAACGATGGATAATTGGTTTACCAATCACCATTCAGTTCTTTATCTAAAACAAAACAAAAAAATCTGTTGCAGGGATTTTGAAAAAAAAATAAGCCACAAATACACCACATGAACTCACGAATATTTCAAACCATCCCATATTTTCTGGTGTATTTGCCTTCCAAAAGGATTGTACGATGCATTTTACTGACACAATAAATAAAGAGACAGGTGACAAGTGCACATCCGAAATTATTACAGATTACAACGCAACGAAGGGTGGCGTAAACACACTTGATAAAATGTGCGCGAGATACAATGTGGCAAGAAATACCAAACGGTGGTCGACGGTAATCTTTTATTCTTTGCTGAATATAGCAGGGATATAAAAGGATATAAAATAACGTAAAAAGTAGAAAATCTCATGGAGCTGGAACTCACAGAACCGCAGAATAAAAGAATGCAGACCAACAACGTGGAAAATAGAAACGGTCCGGAAACTAAAAAATATTATGCATACCATAATTAGAGAACACTGTTATCTTTACAAATTTATTCCCTGAACACAATCCCCTTCATTATTTTGATAAAAACGATTGTCTATGGGGACAACTTTTCTATTATGTATTTGTCAGTAAAACAAATGTTTATTTTAAAATGTTGAAGTGTAAATATTAAAATAAAATGTCAATAATAAAAAGCTACTACAATTGTTTGGCCGCTTGTCCCGGTTTTGAATAGTACAAAAAATGTTGTGACATATTTTGGGCACTTGCATAACAGTTATAATGTGTATTTGGTATTCAATGCATGAAAGAAAATCATGATTAGCCGCCCCATGACGCTTCACGATTATTAAAAATACTTTCTTGCAGCTACTAGGTCTGTGTTGCTAATTACCACATGTGTGTTTCTCGGATTTCGCTGATAATGTGAGATGCTCTCTGAAGTGCCTAAAAGTAAAAATATATAACATACAATAAGAATTATCAAATAAAATATTCTGTTGTAAAGTAAGGGTTAATATATATATTTGGTTTTCAACAAAGGTATTATAATACAATATATAAGATAAAAAAAATTTATACGTCTTTGGGATTTTCAGTTTTTAATATTCAACATTTTTACGATATTACAAACGGCTCTCTCAGAAAAATAGTTACTCACTATATTTAATATATCAAAGACAATGATCAACCTGAGGATAACAAACCAATGAGAAGCGACAGCTTTGTCGGCACATTTAATGTTTGTGGGATCGATTTTCGGTAAACCTTAAGGTAGTTGTCATGGTGTAAGGCATTACTTAGGAACGCTTATTACTGAAAACAAAGACTATACCGCAGAAATAAAAACCAGAATTGAAAAACCTTCGACCGCGTCTGGCACCAGGCATTGTTAAGCAAATTATCTGCATACGGTCTCCCAACCAAATTGTGCCGATGGCTCATGAGCTTCATGCAAGATCGCTTCTTACATGTGGCAGTTGATGGTACTTCTTCTGATGCGTTGAAAACAAATGCCGGGGCCCCCAGGGTTCCATCCTGTCCCTCACACTATTTCTTTTACACATCAACGACCTCTTAAAAACCATCACGAACCCCATTTATAGTTTCACAGAGGACAGCACACTTGTCTCAACTTTCACATCCTATCGATCACTTTCGGTGAATGATACAAACAGACTCAGGCATAAACACGTTGACTCCATCAATAGAGATCTTGAAGCAATCGTCGAGTGGGGAACCAAAAGTTCAACGCCCAGAAAACACAAAGCGCCACGTTTTCCAAGAAAGTGAATTCCTCAAATCATTCCATCACAATGTCCGGAAATACCTTTGAATCAAGTCCCTACATCTCGATTTTGGGAGTCACGGTGTCTAATAATATGTCTTGGCATTACCATGTTGCTAACATCGCAAATTCAGCAAGCCAGAGGCTAGGTTTTCTGTGGAAAGCTAGAAAGGTTTTTACACCTGATCAACTGTTGACGACGTTACAAGGCTCAAATCCGACCTCTACTGGAGTATTGCTCGCACATTTGGAGTTCAGCACCAAGGCATTCTCTTCGTCTTCTAGATTCCATTCATAAAAGAGCCATTCGGTTGATAACCAGCTCAACTCTCACAGATACCCTTCACCCACTAGAACATAGAAGAAGAGTTGCAGACCAGACATTACTCTACAGATATTTCAATGGCAGATGCTCCAGAGAAATAAAAACTCTTGTACCACCACTGGCCACATTCCGCCAAAGAACTGCTTAACTCTTTCGAAATGTGGATACATAGAAAAATCTCGTGGGTAGATCGAATTACTAACATCGAAGTGCTAAGAAGAATCGGTAAACAAAAAGAAGTTAAACGTACAATTAAAAGGATAAAGCTACAGTATTTGGGACACATAATGCGCGGCGAAAGGTACAGCCTCTTACGACTAATAATGCAAGGAAAAATAGAAGGCAGAAGAAGCATAGAAAGGAGACGAAATTCATGGCTAAAAAATCTGAGAGAATGGTTTGGTTGCAGCTTCAAACAACTTTTTAGAGCAACTGCCTCCAAAGTTGCGATAGCGATGATGATTGCCAACCTCCGCAGCGGAGATGGTATTTAAAGAAGAAGAAGAAGAAGAAGGCATACACCGTCAGGAAAATTTTAAATTTTTGTATACTTATTAAGGACAAGATTACCCTTAAAATTTGAAGTCAATTGACCTCCTCTAACCTGAGAGAAACTCAATTAAAAATTGGGTAATTAACATGGAGAGTATACGCTCTCGCTGTAGTTTTTTACCAGTTAATAAGTTCTAGAAAAAAACTAACTGTCAGAAACTTTTAACAAACTTATAAAACACTATGAATTCTCATATCAATCTATACTGTACATCGAATCTTCTCCAATATATCAACTAGTGGGGCATAAGCGACGTTGCCGTGTTAGAACTTTTAAAAGTATGTGGAAGTATTAGTGTATGCATACATATGAAAACTGTATGGGTAACGCGTCTCCACAGGTGCAGTTTTGCATAAAAATTATGACTCACTTCCCTACAAGCTTGTATAATTTTACTGCACATATAATCTAAAATTTTCTGACAATATTGTACCACAACAACTACCTTAAATACATTACACTGCGAGACACGAGATGAGCATCAGAATTGGGTTGGAATGTCTAATACACTGCTGAGCTACCGATACTTGACAAGGTCAAATTTATAATAAATATAAGATATTATAAATCTTGCATACATTTTTTGTTTTCAAGGGAGAGTTCAAAAGTTCTTGCAATAGGCGGACTTACTTTGTACTTTGTACTCTAAGCACGGGTCGCTAACTTAACATAATTTAATTCGAGTCAATCCACTTTGTTGATAAACAATCGATATTATTGTAAATTACTCTCATGTCGAAATACAAATTACTAACAAACACGAATAGTTACAATAATTTAAACTTGGAACTTAAACTGGAACGAAAATATTTGGTAAGGAAATCAAAACGTGCTATTAGAAAACAACACGTGTAGCACGAGGAGCGCTACATCCGCTAAATATACAAGCTCTCGATAGCACCAAAAAGACCATTCACATTCACTATTCATTATAATTGAGATTCCATCAATTAGGAACACTTCTTATATATTTTAAATGTTAAATAATTTATAACTGAAACGTAAATAATCATGATCATTTGTAAATAAAAATGCATGTCAAGAAGTTACCGGCAGTTAAACGTAAAATACGACATTACTATAATAAAAGAATAAAAACCACCCCGGAGTTTTATTCCATTCCATTCTAGTCAAGAAACATCTCTACACCTTAATTTTTGTCAAATGTATGCTCAAAACAGCCTTTTGTCGCTTCTTGTTAGTTTGTTATTGTTTGACCCAACTACGTGATTAAATAATTGGGATTTGTATTTCACACACAGCGTTCTCTTATCACTCTTGACTTTATCCATTAGTCACTGACTCATCAGAGTCTCATACTACTCATCTTTGCAGCATTGATCTAACTTTCATGCTTCTTATGCCAAACCCAACATTCACTACCATACATAAGTGTAGGGACCAGCACACTTCTTTATGCACTACCAGTCGTGCCGTTATTGATACGTTTTGGCTGTTCATTAAGTTATACAGGGCCCCATTCATTTGTTTCTGTGGCGGACATACCGCCCAATTGGAGGTGCAATAAAACTCTAGAATTTATTTGAGAAGCAGACACACTCGCATTTATGATCGAGTCCTGTCTGCTGGTTTATGATAGGGATAAGGTAATCTTTCGGTCAGTAGGCACTGTAAAAATATAAGGCGTTGCAGCCTTTGTAACGGGCCTATCGAGCCGAAGATAATGGAAAACCCTACGCGGGTAAAAATAGTTGTAGACCTGGTAGGGTAGAGTATCCGTAGCTTAGCCATTAAGAACATCAGTCGATTAACAGACATCATTGGGTGCACACAGTATCGTCCTCCTGCCAAAACTTTATATTAAATCATTCCAGTTAAATGTATTTGTTATAATTCAATCACACCCTTAGGTATTGGTCTATTTACCAGTTTCCCTGCCAACACCCTTCACTCAATGTCACAGTCATACTTTCCGTAAACTTTGAACCCAAGTATACAAACTCATTCACTTGTTCCACTCTTTCTCCTTCAATCAGCACCCCGCAGTTTGTCATGCTTTCTTCTCTTTTAAAAACCATTACTTTCATCTCTCTTACATTTACATTTATTTTCCAGAAATTAATTTATTATTATGAATTCATTGAAACTATTAAATTGGCGAAAATTATTAATAAATTGGGTTAGGTTGTGTTATTGAAATGAAGATATGCTATGATCTCAAAGTAACAATAACTTCACTTAACCGATACGAAATTTGAATGGTGGACACGATATTTACTAGACGAAAATCTACAAGAGACTAACTAAAGCCAATTTAATTTTGCATAGTGATTATAAAAAAATATTTTAATAAGGATTAATTGAAAAAAGAGTAATTACCAAAAATAAATCATTTATTTAAGTTTTAGAATTCCTACCTTAAGCATATCGGCTGCTTCACGACGTCTCTGAGCAATATGTTCAGATTCATCCAAAAGTTGATCAGCATTATCAGCTTTATAAAGGTGCGTCACTAGCTCAGACTGCAAGTTATCTTTAACGAAATTCACTAGAAAATGCATGACCGCTTTGGGCACAGTATCCTGGATAGATTTCCGTACTATGTAGAAATATGAGTTTATTAATCGTTCTGAAATAAATACCAAACGATTAATTTAAAAAGGGTTAACTAAATGTTTTTTTATTTAGTTAACCGGTACGCCAGCCGGCCTTCTTTCGCCCTTTGTTTGCAAAGCGCAGACTCGAGTCGGCGCAGTAGCGACGGTCGTTCAACAGTATTGTTCCGACAAGTACATCAGAAACAAATTGAGTAAAAATACAGAGATTAGTTGCAGTACTACGTGCTTTGATAAAGCCATGTTGACAATTGGACAGTGAAGAACGAACATGATTATAAATCATATCTGATAGTATAATTTCAAGTATTTTGGAAAAAAACTGATATTAATGTAATTGGACTGTAATTTTCAACACTTATTACTTTTCCAGACTTGAATACAGGGCATACTTTTTCCATATTTTAGGGAAGTGGCTATTTTTTATGGAGTTATATATAATCCCTAGCGGCATCAACAGGCTATTTATTAATGATTTAATAGTTTTAGCTGGAATTCCATCAGGACCACATGACAACTTATTCTTCAGTTTTTAGTAGCTTTAATGATTTGTTGGATTGTAATTATTGTTAAATTCAAGTAAAGATGATTTATGTGATTTGGCAAGTACATATCACAGTTGACGTCATTTCCATCTTGACTATATACACCTCTGAAGGGTATTGCAAATGCATTCACTATAGAGTATGCTGACGAACGTGC
Organism: Agelastica alni; assembly: GCA_950111635.1. Lineage (NCBI taxonomy): Eukaryota > Metazoa > Arthropoda > Insecta > Coleoptera > Chrysomelidae > Agelastica > Agelastica alni. The sequence goes on along the minus strand of OX467709.1, from coordinate 5,694,805 downwards.
CTGATTATTATATGCCATTTGACCCAGAATGCGAGACTTATTTTTTTTTAATTTAAATAATTCCTAAAGTCGCGCGGATTGTTCTTCAGCCTTTCTTCAGACCTAGTAATATGTAACCTATAATCAGTTGCTATTTTGGAATTGATAATTTTTCTTAAATTTCTCATGCGCCCTAAGTAAAACAAGTATTTCGTTTTATTATCCATTTTTAAATAGTGATTTTTTGATTTTATCTATCTAATTAATTCTTTGCTATACCAAACTGGGTACAAATTTGATTTATATTTTGCAAGCGGTACATATTCAGAAATTATTTTTTGAACAATGTCATTGAAAGTTTCACACATAGTTTTTAGGTTATTAAAAGAAGAAAGAACATTTAAAAAAATGTGAATGACAAAGATAGTTTTAAGAAAGTCATACCTATAATTTCACAGTCATGTTCTTCGTTTTCAGACAGTTTTCTAAAGCCACTACTGTTAACCGGAACTTGCGGTAATAAATTTACAGGTTTTTGAGGACTCAATACGTTCCTTAATTCTGATTCAGCTTTAACATTATCTGGTAAATTATTACTAACGTGGTTAGACTCGGCATCTTTAGCATTTAAAGCTGAATTGACATTCCAAACTTCGTCGTTGTTTAGTGAAGGAATGCTTGAAGATCTGGCCTAAAATATAAATTAATAATAATAACAATTAGCTTAATCTCTCTAACCTGTTTTTGCACAAACAGTAGATCTAATATATTAAACGTAAAATATACTATTTACATTATAAATTTAACGTTAGTTTAACAAAAATCTCGATGAATAATGAAACAATTAGTTGATTAAACCTATGCCATTCGTCAATACTAAAATTGTTTCAGAAGATGATATAAGAACTGGCTTTTTAGTTTCGACCGATGCTTGATAAACCTAAACTTGACTCATATAAGATATTTTAAAAAGCATGCACTACATTTCCAATTAAAACTTGACATATAATTAAAAACCAAGATTATTTGTTCAATATTACGTTATCCCTAATTAATGTGGAATTGCATCTCGTCGTGCTAATAAAAATAATATGGATTTATATTTTAATCTATACAACATTCCCCGTAATATTTTTGAAAGAGAAGAAAACATGAAAAATTGCGAGGTACGTAGATGACTTGTCTGATAAGTATAGCTGGAGTAAATCTGATGGATAAAGTAAGGAATAACGTGATGAGAGAACGCTGTGGTGTAAAAGATATAGTAACATCGATAAATAAAGAAATGCTCTGACACGTAGAGAGAATGGATGAAATAAAACAGATTTATAAGGCTAGTGTGAATGGGCAAGTCGGTAAAGGTCGACATAGGCAAACGTACCTCGATCAGATCGAAATTGTTTTAAAGAAAGGCCAGGTTAAGAGTTTCAACAACCGACGAGCATATATGAAAGCACTGATGAAAGTAAATGAAGCGAAAGACGTGTGTAAGAGCCGTATCAAGTGGAAAAAAAGTGGTTTCTGTAGGTAGAGGTCGACCTAGGCAAACTTATCTTGATCGGATCGAAATTGTTTTAAAGAAAGGCCAGTTTAAGAGTAACAGAAACCGACGAGCATGTAAGAAAGCGCTGATGAAAGTAGAAAAAGCGAAAGACGTGTGTAAGAACCGTAGCAAGTGGAAAAAAGTGTACCAGAAACCGACAAGCATGTATGAAAATGCTGATCAAAGTAGAAGAGGTGGTCTCTAACTACCCCTACGAAAAAAAGTTGTGACTATATGATGTATGGATGATTATGCCCTCTTTTTTTCAAGTGATTTTATTGTGATGCTATCTATCACAGCGCGCTCGAACCGGTCGAAAAATTTGGTGGGGGTCTGCCCGTTCAATCGCACCCGGTCTCATTTCGCTTCGAGCAGTGAGAGTGGAAGGACGTGTCTTTGCGCGAAGGGTGTTTTTTGCCTTTGTAACACGGCGTGATGGAGGGTTTGCTTGAAATGCGGTACGCTATCATGTTTTGCGTGTGGCTTGGAAAAAATGCTACCGAAACATTCTAGATGCTTTAAGAGGCCTTTAGGGACCACTGCATTTTAAGATCACAATCTGCACCAAGTTTTACGTTCTAATTGACAATTAAGCAACCAGCAAATCCCTGGCACCCTAAACTTGTTCAAATTTGTGATACATGGGATTGTGACCAAGGATCTGCAAATGCGAAAGAATTGTGCGAAGTTTGTGTCGAAGGTGTTGACAGACGAGCAGAAAGAATCTCGAGTTTCGCGCTATAGAGAATTCTTGGGTTTAATAAAAAATGATCTGGATTTTTTAAACTCCGTCATAACCGGAGACGAATTCCGGGTGTTCGAGTACGATCCAGAAACGAAAAGGCAGAGCTCCGAGTGGCACACAAAATCAGCTTTCTGTCCCAAAAAAGAGTGCGCCTAAGCAAGTCTCGCATCAAATCCATGCTCATTGTCTTCTTTGACGTCCGGGGAATCGTCCATTTTGAGTATGTATCGCAAGGACAAACTGTCAACGCAGCCTTTTACTTGGAGGTACTCAGGACATTGAAACGCCGGCCGGGTCACGCGCGTAAGTGCTAACATCAATTTAGCTCACTGTGAGTTTTTTTGTTCCCCCGACTGAAGAGAGAGCTTAAAGGAAAGCATTGGGAGACCGTAGAAAACATCCAAACGCATATTACAACGTTCTTAAAAGGTATTCCTGTGGAGGAGTTTCAGGGTCTTCCAGGCGTAGTAGACACGCCTCCGCAAGTACATCGATGCAGGATGGGACTATTTCGAAGAATTTTAAGCATTTGTATCGATAAGATTAATAAATCTATTTTTCCCAGAACATGCACATTACTTTCATAATGGACCCTGTAGTTATAGAAACAAATGGAAAAAAACATAATTAACTTTGCATCCACAGAAATGTAAACCTATAATATATCCAATAAAATTAACTGCAAACTAACTAGGTATAAAACAACACTTCAATTGCTTGATCTGAAAAGTATTTAATTTATTGGTAGATATTATACAATTACTTTTATTTACCTTTTACAGTTAAAAACCGACAAATTAATACAAACTCACAGTAAAATCTAGCAAGTGTTCATATTAGTAGATGCTATACAAAGAAGAATTTACTGATTTAAAGTACCTGAATAACAGACATGAACTCATTATAACTAGTTATTGGTAAAATTCTATATAGATCAATAAGGAAATTTTCCCTTTCCTCCAGATCTTCGACTGAAACGGAAATGTGTTGTTTCTATAATAAATTAATTAAACTAAAGTAACAACATTGTTTTTACATTAATAATTAATTAATTTTTAAAAATTATACACTTGAGCATTCTTTTCGATGTTAATAAAAATTATGATAAAATTATAAATAAAAGGGCACTATTTAATTATTAACAGATAAAAAATATGCACTTAAAAATTGTGTTGAGATTATTTTATCATTTCAAGATCTTTGTAATAGAAGATCATTATTTCCGCTCCAAGAATGAACTCCTGGCCTTTGTGATGTAACTGCTCCAAGAATGAACTCCTGCCCTTTGTGATGTAACTGCTCCAAGAATGAACTCATGCCCTTTGTGATGTAACTTAAAGTCGATCGCAAATGTCTTTCCTTTAATATCTTTGCGAAACGTGAATGTCTTACAATAAGTAACAGAAAAATCATTACACAATCATCGCGAAATGGGGCTGACACACAACACGTAGCGGTTTAACAAGTATTTTAAAAGATGGGATCTGATGCCCAAACACTGTAATGTAAAATTGAAGAAACAATGAATGATCTCATCGAACTATTCTTCTAATAATGCAGAATGTATTCTGAGAACTGGTATCAAAATGATAAGAATAAAATGCTATTTCTTTGTTGAAACCAGAACATGAGTGGATTGGGATATACGACTAATTATTAAAAATTGGATCGCTAATTTGAAAATACCTATTACTGATTAGAAGCCCCCCAACATAATTTAATAAATATTGGTACAAAAGTTCTTAAAAATCACATACATAAATGTTGAACTGACTAATTCAGGTTGAAACTCATTTTATCATGTAATGATATGATCATATAAATTATCTGTAATTCAATGCCCACTGTCAGTGCATATCTGATCATTTTTCTTAAAAAAATATAGAAAAAGAATTAAATAATTAAAGTTAAGAACAAAAGTATTTATCTTATACTCCATGGAACATGTTATCTACTACAGTATATTTTATTTTTTCTTCGAATTATTATGTTTAAAAACCGAAATAATCACTAAAGTAATCTTGTATTTAAAAATAAACACAAACATTTTATGCTAACTTCCCTTATTTGTACTTTTGGTCAAGCAAACAATAATACTAAAAAATGAATAAATAACCTAACAGGCTAAACTCTACCTTACTTACCAGCTCTTGCGGTTCATGTTGATATTTACTAAACACACTTTTTGGACGAGCTGGTCTGGAGCTACTTTCACCAGACGATTTTATAATGGTTGGTACCATCTGAATTTCTTTATAAAAATCTGGATGTTTGGTGTTAATATATGCCAATTCAATAGCTACGAGATTTTCTACCATAATATTGGTAGTAGGTAACCTGCGTCTTAAAAGTTGAGTAACTACATCAACTATTTTTTCATACAGTTTAGGGAAACGAAGCATTTCTTGTTGAACCTCATTGCCACAATGCTACAAAAATCAGTTGAAAAATATTGAGTTTGAATGCGAAACTTGTATTTTTAAAGTTTTTGCAATCTTAGCATGCTTAACGACGTTGTCGTGGTACGATATTGTCAGAAAATTTTAGATTATACGCGCGGTAAAAGTATACAAGCTTGTAGCGAAGTGAGTCATAACTGTACCCGTGGAAACGCGTTACCCATACAGTTTTCATGTGTATGCATACACTAATACTTCCACATACTTTTAAAAGTTCTAACCCGGCAACGTCGCTTATGCCCCGCTAGTTGATATATCGGAGAAGATTCGATTTACAGTATACGAGGTTTGGCTATTAAATAACGAGACTGATTATGAAAAAGAGTTTTATTTTAAGAGTTATTCTACAATCAAATGCTCCCCTTCAATGTACTTCCCTCCCCTCGACACACACTGTTCCTTTCGTTTTTTCCATTGGTCAAAGCAATGCTGCAAGTCTTCTTTTGTAAGAGCATTTAGGAGCTCCACCGATTTTCGCTTCACCTCTTCTATTGAAACGAACCAGGTTCCTTTTAAGGCAGACTTGATCTTCGGAAACGGGAAAGAGTCACAGGCTGCTAAATCAGGCGAGTAAGGCGCGTGTTAGAGCACTGGAGCGTCTCTAACGGCTAAATAATGCTTTACAGACAGCGCGTTATGGGCAGGTGCGTTGTCCTGGTGCAAGTTCCACGACTTGTTTTTCCACAATTCCGACCGTTTCTTACGAACTCGCTCTATCGGTGTTGCCAAAACTTTCAAATAGTAATTTGGTTTACAGTTTCACCCTCTGGAACCCATTCAGTCATTACGATGCCGTTGATGTCGACCAGGACGTTGGTCATCTTTGGTGCTCTCTTGGCCTTCAGAACACCGTTTATACCATTCGAAAATACGCGCACAAGATGGAGAATTTTTTGCCATGGGCCTCTTTCAATAACTTATAGCACTTGGTCGAATTTTTTTTTAACGAGAAATTTCACATTGATTCATTGCTCGTGGTTTTCGTCACATATTGTAATCGACACGAGAAAAAAACACGTTCGTTTCTAACCTCTATAGAAAAAATACTACTACAGCGACAAAAACGTGTTTTCGTACTGAAATAGTACACACTTCCAGCTATCCACGCTGCATTCGTTTCCCCCCTCCCCTTTAGGACGCCTTTTGCGCGCGCAGTCTTGTTATTTAATAGCCCGACCTCGTAGATCGATACGTGAATTCACAGTGTTTTGTGGTTACGTTTTTAATTGACTCCAGAAATTTCCGTTTAATTATATGTTGTGTTTAATTTATATTTTATATAAAGATTATATTATTTTTTGTGTTACCAAAAATGCAATATATTCTATCTGTAATGACTGCTGATTGAGTTTTACGTAAAATTCTATTACATATTTATTATTTTTTTGTTTACAAGAAAACAATAGAATTAAGCGTATAGATGCGCATACTTACACTTCTTAAAATACGAAAATAAATGTGAAGCGAAGAGCGTTGCCAAGTTGTTTCTGTCCAACTCACTAGTATGTACACTTTTTTATAAATTATTGAACTTTACACTGTTATTTATTAACAACTAGCTGGTCAATACCTTTTCTTTAACTTAGAACAAAAACATTAAAAGGCTGTTCGTTTGTTAAAAGTTTCTGACAGTTAGTTTTTTTTTATAGAACTAATCAACTGGTACAGAACTACAGCGAGCGTATAATCTCCATGTTAATTATCCAATTTTTAATTAAGTTTTTCTCGGGTTAGAGGAGGTCAATTGACTTTAAATTTTAAGGGTAATTGTATTATCGTGTCCTTAAAAATTATACAAAAATTTAGAAAATTTTGACAGTATGCCTACACCACGACAACTACCTTAATTCAGATATTTGTGCAAAAAAAATACAAAAAGCTTACAGCAAATATATCAATGATATCTAAACCTTACAGTAATAAAATTTAAGCAATAACAATTATTTAAAAATGTCAATGCCTCAATTGTAGAATTTTTAAAACATTATGACTAGAAAATAACACTGAATAAAAGAATAAAGGTTCGAATAAAATTTTGAATAGATGAGGCCGATACTTGATGAAAATCCATGATTGAACACTAAACTAATGTATAACACTACAAGATTTTCACTAACTGAGTATTACAAACTGAAACATGTGTTTCACTATACTATAGCTTTATCAGGTGAGTATTAAACTAACTACCATTGAAAACTAATCGAATACATATACAAGTGTGTCTGGTAAGAAAAGTTTCTACTTTGGTTTTCTTGGAAGGATTAATATGAACGGAAGTTTACCTGGTCATCATTATTGTGAAATACAATTTAATAATAGAGAATTATTCAACTCTATCTGGTCATGCAACAAAAATGGTGATCTATGTTTTTCTGTTAATAAGTGATTGGCAAACGTTGAATTAATTAATGTTATTTCATTATACATTAGATCACCACAAGCCAATAAAATTTATAGTGCCCTACTAAGAGAACGAATTCATGCAACGAGATAACAACTTGCACACACAGATAAGGAGTTACTCTCGATTTTTTACAACCTATCCAACATTATGCACAAATTAGACTGGGACAAAATTGATTCAATTTCCTACAGATCAATGGAGAATGAACACGACAGAAATACAAAGAGGCAAAAGAACAAATACCAGGGACTAAAAGACAAAAACAAAGTACTGAAAAGTCATCAAGCTGTAACGGATACAACAAAACTGTGATAAATCTATCTGGCCACCCCCTTTTCCAAGATGAGGTTTCAATACTCTCCAAAGGTGGGAACTTTGCTGCAACACCTAAAGAGGTTCCCAAAGAAGAAATAATTGCCAACATAGAATGTGCCATTAGAAATTTGCCTGAAGATCAGGCCGAGGTAATACGCACAGATTTTGCGGAAAGTCAAACCCCCAAAATTTAATATTACAAAGAATGAAGCACGTGCCAACAGAGAACTTGACACATTTTAGTTCTCCCTGCTGACAAAGGAAATCCCACTGTAGTGATGAACAGGATTGACTACAACAAAACGATGGTTGACCTTCTGGAACCTTCAACATATAAAAAACTAAAAAGAGATCCAACTCAATCTGTAATTAAAAAAGTCAATCACCTGATTAAGATTTCTTCTTTAGATAAACCAGTCAAAAATAAACTACGTCAAAGTGAAGCCCTGATACCGAGATTATATGGAGTACCAAAAATTCACAAGGATGATGTGCCTCTCTGTCCCATTGCTAGCACCATAGGTTCACCTACATACTACCTTGCGAAACATCTTGCCACGATCTTGCAGCCGCATATTGGACTTACAGATTCGAATGTAAGAGACTCCACCCACTTTATTGAAAAGATCAAAAATATTAGAATAGACGAAAATGACATTCTAGTAAGCTTTGATGTTGCCTCCTTGTTCACTAAAGTGCCATTAACTGAAGCAATAATTGAAATTGAACACATATTTACGAAGGACATCGCCGACCTGTTTAAAATTTGACTCACGACATCGTATTTCACCTTCAACGAAGAAATATTTGAACAGATCGATGGAGTCTCAATGGGCAGCCCGTTATCACCAGTAATCGCGAATTTCTTTATGGAGAAACTTGAAAAGAAAGTTTTGGACAGCTCTTATCTAAAACCGAAAGTATGGTTTCGATATGTAGATGACACCTTTGTTGTCTGGCCTTATAATAGAGACAGCCTCAACGAATTTCTCGCCCACATCAACAGCATACACCCTAGCATAAAATTCACAGTGGAAACAGAAGCCAACAAAGAATTGGCATTTCTCGATGTCATGATTGTGAGGAAAAAGAGACTACTAGGACATACCGTATACAGAAAACCCGGATTCTAGGAGAATATAACGTTTGCCAATCACTTATTAACAAAAAAACATAGCTACACCAATGATTTTGAAACTTTACATTTAGAAAAGAAAGGACAAAAGTTAAATTTGTCAGAAAGTCTTGGAATTAATAAACGCAAAAAATCACCATTTTTGTTGAATGACCAGACAGAGTTGAATAATTCCCCATTGTTAAATTTATTTCACAATAATGATGGCCAGGTAAACTTCCGGTCATATTAATCCTTCCAAGAAAACCAAAGTAGAAACTTTTCTTACCAGACACACTTGTATATGTATTCGATTAGTTTGCAATAGTAGTTAGTTTAATACTCCACCTGATGAAGCTATAGTATAGTGAAACACATGTTGTGGTTTGTAATCCTCAGTTAGTGAAAATCTTGTAGTGTTATACATTAGTTTAGTGTTTAAATAAAAGTTTAAAGCTTGTGACATTTACATGTAGTTACTTATTTGTCTGTATTAATTATTCTAACCTGGATAATTCTTTGCATCTCTTCATGAATTAGTTCAACACACCTTAGGGATGGCTCTTCCAACCTTCTTATCTGGCGTTTGACTAACAATTCAAAAGAAACTTCAGGTACAAATAATGCTGGTCGAGGTCCGTTCGCGTTCCTAAAATTATTTTAGTACGAAAAATAGTTTTTCATCATTTTGTTCTGCTAAATTAAACTAGTTTTATGTTTCAATAATCTAATGACAGGTAAATTAAATATCAGTTTATTTGTTTATAAACATGTTTTAAACTTACCTTATAGCCGTTAAAATATCCATCTTTGTAAGTCCAGCTAATGGATGTATAGAGTCCAGAGTTCTTCCAAAAGTTTCATGGAAAATATAACAAATTCGAGCTCCTCCACAAAGCTCGGTAGTTTCTATATTTCTAGCTGTCCCTTCAATCGTTGAACAATATGCAGATGCGAATTTAGTGATGATTTGTAATAATGTTTTACTCTTATCTGATATGTCCTCTCCATAAGAACTTAACAGAGACTGATATTGTGAGATCATCAGGTTGACTCTTGTCTATAAAATAAGGTCCGAGTTTTTACATGAATAAACAATCACAAATTTATAAATTTAGATACATAAATAAGTTACTTTATTCTCAAAATGGTACAATCTAACTCTTCTTCTTCTTAGGGTGCCGTCTTCTTTAGAAGGTTGTCTACCATCATGACTTGGTCATAAACAACCACCAAGTTTGCACAGAAAATGGACCTCAACTAGGAAGGGAGGTTTTAGTGTGGTACACTGATGGATCCAAGATGGATGAAAAGGTTGGAGTGGGCGTTACAGGGCCGAATTTTAGGCTCTCAAAACCCTTTGGTAACACCCCAACCATCTTTCAAGCAGAATTACATGCCATAGAGATATGTGCCCAGGAGTGCATCAAAAGGAACGCCTGAAGAGCAAATGACTGTATTTTATCAGATAGCCAAGCAGCACTAAAAGCTCTGAAGTCATACACTTGTGAGTCTAAGCTGACTTGGGACTGTAAACAATCCCTGAGACAACAATCAGGTTACTCTGATGTGAGTTCCAGGTCACAAGGGAGTTAAAGGCAACTAGTAAGCTTACTGCCTTGCCAAGGAAGGGGCAAATACACAATTTTCCGGCACAGCACCCTTCTATGGACTCTCCAAAGTCCACTTGAAAGAAGAGGTCCGACGCTGGGAAACAGATGAAATGAAATCTCACTGGCATAAAGTGCCAGAACAAAGACAAGCGAAAAGCCTTTCGCCAAGAAAATCCAAACAGCTTCTCGAGTTGTACAAGAAAGACTTGAAACTGGTGACAGGACTTCTTACTGGACACTACCCTCTGAGATATAACCTGAAAAATATGGGCAAAACAGAAAGTGATAGTTGTCGCTACTGCAATAACTTCGCTGAAACTACAGAACATTTTCTTTGCGAATACCCAGCGCTGTTCTGCAAGAGGCTGACGTTTTTGGAAGGGGACTTCCTAAAGCCCTCTGATGTCATGAACTTAGCTCCCAGGAAACTGATAAACTTTGTACGAAGTCTCGGACTCCCGGGCCTCGAATAGATTAAGGGTTATGCACAAAACATATGATAGGTCGAAGTGCCTGAGAGGCAGCATAGCCTTTACGACTGACGAACAGTTGAACCACTCTCTCAAGTTGCATAGCCACGACATTCGTCTTCGATGTATGCTACGTTTGCCAACAGTTTTGCCCTGCATAATCACTTGTAACAAAGTATATCTTTCTCCTCTCATAACGCGGCCCAGGTACTGTAGTTTTTGGATTTTTGACTCATTCACAAGCTCTGTACCTTTTCCTAGTCATCTGAGTACTTCTTCGTTAGTGATTCGGTCTACATACGATATTCTGAGTATTCCTCTGTATAACCACATTTCGAAGGCTTCCAATTTTTTCAATATTTTATTCAGTGTTGCTGTTTTTATACCATAGAGGAGAATAGAGAATATGTAACATTTTATCATTCGTATTTTTAGTCTTTGATTCAACGATCAGTTACAAAAGAACTGCTTCATCCTTAGAAACGCGTTACGCGCTATTTCGCTTCTTGATCTTTATTCTTTTGAAGAGTCATTTCTGGAGTCTATTATAGTTCTTAGATATTTATACATAAAAACTCTTTCTATAACTTGGTTGTATATGGTCAGCTGGACGTTTGTATTTACCATTTTAAAATAATACAAAATTTTTGTTTTATTCAGGTTCATTTTTAGGCCATATTTAGAACATGTTGTATACACCCTATGAACAACCCTTTGTAAGTCATCAATGTTCTCTGTAAGCAAGACTGTGAAGTCCGCATATCTTATGTTGTTGATAGGCTTCCCATTTACGACCACACCGGCTGTTCCTTGGTCTAGCGCTTCCCTCGCAATAGCTTCCGAATACAGGTAGTGGCGATAAGATACAACCTTGTCGCACTCCGCGTTTAATTTCAATATCTTTAGTTTTTGTATTTTCAATCTCAATGTTTGCTATCTGGTTGTAATATAGGTTTTCAATAATTTTGATGTCTCGAGTGTCGTAAAATCTCCATGAGCAAATCATGTCAAATCTAACTCTGCTCTTCTTCAATATACTTTTTCTGCCTATCTTCACAGTTGCATACATTTCTCCCATTGTTCATAACAGTGAAGAAGGTCTTCAGACGTTTGGCTATTGAATAACCACGTCGTTTTTCTTAACTTCTTCTCAGGACCCTTTTAAAGATTCTTTTTTTTTTATAAGAAAAAGTCACACAGCCAAATCAGGTGAATATGGAGGATGGTCGAAGATAGAGATGTTTTTACAGACTGCTTTACATAAATGGCTTTGTGGGCGGGTGCATTGTCCTGATGAAGAATCCAAGTTTTCTCCTGTCACAAATCTGGTCGTCGTGTGAAAAGTGAATTATGCCCCTTAAATAAAAAAAAAAATGATAAGCATCGTCTCTATTTTTGATCAATTTGATCATCTTGGGTTTTTTCATTACGAGTGATAATGGTGACTTCCGATGCATGAATTGGCTCTCGATTTCTAGATCATACTGAAATAACCAAGTTTCATCGAAAGTGATCACATTTTTCAGTAAATCCGAATGAGTTTTTAAACAATCTTGTTGGCGAGCGTCTTTTTAATCCTGAGAAAGGTTTTTTTTAAACAATTTTTGTGCATACCTTTTTCATATTCAAATCGTTAAGGAAAATCTTTTTAACTGTTTTCCTGTTAATGTTTAATATTATTTTGATACTCTATGTCGATCCGATCTGACGATTTCTTCAGTTTTCTTTACATTGGAGTTGTTTTATGACTCATAATATTCCACCGATTCTCAGTCCTTCAAAGATTTTTATCCGTCGTTTTTGTCTTGCTTCGGATTTAACCGGAAAAATAACAGGAATATTTTCAGAGACAGGATATCTTTATAATTTTAAAAGAAATATACTGTATGTTTTACTGTAAGAAATCTTAATATGTTTCATTTTTGAAGTTATTTGTTAATTAAAATAATGGTTTTATAATCTGTGAAAATAAATATGGCATATTGAAACACTACAAAAACACAATATTGATTCAACAATGCCTGAGGTCGCTATTCGCCATCGCACTATCAGGCAAATCCCACAAAATCTTCGACTCTAATAAGGCAGTAGGACCAGATGGAATTCCGACAATTGTCGTGAAGATCTTTGCTCAAGAGCTCACCCCAGTTCTCTGTAGACTCTTCAAGCTATCATACAGCAAAGGGGTATTTCCGTCCACGTGGAAAAAGGCTAGAGTCCAACCCATTCCGAAAAAAAGGAAAAAAGACTATTGCTGCGACTTATCGCCCTATTGCATTGCACTCAGTCATATCCAAAGTTATGAAAAAAGCGATCAACATAGAACTCATCAAATATCTTGAGAAATTTGAGATAATTCATGACAGACTATATGGATTTCGACAACTTCAGTCTACTAGAGATTTGCTTGCTTATGTCACTCAGATCTGGACAAACACTATTGAGAAGTTTGGTGAATCCAAAGCAATAGCCTTGGATATATCTAAAGCCTTAGAACGCATTTGGCACCAGGCATTGTTAAGCAAATTATCTGCATACGGTCTCCCAACCAAATTGTGCCAATGGCTCATGAGCTTCATGCAAAATCGCTTCTTACATGTGGCAGTTGATGGTACTTCTTCGGATGCGTTAAAAACCAATGCCTAGATTCCCCAGGATACCATCCTGCCCCCCACCCTATTTCTTTTACACATCAACGACCTCTTGAAAACCACCACGAACCCCATTTACAGTTTGCAGACGACAGCACACTTGTCTCAACTTTCACATCCTATCGATCACTTTCGGGAAATGATACAAATAGACTCAGGCAGAAAAAGATTGACTCCATCAATAGAGAAATACCCTTGAATCAAGTCCCTCCATCTCGATTTTGGAAGTTACCGTGCCAAATATGTCTTGGCATGACCATGTTGCTAACATTGCAAAGTCAGCAAGCAAGAGGCTGGGTTTTCTGTGGAGAGCTAAAAAGTTTTTTACTCCTGATCAACTGTTGACGACATACAAGGCTCAAATCCGACCACTGCTGAAGTTTTGCTCATACTTTTGGGGTTCAGCACCAAAGCTTTCTCTTCGTCTTCTAGATTCCATTCAGAAAAGGGCCATTCGGTTGATAAACAACTCAACTTTCACAGATACCCTTCACTCACTAGAACATACATTACTCTATCATTACTCTAGAGATATTTTCATGGCAAATGCTCCAGAGAAATAAAAACTCTTATACCACCACTGGCCACATTCTGCCGAATAACTCGGTATGCTGATCAGTCTCACCCATTTACTCTCAAGATTGACACTACAAGGACCAATCTCCATCAAGAATCCTTCTTTTACAGGGCTGCTACGGAATGGAACAAGCTTCCAAAATCAGTTTTTCCAAAGAACTATGACCTGCAACCTTTTAAAAAGTGGGTCCACAATCATCTCCTTTCTATAATCCCTCCCCCTTCTAATAGTCGTAGTGTGGGCCGTCTGCTGCCCACACAATAGGTCTACCCTTTTTGCGACTATTTTCAGTAAAAAAAAAAGTAAGACAATTTAATGTTTCAACAGTAGAAATAAACTGCATTTGCCTAACCTCACAATACATTACAGTAAAGTTTAATAATTTAGTATAATGGCACACTATAGGTCTCTTAATATTAAATCCAATGTATTTTTATAGTACAAAATTAATTAAATTAAATTATATTTTTTGTATTATAATTTGTTAATAATGAAATACAACCGACTTACCTTTAAATCTGGTAAACAATCTCTTATATGATGCATCAACAATCTATTTAAAGTTTTTGCTAAATACGGTGTACCATTCCTTCCGGCTAATGTAGGATATTTACTTTGTAAAAATGTAGCTTCGTCTTTTAAAGAGTCCTTAATAGTTTTATTGTTCATAATATCTTGTTGTGATCTATTGACAACACCAATAATTCCTAATTTGACAGGTATTACTCTACCACAAAGAATATCAATAGCATCAGTTCCTAAATAAAAAAATAGATCATTGAAATAAAAATCACATGATTGAAATTTTTTATTAATTGTATTACCCAAAAAAAATAAAATAAATAAAAACAATTGTACATCCTAAAAAAAATATTGAAAACTACCGACCAATATCTATACTATCACACCTCTACAAGCTATTGACCAAAATCATAACCAACAGCAAAACAAATAAACTCGATTTTTATCAGCCCGTCGAACAGGCTGGATTCAGAAAGCACTTTAGCACCACAGACCACCTACACACCTGCACCGAGTATAACATACTGCTCCATGTGGCTTTTGTAAATTTCCAAAAAGCATTTGACTTTGTCGAAATATGGGCATGGTTAGAATCCTCAGAAAACGCAAGAATTGATTCAAGATATACAAACATCACAAAGAACATATTCGAAAATGCAAGCATATAAATAAGACTGGACGAAAAAACAATCCCCATAAAACTGCAACAAAAAGTGAGGCAAGGAGTGAGTATCTAGCCCAAACTGTTCACCCGTGTCCTGGAAGACATTTTTAAGAAATTAAAATGGGACACCAAAAGTCTAAACATTGATGGAGTATACTTAAATCATCTCAGATTTGCGGATGACAGTCTTAATAGCAAACAATCTGCAAGAATTAAACAAAATGCTACAACAACTAAATGATGTATCCCCCACTATAGTCACTCCTTTTTCCCATAGGGGTAGGCAGAGACCACTTCCTTCCACTTGCTTACACACTTCTTACACACATCTTTTGCTTCCTCTACTTTCATCAGTGCTCTCATACATGCTCGTCGGTTGTTGGTACTCTTGACCTGGCCTTTCTTCAAACAATGTTGATCTGATCGAGATATGTTCGCCGAGGTCAACCTCTACCGACTTGTCCATTCACACTCGCCTTATAAATTTATTTTGTCAATCTTCATTCATCCATTCTTTCTACGTGTCCAAACCATCTAAGCATTTCTTTCTCTATCTTTGTAACCACATCTTCTTTTACACCACAGCGTTCTCTTATCTCACTATTCTTTAGTTTATCCAACCGAATCACTCCGGCTATACTTCTCAGACTACTCATCTCCGCAGCATTAATCCTATTTTCATGCTTCTTCTGCCAAACCCAACATTCACCAACATATAGAAGTGTAGGAACCAACACACCTCTATGCACATCCAGATGTGCCTTTTTTGACACTTTCTGGCTGTTCATAAAGCTATACAGTGCCCCATTCATTTGTTTTTCTGCCAACACCCTTTGCTCAATGTCACTGTCATACTTTCCATCTCTCGTAAACTTTGAACCCAAGTACACAAATTCATTTACTTGTTCACTCTTTCCCCTCAATCGAAACTTCACAGTTTGTCATGCTTTTTTTTTTCTCTTTTAAAAACCATTACTTTCGTTTTGCTTACATTTATTGTTATCCCTTTGATTTTCTGGGTATCATGCATGACATTAACCATCGCCTGCAACTCCTCTTCAGAAACCAGTCTGTGCAAGCTCTGTTTATCCTGACACAAACAGTGGAATCCTCGTAAAGTGATTTCAGTGCTCTTATTAAACTACCGCTCACCCCCTACCTTTTCCCTTGTAAAGGGGCACCATAACGGCCTTGCACCAGTCGTCTGGTACGCTACCACTCCTCCAATAAAGGTTAAAAAGGCGGTACAGTAGACTAGCTACCACGTTTTGTCCAGCCTTCAGCATTTCAACTGTTATCCTGTCATACCCAGCAGCTTTACCCAATTTCATACTGTTCAATACTTTCACAATTTTTGTTGTACTAATTTTACTTTCATTGCAACTTTCACTCATGTCTCCGAATGGGGCCTGCACTTATGTAGCCACGAACAAACATAACAATACAGAACCATTTTACAGAAAACGTCGACCACTATGTGTATTTGGTCTATGACATCTTATTAGGGAAATCAAACCAGGATGCTGGAATAAAAAGAAGAACACAACTAGCATGGGATGTTTTCGGTAAACTTACATATATCCTGAAAAATAATTCTATTCCCATTAACCTAAAAAGAAAAGTAAACCATACTTGCATTTTACCGGTGTGCACCTACAGAGTACAGACCATGTCCCTCACTAAAAATTCTGCTAAAAAATTAAAGACAACCCAAATGGCGATGGAACTAAGAAAGCTTGAAATATCACTAAGAGACAAAATTAGAAACACCGATATAAGACGTAAAACAAAAGTCAGGGACATCGTGGAGGAAGTAGCAAAGATGAAATGGCGATGGACTGGCCATATAGACAGATGAGAGGACAACCGATGGACACGTAGAATACTGGAATGGAGGCAAAGAGACAACAAGGAGCAAGGGATTAACTCAAAAAAGATGGGTGGACGACATAAGAGCAGTGGCTGGCAAGCAGTGAATGAGATTTGCGAAAGATAGAGAAAGGTGGAAACAATTAGAAGAGACATACATCCAGGAATGGATGGATAATTGTTGACAAAGAAAGAGAGAGTATATCCCAACTTAGTTAACAGTAAATTATGCTAAATTAAAAATACAGCCACTTTTAAAATATAAAATAAAACGTCCACTTGCATTTGAAATTTATAAAAGTACGTCAAATAAAACCAACATTTTTTTATAAATATTGTGCTTTAATAAAAAACAATTTAAATCATTACCTGCATCCATAAGATCCAACTTAGTAACAACAGCCAAAGTTCGTCTACCATCTGGATCAACGTCTTTGGCAATAGCTAAACTTTCTGAAGTTGCCATATCCGTATTTGCAGTTACTACAGCCAAGATTATAGAGTTAGGATTGGCAATATATTTCAGGACCAATTCACGAATTTGTTGTTCAATATCTGGAGGTTGGTCACCAACAGGAACCTACCAAATTTACATTTGCAGTATGAAACATCATCTTAAACATTCGGATTTAATAGAAAGGTGGAAAATGTTGCAATAATTTAAGCCTAAATATGTGTACTCTGAATTTGCACAGTAATAGATTTCCAGATTTCCTCAAATTGCATTCTAAAATTCAACTTTTTCTATCTAATTTTACTAGCCTTATTTTAGCTAAAAACGTTTATTTTGAAAATAAAAAAACTAAATAAACAATAATTAAATGCTGTGTCAAATACCTTTGTTATTCCAGGTAGATCTACCAACGTCAAATTTACAACTTTGGTAGAGAAAATTTTCAAGTTAATAGGTTCTGGGCATATTCCTTTGTTGTTACCTGCCATATTGTTTGTTTCTTCCTCAATGGCAAGTCTAATTTGGTCAAAGTCTCTGTATATTTTATCTTTAGCATGTAGAAACACTCCCCAGTCTTCAATTTCAACAGTTCCTTTTAAAAATAAACAATTTTAATTAATTCAATTTTTATTAAATCAGAATTATCTAACTTCTTGTTTTAAACTGTGTTATACTACTTTTCAAAGTTTTATTATTAATTGATTAAAACAGTTATTTTAATAACGGTTTATTAAATATTTTTGAATTTTCACCTATTTACATTACAACATACAACATTACCATCGATAGCATTCCGATGCTCTCTATCTTCCTTGGGACAATATACTAATTGCAGTATTAGAGGTCTTCGAGTAACTATGCCGGTACCCCTCGGCAGAAAAGACTTTCCAACTAAACTTTCAATTACAGAACTTTTTCCGGAACTCTGAAAAATCAATTTAGGTTATATCATATTTAAATTAAGTAATATTATAATGTAATAAATTACCTGTGATCCTAATACTATAATTTGTGGTAAATGGATGGCGTCTGAGCCGACAGTATTAAACACATCTTGTAATTTATTAATAACTGGTATAAGGGCTTCCATTGTTATGTATATTAAAGGGGTTGATTTTCAAAAAAATCGATTACTTATGTTTATGCTGTCTTTTAAATGCAAGGATGCTCACAAATTCATTATGTTCCGTATCACTTTAATTAAAATGATAAGCTACTACCTTTCTTTTTGCAAGAAGACCGTACTTTCTTTCAATTAAAATAGATTTAATTCACAGCACTGCACATCACCAATGCTATGAAGTTATTTAAAATAAGACAGTTGTCAAATGTCCTTTTAATGTCAGTGCCAGTGGAGGTTAATGGTATGGAGGGTAGAGGTACCTCCATAGTTAATGGTTAAATACCAATGTCAAAGAAAAAAGAGAATAGGCTTCTCTTCCCTGCCAATGTAAATAGATTTATTTTCTATAATTATATCAACGAAGAAATAGACTCTTATAGAACTCTATAGGGAAAATTCACGTAACGCGAGATGGCGCTGACAATGACAAAATGTCGGATCGACGTGTCATTTGATCACTCGTAAAACAAAAGTTTTTATTAAGGGAATTTTATCTTATATCATCTTCAGCTGAATATACTTCACATTCGTAAACTTCTTCCTCCGATTGTACTTGAGACTCACGATTACTGAAAATTTTGTAAAAGTATTTTCCCTTTCACCATGCATCAACCCGTCCGAGATGATCGCGATTTATCAAATCACGATTAGATCAGCAAACCATTTTGGCAACGTTGTGGAAGGCAGAAAATTCTATTGTTCTGTGAAGATGTATAGTTCAGTGTCAGTCATTGAGATTTGATAAGTGATCATAGAAAACACTTCACAGATAGAATGTAATCTCTCTTAGTGACGGCTGGTACAACGAACAGCGCCACCATGTATTTCGGGAGCCGAACTAATTTATCGATTAACGGGCGTGGCGGCAAATTTGAAATTTATATTCTATTCAGGTTTTGAATTGAACTATTTATTTAGAAATACAAAGCACAAAATTGATGAAGTAGATAATTTTCTTTTTCCATTTTAAAAAGGTTTGACAGACTACTTTACTACTGTGCTATGTATTTCTCTAAAATAGATTTGCTTCAATGTTTAGTAATTGCAGATATATAAAAAAAACTATAATGAATTATTTCTTTATTTAATAAAAACGGGTTTTCTACTACTAACATTATTTCCTTCAAGGCCTTAACAATATCAATATATTTAGCAGCTCCCTTCACAAATTGATAAGATATAGGCTGTTTCCACTTTTTATACAAGCCTCTGAGTATGAAAACCTAGAAAATAAAAATTTGTTAATGTTTGATTTTCCTTTAAAGAAATGAAAAAAAAATTAAATATCAATAAAAATATGTATATACCTGAGCATGATCTGATTTTGTCTGTTTTGCGGTCCCCATAATCCTCAACTCCATCAACTACATCATTATGTTGGTTGTATTTCAGGTTTGAAGTGAGACTCATCTCATCAAACATGATTATGCAATGTTTCTCTAGTGGTTTCAGAGTTTTCCCAGTTTCCTCTAATGCTCTCAAAATACATTCATTCATCCCTGGATTTATGCGAATGTTGTTCAGAAGCTTCATCAATATTACCCTTGAAGAAAGTGCAAACATTCTAGAGAGCAGACGGTATCCTGGTCCACTCTGTTTGAAGAGTGCCAGAGCCATGATTTTATCATCAACTGAATCTTCGCACTTGTGGTTTTTTGTTTATGCACTTCAATCGAATCCTGAAAAAGTTTCTTGATATCTCATCCAAATTATTTGTGAGAGTTTTAAAGGTCTCTGCGTTATAAAACATTTCAGCAGCTTGTAGCCTGAATTTCAAACTTAGATTGCCTTTTCAACTGTGCTGTTTGTTTATAAAGAAACCTCTTTCTAGGTGATAGAGCTGCTACGTTTCTGATTTTAAATTCTGCCAGGTTATCTGCATCATCAATTTACTGTTCAGATGAAACAGTAGCAGCTTTGATATATTGATCAAAATGTGAATCAGTTCTACCACTACACCCAGGGATTGCTGTTTCTGAATCATCATTGAAAGAATCGGTATTATCTAAAAAAAAAAAACATAAAATTAGAATCTTCCAAGGTAAAAACTACTTTGCGTAAGTTACGAGCCATTGAACCCGTTGAAATCATCAAGAAATTCCAAATAAGTTTAATGCATTCATGACAGGATAAAATTGCAAAACTGCAATTCTGCAATTTTGCGCTTTTATTGTTTTGATTACACATATTTATTTCTATTATAAATACAGGGTTTTTAGATTGTAGTTTCAGTTCTAATTATTTAGTAGCTCAAATTGTAATTACGTTATTTAATAAAAGTGCTTTTTAAAAAGTGCCCTTTGTACCACCAACTTATTTCTGGCGTAGTCAGTAGGATAGTGGGAGAGTCTCTGGAAGATCCTCGTCGTTATTAAACGTTTACCCGCTATTCAGAATCTACCTTAGGGAAACATCAAGCAAGTTCACCCCAAGGACCTCATCCAAATAGGAAAAATAAGAAATCCATAGAATAACGAAAACCGACTAAGAAGAGAGAAGAAAAGAAGACACCGGAGTGCATCGGCTTCGGCATCATCCTTACATTGTAAGCTACTTATGTTTAAATCACCTCCTAAACGACCTATCCTTAATCCTCCAAAGTTAATTCTACCATCCATATCACAAGAACAACAACCAACTAATCTTAATTCCCCAACATTAACTCCTTCAACATCCCTGCAACCGCAGCAAACTCCTCAAGTTCCACGACAAAGCAACATCATGCCCATCTTCGACAAAAAGGAACTGAGTATTCTCTCAGAATTCGATGGCAACCCGAACGAACTCCACAGTTTTATAAATGTAGCCACCATGATCCTGAACCACTACTGGGACACAAATAACCCAAATAGTTTCCAAAATTACATGATGGTCCAAGGAATTACCAGCAGACTTAAAGGAAAAGCAAAAGAAGAACATTTCGCTGATCACAGAAATGAGAATTCATTAACCAGAGACCTAGTTAATCTCCGTCAGGGACCTAACGAAAATCCGCAACATTTTCACGACAAAGTAATGGGTCTTTTAAGCACCATCTCCAACTACATCGACCTACATGAACAAAACGACGCAATTAAAACAAGCAAGAAGACCTTCTTTTACCAGCAGGGCTCCGAGAACCATTAGGATCCACAATTAGGGCCATGCGACCCACTTCTCTCGCTTTGGCTCTTCAATACATCCAATAGAAAACAACATAAGATATCTCCAGAAGGGATACAGCTCACCATCACTCATCAATAGAAGTCAAAACGTCCAACAGCCAATGAGATCACAAAATCCCCAGACCTCTACCTTCACGGTTCCACAGTGGCAACAATCTAACTTGAGACCGCAATGGCAACAGCAAATCCAGTTTAAACCAACAACGCCGCAATTTTCACAGCCAAACAACTTTTCGAGATCATCGTTTCAACCACCAAGGCCATTGTTTCAACAACCAAGATTCCAAACAAACTCACAGTTCAACAGTGCTTTTCAACAAACATCATTCAACAGGCCAGGACCATCTCAACCCTTTAAGCCAACCCCTATGAGTACCACCACTAGGGCCACCAGTCGAATAGGACCACAAACCAACCGAATTTCTCCAGGCCACAACAACAAAGAACTCCGAACTTCACGTCTGAAGAACTCTTTAACGTCGAGCAAACAGATGAAGCCTGTGCATACGACACAAATCCATATGAATTTGATGTGAACGGATTCTACAAAGAAGAAAATAATGAATATTATCAAGACAGCCAACCAAACTACATAGATGAACAACAAGAAGAAGAGGAACAACTTTAGTATGAAGAAGAAAATTTTCCAGAAGTTCCAAGAAGAAGCTTCAAAACATAGTTGAGCTGCACTCCTACGCTGACAAAAAGGAGCTCCCGTACATTTCCATAAGTAATCCACCTCTTAAACTCCTTATTGACACTGGAGCTACCAAATCTTTTCTAAATCTCGAAATTGCATTCAAATTCTATCCCGATAATATTAGACATGATCCCTTTATAGTAACATCTTCCAAAATCATTCCCAAAAATATTCTGCCGAAATTCCTATATTTTCTGAGTTTAACTCAGATGGCCAATTTAAATTACACCTTTTTGAATTTCATAAAACCTTTGACGGATTGGTAGGCGTAGATAACTTAAAATTTCTAAAAGCAAATGTTAATCTCCCAGAATCAAAACTTATAACAGAAAACTCCATTCTTCCTATTCAATACTACGAAAGTAATAAAACCCAATTCTATACAATCCAACTCGAACCCCAAACAATCACCCGTGTTCGAGTACCAGTTAAAGAAACTACAGGGACCATTATCCTACCAAGACAAGAAGTTCAGGGAGCTGTATTGAGAGAAAGTTTAACCACGGCATGTAACCACCTAGCCTGGACAGAACTCATCAATGACTCCGATGAGAAAATTCAGATCGCACTAATCGAAGAATTAAAAAGTACAGAAGTTGACCTTCAGGAATACCAATTATATACTGCCGACATTTCACCTCAAGAACAACAGAAGTTGGACATCGATCCCCTTATCAGAACTGATCATCTTAATCCAGAAGAGGAAAAACATATCAGAAAATTATGTAGAAGATTCTCAGACATTTTTCACCATCCTGATGCACCTCTCACATTTACAAACCAAATCAAACATCATATTCGAACTACAGATGAAACTCCTGTTTACACTAAATCCTACAGGTATCCGCACGTACATAAGGAAGAAGTCAAAAAACAAATATCTTCCATGCTAGATCAAGGGATAATTAGACCCAGTCAGTCACCATGGTCATCACCAATATGGTCGTGCCAAAAAACCAGATTCTTCAGGAAAAATAAAATGGAGAATCGTCGTAGACTACAGAAAAGTTAACGAGAAGACCATAGACGACAAATATCCGATCTCAAATATAACGGATATATTGGACAAACTAGGACGTTGCCAATATTTCTCAACCCTTGACCTCGCAAGCGGATTTCATCAAATTGAAATGGCAAAAGAAGACGTCCAGAAAACAGCTTTCAATGTCGAAAACGGCCATTACGAATATGTACGAATGCCTCTGGACTTAAGAATGCTCCTGCAACTTTCCAACGCGTTATGGACAACATCCTCAAAGGACTCCAAGGCGAAATATGTCTCGTATATATGGACGACATTATAGTCTTCTCCACCTCACTCCAAGAGCATCTAGTAAATCTTTCAAAAAATTTCCAAAGATTACGAGAAACTGGATTTTAAGCGCAAGTAGACAAATGCGAATTTTTGATGAAAGAAGTTGGTTTTCTGGGACATATTATTACTCCAGAGGGAATCAAACCAAACCCTAGCAAAGTTAAACCTATCATAGACTATTCCATACCAAAAACTGCGAAAGACATCAGAGGATTTTTAGGACTTCTTGGATATTACAGAAAATTTATAAAAGACTGCTAAAATTACGAAACCACTAACTTCCTGCCACAAGAAAGATATCAAGATACAACACACCCCAGAATTCTTGAATTGTGTAAAAACATGCAAAAAACTTCTGACCAATGAACCTCTTCTTCAGTACCCAGATTTCTCCAGACCATTCAATTTGACCACGGATGCAAATAAGGAAAAATCTCCACCATATCTGTATCATAAAATAAAATACAGAACCGATGTACATTCTCTAAACTTAAGACATAGAAATACTCTAACTATACCACGTCACCACACTGAGTCTTTCAAACGATCCTTTTCTTATTGTATTGTTAACTGTCTCAATAATTTACCTCACGATTACAGTAACTCATCACTACATAAACTTAAACGAGCTCTCTTTGACTATTATTTTTCTCAACAATAATTTAATTTTTTGGATTAAAATTGCTAATTTATTGCTAAACTATTATTTTTTTTCTATTATTTTAAATTATTTTTCTATTATTCTATTTGCTGTCTTTGACTTTCTTTTGGGGTTAGATGGAAGAGCAGATGTATGTTAAATACCAAGTATATAGTTATATTGTACCTTATTTATTATTACATACAAACTGAATCTCGCCCTAAATATATGTAAACAAAATGTAATTCTTTTTTAAAATTGGTAATAAAGACATTTATTATTATTATTAACTTTGCAATTGGCGCTGTGCTGTCGCAAGGACCTGTTTGCAACGACAAACCTATTGCATATGCCTCGAGAACATTGAACGAGACAGAGCTTAAATACTCAACCATTGAGAAAGAAACGCTAGCAATTGTATGGGCCACAAAATACTTTCGACCTTACCTGTTCGGAAGAAAATTTAAGATTCTATCGGACCACCGTCCTTTACAATGGCTCTTTTCCTTAAAGGACTCAAACTCCAAGCTTGTTAGATGGCGTTTGAAACTAGAAGAATTTGATTATGAGGTAATCTACAAGAGAGGGAAATTCAACACCAATGCGGACGCTCTATCAAGGGTAGAAATTCACACCAAAGAAACACATACCCCGGACAATAGCCTTCAGAACAATATTAAGGAAATAACTACCTGGGATTTCGACGAGCTATCTTTGTATAACCACCCAGGATCAATATGTGACCCATTGGAATTAATTACGAATAACCCAATAGGTGGACTGAACTCCGAAGAATTGGACATAATTACCGAACTACTACAGGTAGAAGAAAACAGGGAACAAAACGAAACACTTCAAGATCAAGACAGCGACGTAACTAAACACACTGCCATAGAAGACCCTATACTAGAGATACCAATAAGCGAAAAGGCGTTAATTTATTATAACAACCAAGTAATTCTCCGGGTAGTTAACCACAATCCTGCACCTCCAATTATCCAAGAAACATTCACCAACAAAAAGAGATTTTACATCCAGTTAGGCAAAGATAACCTTAAAAACGACATTTTTAAAATTTTCAAGGATTTCTTGGATCCAAAAAGAAAATACGCACTATTCTTTGAAACAGATGACCTCTACTCCACAGTTTGTAATATAGTAAGAGAGACTTTCAAGAACACAACGTATAACCTTGTTATGAGAAATATTCTCCTAGAAGATGTCAATTCCAACGAAAGGCAGAAACAAATTATATTGGACTACCGTGAAGGAAAAACTAACCATAGAGGAATAAACGAAACAGAAACACAAGTGAGAAAACGGTATTACTGGCCAACTATAAAAAAGGACATTGAAGAAACGATTAACCTTTGCGACACCTGCCAAGCTAATAAATACGACCGAAACCCACCAAAACCAAAGTTCATGCTAACACCTACTCCAACAAAGCCAATGGAGATAATTCATCTCGACGTATTTCAAGCAAATGGCCAAAAGTTCTTAACTATTATCGATGCATTTTCTAAATATGGACAAGCATATCCAATAGAAGGAGTAAATGCTGTTAAGCATATCCAATAGAAGGAAGAAATGCTGTTAACATTCTCAACGCTCTCCTTATCTTTATTACACACCATGGTATGCCACACATGATCGTAGCAGATAGTGGTACCGAATTTAAAAATGGACTAATGCAAGAATTCATAGATATGCACAAAGTATCTATCTATTACACTACTCCAGATAGTCCGCAGTCCAATGGAATGATTGAACGCTTTCATTCCACGATTCTCGAACATCTAAGGATCATCCGGGAGAAGAAAAAAACTTTTAATATAAAGGAGCAAATGCTGTACGCTGTACTGGGCTACAATATCGTGAAATAAAGTGCTCCGTGTTTACCTATGAAATGTTGGTGTAATACCTCGTTAAATCCGCGAAGTTTTACACCTTTCTGCTCTCTAAGAACGGCTCTATCTGCCGATCTAATTTTTGCGAGTAGTGTTTGTCCTGTTTTGGTGCAAATTTGATAAATTCCTGCAAGCTAAATCAAATAGCCAGCCATTCAAATCCGATAAGAAATAAAAAAGTGATGGCAAAAACCAATCTAGCAAAAAGCTTGATGTGATAAAACAGCCCATGAAATTGGATCTTCACTTAGGAGTGGCTATTTTAACACCAGCAAGCAGTGACTAACCAACCACCAGGACAAGTTTTCTCGCCTATTGTAACTGCCAATCCCACAATGCAGACTTGCTTGAAGTGCAATTTGTCAATAGCTGAAAACAAAGACTCAATGTGTTGCAATGGTTGCCACAGAAACCTTCACAAAAGCTGCTCAGACCTCAGTGCCTCCGAAATCAAAGTCATTGACCTCAAGGGCAAGCGTCTCCTAAAATTCTACTGTGACAACTGCCAATCTGGTCTCCTCCAAATTCCGATTCCAATCATTCAACCGATACCAAGAAACCCGAATCCGAAGAAATATTCGCAGAATTATTAGATCGTGAAAAACGGTCACAAAACATCATGGTTTTCAACCTAGCCGAAAATGGAAATGACATAGAGGATGTAAAAAATTTAATCCAAAAAGCTTATGCAGGCTCATGCTCTGCTAAACATGTTATGCGCTTGGGTAAAGCTAACAAAAATGGTTGCCGATCTCTCAAGGTGGAATTTGCTAGTAAAAACGAAGCCTTTCAAGTGTTGAAAGGAAAATCTAAGTTGAAAGGAAGGTAGCAATGTCTTCATCAACCCTGACTATACTAGAAGACAGCAGGAACTGAACAAATCTGCTCAACAACAGCTAATACAGAGGCTTTCCAATGGCGAAGTCGCTCACATACAATATATAAAAGGTATTCCTCAAGTAGTTACAAAAAACTATCTATCTATTATCAAAATGTACGTGGCCTACAAACAAAGCTGGCTGAACTTTTAATAAACGTGACATCTTGTCAGCATGACATCATTGTACTGAGTGAAACATGGTTGACCCCAAATATATCGGATGCAGAACAGAACATGTTTAATTATTCCATCTACAGAAAAGACAGGACACAAGAAACAAGCATTCATGCTAGGGGAGGTGGAGTCCTCATTGCAGTTACCAAGGACATTAAGTCCAAATTTATACAGTCCTCTCCATTCTACGAATTCTTATTTGTACTAGCTGGCCAAGACATCAATCTGGTAATACTTGCTGCAGCCTACTTTCCCCCCAAGTCACCGGTTGCTGCTTATGTTGCTTTCAATGAAGAAGTAGATCGCATTTGTGAGGAATTTCCTACCTCTCACTTATGTATTCTCGGAGACTTTAACCTACCTCATAGCGCCTGGTCTGTGAATAATCTTATAATATCTGTCTAATATGTGTGCATTCCATAATTTATTCCAATCCAATCATGTCACTAATCATGTTAACTCAATTCTTGACCTAATCTTCTTGCAAACTCTGGGCAGTCTTGTTGAAAAAGCTGACTTCAATATTGTACAACCTGATCTATACCACCCACCCTTAACCTTTACCATTGACAAAACCAAAAGTACCGATCAGGGCTTAATACCTCAAGGCTTCTACAGAGACTTCAAAAATGCTGATTACAATTCGATTGTGCTGTTTATGTCAGCGGTAAACTGGGATTTACTTTTGGTCGATCAACCTCTTGACACCATGATTGAGATTCTTTATAATATTCTCTATCAAGTTATAGATTTATATGTACCATTGAAAAAGTATAGTAATTGTACATTTCCTATATGGTATTCAAAAGAATTGAAAAATTGCGTAATATAAAAAAAAGCACATATAAAATTTAAAGCAACCAAGTCACCACAAGACTATCAGGAGTTTGCAAGACTAAGATCAATATGTAAACGATTATCAAAGGAATCCTACCAAAACTATGTATCAACAACTGAATCCTCAATACCTCAGAATATGAAAAGTTTCTGGAACTATGTTAATGCCAAAAGAAAAACCTCCAACTTTCCCAGCGAGTTATCATTCAACGGAACAACAAGCTCACAAGGTATTGAAATAGTAAACCTATTTGCTGACTTCTTTTCTTCAGTTTATACCAACAACACTTGTGATATCTCTAGAATACCTTTTCAATATAACAACTTAAATATTCCCCTCTACAACATCAAAATATCTGACATCTATACCAAAATCTCCAATTTAGACACCAATAAAGGTCCTGGACCTGATAGAATACCTCCATCTCTTTTAAAAACGTGTAGTTTTTTACTAGCACGGCCCTTATATCACATCTTTAACTTATCGCTGACCCTTGGGATCTTTCCTTCTGTATGGAAAACAAGTTACGTCACACCTATATTTAAATCCGGCAATAAATCAGATGTATCGAACTACAGAGTACTATACCAAAACTGTTTGAAAATCTAATATGCGACTTCCTAACACCTCTGGTCGACAGTCTGTTGATTGACCAGCAGTTTGGTTTCAGACACAAACGGTCCACTGAACTAAATCTGCTGACGTACGTTGATGACATATCGAATGCTTTTGAGACTACGAGTGAATTACATTCAATTTACACGGACTTCTCAAAGGCATTCGATAGGGTAAATCATAGGGCTTTAGTTCACAAACTGAATGTGTTCGGTATTGAGGGAAGCCTCCTAGCTTAGATTGAAAGCTACCTTGAGAACCGACGTCAGACTGTTCGTATAGCCAATTATAAATCTTATGATATCAACGTTACCTCCGGGGTACCCCAAGGCTCTCACATGGGTCCTTTACTGTTCAACGTATTTGTAAACGATATAAAGTCCTGTTTCCACCACGCTAACTTTCAGATTTTCGCTGACAGATCTCATGCTACGACTCAGTTTCAATACAGCATCAATGGTGTTAATCTAAATGTCTGTGAACACGTGAAAGATCTAGGTGTTACTTTTGATCCACATCTGACCTTTACCACACATATATCAAATATGATCACTAAGTCGCTTCAACTTTTAGGCTTTGTGAAAAGGATCACTCAAGACTTCACGAACACCCACACTCTTAAGCTACTATATTGTTCCTTAATAAGAACTCATTTAGAATATGCCTCAAGTATTTGGTCACCTTATTACCAAAATTATATAACTAAAATAGAAGAAGTAGAACATAAATTCTTGCGCTATATAGCTTTTAAACAAGGGATCAGTACATCAAACATTGACTATGTAAATCTGCGATCCGAGTTGAATCTGATGTCAGTTACAACCAGACGCAAGTAGAAAGATCTGAAAATACTGTACCACATCTTAAATTCGTTTATACCATGCACCCAACTACTCAATAAAATCAGTATCCATGTCCCACCTAGGATCACTCGCTCAACTATTACCTTCAATATACCTTTTAGCAGGACCAATTACGGGCAACACACATTCATTTCGAGATCCAGCAGCCTAGCGAACCAGCATAACCACTCCCTTGATTTCTTTGATACTCGTAGTGCATTTATATCTCATTTGACAGATCTTATTGTTTGAATATTCATCTGTTTCTGCCTACCTTGGTCAGAAATGTTTTTGCTTTTGTCTTATTTTTTTTATTCTAGTAATATTATCTTAGCATTAGTATTAGTGTTAGTATTAAGGATTTATATTTACTTTGTTAATCTGCATATGTAATCAACCGAATTGGGGATTTCCCGTTTATAAATAACTCCATTCACTCGGTAACAAAACTAAAGCCCATTAACATCCTAAACGGCCATCTGGAAGCTCAAGACCCTTTTGATATTAATATCAGAAAAACCCTACTCAACAATTACACCCAAGATCACAGGGAAAAAACGAAAGAAATTTACAAAGAAATAAACAAAAGAATACAAGATGTGAAAGAAAAAATCATTGAAAGAAGAAACAAAAATCGAGAAGTCCCAATAACCTACAAACCTTCCTCCAAAGTCTACTCGAAGAAAATAATCAAAAGAAACAAGCTCCTTCCTAGATTCACTCCAAAAATAGTTAAAACTAATAATCCTGTTACTATCGATACCCAAAAAGCAAACATTCATAAGAAGAATATTAAGCACAAACCTAACAAAACTAATATCTTACAGATGTACCTTCAGCATGGCACAGGAAGTCAAAATCAAGAGCCTTAAGGACAATCCCAGAATACTACCTGTGAACCTGGAACAAGCAAGAATAAGAACAAGAATGCATGATTTTATTCACTACTATCCACTAGAACCAATCGCACAAGAAATAGCATCAATAGAACTACAATACGAAGCCGTTAATGCCGCCATCCAAAATGGACTAAGCTACCCATATTTTAATAGTTTAAGTAACTTCGACCAAGCCCTTCAATATTAACTTCAAACCGTAAGAGAAAAATTCAACTCCATTTCTCCACTCACTAGGCCAAAAAGGGGACTAATCAACGCTCTTGGGAGCATCATTAAAACCATCTCTGGAAATCTTGACCAGGAAGACGCCAAATATTATAATCGAGCGATAAAATCACTAAGAGAAGGTGAAGATATCATCATTTCCCAAGTAAATCACCACATAAGCCTTAACCATAGAAGAATGGAAAAATTTAACAAAACTATCTCGTTAATAACACATAATCAAGAAACCATTGCTAATGAAATTAACACAATTAAATCAAAACTGAATAAATTCAATTTCGACTACAACCACTATCTACAAACAAGAAATGTTTTAGACCAGCTTAATATCATTTTACAAATAATTCTACAACTCCTAAATGATTTAGAAGAAGCAGTAACTTTAGCTAAAATGAATATCCTCCACAACATCCTAATCAAGGAGGAATTTCGTTGGATCATAGCAGCCATGTTAGACCACCACTCGGAAGAGCAACTCTTATATGTTAGAGAAGAAGATTTTCACAAATATTTTGATGTCATGGAAGTTGATGCCTACTACATGAATTCCACAATCGTGGATCATAGCAGCCATGTTAGACCACCACTCGGAAGAGCAACTCTTATATGTTAGAGAAGAAGATTTTCACAAATATTTTGATGTCATGGAAGTTGATGCCTACTACATGAATTCCACAATCGTGTTTATCCTCCATATTCCGATAATACATCCACACTCATTTAGCTTTTACCACTTATTTTCAATTTCAACTCAAAATCTCTCGACAATCATACCCCCTGCTCCTTATCTCCTTACAAGTCCAGAATTATTTCAATACACTGAATTGATCTGCAAAAAGCTCGAGCAGAAATACCTATGTCATTCGAATTTGCTACAGGAAGTGTCAAAAAGCAAAGACTATATCATACAAATTCTCCAGATCGAGAATGATGAAGCATCTTACGAATATATCCCAGTTGCCTTAAATAGTACCATAATCGAAGAGATTTCTGAGGCACTTTACATTGGAATTTTTCCCAATCCAATGAAGATATCCACCAGGTGTTCCACATCAGCAATGT
The DNA here is from genome assembly GCA_950111635.1 of Agelastica alni. Classification (NCBI taxonomy): domain Eukaryota; kingdom Metazoa; phylum Arthropoda; class Insecta; order Coleoptera; family Chrysomelidae; genus Agelastica; species Agelastica alni. The sequence continues at coordinate 5,663,039 of OX467709.1, read as the reverse complement.
TGATTCTCCAGGGAATATATCTAATTGAATTACCTCCCAGTTGTGAATTTAAAACCAGCAAAGAAAACTTTATCAATTCACAAATGACCACTGTGGAAAAGCCTCTCACACTACCAAAAATAAAGACTATTAATATTCAAGGTACAGCTAATAACTTTATAAATTCCAGAGGATCAGTAAATTAATTGATTGATTACCTGGTAGAAAAAACTTGGGAAATGCAGATTTTTTTAGTCTTTTGGCCAAAGTCCTCTGGTGCAAAATGCTTTTGACACACTCCATATAATTCATGTATCATTTCAGGTGTCATACTTTTGAAGCATCTATTGTTAATGATCTTCACCCAATTTTTGAACATCTCAGAATATTTTTTTGGGTTTATTATAGGATGGCGACTATGCTCTTTGGATGGGTTACATCCAGGAATGCAGCAACCACTTTTCGTCATTGGCGGCATCCTGAGAACAAGAATTCATAAATTATAGAAATAAATGAATACAGACAAAAAACTGGTACTGATAAATCTGTGATACAATCGACTTATGATGTAGTTATTAGATATTTTACTTACTTGATTAGGATTTAAAGTAATAAAAAAATCAATAATTCTACAAACAATTCTAAAGGAAAAGCAGAAACTGAAGCCGGCCAGGATATATGAACTAAACCAAAGAAATGAATATACAAACAAAATGAGCGATTTACTCTCTCTCTCTCTCTCTTAGTTTTAAGGCCTCCACCTTTGCAGCATTTGGCCAGCGCAGGTATATTTTCCTATTTTACTTTTATGGGAATGCCCTCACAGGCGTCTGGAAATGGTCCATCTTCCCTTTCTTCTCTCTTGTAGGCTACATATTAGTAGACAACACAACAAAGGTACTTAAGCTCTTCTTACTTAGGATCCAGGGATGGGTACTACGAATTTCATAAAAAAGAAGAGATTGAATGGACACAAGTGTCATGGGGATTAAGGAATGGTAAAGGATGTGTAATTCTATTTTTTTTTTTTTTTATTAATTTATATTTACTTTGCTTTATTTAATTAAGCTCTATTGGTGGTATATATGTACAAGGTTCTTTTTTTTTTAAAAACTTTATTTTGAATGTTTTGAAAAATTTCATTAACCCAATATTGTTTACTATCTCTATATGTGAAATAGGTGCAGATCAATTTAGTTTAATTAATTCTTGGTACAAGTCAAAATTGTTGGTTTTATTTATAGGGCATTCAAATAGAATATGTAGCATGTTACCTATTTGACCACATTCACACCAAGGGTCATCTTTGCGCCTTATTTTAAAGAGATATTCCGGACAGATGCCATGACCTGTTTTTAGTCTAGTAATAATGGTGGTTTGTTGTCTGTTAATGTTTGCAATTGTAGTAAACCAGGGCTTATTGGGGAAAGTTTGTAATGGAAGTATTGTTTACCCTTGTCGCAAAATTAAGTTCTCCATACATCACTGTGCTGTTTTAGCAATTGTTTTTTGAGATATGGAAAGAAATCCATTCTGTCTATGCTTATGTTGGCTGGAATATTTAAAGATCTGCTCACATTTGCCAGCATATCCACTGCCATATTTCCTTTGATACCTGAATATCCTAGGATCCAGGTCAAAGTAATATCAAACCCAGCATTTAATGAATCTAAGATTAATCTTTTAGTTACTAACGCATTGTAATTATTACTGTCTTACTGATTTTCATATTGGCGCTCTGTGAATCTGAGAAGATTACTACCTTTCTGAAATTTTGTTGCAAACATACTAACACCGCTTTATGTATAGCTTACATTTCCGCAGAGCAAATTTGTGTAAAATTATGTAGTCTACTTGAAAACCTAAAATCTTTCAATGGTATATACACCCCCATTCCTACTTGTGAATTATTAGGGTCTAGTGACCCATCTGTATACACCCACAAGTGTGCCTTAAATTTTTCAGCATAGTCTTTTATAAAGAGTTGATTATTGTAAACATTAGATTTATGTATGTTGGTGTAAATAGTTTTGATTTTACCTATCTGGTCATTTAAGTCTATTTGGAAACATGGCTTGATGGTAGATTTATACATATTTTTGATGATTGGTTGGCATGATTTTCTTGCTTCTATAAGGTTGCTTCTCTTGACTTCCAATAATCTTTTTTCTGTTCACATTTATCCTCTTCCAGAATATCATGGAGGGGGCTATTTAAATCTGAAACAATGTTTGGGTAAAATTTGGTAGCTAAGATTTTTCTACGAAATTCTAATGATAATTCTCCACATTCTGATAGCAGGCAGTTTGTTGGGGTTGATTTCATTGCACCCAGCACTAGTCTGAGGCTTTTATACTGAATTTTATCTAGTGAACTTAATGTGTTTTTATTACAGGGTTTGAGGTTGTAACATGCATAATCTAGGTGAGATCTAATAATTCCTTTATATATAATTAACAGTATTACTGGATCAGCTCCCCACCATGTGCCACTTAAAGATATCATAATGTTTAAACCCATTCATCATATTCTCCATTTCACGATCTATGCGTGCGTAGCCTCTGTCCTGGGAGTTTGCCGTGAATTCTTCACCACTTTCCTCTCCCGATACCATGTCGTATTTTCTATTATGTATACTTTGCTCCTTGCCGTTCGGAATGTTAAGCAAGCTATTATGCTTCTTTCTTTCCTCATCTGCTGCCTTCAAAGTTCCTATTTTGCGTTTTTTACTAGCTACTTGTGAATACGTTCTCTTGTACTGTTGATTTCGGACGTGTGTTTGTCTTTTTTCACTAACTGTTATCGAGTCCTTAATTTCTTTAATGGGCAGTGACGGAAACTCGCCAGAGAATTGTACAAATGGTTCCGTATTACCTTTTTTTGGGTATTTTTCGGCCGCTTCAAAGAATGAAATGTTTTCGAGAGACATTGCTTCCCTTATGAGTTTTTGCCTTAAGAATTCTGGGCAGCTTTTGTCTGTACTTACATGTTTTTAGCTATTACAATGTATACATGTATACATTGAACAAAGCATGATTTCTCCTTTTCATGGCTTTTACCACACGTGATGCATTTTGGTATTTTGGCTTTACATAATTTTTTAATGTGCCCATAGTTTAAGCAGTTGTAGCATTGAAAAACCGGCAAAATATATGGTAACACTCTATGTTCTATTCCGCAAATCAGTACATTTTTTGGTATCATGGTGCCTGAGAAGGTAAAGTGCACTGTTCCCGTCGGGATCAGCACGTCCTCCCCACCAGACCCAGATGCCTCATAACGCGCACCCTCTTGTGTCTTTCCCTTTCGCATGAAGCGCTTGGCTTCCAAAATTTTGATATTTTTGTTTTCAGTTTCTGAGTAATTCTGTAGCATGTCGTCATAAATAGATTTTTCTATATATTTTACTATTCCTCGACACGAGATATTCTTATGTGGGATAAACACATCATACCCTTTGTCCTTGATCAAATCATTATTTAAAAAATTATTTGCATCTTTATAATTTTTAAATTCTACACTAATGCGATTTTTTCCTTTTTTATGTATTTTTTTAATATTTTCAAATTTCAAATCGTAGATCATACGAGCAATAGCAAGATAGTTATAATTTCCTATATTTTTATTTCCGGTTTTTGCCTCTAAATATATTTCAAATGGTCCTTTATCTAGGTACGTATATGTTTCGTTTATTTGTTTAATTTTAACTACCTTATCAGAAATCGTACCTTCTACTACTTTTTTTGACTTTTCAATATCATTAACATTTACTTGAATCAAATTTTGTACATTCATATCCACATCTATTTCACTTATTGAAGGACTGGGGTGGTCCGGCCCCCCTGTTTTATCACCCATCTAACCCTGTATATATATATATATATATATATATATATATATATATATATATATATATATATATATATATATATATATATATTATTATGTTACACTATTAGTTAAAAGAAATATTGTATTAATCATGTAAAAAATAGAATTACTACTGTAATGGGTTGTTACTTACGGCTGTTAGTAGATTTGCCTGCGGGGTTTACACCACTTGCTCCTATATACTACTTCAAATTTCGCGGGAGAGAAGACTGAATACACCTTTCTTCGTTGACCGTTCAACTCGAAGTCCAATGAGCTTTTTTTTGTTTTACAAGAGGAAAATCTTTTATAGACACTCGGCGCTTCGACTGCTCTCAAAAGAGCGCGTTTCAGCGCTGAATAGTGTGGGACTCATTGAACGCTCGTTCAACGTTACCCACTAAAAAACTCTTGAGTGTGTTTTTGTGGGCTATTGTCTCTTGGTAGGAGACAATCTTGTGTAGTGTATAAATGTGAAAATGTTGTGTGTGTAGTGTTTTAGTGTGAAAAACAGGGGGGTCTTATTTGGAGGGGGAGGGTGCGAACATTAAAGAATTAGACTTCTTAGATTTTTATGTCTGCCACTTTGACGACCTGGTATATAGTCGAAATTCGATTTTATAAGTGCGTTTGGATGTGAAACGGCTTTTTCGAAAAAGATTTTGTGACGATTTTTTATGTATTCTGTAATCGTTTCGATTTTTAGGTCTTTGTGTAAATCAGAATCTCGGATATACCAGGGGGCATTGGTTATACGTTTTAGAATTTTGTTTTGAAATTTTTAAAGTTTATGTTTTGTAGATTTTGCTGCTTGACAAAAGGAAATGCAGCCGTAAGGGAGTTGTTTGTAAATGAGAACTTTATTTTTAAGATTTAATTTACTTCTGTAATACATACAGAAGACTGCGAAGTCTGTCGGATGTTTTATTACTCTATTTCTCTATTTTGAACCTTTAATTGAGGCATATTCGGGTTTCTTTTTCGAGAAAAGAGAATACGAGGGCAGTTTGATAAGTAAGTGACTTTTTGAATTTACCGCGCAGTTACTCCAAATGCAACAGTGCTGCCGTCAACTATAATCTATCAGTGGGCAACTTTCTGTTTGATAGCCGTTCAAAGCAGACAACCTCGTGAATTTTTACGAAAATGGAAAAAAGTGAATTTCGTGTGCTGATTAAGCATTACTTTTTACGAAAAAAATCCATCACTGAAACTAAGAAAAGACTTGATAAATACTACGGGGACTCGGCACCATTAATTTCAATGGTTAAGAAGTGGTTTACAGAGTTCCGTTGTGGTCGTACCAGCACTAGTGACGCCGAACATCCAGGTCGCCCAAAAGAAGTGATCACGCCGGAAATCGTCCCTAAAATCCATAAAATGATATTGGATGATCGGAGAATGAAAGTGCGTGAATTGGCTCATGCTGTAGGTATCTTAACTGAACGGGTACATCATATTTTACACGAATATTTGGACATGAAAAAACTCTTTGCGAGATGGGTGCCGCGATTGCTCACACTCGACCATAAGCGCAATCGTGTGACCACTTCAAAAGAGTGTTTAGCGATGTTCAGCCGTAATCCGGACGAATTTTTGCGCCGTTTTGTTACTGTGGATGAAACATGGATCCATCACAACACGCCAGAGACCAAGGAACAATCGAAACAGTGGGTTGCTCGGGGTGAACGTGGACCAAAGAAGGCGAAACAGAGTCTGTCAGCCAACAAGGTCATGGCCACAGTTTTTTGGGATGTACGCGGTGTCATTCACATCGATTACCTCAAGAAAGGTAAAACGATCACCGGCGAATATTATTTCAAAGCTTTTGAACAGATTCGACGTTGATTTTAAGCATAAACGGCCGCATTTGGCGAAGAAGAAAGTGCTATTCCATCAAGACAATGCACGTGTGCACACTTGTCTAGTCACGATGGCCAAAATCCACGAATTGGGATACGAACTGCTACCCCATCCAGCATATTCTCCAGATTTAGCCCCCTGCGACTATTTGAAAAAACCTATTATTTGGAGGGAATAAAAAAATTAGAAAAACGCTGGACTAAATGTATCCAGCTAAAAGGTGATTATGTAGAAAAATAAAATGTTTATTTGCGGAGAAAAATTTGTTTTATTCAAAAAGTCACTGACTTATCAAACCGCCCTCGTAGCTTGTGTTTTTCGGCGTTTAACTTGATTTTCCAAGTTTTGTCCATTTTTCTATTTCGTTTATTTGCCTTTGCATATTTTTATGAAGAAATCTTAGGTTTTTGTGTGTGCTAAAGGCTGCAGTGTCGTCTGCGTACATAGCTAGTTCGGTTTTTGTTGTTTTCGATGTATCTGCTATGTAAAGATTGTATAGGGTTGGCGATAACGTTGAACGTTGCGGTACGCCGGATTCTATAAATCTATCCGTAGACTGTTTTTCGTTTATTTTTACGTTAAATTTTTTTTTTTTTTTAGAAATGAGTGTATCATTTTTATTTGGTTTATAGGAAAGTTCATCCTTTTTAGTTTATATAGAAGAGCTTCGTGCCATACTTTATCGAAGGCTTTTTGTATATAAAAAAGTATCATTAAGGTAATTTTTTTTTTTTATTAAACCCTGTGGTTATGTGTTCTACAATTCTTGCGAGTTGCGATTCTGTACTGTGATCTCTTCTAAAGCCGAATTGTTTATCTGGGATCACTTTATATTTTTCTACGTGAGTTAGAAGTCTTTTTAAAATTATTTTTTCAAATAATTTGCCTAAACATGGTAATAGGGAGATAGGCCGCCAATTTTGTGGGTTTTGTAGGTTTTTATTAGACTTCGGTAAGACTATTATTTGTGCTTTTTTTCCAGATGTTCGGAAAATAGCATGAGAGCAGGCAGTCGTTGAAAATTGTCGCTAATAACTCGATTAAGTTATCGGGGAGATTTTTCAACGCTTTATTTGTAATTCTGTCCTCTCCAGCAGCTTTTTTAACTTTCATGTTTTTTATAAGCGCTTTTATTTCGATAAAATTTGTCGTTTCTATTTCATCTACTTGATTTTGATTGTAATTTATTATCGCATTTGCTTGTCTGTTTGCGAGGTTCAAATCGTAAAGTATATCGACGTTGGGTTTAAATTGTAATTCGTATGTATCGGCAAAAGCTTCCGCTTTTTTCCTATCTGTGTAAACTGGACCGTTTTCAGATAACATAGGTGGAATTTTTCTTTTTTTATCTTTGCATAACGCTTTGGTTAGCTTCCAAATATTTGTTTTATAATTTGGTTCTGCCGAATTTAACTTTGAGAGTTTTTCTTCCCAATTTTTATTTTTGTGATTTTTTATTAGCCAGTTTATTTGGTTTGTTAATCTATTTGCTTCGATTTTTATCCTACGATCCAGGGTTGCGAAGGCTCTTTTTATTAGTCTATTTCTTTTTTTTATAAGATCCCGAATATGTCTCGGAAGTTGTATGGGGTTTGTTTTTAGAGGTACTATTTTAGAAGCTTGATTAAAGGTCTCTATAATGTGAGTTTTTACTGAAATCGTGTTGTTTTCAATTTCTTCTATTTGATTGATTTATAATAAGTGGATTTTCACTTAGGATAGATTTTTAACAGTTTCCATTCCGTTTTTAGGGTTGTTTTGGGCACTTTTTCGAATTTGTGACCAAGATGCATTATTACAGGGGTGTGGTCTGAGGGAAGTTCGTTAAGAACTTCGAGGTTTATCTCTTTTGAAATATTTTTAGACAGAACAATGTCTAGAATGTCGGGGCTTCTTATATGATGATGTGTGGGTTCGTCGGGGGCGTATAAAGCGATGAGGTTGTCGTTTACGAACTCCTGCAGACGTTTACCGTTCGCAGTTGTTCATTTACAACCCCAGTCTTTGTGTTTGGAGTTGAGATCTCCTGCTATTATTGTGGGGGTGTTTTGAATAAAGAAATGTTTGAAAAAAGGTATTTGGAGGGCTTTTTGAGGAGGGTTGTAACATGAAATTATGTTAATAAGACCTTCACTCATGTGCACTTGTATGGCAGTGTTTTCCGCGAGGTTTTGGAGGGCTGTGGGATCTCATGATGCGAGATGTCGTTTTTTATGAAAATAGCCGTGCCACCTCCTTCTCTATTTACTCTATCGTTCCTGTAGGTGGTAAAATTTTGTAAGGTGAAGTGTCTAGATGGTTTAAGACGTGTTTCTTGAACGATAGCGATATCTATATCGTGAATTAATAGGAAGTCTAGAAACTCGTCTTTTTTATGCAAGATGGAATTTGCATTCCAAGTTACTAGTTTGAGGGAGGCAGGCTTTCGGGTGTGGGACATTAAGAAAGTAGATTCTTTATGTTCGCGTATTTATTTATTGTGAGGTGGAGGGCGGCCATCCTATTTTCTATTTCGCTTGCTGGAAGTGTCAGCAAGCTTAATAGTTGATGGTTAAGGGGCATAGGGGCGGCTTGGGGTTGATGTTGAGGTTGGGGATTTTAGGGTTTGTGAGGTGCTGGGGGTTGGTTTATTTTGAGTAATTTGCGCGTAATTTACGCTGGGTCTAGCGTAGTTACTTTGGAAAGTTTTATATTATGGGAGCATAGCACCTTTCAAGGGTACCTGTAGGGGGGTTCCAGCGTGCCTATTATTCAAATGGAAGCATGAGGTTTGCGTTTTAAATAAGCTTGGGGTTAGTCGCCATTTCTTAAAATATTCAGCCAGCAGTTCTAGATCTTGGGAAAGAGTTTTTTCAAGGGCAGTCATGCTGGTGTACTGGCCTGCGAGGGCGATTTCATCTGCATACATAAATCTTCTAGATGTAGTAGTTGGCAGGTCAGCGACATAGAGGTTAAACAGTAGGGGCGCAAGCACCGACCCCTGGGGGTTACACATGAGTTTTGATTTACTGAGAGAGCCCCACATTGAAACTTGCAAGACCCTATTTGACAGCATGTTATCCAAAAGGGATGTCATCGTTTGGATAAAATGCTGTCAAATAAAGTCTGATTATGGATGAGACAACTGATGTTGGGACAGTGAAGCAATGTGCTTTCAGTATTATATATTTTTCTGAAATAATGAATGAAGTAACTACATCATTTTTTGACATGGTAATAACATCACAGAGTAAATGCAGCAGGTTTGTTTAAGTCATTAAATAAATGTCTAGGGGACAAGAAAATTCCACTTAGAAATTTAGTAGCATTCTCAAGTAACACATATTGTGCACTTGGCAGCATCTAAAGCTTGTATGCAACTTCCTCAGTCAGTGGAAGATATGCTTCGTAATATTGGATCACATTTTAGCCGCAGCTATATCAGACAGAAAAATTGAAAGAATTTCAACAGTTTTTTAAAATAGATATGCATAAAATATTGTTACCAAGTATAACTCGGAGGCTGTCAGTGCAATAGTGTACCAACAGAGTTCTTGAACATTTCGAACCATTGAAGGCTTACTTCAGAGTAACAAATTTTGAAGACCCTACTAAGACAAATGATAAAATATTGAAGTGTTTGGATAATACTTTCATTAAAATATACCTCGAGTTTATGTCACGTACATTAGAAATATTAAATGATTTCAATACCCTATTTCAAAGTCAGGTACCATTACTTCACAGGCTGAAACCAGAGGTTACTAGAATACTAAGAATTTTATATAGCAATTTTGCTAAACACCAACATTTTGTAGATTTTGATGTTTTCAGTTTTTATTACTAAAATCCAACATATTTTCTTCCTCTTGAAAAGATTTATATTGGAATTAGTGCCCAAGAATCTGTTCAAAATTTAATATCTGATAAAACTGACTTTGAACTATTTTTCAAAACATGTCTGAAGCTTTATACAGAACTCATTTCAAAACTAAAATCTCGGTTCGTTTTTTGATGATCCTTTACATACAAATAGTCACGCCTTTTTTCTGTAGAGGTAGGCAGAGACTACTTCCTTCCACTTACTACGGTTCTTACACACATCTTTTGCTTCCTCTACTTTCATCAGTGCTCTTATGCATGCTCGTCGGTTATTGGTACTCTTGACCTGGCCTTTCTTCAAAACAATGTTGATGTGATCGAGATATGTTCGCCGAGGTCGACTTCTACCGACTTGTCCATTCAAACTCGCATTATAAATTTGTTTCGTCAATCTTCCTTCATCCATCCTTTCTACGTGTCCAAACCATCCAAGCATTCCTTTATCTATCTTTGTAACCACATCTTCTTTTACACCACATCGTTCTCTTATCCCACTATTTTTTAAATATCTTTTAAACAATTGTCTATATATAAGTTAAACAGCCATGGCGAAGCCACACATCCCTGTCTCACACCTTTTTCGATGTTAAACCAGTCCGTGCAAGCTCCGTTTATCCACTCTGTCATAGGCCTTCTCCAAGTCTATAAAAGCGCAATAGACCTTCTGACTTCTAGCCAAGAATTTTTCGACTATACCTCGTAATAAAAAGACCTGATCCATACATCTCCTTCCTCATCTAAATCCTGCTTGCACATCCCATATCATCTTCTTAATTTCATTCGTTACTCTTTTAATCAATATCTTTGCATACAGTTTGCCGACTATGCTTAGTAAACTAATACCTCGGTAGTTCTTACAGTCCTGCTGCGAACCTTTTCCCTTGTAAAGCGGCACGATAACGACCTTGCACCAGCCGTCTGGTACGCTACCGCTCCTCCAACAAAGGTTAAAAATGCGGTACAGTAGACTAGCTACCACGTTTTATCCAGCCTTCAGCATTTCAACTGTTATCCTGTCGTACCCAGCAGCTTTACCCAATTTCATACTGTTCAAAGTTTCCACAATTTCTGTCGTAGTAATTTTACTTTCATTGCAACTTTCACTCATGTCTCCGAATGGGACCTGTACTTGTGTATCCTCTTTCTCAAATAAACTTTCGAAGTATTCCTTCCATCTCTTTAATACGCATTCCTCTCCTTTTACCATATTACCATCTTGGTTTCTGATTCTTTCCAATTGCGAGGTAGTATTTTTACCTCTGGCTGTTCTTATGGACTTCCAGAAGAGTTTAATATGATTTTAGTAATCGTCAGATAACCATCTATCAAATTCATCTTTATCACTCTCCTTCTTTTTTGCCACAACCTCTTTTGCCACACCTTTTAAGCTTTTATACTCATTCTTTGCCTTGTTTACATCCTCAATCGTTGCCATTTGCGTTCTTTAATTGGATTTTGTAGCTAGCCAATCCAGCCAGTTTTTCTTCTTTCCTGACACTGCTTTTTGAACCTCTACGCACATTTTCTGTAACCTGCATCCTTTCCTTCTTTTACTTACACCGCATACTTCAATAGCAATATCCACGATTCCTTCCTTGAATGGCTTCAACAATTCTTCAACCTCACATGCTTCATCTAAACTGTCAAATTTCTCGGTCAATTTACTAACGAACTCCTCTTTTATACCTTCTTCTTGCAAATTCTCAACTTTTATACGCTTTAGTACACTACTTGATTCCTGCACACGATGCCGCCACCGCTTAAAGAGACCTCTTATTCGGCTCATTACTAAGAAGTGGTCTGTGTCAATACCTGCACCGCGGTATGCCCGAGTGTCCATTACTTTCTTTTTCAATCTTTCATCCACAATTACAAAATCAATTATACTTCTCTGGTGTCCTTCTTGTCTTGCTTACAAGTGTATCCTTTTATGGTTAAACATTGTGTTTGTTACCATAAGATTCCGCTCTAAACATACTTCAAGTAGACTTTCTCCGTTTTCATTTACTCTGCCGTCACCGTACATTCCCAGAACACTGTCATATCCATCACGCTTTACTCCTACCCAACTATTAAAATCACCCAACATTACAATTCTTACATTCTGGTTACACTTATTTAAAATATCTGTCACACTATCCCAAAACATCTAGAGCAATGCTTTCTAACAATATTTGGTGAATGTTTATACTTATTGAATTTGATTGTATTCTATGAATAATAAAGGAAAAGTGAAAATTATTTGAAATATGTTCTTCGCTTAGATTCCTCGTTATTGGTTCCAGTCACAGATTAGATACACGGATAGATGAGACACTCCAATGTTGACAACTGAAACTGAGTTTCAGCGCCATCTTTCGGTTTGGAAGGAACTAATTCGTGGAAAGAGTGGCAAATTCAAATCCATTTCATATATTTTGTGAATTGTCGCTCTATCTTGATTTTAAGTGCAGTGTTATGAGATGACAAAATCATTGCCGTTCTAATTGGAAGCCTAGAGCTGCAACTAGGGTTCCATTAAGGATGGCAATGATTTGTCATTTTATAACATTGCACTCATACTATCAAAGAAAATATGATTTTTGTAGATTTGTATGGTAGATTTTAGATGAGGATGGTAAATTCAACTCATTTGTGTTTGTAGATTTTTATTGAAATAGTTCTATTGTGAAAACAGAAGAGTGAAATTGACTACACCAATTCATAAACTATCATTCAACCACTTGAACATTTATTAAAGAAATTTTCTAGCTAATCCAACAGGCTAAACAACATAAAAAGTGGATAAGTAAACAAAATGTACTGCACAACTCAAACATAAACTTACAATCAACTAGAATTGTATAGAAATACAATTATTGCTCTAAACGATCTAATCAACCAACATGAACAACATGCAATTCCACAATAATGTAAACCATTTAGTATTGAAAAATCCATCAACTGAATAGTATGCCTCTTGTCATAAAAACAAATTGAGTTTTCTTATAAAAACATTGATGTTTAAAGATTTTATATGTAAATATTTTTTGTAATGTTATCAATATAACATATTATTATACAGGATAAATCTACATCCTCTTTAATTTTATGTATTTGTTTCTACATTTTTTTAAAAAAGATGCTCTTTGGTAGAGATGTTTAGCTCTTGGAGTTAAGTAGACAATTCTTGTAGCCTCCACTTCTAATAATAATCCTGAAAATATACTTATAAATGAATCATTAAAACAAGAATATGAATGTTAATAAAAACTACAGCAATCCTCCCACATACAATCTAGAGCTTAAGGATATCCATACCTTCAGAAGTAGTTTTCCTAGGTGTAATTTGCTGAAGATCATTTAGTTCATCTTTCTTGGAAATGAAAGATGATGTTGATGGAAAAGATGGAACTATTTCTGGAGCAATAATGGTATTTTCAGACTGTGGGGGACTCTCTAGTTCAGTTAAACCAAAAGAACTACAATAATTAGCTACATGTTATAAGGTGGTGAAAGAAAGATAATGTAGGTACCTGATTCAATTTGCCTTGGAACATTGATATGTGAGTAAGATGTACTCCTTAGTTTATCACCCATGAAATCAAGAAATGTATATGAGAGCACTGATGAAAGTAGAGGAAGCAAAAGATGTGTGTAAGAACCGTAGCAAGTGGAAGGAAGTGGTCTCTGCCTACCCCTATGAGAAAAAGGCGTGACTATATGTACATATATATGAAATCATCCTCACTGAAATGGCATCTACATACCCTGAAATTTGAATATATTTTCTAAGGTGTAAGGCCATCTTCCTGAAGTCTTTTACTGGATGTGGAAAGCGATGTATGGAACATTTGCCCCCATGCTCTTCCCAACAGTTCCCCACACAACTAACTCCTACCATATCTGCACAGTCAGACTTGAATAAAACGATCATTTAGCAAGTCACAATTCCATAATAATATTCCAGAATGCAAAACTATTATATGCCATTTGTATCACAAAACTCGTCACAATTGTAGCAAATACAGCAAACCATTAGCAAATCAAAAACAGTAAACACAACGCATGCTGCGTCAACTGTTGTGTTGAAACGGAATCACTGATTTATAGGAAACACAGACATCAATGATCTGTATAACTAATTGCATATAGTGAAAATATCGCTTCTGCGCCCTTTTTTAATTTGGAAGGAACTATAAAACGTGGTTCGACCTTGGCTATATGAGTGTCTACCCTGTGGTTCCAGTCTTGTCACCTCCTTTTGAATGAATGAATCAAACAGAGTTAACTTGATTTTTGTTCATGACCATCTCTGTTTACATAGTACGGTGAACAGAGATAAGCATAGAAAAAAATCAACGTCAGCAGGTTAAGCAACACTAACGAACAAACCTTCTGTGTTTGCGGTGTTATGGTAAGTGTGAGTTTTAGTCGCTAAAGGCGAAGATTTGTTGCTTTTCTATCTTGTCCGTTCGGTCATTTATCTTCCACGCCATCTCTTATTATACTTATAAAGTCGACTATTTAATGATTTAGAAATCTGTATTAAAATCTCAACGATTTTTATATGAAGGAAGAGTATAAAGAAGAAAGACTACAGGTGGAGCTGTCGACTATTTTTTTGGCTTTAAGAGGTAGGTAGGTACAAAACAACTTTGTTGTTCCTGGTGCTGTGAATCTTTGAATCACAGACGAACAAAGGAAGTTTATTTTGATTTCGGCCGGTTTGTATGTAATTTATATTTCACAAACATTAAAGCGGATATATTAGACTCGTATACCTATATAAATACATATTTTTCGATCATGTCAAGAAAGATAAGTGAAATTATTGTTCCCAAATAATAAGAGTTACAAATGGCTCTACTGGAAACTTGTCTCGACATTTACGTGTAAAACATCCAGGTAAATTTTTTTCTAGAGCCCAATGGTCTTACTATCTAGTAAATAGTTCACACTGGAGCCAAGCGCGATCTCTCAATCTTAATTCTCCGAGACCTGTCGCGGAGGTTATGCTTTTTCTCGGATCTGAGAGTCGGCTCCTACTATCTTTACGACCCGGCTCTCACGGGTCACTTTAAAGATCCGGATCAGTCCTGAACGACCCATCTCTACCGATCACGACGTTGGTTATTATTTGAAATTTTCAGACGTGATTTGTTCGTATTTTTGTTGTCTGTATCAGTTTAGCAACAAAATGGCACGTAGAATCTTAGAAGATGACGACGACCTAGATGAGTTAAATTTAGTTATTTATGTACGAGATGGCAGATTATTTTCATACGTTTGACGAACTTACATTTTTCCGACGATTTAAAGTGACCAAACTTACAGCTCTCCATATACTAAATCTGATTGAAGCTGAAATTGAATATCCCTATGACGCGTAAGTATAAAAAAGATTTCTAGTTTCACTTTCAATTTATATGGCTAGAACTAGAATACTGAATACTCATTTTAATTTTTTTTTGTTCTGTACATTTCAACTGATTAAGCAACCAATTTTTAGCAATAATAGTGTTGCTTTTATGAATCAGCTGTTAATATTCCTGAGATTGTGTGCAACAGGGTCTCATCTTTCATGTATTAGAGATTTTGCCGGTGTCCACTTGTCAACAGTATAGAGGCATACCAAGAGAGTGGCTAAGGCTTTAGCTCGTCTAAGCTAGATATTCATCAAGATGCCAGGCACTCGTAAAGAAATAGCCATTACTCAGCATGAGTTTTATTAAGTAGCAAGGTTCTCAAGAGTCATTGGAGCTGTGGATTAATTATTGTTTTGTTTATATCAATCCATGGCTGTTTAACTTATACATAGACAATTGTTTAAAAGATCTGAAAGAGAGTGCATTTGGATTAAAAATGAATGATTTGATCGTCAAATGCCTTCTTTACGCCTATGATCAAGTCATATTAGCGTTATCTGAAGAGGAGTTGCAGGCGATAGTTAATGTTATGTATGATGCCCTGAAAATCAAAAGAATGAAAGTAAATTTAAGCAAAACAAAAGTAATGGTTTTTGAAAAAACAGAAAGCATGACAAACTGTAAAATTCTGATTAGGGGAGAAAGAGTGAAACAAGTAAATGAATCTGTGTACATGGGATCAAAGTTTACTAGAGATGTAAAGTATGACAATGACATTGAGCGAAGGGTATTGACAGGAAAACAAATAAATGGGACACTGCATAGCTTTATGAATAGCCAGAAAGTGTCAAAAAAGGCACGTCTGGCGGTGCATAGAGGTGTTTTGGTTCATACGCTTATGTATGGTAGTGAATGTAAGGTTTGGCAGAAGAAGCATAAAAATAGGATTAATGCTGCGGAGATGAGAAGTCTGAGAAGTATAGCCGGAGTGACTCGGTGGGATAAAGTAAAGAATAGTGAGATAAAAGAATGCTGTGGTGTAAAAGAAGATGTGGTTACAAAGGATGAATGAAGGAAGGTTGACAAAACAAATTTATAAGGCGAGTGTGAATGGACAAGTCGGTAGAGGTTGACCTCGGAGAACATATCAGATTGTCATTGTTATCAAGAAAGGGCAGGTCAAGAGTTTTATCAAGCATGTATGAGAGCGCTGATGAAAGTAGAGGAAGCAAAAGATGTGTGTAAGAACCGTAGCAAGTGGAAGGAAGTGGTCTCTGCCTACCCCTATGAGAAAAAGGCGTGACTTTATGTATGTATGTATGCAATTCATAATACTTTTTTTGAGGATGTCTTAATTTCAACGAAAACTTTTATTACTCTACTTGAAGTACATTCTTCTAACAAAGTAAGCATCTTTAGGAATAAAGATAACTTTGTTAACTAAATTCCCTTAGAGTTTAGTAAGGAAGTGTTTGGTGGAGACACATTCCTCAAATTATTTCATAGTACATTCAAGATAGTTTTATGAATAAACTTTCATCTATTTTTTAGGAGGAAATGATGGTGAAGTATTTAGAAATCGAAAGGGATACTTTTCACCAAACATCCAAACTGTGAGTAATGCTAAACTGAAAATTTTGGATTTAGTTGTATGGTAGCCTGGATCTGCCCATGACGTTACTGTGTTTAAAAATTCAAAAATTAGGCAGATAATTGAAAATAATGAATTTCAAAACAGTATTCTACTGGGTAAGCCAAAATAATTACAATATTTGAAGAATTATAAAATTAAAAAGTATTCAGTACATTATAGAAATTTTCTTATTCACTTGCTACTCAAAAACTAACTTCTGATGTCTTCCATTTATATGGATTTTCCTTACAGGAGACAGTGGATATAATTTGAGGCCATACCTCATGACACCCCTATTTAACCCTACAACAAGAGCTGAAGAGCTGTATAATGAATCCCATATTAGAACTCGCAACATGGCACTGACACTAATGCAAATCCCACGGAAATACATGTCATAGCATAAGACTTTCACTTAAATATCGTGAAGTGCGGAAGAAAAGATGAAATTGGGCGCCATCCAAACACGTTGGACTTCTTGGCATTGTGTTTACAAACGTCACAAATCAGAGTGAGTATGCACGAAATCAAAGGCCAAATAAAAAATGGATTGATTACACATATTACATAACACGTAGCTTCAATTTTGCTTTAATTTCACGTATGTCATAACGATTTTGTTGCGTAATGACATCGATACAAGGTTCAGCTGAGGGACAGTGGTGAGAGCCCACTCTGCGAGCTCAATGATCTGGTTTAAAACTTCAAATGATTTGATGCATGTCATTGTACTTAAACTGCTATCAGTTTGCAAGTAGTCCATAAACTTCGGCAAGAATTCGCCACTAATTACTTGCACTCCAAAATCTTCCACACTTGTATGAAAATTAAAGGGGTAAAAATAAATGAAAGTTAAGGTTTTTGAAAGAGAAGAAAGCAGGACAAACTGTGGAGTTTCTATTAAGGGCGAAAGAGTGGAACAAGTAAATGAATTTGTGTACTTGGGTTCAAAGTTTACGAGAGATGGAAAGTATGACAGTAACATTGAGCGAACTCAAACAACTCATCTCCACAGCATTAATTTTATTTTCTTGCTTCTTCTGCCAAACCCAACATTCACTACCATAAATCAGTGTAGGAACCAACACACCTCTATGCACAGCCAAACGTGCCTTTTTGACACTTTCTGGCTATTCATAAAGCCCCAATCATTTGTTTTCTGCCAACACCCTTTGCTTAATGTCACTGTCATACTTTCCATCTTTTGTAAACTTTAACTCAAGTATACAAACTCATTTACTTGTTCCACTTTTTCTCTTTTAATCAGAGATTCACATTCAGAGATTCGTTTTGATTACATTTATTTTTATCCCTTTAATTTTCAGGGCATCATGCATAACATTAACCATCGCCTGCAACTCCTCTTCAGATGACGCTAATATGACTTGATCATCGGCGTAAAGAAGGCATTTGACGATCAAATCATTCATTTTTAATCCATTCTCACTCTCTTTAAAATCTTTTAAACAATTGTCTATGTATAAGTTAAACAGCCATGGCGAAGCCACACATCTCTGTCTCACACCTTTTTGGATGTTAAACCAGTCCGTGCAAGCTCCGTTTATCCTGACACAAGCAGTGGAATCCTCGCAAAGTGATTTCAGTGCTTGTATTAAACTACCACTCACCCCATACATAGACAATGTCGACCACAATTCACTCCTTACCACTCTGTCATAGGCCTTTTCCAATTCTATAAAAGCGCAATAGACCTTCTGACTTCTAGCCAAGAATCTTTCGACTATACCTCGTAATGAAAAGACCTGATCCATACATCTCCTTCCTCTTCTATATCCTGCTTGCACATCCCATATCATCTTCTTAGTTTCATTTTTTACTTTAACAAGGTATAAGAAATGGGTGAACTTGAGTGGGGGAACGTGAAAATTTTTAATAAAAGCCCCAAAATGGTTTATGTATCAGATTGAGTATGTCATAAACATTTTAATAAAGAAGATTATGCATCTAATATGTACCTGACAAAAACATCCATTCCTGCAATTTATTTACCTGCACCATTAGATTGTAAGTACCTACCTAGTTGTTTAATATAATCATATATAATATTGTAATAATTATAATTCAAGTTGAATATTTTTTGTTGTAGCAAGCAGTAATACAAACCAACCTGAACTAGCTATTGGGGACAATATCTATACTTAGCGTGATGAATGTGTGCCTAGTACAAGCATTCATCTTTACATAATATTGAAAATATTGTAGAGCTTCGAAGCACAAGTTAGTATTACAAAGAAAAATAGAAATCACCCTTTTTTAATTAATTTGTCTAGATAAAAAATAAGTTACTATAAACCTACTGGTTATAATCTAAAATACACATTCAGTAACAACAAACGTCAAAGTTCTGCAAACACATTTTTAGAGTTTTGAGAAAGAACTGTTTAATAGTTTTAAATGAAATAAAAAAATTATAACCTTCCTCCACACTTTTCTTGTTTATGCAGTATGTAATTTAACAATTTTGGAGCTGAAACTGAGGTTTTATTTCACTATACAAAATTCTAAACTCCTAAAACAATACAACTAACAATACATTGTAATGCAAGTTGCATATACGTATAAAGGAAGGTAAATAAATAAAAAAATTATTATTTACATGTATTAAAATGAAACAAAGCACACGTATACGCAACGGACGCATCGCACTTTATTTCGTTTATTTTATAAATATTTCTATGGTTCTGTTCAATAAAGGACCCATCTTTTTTTATTTTTAAGTGTTAAAATTTTTAATTTACAAAAGTAAAAGTTTTTAATTATTTTGAATCTGAATTTTATTTCATAAATACCTTTCCAAGTACCCAATCATTATATTGTTAATTTAAAATCTGCTACTTTAAATTCAAATAGTCACGTACATTCAATAAGAATTGGTGTTAGTAAACCACAAAATCCAAAAATGCAAAGTATTAAAAAAGTTGATATGAAGATAAAATCGCGAATAATATGCTCTGTTCCACAATACTCTACTTATGGCAATTCCATTATGTCTTTGCATAAATTTTCTTCAAATCCTAAGGCAGCTCAGAAATAAAAGATCTTAAAGTTAAGGAAACCAATCACAAAGTTTATGTTTGTTTGCAGCAAGCACTTTGTAAAAGATTATTTTTTCAGTGGTGAGTTTGATATCCCCCTACACCTGCTTAAATTATTAAAACAAGTTTTCGGTTCTTTAAACAATTTTTACTCCGGATACCTCATCGCGTTTCTGCTAGCCTAATAAAACAATATAAAATTGCTAACATTTTGTAGAAATTGGAGATCGTTTTATTAGGATAGCAGAAACGCGAAGAGGTATCCGGACTAAAAATGTTCATACTCTTAAAAATCATCAAATTTTCGAGCTTCCTATTAAGATGATAGAAATGCGAGGAGCTATTGCCACGTCTTTTCTGTTCTCTAAAGAGTACTCTGCTAGCGGTTTCTCTACTGGCAAATTATGCCCGAGCTCAGCCGTAGAGGGTAGAAGAAAAAAATATAAAAGTGAGCTGCGCCACCGACTTAAACGGTATAAGCCGGAAACCCCTAGATCTTATAGGCACTAGCAGAGCTACAAGATAACAACTATGATTATGGTGAACCAAATAAATAAAATTATAGCAAAAATATGTTGGATACTTTACTCACACAATAGATAATTAAGGTACACAGTTCAATAGCAACATCATAACAAATATAGTCAAAATTAACAGCTATGGTAAAATTTTCTTGCTAAAACAAACCAAAAATGTAAAATTTACAACTTCATAAAATAACCAGAATAAACAGAAGTAAGAGTAACAGACTTTACCAAGTAAAAAAAAAGTAAAACATATATAAATTAACTCATTAATAACACTAATTCAAACGCTTACATAAAGGCAAAGAACAAAAGGTAAAACGTATATATAAGTTAACTCATTAATAACACTAATTCAAACATTTACATAAAGGCAAAGAACAAAAGGTAAAACGTATATATAAGTTAACTCATTAATAACACTAATTTAAACATTTACATAAAGACAAAGAAGATTCACTAGTTAACCGTTTACATAAAGATTTTCACTGCCAAAACAATCGAGTTCATTTAAAAATATCTTTACAATGGTTGTCCTTTAAAATATCAAGATTGTAGGATATTTACAAATAAGTAGGAAGAAAATATGTTTTTACTTGGACATAAAGAATTATTGAGAAGGTTATTTTAATCTCAAGTTTAGTTTTGGCATATTATCTAATGCAATAAATAGTTTCCAACGATGTACTATACTAATAAACTAGAACAGAACGTAATAGTGGTGTCAGAAGGAGTCACTGCGTTATATATTAAAAAAAATAAATCACTGATAACCTTTGGGTATGCGAATTCACATGTACTCCTGTGGCCTACTCCTGTGCTACTCCTGAACTACTCCGGGGGCTGGTTAGATTATGGGGCGGCACCAGTTAGTGAACAATGGCTTCCCTCAAATAAATCCCGATAACGGCTATTCAACTCGACACCAAAACTCCAAAAAAAATATCCACAACAAAGGCAAGACAAAATGGTCAAGTTGAAAATCAAATGGTTTTTCTTCAAAATCCAATTAAGATGGCACATATACAGCCAGATATGAAAGAAATCCCATAGAGGTTCCGCACACGTGCTAATAACACACCGTCCCCAACAACCTTCACCAACACCTCCGACTTCGATGAAGCTCCCCAAACGACTGACGCTCCTATATCGGAAATCAAGAAAAATGGCGCGGAATAAACGTCAACCCACAATCTTCTCAAATCTGTGCCTCGTCCTCGTCCACACAGAGATTGCAAACCAACTATCGAATCTTACGCCTACAAGTTATGCAACATTATCTACAACGAATGATATATTCGAGTTATAACAGAGTACTGTATGCAACACTACTTACAAGTAAGACACAATTATAATGAACCGTAGATGGGAAAAAATAGGCACGTGACACTATCCGGACTAATTTTTCGAATTTTTAAGATCACAATATGTTTATGTTTTTTAATAGGATAGCAAAAAGGCGATTAGGTATCCGGAGTTAAAAATTTTATATTCTTAAAGATTATGAAATTTTCGAGCTTCCTATTAGGATAACAGAAATGCGAGGAGGTATACGGAGTAATTTTTCGAATTATTAAGATCACTAAATTTTTATGTTACTTTTATCAGTGCTCTTGTACATGCTTGCCTCGAAAATCTATTTCGTCAATCTTCTGTTTTGTTTATGTTTCGCCATGGTTTAATCGACTGCATAATAGAGGTCTCATCAGAACTCTATGTAGGATAAGAA
Organism: Agelastica alni; assembly: GCA_950111635.1. Taxonomy (NCBI): domain Eukaryota; kingdom Metazoa; phylum Arthropoda; class Insecta; order Coleoptera; family Chrysomelidae; genus Agelastica; species Agelastica alni. The sequence goes on along the minus strand of OX467709.1, from coordinate 5,641,176 downwards.
GTAATTACTCCATGTCTCCAGTGTATTCAAGAAAAATAGGTCTGGTAAATAATGATGAATGTATATGTGGCGAGGTAGCTGATCTACAACATAATATGCTCTTAGAATGTCCGCTTAACTATATTGACATAACAAATTTCTACACCAAACTAAGTCAAACTAATGTTTCACTTCCTACCAACTTATTGCTTCTTTTAGAGTCCACGAATATAGATGTATATAAGATTTTGTATAGCCATATAAACTGTATCAATATAAAGCTCTGACAAAAAAATAAAAGAAAATTAAAAAAATATATATATAACAATAAAGTAAAAAAATAAATAAATAAAAATATATATATATATATATATATATATATATATAAATATATAATAATAACGTAAAAAAAATAAACAAATAATTAAAAAAAAACAGTTTAAAAAAAAGGAAAAAAAAAGGCCCATGAATATTAAAAAAAAAACAAGAGCTAAAAGTTAATAATCATGAAAGAACTAACCACTAAAAGAGAAAAATGTAATCTAATCGAAAATACAATGTAATTACTAACCATAATTCTGTCAGGAGAGAACTTATAGCAAATTGACTGGCGAGTTGGTTGTGAAAACCAGTACCAATAAAACTTAATCACACACACACGTTTATGTTTCGGTTCGAAGGACCTGCGTTTGTTTTACTAATCCGTTTCGGCGGATTAGTCTTTTTTTTGTGTTGTGTTTTTTGTGTATCCCTGTGATTGGATTTCAAATAAATGTAAATGTATACATACACTGAAACTATGTATATTTACACTATATACATACACTTAATTTGTTTTTATAACCTGAAAGCTATGTTGCATAATGTTACATTTAAGACGCTCGAAAGCTGCATGTGTACTGAATGCTCGAAACCTGAATGTGTAATGAATACTCGCAAGCTGAATGTGTAATGTTAAACTTTTGGAAACTGAATGTTTTACTGCTGAATGTTTGGGAGCTGAATCATCTTATCTGATGTTAAATGTGTCGTAGGCAACACTAAAAGATTTTTGCCATAAAATCATAAACTCTTACCTGATGGTGGATACGAAATGGTCTGTGCCACATCTGTTTCTAGGCGTAAATTTAACAATCATAAACATAGCTAGGGTACCGAATGGTCTTGCCCTTTCATCCACTTTTAAAAGCGCAATATAAATATATAATAAAAATAAAATCCCAAACAACTCCTCTATGCAGAGCTATACGTGCCTTTTTTGACTCATTCTGGCTGCTCATTAATTTATGCAGGCCCCTAATAATTTGTTTTTCTGTCAACACCTTTCGCTTGATGTCACAGTCATACTTTCCGTGTCTCGTAAACTTTGAACCCGAGTATAACTCATTCACTTTTGTTCAACTCCTTCTTCAATCAGCATCTCGAATTTTGTCATGCTTTCTTCTCTTTCAAAATTATAAGAATAAATGAAAAAATGTTTATAATAACTATACAGGGTGATTCATAACTATTCTATGTCCCAATAGTTTTGAACAACCCTGTATACTTCATTTAAATTAAACAAGATTTTTAAAATTATTACATTTTTGTCATTGTAAAGTGTATTTAAAAGTATTTACCTAAGCTTTAATATCATTTTTATTTAATAAATGTAGCAATTTGTTTTTGTTTGATAATAAATTTGAAATGATATAAAAGTAATTCTAGTTGTAGCAATATAGGTAGTTTACTACATAGAATGAAAGTAAAATTTCGATAGTAAGATGTAGGTAACAGGAAAATAAAAAACCCTTTGTTGTATACTTTCAGTCTTATTTAACAATTTACAACATTTTGTTACAGTTTACAATATTTAAGCAAACTCAATTACCAATAAGTGTTACGATATACCTATTAGTGAAAAATAATTAATATTAATTTAAAGTGCTTTTTGGTGGTAAAAACAAAAAACGATTTGATTATGTATTAGTATCTTAAAATATAAGGTTGCAAAGTTTTATCAATTTTAAAGTTAAAAACCACCATGCCTAGATTTGTTATTCATTATTTAAAAATCAACTTACACACAACCATGTGATAGTAATTATCAATTCAAAATAAAACTATTTTAAAATATTTACATTTATTAAAATGGACACAACTGCACAATAGTTACAATGAACATTCATAAAAATATTTTAAAATAGGCAAGATCACAAATAAGTAAATCCAGCTTAAATGTGCAAATAATTAAAATATAAACACTAAATGACATGTATGCATAATTTTTATTACAAATTATTCCATAATATTTTGACAAACACCATTTGAAAGTCATAAAAATTTAGGGAAAATTCAAACATGCGGCTTGGAGGCTCAATATGTTGACGTCACAAGTGCTATTAATTTCGCATTTCATTGTTGCCGTTCTTAATATTTCACAGGAATACCAAATAAATATTACTTCGAGTTTTCGAAAAGAAAACTTCAAATCGACATACACTTTGAAATTACGAGCTCATATTGTAAGTTCCACATATATTCAATTCATTTCAAACAACAATAGTTTGTGAATAACTGAGATAAGGCTGAGATCAATATCTGCGCATTATGTTGAGAAATTCATGTAGAATATTTGGCAACGCTGTAACTATTTTAAACTTTAGACTGCTTCGAACTTTTTTAACCCATTTTGCAATAGGGAAAAATCCCGTAACGCGAGATGGCGCTGCCAATGACAAAATATCGGAACGAGGTGTGAACAACAAATATTCCGTCATTTGATCACTTGTAAAACGAAAGTTTTTATTAAAGGGAATTTTAGTTATCTCAAAGATTTAAGTTGAATTTTTGTGTTAATCAATTGAATTGAAGTTGGATTTAAGGTTTGTTTTCGACGTTTCAGTCTTATTGTCGCTGGATTCTTGTTAAATGCCAGCAAAGACCAGGTGTGTCCAGGTATCAATTCGACCTATTCGACCAATTAAAAGGATTATATATTATAATCCAATTAACTTCATATCTTTCAGATCATCTTCCATTTTTGAGCTGCGTTAGAATTTGAAGTGAATTTGTGCAAAGTTGTAATGGAATTGCCATATGTAGAGCATTGTGGAACAGAGCATATTTTTCGCGATTTTATCTCTATATCACCTTTTTTAATCCTTTGCATTTTTGGATTTTGTGGTGTATAAACACCAATTCTTTACAAAATATCGTTCAAATATAACACTTTCATTGCTTAAATTGCTCACAATAATATATTAAGTTCACTTTTCATCCATATAAACGAATAGCGGTCAGTTTGTTGTTCACACCTCGAGAAGTTCATACGATCAATAATAGATGTCACCCAGTCCGTGATTTTTCCCTAATTTAACATTGTTCGTTTTTCATTCAGTTTTAGTGTGTTCAGGTTTTGTTGTATTTAAGTAAGCTATGTTGCCAATAATTCCCTACTGAAAATCTTGAACCTTCCTAAGATCGATTTGAATCTAACACATCGTATAAAAATACTCAGTTCCATAACGTTAGGTCAACAATCAATCATCAACCTGACTTTTTATAGTCATTTCATGATACTAAATTGTGTGTCGTCTAGCGATCAATATAAATAGAGACGGCAACGAAGTTTTTCTAGCTTCGCTTGTCCTCGACAGCCATCGAGCGCTCTCAGTGATTGGCCAAAGAACTTGTGACGTACATTCCTGGTCTTTTTTCGTACTGGTTAAACGGGAGTATTAAAAGCCACAAAAATTATGTTAAAAACTATAATCTTCGACTGAAGATTATATTTTATAAAAACATTTTATTTTCATATCATTTTAAAGTTGTAAAGCCAATTTATGCATATTATGGTGTATTTAACTTCTTAATTGTTACAACCGTTTCAACTTTGCATCTCGTAGTATTCCTATATTTTTTATTTTCACCTATAGGCCAGGGATCTAATATCTATTTTAACGTTTACAATATTATCAATATATCACATTGGGATTAACATCTTTGCTGCTAAACCAGTATACAGGGCATTTATGTTAGTCCATGATTAGTTCCGTTAATTATTTATATCTGTAAAACCAGAAAATATGTACATATTGTGAAAGGCTTTCGCGGCCATCGTTTATTGGTTTATATGGTTTTTCGAGTATTTTAGCCGTCGTAGGTCTGAGTTAATACTCGACGTTTCGCCATCTCTAGTGGATGGCATCTTCTGGAGATATGTCTACTTTTTTAAGGCTGACGGTTTGTAACATTGGTATGTCACGATCGCAGGTTGTATACGTTTTGGTGGGCGTTTTGAGGGGTGTTCAGAAATTGGTCACCTTCCTAGGTTCTTATTGCCCTTTCTACCAAAATTCTTACAACTCCTGTTCGTTGGCAAGGGTGGTCGTTGGATTTATTGTGTAGATAACGATCTGTGTGGGTGGGTTTTATGTATACGGTATGTCCTAGTTGTCTCTCTTTTCTCACAATCAGGACATCGAGAAATGCCAATTCTTTGTTGTTCTCTATTTCCATTGTGAATTTTATGCTAGGGTGTATGCTGTTGATGTGGGCGAGAAGTTCGTTGAGGCTGTCTCTATTATAAGGCCAGACAACAAAGGTGTCATCTACATATCGAAACCATACGTTTGGTTTTAGATGAGAGCTATCCAAAGCTTTTCAAGTTTCTCCATAAAGAAATTCGCGATCACTGGTGATAACGGGCTACCCATTGAGACTCCATTGATCTGTTCATATATTTCTTCGTTTAAAGTGAAATACGATGTTGTAAGGCAAATTTTAAACAGGTCAGCAATAAGAATCTGTGAACCAGAACAAGTAACTTCTAAAGCTTTTTTACCCTACGTTTCTCGAGTGACAGATAGGATCGGTCGGATTCTAGGAGAATATAACATCAAAACTATCTTCAAGCCATCTAATAAGATCGAAAACTTTTTGAAATCTTCCAAAGATAAGAGAGCCCCACTTAGTTCTGCAGGTGTTTATCGTATTCCATGCACTTGTGGAAGTGTCTACATTTGAACAACTAAGCGGTTCATTAACACCAGAGTCAAAGAACACAAAGCCAACTGCCGTCTTGGACATACAGAAAATCTGCTGTCGTGGAGCACACAATTAATAATAATGATCACAGAATTAAATTTGAGGACACCCAAGTTTTATGCACCACATCTGCATATTACCCGAGGCTTTATAGAGAAGCGTGAAGTACATAAACACCAGCAGAACTTTAATAAATCTGAGGAAACACTTAAAATTAATAGAACATGGATACCTGTACTTAAAACGTGACCATTTTCTGAACAGCCCTCAAATATTCCCCGCCCACCAAAACGTATACAACCTGCGATCGTGACATACAAATGTCACAAACCTTCAGCCTTAAAAAAGCAGACATTATATCTCTAGAAGATGCCATCCACTAGAGATGGCGAAACGTCGAGTACCTATTAACTCAGACCTACGACGGCCAAAATAAGCGAAAAACCATTCACCAGAAAATATTTATTTTGTCATACTCCATATACTGGCAATTGAACAGTAATACACATTGTTTTTACTAATATTCTACAAATTAAAAATTGAAAAAAATCTACACGCTAAAAATACGTCTGGTATAAAAAATTTATAATCATATAAATAAAAATTCGTTTAATTATATTATGAAGACCTATCTCTAATGTACATGAAGGTTTAAATAAAAAGTCCTCTAATCCAAAACTACACATTTAGTTACGCATCTATTCCGTAGGTACCTATTTTTTCAACTGGATACTTTAGCTTATTAACGAGAATTAAACATTTAATATTTTTTAGCCAAGTTTTTTAATTCACATAGAACCTAATGTTATAAATAATATTTATTTTAATATAATATTTTATAATATAATATTTACCTTATGATCAATCATTTTACTAATAATAATAAAAACACAATTAATACATAACATTCTTGAGATCAACTCGAGAAACTTTACCTTTTTATTGAAATATGTTGTTACATAAGAATGTTTTTGGCCATACATTTATTATTTTGAGACTAATTGTTTAAAGAATAATAATTACAATCATAGTAATTAGTATATAAAAACAATTTTAAATAATAAAATTGATAATTACGACAATCAAATCATTTTTTAAAGATTAATTTACTTATTTGTTAATATTTTAAATATTTACTGAATTTATTTAAACATTAATACGAGTAGGTACTCTCTAAACATTTTTTTACAATAACATTCAATATTCTTTATTATTAAAAAGAGAAAATGAAGAACATTCATTGCAACAAATCTTTTTTAGTAATTTAATATATATGTAAGGAATTTTTAAACAAATAAAATAAAATATATTTTTGAAAAAGAAGTGCTGTGACTAAACTTTGCATATACTTGTATTAACTTGTAACAAGGTATCCCGTCTTAAGTAACTAGAAAACCCAGTAACATACAATTCATTCTACGAAGTTATTTTTGTATTCAAAAAAAATTTTTTTTTTGAACTTTTTTCATTACCCAGTAGGCTTTAACTCCTGTGAATATTAATATAAAAATTGTGTTTATTTATTTATTAATATTGAATTAATGTGTTTAACTCTTTTTATAAAAAAGTTATCAAAAGAATATTTTTTTTATAACTAAAAGGTATCTACATGGATATTAGGTATCATTTGTGTATATAAAAACATACCTAATATTAATATTAAATTCTTTGAATTTCCTATTTTACTTTTCTTTAATATGATATTTTTTTTTGCTCTAAACAAACCAAATGATAAAATTTATGAACTATTTTAACTAATTTTTTATAATATACCTATTCTCGAGCTATTTTTATTAATCACAGTTAAAATTGAAATTCGACTGTAAAATAACAAATAAAACTTATCTAAATTTTCATCATAGGCGTACGCACAAAACATATTTACAGTGATTTACTCAATAATATTCGTTAAAAAATACTTTTAGATAAAGATTACCACTTTGGATGTTTTATTTCATGCTTTTTTAATGGTTTCTTTAGGATTTTCTTAATTTTACCTAATTTTACATTTCGTTGCACACATATTACCTACATACGAGGTAACGAGAGTGCGCGCGCAAAAGGCATCCTATAAGGGAAGGGGGGGAAACGAATGCAGCGTTGGATAGCTGAAAGTGTGCACTATCTCAGTACGAAAACACGTTTTTGTCGCTGCAGTAGTATTTTTTCTATAGATGTCAAAAACGAATCAATGTGAAATTTCTCGTTAAATAAAAAAAAATCCGACTGAGTGCTATAAGTTGTTGAAAGAGGCCTATGGTGAATATTCTCTATCTCGTGCGCGTGTTTTCGAATGGTATAAACGGTGTTTTGAGAACCAAGAGAGCACCAAAGATGACCAACGTCCTGGTCGACATCAACGGCATCGTAATGACTAAATGGGTTCCAGAAGGTAAAACTGTCGGAATTGTGGAGAAACAATTCGTGGATCTTGCACCAGGTCAACGCATCTGACCATAACTGTCTGTGAAGCGTTATTTAGCCGCTAGAGACACTCCAGTGCTCGAACACGCACCTTACTCGCCTGATTTAGCAGCCTGTGACTTTTTCCCGTTTTAATTCGATAAAAGAGGTGAAGTGAAAATCGGCGGAGCTCCTAAATGCTCTTACAAAAGAAGACTTCCAGCATTGCTTTGACCAATGGAAAAAACGAATGGAACGGTGTGAGGCGAGGGGAGGGGAGTACATTGAAGGGAAGCATTTGATTGGTGAATAATACTTATAATAAAACTCTTTTTCATAATCAGTCTCGTTATTTTTAATAGCCAAGCCTCGTACATAGCTAAACTATTTAACCCATTCCGACACGGCGTAGGTACACTGTACTTCAAATGCTAGTAATAGGCAATTTCCGAATCAACTTTCTGTAAGGCATACGGTAAAGTTTAAGTCAATATTATAAACTCCTGGACAAAATTAATGCACCACTCATATTTTCTCAATAATCTTTATTTATTAATAACTTACTATACGACAAGTAGGCCATGGACCTTGTTTGACAGTGGCTAACTTTAAAATCACATAATCTTGTTTTAAAAATAATTCGTGTTAAACTTCGTTTTAGACTAAAATTATTTCATAAAGAGTGTCGATTAAAGCAAAGTGTCTGTGAGAAACAAGCTTTTTATTGTGATAGTTTTTATCACATGTATGTTTGGAAGTTCATTTGCGAGTAAATCAAATAAGAAAAATGAACCGCCAAAGAAATTTGTCGATGGAGGAGGCAGTGAGAGCATCGACTCTCCTGGATAAAGGATATTCAATCCGATATGTTGCAGGTTTGTTAGGAAGACATCATTCCAGCATCAGTCGCATGGTGAGACGACATAATGAAACAGGATCGTACCATCAAAGACCACAGCGAGGGCATAAACGTTCTTCTTCTTGTTGCGCCATACCCCCTGGGGGGCGTCGGCGACCTCTCTGCAACTATTCATGTGCACGCTCAATCAGTGTTGCATGAATAGAAGGGACCTACAGTTTAATGCCGGTTCCGAACGGCTAGTTTAGAGAGGCTATACTAGGCAGAATACATTCGGTGGTTTGCCATTGCCTTCCGAACGGCAGCGGTCGCTTATAATTCGTTGGTTTGACCTGGGAATCGAACCCGGGTCTCTTGGTGCAGAGGCTGGCGCGCTAGCAACTACACCACGGCCGCATAAACGTTACACTAATCAAATTGATGAACGTTTTTTGAGACAACTTCCTCTCAGAGACAGGAAAGTCAACAGCAATTCGCTAAAAATTAACTATCAGATGTTCGAAATATCGCGATATCGTCTCGAATGATTAGAAGACGTTCACAGAAAACCGGCCAAAAAACTTTTGCTTACCAGAAAAACAAAGTTCAATGATTGAATTTTGCAAAATTGGACCAATAATGATTGAAAACGGCTTCTGTCCTCCGATGAGACTAGAGTTAGCCTAAAAGCTCCAGATGATCGTGAGCGTGTCTGGCGAAGGTGAGGAGAAAGGTTTTCCAGCTGCAATATCTCTCCTAAAGTACCTTTTGTAGGTAGCTCTATAATGTTTTGAAGGGGAATTTGTTTCGAAGCTCGTACGAAGTTGGTCCCCATACGTACGAGGTCTATAAATACCCAATATTACTTAGACAACATTATTTTCGAACATGTAATGCCGGTGCTGTTAGCAGATTCTGAGGAATGCCTTTAGAGGCTGATAAATCGAGTTGTTAACGTAAACGACCTATACGGGATGAAGCTGAACTGCAAAAAGATCCTTACCGTGAGTAAAAACAACATTAACAACACTCAGTTCTACGTGAACGATATGGCCCTTACGCAAACAAGGCAAATATCGTATCTCGGCGGCAACATTAATCAAGACTGGGACCAATCCCAAGGGATCAAATATAGAATAGAGAGGGCAAGAAGTACGTTCAATCGCATGCGGAATGTGCTGTGCAACATGCACCTTAAGATTCGGAAGAGAGCTCGAGTCCTCCGATGTTACATATTTTCGGTACTGCTCTATGGGACAGAAGCATGGATCCTTACAGACTCCTCAGCCAAACGTATAGAAGCTTTCGTTAAAGAACTTGAAATTCTAAACATCATTAAAACGAGAAAGCTTGAATATTTTGGGCATGTCATGAGGAACGAAAAATACCATCTTCTCCAGCTGATACTGCAGGGCAAGATCGAGATCAAACGAGGTCCCGGCTGAAGAAGAACTTCATGGCTCAAGAACCTTAGACAGTGGACAGGAATGACCTCTAGCACCCTGTTAAGATCAGCAGTAAATAAAGTTATCTGGACAAACGTGATAGCCTACAACCATAGAGGATAGGCACTAAAAGAAGAAGAAGACGAAGAAAATTTTAGTAGTGATAGTGATTAACGTATAATAGTGTTATAAAATAAGTTGGAAAGTGCCGGTCGTAGTGTAAATTGTTGTGATAAAACGCTTCAGAATAGGAAAAAGAAAATGGGTTCTAGGTTCGGGAAGATTAAAAAACGCTATGAAATTATGGAGAGCAGAAGAATAGTGAATTTGCATAATATATACTTGAGCCAAGTAACAAAGTGTCGACAAGAAAACAGATTATTTGTCTATTTGGACAAAACGTGGTATGACACCCACAATACAGTTAAGAAAGGATGGACTGATGGTTCAAAAAAATGTAAGCCGATAATGCCTGCAAACAAAGGATTAAGGCTAATCATTATGCATTGTGGAGAAAATGAAGGATGGGTTTATAATACTTTATATGGAAAAAAAATGGAATACTGCAACGTTGATTATCATAAGAACATAAAAGCAAGCATCTTTGAAAAATGGTTTGAATCCACATTGATCCCAAATTTGGAGCCAAATAGTGTTACAGTTCTTGACACCGCATCCTATAATTTACGGCAGCTCGTTAAAATTCCAAATAGAAATTCCAAAAAGAACTTATGCTTACTATCACGGAGAGAAAAACACGCTATTTAGGTCACATAACGCGAGGAGAAAAATATGAAATTTCGCGACTGATTATAAAAGGCAAGGTCCAAAGCAAGAGGTCTGACGGCAGGCGCCAAAATTCTTGGCTGAAGGACATCCGAAGATGGTTGGTTGCTCATCACATATTCCACATGGCTGTATCTAGAACCAAGTTAGCCATTTGGATCACCAACCTCCAAAAGGGGACCGCGTCATAAGAAGAAAATAACGCAGCAGGTTCTTCTGGTAAACAAGTGCGTCAGATTGAAGGTATTCGTTATGATGATCTTGGCCATTATGTATTGCTAGAAATCAAAATTGTTTCACATATTTTCACACCAAATAAGTAGTATTTGCCAATTACAGTGTTATTAATTAAAATAATTTGTGAATGTTAGTCATTGTGTACACTGTAGTGTACATGACGTAACTTTAGGATGTCAAATCTGACAGAATTCCGGAGGAGCTTAAAAATTGTAGAAACATATTTTTAATAATCCCTACAACTAATTTCTTTTAAAAAATTCGTGTCTAAAAAGGTTAAAAAAGATTTATGAATTTTCTAACGATCTGTATTCACTGCAGAATTTTAAGTGTGTAGAATGACAAATATCGATGATAAAGTTGTTGAGAAAAATTTTTGAGTAGTGGTAATCACTCTCATAGTAACTTTTAAAGAAGATTATAGATTATATAAAAAGTTTACTCCTCTATTAACGTAAGTTAATGCTTCTAGCAAACATTGAAACTTAGATACGTATGTTTCTTATTTTGGCCAACATTTCATATATTATATTTAGGTCAGTCACATTGGTTTTCCTAAGAAGAGTATATTCTACTCACGAAACTAGCGGAAAAAAGAACTCTAATTGTTCTTTGAGAGGGTAACAAATGTCTATAAGTACCTTAAACATTTGACATATCTTATTGGTCTCAAAGAAATCGTTGGCTTTTTTTTAAGAAAGATTTACAAACTAGTTTTGTCGAAAGAAACATATTTGTTAAACGCCAGTTTCTGCATTTTAGTTTAAATGTAGGTTGTACACAAAAAATATAAATTTATTTTAATATTAAATTTTGTGATAAACAGATAAAATTACCAATTTAACAGATTTTTAAAATTATTTATTAAAGTTTAAAATGCCACAAAAAATTTTTTTACCAAACGGGGAGGAGACCACTAAATTTTGGAAACAGCATTATCGTAACCTTCATGCTTTAAAACTATCATAAAATGTAATTTTATATTTTTTATTCGTTTTGTAGTATGAATTACATAGTTTTCATTTCATGCGCCATTTGTATAGGTTGCTCTCATTGGTGTAATACAGTGTAACGTGCTAGTCCTTACACTCCCATCGACCTTGAGCTGAGCAATCGTAGGATTGGTGGACTGCAAACATAGGGCCGGGAACTGTTATTTGACCCAGGTACTATCGAGTCATGGGTGCTTTCGCACTCACACTAAGAGAATCGGCAAAACGGAGCCCAAACCAGGTTAAGAACGGAGATAGATAGGCGGTAACAACTTAGTTACTAAAATGATTGGAAAAAAGGGAGATAAGACCAGCAGCACCCTGAAGATAAAGCCCATAAGCAAGTACCAGAGTGCTGCAGGAGGCGAGAAGAAGGGGTGGTTTTAGCAGCTAGGCTACAAAATAAGGCGTTTTTTTACTGTAGAATCCTGCACACCTGGGATATCTTCCCAGAAGTCTTTTGAAGATTTCCACCTCTTTAAAAAAAAGGTATGTTATAGCACTGCCAACTGATTCTGGCATTTTTTAATTTTGATTTCATAACTGATTTCAAAACGCTGGAGAATCCATTTGCGAAGATTTTGACTCATGATATTGTTTATGCACTGAACCAGCATCATTATTAATCAGTTAAAAGATGTTTGAAATGATTTTATCACTTAGTGGTCTTCCCCATTTTTCAGATATATGTATTTATTATTATTTTATAATTTAATCTAGGAAAGTACAGCAAATAAAATGACCTAATCATAAAAATTTATATTTATTAACTAGCTCTGTAAGTAAAAAAAGAGCCTGTAATAATTCACTAAAAGTAACTTTAATAGCAAAGATAATTTGATGAGTAGGTACCTATTTATTTAGCTAAAAGATATATATGTATATTGTTAAAAACCTTAATTTTCTTGGTAATAATAAATGTTGCGTAACTGAAAAAATAATAAAATCGTAACTAAAAGTGGTCTCGTTACTCACAATGTTCCTAACAATTAACAATAATATACTAGATAAGTATCATTTTATAATTTAAATAGTTATATTGAAAACGATTTCAAAAACTGTCATTTGAAAAGTCAGATTATTTCTTTAACTAAAACTAATTGTTAGTAAAACCTACATATTTAGTTTAACTTTGTATAAAATCCTTTTATCGACATCAACTAAAGAATAGGAGGAAGAAATGTGCCGGAGTCGTTTAAGTTAGAATCTAGTAGCCTAGGGACAGTATTATGTAATATTGTTTCTACTATTTTGGCCCTGACTTTATCGACAGATTTATGGTGGCTCCTGGAATGGCTGCTACCGGAAGTGCTGCTGGACGAGTGACTATCGTGTGATACATTCACTTCGGAGTGACTGTGACGAAGTTCACTTGATTTTGACGAATGGGTACCTGCGATGACCCAAGGATGGCGTAGTGCTTCGTCAGGATAGAGCCGCTTCTTAGGGTTCCATCTAAAAATAATATTTAATAAAATTGTTATGATAATCAATGTTTTAAATATCGATATTCGATCAGATTTCCAATACAAAAGTTTTAATTAAGATCCATAACCTGACAAGTATCAGTGGCGTTCTTAAGAATTGGCAATGGTAAAAGGACATCATTTAGGCCATAAGATTAGTTAAACAAATGAATGAGGCACTGCATAGCTTTATGAACACCCAGAAAGTGTCAAAAAAGGCACGTCTGGATGTGCATAGAGGAGTGTTAGTTCCTACACTTATCAGTATGGTAGTGAATGTTGGGTTTGGCAAAAGAAACATATAAAAATGATTAATGCTACGGAGATGAGTAGTCTGAAAGGTATAGCCGGAGTGACTCGGTCGGATAAAGTAAAGAACGATGTGGTGTAAAAGAAGATGTGGTTACAAAGATAGATAAAGGAATGCTAAGATGGTTTGGACCCGTAGAAAGGATGGATAAAGAAAGATTGACGAAACAAATTTGTAAGGCGAGTGTAAATGGACGGAAGTCGGTAGAGATCGACCTCGGCGAACATCGATCTCGATCAGATCAACATTTTTTTGAAGAAAAGCCAGGTCAAGAGTACCAACAACCGACGAGCATGTTTGAGAGCCTTGATGAAAGTAGAGGAAGCTAAATATGTGTGTAAGAACTGTAACAGGTGGAAGAAAGTGGTCTCTGCCTACCCATACGTGAAAAAGGCGTGATTATATGTATGTATGTATGATTAGTTAAATATATACAGGGTGTCTCAGGACTAATGAGAAAAAAGTCGGGAGCGTATGGGTCAAGTCAAAATAATGTTAGTACTTCATAATAAACTTAATCTATACAGGCTCTCGTTTTCAAATTATAGGCATTCAAAGTTTGAATTTTAAATTCAGTTTTTATTTTCGTAATGTTAATTTAATCTTTATATTAAATTTCCCATAAATATCAAACATTTACTGACACTAGAGGATAATAGTATTTATAATATTTTATACCACTTTGTAAAAACGTCTAACATATCTATGTAAGTAGCGTTGCTACCCAATACCATACCTAAAACGACAAAAAAAAAGAAAATTATAAAAAAATAACAAATTTTTTTTAAAAAATATAAAACAAAATACAATAATATTTGGGCATTTACTAACCCTAAAACTAATACTAATGTTATGAATACCATTGTAATTAAGTTAATTACTGATAAAGCCACTTATAAACTAAGACTGGCCTGTTGGCTCCGCCAGTGCCAATAAATAAGGAAAAAAAATTGATTTTTATAAAATTTTCATCATAATTATAACGTACGTGAATTTTTTTTGAAAATTTACAGATTTTCAGGTAAGGACTACTCATAATGGTTAGTGATCCAAAATTTTTGCAGGGATAACACGTCCTGTATGTAAATATTAAAAATGACTTCCCCACACTTTAAGCTAACGAAAAGATACGCTTTTTGTAATTCGCTAATATAAGCCGTTTGGATGATAATTACTTTTTTATAAATGCATATTAGACTAAAACTAATTACTAACCAAGAAAAAAACCAACGTTATTCTAATTTGAATGGCCAGCGCGATCAGGAGACATCAATCCTATGGATTAATTTTTTTGGGATTATCTCAAAAGTAAAGTGTACGCAAGATCTGTGCGAACAAGGCAAGATTTAATAGACAGAATTGTGTTACACTGCAATCCTTTTAGAAATAATATGGGATTGGTCTATCAAGTACAAAGAAACAACCTTCTTAGACTTAGAAAGTGCGTGGAAGTGGGAGGAGCTCATATTGAACATTCATTGGATTAACGTTTTTTTCATCCCCTTCCCACCACTTTGGTATGGGTGCTGACATAATTGGGAATGTCACTTTTAAACTCAGCGTCCCCAAAGACTATGAATTCGACATTAATATCAGCCGTTTTTAATAGTTTTTATTATTCAATGTTTTCTCACCCCTTTCGTAGGGGTGCTAACAAAATTAAGAATGTCACTATCAAACTAAGTGACCCTAAAAACTTTTAATTCGACACCAAAATCGGCCATTTTTGATAGTTTTTTATTTCAACCTCCTCTCACTCCTTTAGTAGGGACTTATCAGGATAAAAATTATCCTATCCGTCCAGTTAGAGCAATCAGTACACATTTAATTTTTTTTATTAAAATCGGACTATGCATTCGACACTAATATCAGCCGTTTTGATAGATTTTATATTTCATCCTCTTCCCACCTCTTTCGCTGATCCGCTCTCTACCATACTTCACAGGAACACCCTTTGAGGTAATCTGAAGATTGCATAAAAATTTATTAAAAACGGCCGTTTTGAAGTCCATAGAGGACAAATATACTTATTGATTTTTATAAATATAGATACTAGTGGACCCAGTTAACGTTGTCCTGCTCGAACGTTGGCTTGACTGCTTTGGGAATATCACTATCAAACTCAGCGACACCAAAATCTATGAATTCGACACTAATATCGGCGTTTTTAATAGTTTTTATATTCTATACCCTTTCTACCCCTTTAGTAGGGGTGCTAACATAATCGGGAATGTCACTATCAAACTCAGCGTCCTCTAAGACTATGAATTCAACACTAATGTCAGACGTTTTTAATATTTTTTATATTTCATCCCGTTTCCACCTCTTTTGTTGATCCGATCGCTACCGAACTTGATCTAAAGGTTGTCTAAAAATTTCATTAAAATAGGTCCAGCGATTTAAAAACGCATAAAGGACAAACAAACATAATTGGATTTTTATATAGGTATATAGAAGATACGAGGGATTAAAAACACAATGACTGTGTTATAAACATAAATACCAATGACGTAGAATGGGTTGTAGCATCAAGAAATTAGAGACCCTCTAGTAGTCTGGCACTCTTTTGCCATATTTCAGCTTTTTCAAGGCGCGAATATTTGTTTTCATCTACAGTTTATTCATTCTAACTTTAATTTTCTAGCCCAAATTGTAAGAAATAAGAGTTAGAATGAATAAGATATAACTGAAAAGTTAAGATTGTTTAAAATGTTAGCGCCTTGAAATTTTTATCATGATTGGTTTATCCACTACAATAGCTGAAATATGGCTGATCCGATCAAAAAGTAACTTCAGAGTGCCAGAATCTTACTAGAGCTTTTACAAGAAATCTAAACACGGCGCCATCTACTACATGCTTACACAATCTAGATAGCAAAAGATGTTAAATTGTTGTGTCGTTAAATTAACTTATTCCTTTGTCTATCTTTGTAACCACATCTTCTTTTACATTACAGCGTTCTCTTATCTCACTATTCTTTAATTTATCCAACCAAGTCACTACGGCTATACTTCTCAGACTACTCATCTCCACAGCATTAATCCTATTTTCATGCTTCTTCTGCCAAACCCAACATTCACTACCATACATAAGTGTAGGAATAAACACACTTCTATGCACAGCCAGACGTGCCTAGTTTGACACTTTCTGGCTATTCATAAAGCTATACAGTGCCCCATTCATTTGTTTTCCTGCCAATACCATTCGTTCAATGTCACTGTCATACTTGTCATCTCTAGTAAACTTTGAACCCAAGGACACAAATTCATTTACTTGTTCCACTCTTTCTCCCTCAATCGAAACTTCACAGTTTGTCATGCTTTCTTCTTTTTTAAAAACCATTACTTTCGTTTTGCTTACATTTGTTTTCATCCCTTTTATTTTTAGGGCACCATGCATAACATTAACCATCACCTGCACCTCCTCTTTAGATGACGCTAATATGACTTGATCATCGGCGTAAAGAAGGCATTTGACGATAAAATCATTTTCAATCCATACGCACTTTTTTTTAAATATTTTAAACAATCGTCTATGTATAAGTTAAACAGCCATGGCGAAGCCACACATCCCTGTCTCACAACTTTTTCGATGTTAAACCAGTCCGTGCAAGCTCCGTTTATCCTGACACAAGCAGTGGAATCCTCGTAAAGTGATTTTAGTGCTCGTATTAAAGTACCGCTCACCCCATACATAGACAATATCGACCACAATTTACGCCTCATTACTCTGTCATAGGCCTTTGCCAAGTCTATAAAAGCGCAATAGACCTGACGTCTGGCCAAGCATTTTTTGACTATACCTCGTAACCATACATCTCCTTTCTCTTCTAAATCCTGCTTGCACATCCCATATCATCTTATCAGTTTCATTCGTTACTCTTTTAATCAATATCTTTGCATACAGTTTGCCGAAAGAAAGAACTCCGCGATTTGAAAACCATCTATCTACGCTATGGTGGTGGTAGCGCAGTGGGGATATATCATTCGACGTGTATATTCATACCATGTTTTGTTTTTTAGTGTAAACCATAGCTTGGCTCTGGAAGTTTTAAGGAAAACGATAATCCAGGAAATTGCTGGCATTTCGTCTGAAATGATTCGCAGAGGGATGTAATATTATTGGGAGAGGCTCACTTAGTGTATCAAGAATGAAAGCGAACACTTAAAAGGCAAAATGGCATTTCGTACGCTTATTAACGTATAAAGTTATTTTTTAAAACTTGATTACTTTAGTTTTTATTAGCTTTCCAAATCGGAGAACTCTTTCTGCACAACCCCGGAAAACTCTTTCTGCTTCACCCAGTATAACATTTTTTTACATTTAAATAAAGTTTTAATTTATTTTAATTTTTTTTTAATTCTAAGAGTTTCGTAAAAATTAAATAACTCTAAAATCAATTAACTTTGACAAATTTGTTTTCAGTGTTAAACATAAGACAGGATCCTCCACTGATCAAGTAACCTTGATGTGGGTACCTGGGCACCAGGGGACGGAGGGAAATGAAAAAGCCGACACCCTTGCAAAACAGGGGGCCGAATCTGCGTTCACTGGACCAGAACCGTTTTGTAAATCACTACAAGTGTCGCCAAAACAATCATTTCCGACTGGGCGGAGAGAAAAATACTCAAGTACTGGTCCGATATACCAGGGTTGACTCACTCGAAGGCGTTCTTACCTAAACCTTTCATCCAAAGTAATACAAGAGGCGCCTGACAATTTTCGGATATCCTGGTAAGAAAAATCACAGGCGCATGATAAATAGTGCTTTTGTTACCTACTATAATTGTATGCAATGTTTTGTATCTATTTTTTTGGATTTTTTATTGTATTTATAACTTGCCTGTGATGAAGCCATACGCTACATAAATAAATAAATATTAAAATGTCTTTTTACCGTTAGTCATGTTATTATTGTGACATTATTGTGATAAATGCATATATTATAATATTGTCATTCGTGAAGTTAAGTTATTTTAATTTCTATCACACTTCCTTGCAGGAAAAGAATGTTGCATTACCACGCAATACATATACGTAGTTAAGTACTCGTATGTGAGTACAGAGGTGGTACGTTCATTATGTTATAAGGTATTTACTTATATTATTGTAAACTGCAAACATTTAAATATTAATATTTGGATAGAACCTGCAATGTAACTATAACGTATTAAGGATGTAAACAAGACAAAGAATGAGTATAAAAGGTTAAAAGGTGTGGCAAAAGAGGTTGTGACAAGAAAGAAGAAGAGTGATAAGAATGAATTTGATAGAAGGTTATCTGACGATTTCCAAAACAATATTAAACTGTTCTGGAAGTCCGTAAGTACAGCCAGAGGTAAAAATACTACCTCGCAACTGGAAAAAAAAATCAGAAACCAAGATGAAAGTATGGTAAAAGGAGAGGAATGCGTATTAAAAAGATGAAAGGAATACTTCAAAAATTTATTTGAGAAAGAGAATACACAAGTACAGGCCCCATTCGGAGACATGAGCGAAAGTTGCAATGAAAGTGAAATTAGTACGACCGAAATTGTGGAAGCGATGAACAGTATGAAATTGGGTAAAGCTGCTGGGTATGAAAGGATAACCGCTGGACAAAACGTGGTAGCTAGTCTGCTGTACCGCCTTTTTAACCTTTGTTGGAGGAGTGGTAGCGTACCAGACGACTGGTGCAAGGCCGTTATTGTGTCGCTTTAAAAGGGAAAAGGTTACTCAGCATAGTCGGCAAACTGTATGCAAAGATATTGATTAATGGAGAAAACTGAAACTGAGACAGGAATGTGTGGCTTCGACATGACTGTTTAACTTATACATAGACGATTGTTTAAAATACTTAAAAGAGAGTGCGTATGGATTGAAAATGAATGATTTGATCGTCAAATGCCTTCTTTACGCTGATGATCAAGTCATATTAGCGTCATCTAAAGAGGAGATGCAGGAGATGGTTAATGTTATGCATGATGACCTAAAAATCAAAGGGATGAAAATAAATGTTAGCACGAAAGTAATGGTTTTTAAAAGCATGACAAACTGTAAAGTTCTGATTAAGGGGAAAGGAGAGGAACAAGTAAATAAATTTGAGTACTTGGGTTCAAAGTTTACTAGAGATGAAAAGTATGACAGTGACATTGAGCAAAGGGTGTTGGCAAAAAAACAAATAAATGGGGCACTGCATAGCTTTATGAACAGCCAGAAAGTGTCAAAAAGGCACGTCTGGCTGTGCATAAAGGTGTGTTGGTTCCTACACTTATGTATGGTAGGGAATGTTGAGTTTGAAAGAAGAAGCATGAAAATAGGATGAATGCTGCGGAGATGAGTAGTCTGAGAAGTATAGCCGGAGTGACTCGGTTGGATAAAGTAAAGAATAGTGAATAGTGAATAGAAAGGATGGATGAAGGAAGATTGACGAAACAAAATTATAAAGCAAGTGAGACTGGTCAAGTCGGCGAACATATTCCGATCAGATCGTCATTGTGATCGTCATGTGTGTAAGAACCGTAGCGAAAGTGGTCTCTGCCTACCACTACGGGAAAAAGGCGAGACTTTATGTATATATGTATTGTTATATTTTAGACATAAATATATTTCAAGGTTTTTAAAAATTATAATTTGCCAAATTCTTAACTATATTTGTTTGTTTTAATTCACTTACATTTGTATCCAAATTTGCAGATAGCTTCTTTCCCCTTTATAGAGTATTAATTGATCACTAATTTACTTTTAAACACCTAAAATACCTATCTTAATCTAGAGAATTTTTATCATTAGGCTAAAAAAGTACGGGATTTTCTCGAATATTCTTTATCCAATGCTGTTATTTTTTAAATAAAAAGTAAAAAATAAATACGTATTTTTATTATTTAACTGAGTTTGGTAATTTACATAGTAGTAATAAAAATAGTTTTATTATTCTTTGGGAGATAAGTTAAATATTAGTAAAAAAAGTTAGCGTAAAATGCCTTTTTATTCTAAGATATACTTACAATCATTGTAAAATTATAGAAAAACTAAAATTATTTGTTTGATTACAAATATTTTACAAATAATGAGGCTAACAATCCTAATGAAAAACTATTGTACTTTTTGGTTAAATTTTTTCCTACATTTGTTTTAAAAATTGTAAATAGCAATATTTAATTGAGTTCATTACACATATTCCACCCTATGGTCCGCATATGAACTTGGCAATAGCGGACTTCAAGAAATATCTTTAAAATTATGCAGTATAGAGCAATAAAATAAAAACATGAATAATTACAAACTGCCTCATGTAAAACTAATAGCTCATAATGAATTTGATGTGTTGGTAGACGATGTACTTGGCAAGAATATGCATTCAATAAATTTTGAACACTCCTCTTTACTATTGGTTTGTTGGTTTCGTTGAATGACTTTTGTTAGTATATTCTGAGTGTTTCTTCTTGTGATAATAATATATATGAAGATGATTACAAAAAGGCAAAACCTTATCGTCAATTTATAAATTAGATGATCAAAAACAAGTTTTAATAAATATTAGAACAGAGAAATAGTTTAAAAATAAATAATACGAGTAGTTATTTATTATACAAGCATAAAATGTTTTAGATTGAAGCTCGAGGATAGTTGTCGAGAGCTAAAATCTAATATTTTTCCTGTGATTAGTACACAATTTTTTTCTATTACGGACTTCTTTTCGAAATAAAAATATGTGAATAATTGTTAATTATTTATATATGTCGGTTTAGAATGTCTTTAGACGTTGTCCGACGCTTAATTTCCATCCCCTTCGGTCTTCGCAATCCTCAGATGTTAGGTTTCTTTCGCTCATTGACTTTTAAACACTGGTTTGCCATTCCAATCGAGGTCTTCTCCTTTTTCTTCTTTCACTTGGTTGCCATTGTATGACTTGTTTGGGCAATCTTGTATCGGGCATTAGTTGGACGTGGCCGTACCAGGTGAGCTGTTTTTGCTCGATATCATTAGTAATGGTGCCTTCAATTCCTATTTGTTGTTTTATAGTGTCTTCTTATTCTGTCCCTTCGAGAGATGCGCAAAGACCTTCTGAAAACATCCATCTCAACAGATTCAACTTTCTTTTTGTTCTTTCGGTAATTCAGGTTTCTGCTCCATATAATAGAGTACTTTTTATCATGGTTTCATAGATGTTAGTTTTTCTTTTCTTTGTTATTTCTTTACTCCATAATATTCCATTGAGGCATCCAATAATTCTTTTTGCTTGAATGATCCGTTTTTATTTCTATTGCATCAGTACCGCTATCATCAAAGGTGACACCCAAGTTGTAACGTTAAATTTTCCTACTCGAAATTTCAAAGGCCGGATCTGGTCACATTCTATACATATTTAAGTGGTGGGAGTCTTTTGACCGACCGAGGTTGGTTCAAAGTGTGAAATCTAGTCTTCTTCTTCTTTAGGTGCCCTGTCCTCCTCGGACGTTGGCAATCATCAGCGCTATCTGAACCTTGTCTACAGCTCGGCGGAACAATGTGGTAGTGCTCACTCCATACCATTGTCTTAAGTTTTTTAGCCAGGATATCTTTTTTCTACCCGGGCCTCTTCGTCCTTCGATCTTTACTTCTATAATAAGCTTTAAAAGTCGATACTTGTCATTTCTTAAGATGTGACCAAAATACTCCAGTTTGCGCTTTTTTAGTGTAAACAGAACTTCCAGCTGCTTGTCGAGGCGTTGAAGTACCTCGGTGTTACGCACTCTTTCTACCCAGGAGATTCTTAATAGCCTTCTGTACGTCCACATTTCAAAGGCCTCCAATTTTTTGCACATCGCATCTGTCAAAGTCCAAGCTTCCATTCCATAAAACAGTATGCTAAACACGTAACAGCGAAGCACTCGGACGCGCAGAGGCAAGCTTAAATTTCTGCTGCAAAGTACTTTACGCATTTTCAGGAACGAAGCACGAGCCTGTTCTATTCTGGCACGAATCTCCTGCATGCTGTCCCACTTCTCATTTAGTTGACACCCAAGATATTTAAAAGTTTCTACTCGCTCAATTCGTTGACCGTTAATTGTCAGGTGTCCGTCCACGTTGTTTGATTTGCTAACTGCTAGCCACTTTGTCTTTCTCACGTTCAGGCTAAGTCCGGCCTCTGAGCTTGCAGCCGTCACGCGGCTTACCAGCTCCTGCAGTCCTTCCAGTGAGTCGGCAACAAGAACCGTGTCATCCGCATACCTCAGATTGTTGATATTAATCCCATTGACAGATATCCCCTCGTCACATTCATCCAACGCCTCTTGAAATATCCTGTCGGAATACAAATTAAATAACAGTGGTGATAAAATGCATCCTTGACGAACGCCTCTCAGGATTTTGATCTCGTCGGACGCGGTGTTATCGATTCTTATTTGAGCACTTTGGTTCCAGTAAATGTTGGCTATTATTCTAAGGTCTCGTTGTTCCAGTCCTATTTCTTTAAAAATGTTGATCAGTTTTAAAATAAATTTTTTTATTTTTACAAAATAATTACTGGTGGCATTGTGCCAATTTACGTGTACAAGTCAAGCAGGTCAATTTTAAAAAAAAAATTAAGTCCATTATTTCTTCGGATTATATGGTAGGAGAAAATGGATGTGTTTGAAATCAAGAACCACTACTTACTTACCTGGTTAAATAATGACAACGGACATTGAATTACAGTTCATTTTGATGGTCGTGCATTCAGATAAGACATTACATTGCAGCATGACCTGCAATGCAATGTCCGTTGTAGTCAGCCAGACAAGGTAATAATTTGTTTTTATAATAAGTCATTTTTAATTTAAATTAAGTTAATTATTATTTTTAATAAAATTGTTATTTTATTTTATGTAAAGTTGTTGCTAGGGTTAATTTTTTATAAATTATTTATTAAAAAGTTTTTCATTTCTTTAAATATAAGAATGTATCTACCTTTTAAATGGCCAAATTAATTATTTTGAACAAAATATACAATAAAACATAAATTTTTATGATAAAGAAAAATGGTCTGTTGCATATTCTCAATTTGGTGTCATCGATTGGAAAACGTCGACATCCTGTGGAAATTCTAGACATTTACATTTTAAACTTAACGAGGTGGGTTCAAAACAATGTTGATATGATCGAGGTATGTTGGCCGAGGTCGACCTCTGCCGACTAGTCCATTCACACTTGCATTATAAATTTGTTTCGTAAATCTTCCTTCATCCATCCTCTCTACGTGTCCAAAACATCTAAACATTCCTTTATCTATATTTGTAACCACAGCGTTCCCTTATCTATCTACTTTTCACTTTATCCAACCGAGTCACTCCAGCTATACTTCTCAGACTACTCATCTCCACTTGATTAACTTTAAGCCATATCCAAGCCAAAATCGATAAAGAACTCACTGAGCCAATCACTGTAGAAAAGGGAATACAATATGGCGACTTACTAAGCCCACTTCTTTTAAAATAATTATGGAAGCAATAATTAAGCAAGTGTGTGGACTTAATAGATACAAAATTGGTGACCGCAATATTACAATACTGTGCTATGCCGACGATGCTGTGCTAGTTGCAGAAAACAAAGATGACCTTTAAAGACTGCTATACCACTTTAATTTTTTTTTTTTTTTTTTTTTTTATGTTCTGGTTCCCACGAAAAGGGATATCCTGTAATGTTCAGAGAACATCGTGGGAACCAAGGGAAAGAAGGTAGGAGTTGGTGTTCTTCTTAAATTTCTGGAGGTTGTATGCCTCGGGGAACACCTCCCTAGGCAATGAGTTCCAAAGCCTCGCAATTCGTTGGATGAATGAGTCTTTGGAAAGTGATGTTCTGCAGGTCTCCAAAGTGACCACGAAGGGGTGTGAAGACTGAACTTGACGGGTTAATCTCGAAGAGACTGCCAAGGAAGGAACGATTGTTGATATTTCAGAAGAGCATCGCCCATGAATTGGATCCCCATTCGAGAATTGTTGCTAAGTCCATATTTATATTGTTAACATTTCTTCCTCGTTCATTTCTGGTTTCACGGGCTGATATAGGGGCCCTGGAAGAGAATGCGGTATGGAGGGTACTATCATTGGCAAAGCTGTGTACGGGACATGAAGTTGCTTTCAATAGGTCGTTGATGTGAAGTAAAAATAGTGTTGGTGCTAGAATGGATCCTTGCGGAACACCAGCATTTATGAGTAGAGTGTCAGATGAAACTCCATCGACCACTACATGGAGAGACCTGTTTGAGAGAAAACTAGCAAGCAGAGAACACAGCTGAGGGGGCAAGCCATAAGATGGAAGCTTGGCGAGGAGTCCCTGGTGCCAAACTCGATCGAACGCCTTGGAGATATCTAATGCCACAGCTAAAGTTTCTCCATACTTTTCAATAGATAGCTGCCATATATGTGAGACGTATGCGAGCAGGTCACCAGTTGATCTCTGATGGCGGAAGCCATATTGCCTATCATTGATAATTCCTGAGTCTTCCAGATATTTCATGAGCTCGATGTTGATGGCTTTTTCCATGACCTTTGAAATAATAGATAGCAGTGCGATAGGTCTGTAGTTGCTAGGTAGGGTCTTTTTGCCTTTTTTAGGGACTGGCTGTACTCTTGCAATTTTCCAATTGGACGGGAATACTCCCAAATTGTAAGAGTGGTTGAACAACTTGCAAAGAACAGGTGTTAGTTCGGGGGCACATTTCTTGTGAACAATCGGCGGGATTCCGTCAGATCCACAGGCTTTGTTGGTGTTGAGACCCAGCAAAATCTTTCTGATAGTACGTTGGCGAAAGGTGATTTCGGGCATGTGACTGTCAATAGGTGTAATGTTCGAGGGTTGTTTTCCCGAAGAATCCAGAGTGGAATTTCCAGCAAATAGGTGCGCAAAGATATTGCACAGCAAAGTCTTTAAATATGGTAATCTCTGCCTCAAAAACAAAAAACCTGACATCAAAAACACCTATAAGATGCAAGCTTGTCGTCGAAGACAAAATAATACAACAAGGCACTAATACTGGTTGGTTGTTTGAACGACACTGCATGGAAAAATAAACACATAGGCATCGAGGTCACGTCAAGAATATACAAAACCGTCATTAGACCCATAATGACCTACGCTGCAGAGACCTGACCGGGCACAACAAAAACAAAAAGGCTCCTGGAAACAAGCGAAATGAAGGTTCTATAAAAAATTACCGGAAAAACGCTGCTGGATAGAGAACTGAGCGACATTATAAGGCGAAAATGCAAGGTGGAAAACATTAATGACTGGGTTTTGAGCAGAAAGCGCACCTAAGTAGAATTAATGAAGGGATAATAGTAAGGATAGCTCGGGACAAATCACCACTGGGAATAAAAAGTACAGGAAAACCACAAAAAAGATAAAGCGAAAATCCTACCATTGATTAAAGTCGCAGACATGCTGCGAAGAATGAAAAGGCAATTTCCCTAAAATAGAGAAGCAAGAAGTAGAAGAAAAATATTTAAATTGAAGAAATCATTCTATTTTTTGTTAGGGAATAAGAAAGAGTAAAGGTAATCCATTTTGTATGGGATTTTTAGCACCGGTGACGTGGGATCGTGTTCTTGGCTTTTTACATTTTGGATAGCAATACGAGGGGGAGAAGAAAAAACTTTTATACGCATTCATTTTTTTTCCGGAGATTTTTCATTTTACTTTTTTAAAAAATATTCCTATTTTGTAATATTATATTGCTGCCGATTTTGGGATCTTAATATTTATCGTGATTCTCACGGAAATTTATTAGATTAGCGCCAGAAGGTAATGATATAAAAAATCTGGGGTCTTTACAGCTAATTGTAACCAAAACGTTTAAACTATATAGTAATTATCTGACTCCACTACCTCGGTAACTGACCATCCTAAGATTGTTTGCAAAGCCACTAGTTCATGCTACATCTTAAATTGTTTTTCAGTGTAGAGATGACCGATGATACCTGCTTTAAACAAGAGATGAATATCTAAATTGTCATCGCCGACATCAGTTATTTTGATTCTATTTTCCCGTAGTTCATCTAGCCACGGACCCGGTTGCATCCTCTTAATATTTCCACAAATAATGCTCTAAAACTTTCATACCAAAGGTTTTTTCGTTATTTACATCGGTCACAAAGATGATAGTAAATAAATTATGTCTTATCTTCGCGGTTTTCTGTCCACCAAACAGAGTGTGTGCCATGTTAAGATGACCAACTGCCTTAAACATTAATTTCTTTGCCGTCTTTCAAGAGACGTGCCAGTGTTGACATCCAGAATCTAATAGAGCTCGTACTACATATTTAAATGCATTGCTCTTTAATCTTTCAAGAACGGTCTGTAAGGCAATTTGACCCCTCACAAAGTTAGAGAGAGCTGTAATAATTCCTTTGGTAGACTGCTTATGCTACATGTTATTTTATTTCTTTTCTTGGATGTCATTTTATTTCTTCTTTTCTAGACTGGGACACATCACTGCTAAATACCTTTTCCCGCAGATTGGACAAATAGTCTTCATCTTACATCTTTTGGAAATATACCCCGTTCTTAAACACACAAAACATGCATGTTTATCCTTCGTTATTCTTTTATTTTTTGCAAAATTTATACCAAATAATTTAAAACAATCTGCACTCCTGGGTGGCTTTCCACAAAAAATATAGATCTAAGAATCTTCCTTTTTATAGGTACATTAGTTGACACCTTTTCCTTCTTTTCAGATAAAAATCCTTATTGTGCCATTCTAATCCTTTACCCACCATTTACCTTTGTAGGCAAACTCCAAAGACGCAGATCTTTAACTAGATGGGTAGACCAAACAAAACCCCTAATAAATATGAGACTGCATGATGCCGAAAGGTCTGTACAAGATGGGCAAGCATGGAATCGACTGCTGAATCAAATGAAAATGGTGTCACTACATCCTTTGGAGGATATTGGAAAGAGGAGAGACCTCTGCTCCATTAAAGATCATGAGAGAGGACAAATCTGTTTTCTTATCTTATTTTATTGAGATACAGGGAAGATCCTTTTCGTTACCATTAAAAAGGCTTTCGAATCAAGGATAATATTAAATCCTTGTGACCAAAACAATATTTTCTTTTGATAGAGTCCAAAAATGTGAACCGCGCATGTATTGTGGCTAATATTAGCTAAAAGCCTTTCGGGTTGCCAATAAATAACGCAATCTTAAACTAAAGGGGAAAATTTACAATACTTATCACTTACTCTAGACATTTGGATATGAAGTCAATGAACATCGCATCGTTACAACGCAGAACCATTGCTAAGTTTTTCGAACCGGGTTTTCGTTTTCTTCCTTTTGAATTTGTTGTACAACGAGGATTTCCACGTGAATCTGCAAAAAATTAACCAATTATTTTCCTCCTTTTAATTTTATGTAGTTCGGAGTGACTAATTTTATGTAAAGAATAACACACAAAAAGTTATAAAAGGTTAGTGCTGTTACCATTTTAAATAAAAGAAATAATACATTATAGTAGGTTAGGTAAATATTGCTTTACAAGTATATGATACTGCGACGTCACAGATGATCAGAATCAGAATCCAAGCAGGCTTTCTTCTTCTCTGACACTGCTTTTCAAACTTCTACACACATATTTTTTAACATAAATCTTTTTTTCTTCTTTTGCTTACACCACACACTATAACAACATTCACGTTTTCTTCCTTGAATGGATTCCATAATTCTTGAACCCTGCATTCTTCATCTAAACTGTCAAATTTCTCAAACAATTTACTTAATAACTCCTCTTTTACACCTAATTTTTGCAAATTCCCAAATTTTATACGCTAAAGTACACTAATTGGTTCATTCACTCTGTCATTATCGTACATTCCCAGAAAACTGCCATAATCACCACGCTTCACTTCTACCCAACTATTAAAATCGGCTAGTATTACTATTCTTTCATTCCGGAAATACCCTTGAATCAAGTCCCTCTATCTCGATTTTGGGAGTCACGGTGTCTAATAACATGTCTTGGCATGACCATGTTGCTAACATCGCAAAGTCAGCAAACCAGGGGCTAGCTTTTCTGTGGAAAGCTAGATAGTTTTTTACTCCTGATCAACTGTTAAAGACGTACAAGGTTCAAATCCCACCTTTACTGGAGTATTGCTCGCACATTTGGGGTTCAGCACCAAGGCATTCTCTTCGTCTTCTAGATTTCATTCAGAAAAGGGCCATTTGGTTGATGAACAGCTCAACTCTCACAGATACCCTTCACCCTCTAGAACATAGAAGAAGAGTTGCAGACCAGACATTACTCCATAGATATTTCCATGGCAGATGCTCCAGAAAAATAAAAACTATTGTACCACCACTGGTCACATTCGGCCGAAGAACTCGGCACGCTGATCAGTCTCACCCATTTACTCTTAAGATTGACACTACAAGGACCAATCTCCATCAAGAATCCTTCTTTTACAGGGCTGCTACGGATTGGAACAAGCTTCCAAAATCAGTTTTTCCAAAGAACTATGACCTGCAACTTTTCAAAAAGCGGGTCCACAATCATTTCCTTTCTATAATCCCTTCCCCTTCTTATAGTCGCAGTGCGGGCCGTCCGCGGCCCACACGATAGTTTTACCCTTTTTGCGACTATTTTCAGCATAAAAAATCTTTCTTAAAATTACAATTTTAAATATTAAAGCCAAAATAAGCTCACCAAAAAATAATCTTCGTCTTGTTGCAACGTTAATAAGTTCATCCGGAGGTGGCCCTAAAACTTCCATTAAACAGGCAAGTTGTTCTACTTCATTTTCTCCAGGAAATAGAGGATAACCCGTGTACAGTTCTGCCAAAATACAACCTAAAAATAATAAAAAAATATTAATTTTTAATTTACAAAAACAAATAGCTTACTTACACAGGATATGATTATTTTTTACTTTAAATAAGTATTATTTATAGATTATAACTTTTTATAAACTATATACATTTATAATGTTTAATTTTTTACCATTTCATTACTTTAATCTTGATTATAATGTATCTACTTTTTAATATTATTGCTGAGGATTTAAATAAAATATATTTCTTACCTAAACTCCACATATCAATGGCAGTACCGTAAGTTAGTCCAAGAATGACTTCCGGCGATCTATAAAACCTTGACTGAATGTAAGTGTAAACCCTCTGGTTGGAATAACATGAACTTCCGAAGTCGATAACTTTAATGGAGCTGCTGCCTCGTTGTTTTAACAAAACATTTTCCTAAAACACAAAACGATTCTCAGACGTTTCAGGCTTTCAGCGTATAGAGAACTTAAAAAAAGATACGTATTTTTTTTACTAGTATTTAATAATAATAACAATAATATCGTCTTCATTATTAGAAAATAAAGGGCGAAGTTCATTATCTGCAAAACATACAAAATTTATTCGGAAAAAGAAAAGAAATGCAGGTCAAGAATATTTAAGTAACTCTGGTAAAAAGGTATCAGCAAAAACTTTTTCTAACGCAAATCGTGGCTGTAAAAAGAAGTACTTAAAACGAATTGCTGAGGTGCATAGGCAGCATGTTTTTGAAATATTTTGGAAAATAGGCAAATTCTCGGTGCAAATTGCATTTATTTGTGGCTTGGTTAAACGGAATTCCATTAAAAGAAGCTATAGTCACGCCTTTTTCCCTTTAGGGGTAGGCAGAGACCACTTCCTTCCACTTCCGCTACGGTTTTTACACAAATCTTTTGCTTCCTCTACTTTCATTAGTGCTCTCATACATGCTCGTCGGTTGTTGGTACTCTTGACCTGGCCTTTCTTCAAAACAATGTTGATCTGATCGAGATATGTTCGTCGAGGTCGACCTCTGCCGAATTGTCCATTCATACTCGCCTTATTAATTTGTTTCTCCAATCTTCCTTCATTCATCCTTTCTACGTATCCAAATCATCTAAGCATTCCTTTATCTATCTTTGTAACCACATCTTCTTTTACACCCCAGCGTTCTCTTATCTCACTTTTCTTTACTTTATCCAACCGAGTCACTCCGGCTATACTTCTCAGACTATTTATTTCCGCAGCATTAATCCTATTTTCATGCTGCTTCTACCAAACCCAACATTCCCTACCATACATAAGTGTAGGAACCAGCACTCCTCTATGCACAGCCAGACGTGCCTTTTTTTGACACTTTCTGGCTGTTCATATAGCTATGCATTGCCCTATTCATTTGAGGACTACCCCTTCGAAATTCTAAATATTTTACCAAATCAAAAAAAAGCCCCTCAAAATGTGAGGAATATACAATTCACAACATTATACGCCAATTCCCTAAAAATAAATGCCAAAAAGAAAAAAGATATGGAAGAACTTTTCCAGTTTATTCCTCCATGTCACCAAGATTATTTTAAAAATATTATTGAAATATTATTGAAGATCCGAATATTGAAGAAGTTGACCCGTCAGATAAAGAAGATGAATAATGTTCTTTAATGTTATTTTTTCTGTTTTTACTTCATTATATTGATCTCATTGTAAATATTGTTTAGTTTCTTTCTATTACCATATAACATTAAAAGCCATAGTGGTCGAAATTTTGAAAAAAAAGACAATTGAAATAAAAAAATATATTAATTTTTCCCTAAATATTCAAGTTTGCACTATCTAACTGATCGCACGCTCGGGACGCTTAGGTTTTAACTTTAGGACCTCATATCTCAAAAGATAGTTCATGTGACTTGGACCATTATGGTTTTCAACGGCTCAATTATAAAAAAATAGTTCAACGCCAAAAATATTTAGCTTTAAATATATGTTCATTAACTAGTGGACCGGGACTAACATTTCATTTAAGTGGTCCATTATTTTTTTAAAATAAAAAAATTACAGGAATTTTAGTAACGATAATTAATATTTTAAAGAGATTTCTCGGCAATGTTCAATTAAAAAATTAATTTTGGAATAAACTAAATAGATAAATTAAGTTTTGTGAAACAAATAATGTAAAAATTGGAATTAACTAGGTATATACTATACGTAAGTATGACAGTGACATTGAGCGAAGGGTGTTGGCAGGAAAACAAATGAATGGGGCACTGAATAGCTTTATGAATAGCCAGAAAGTGTCAAAAAAGGCACGTCTGGCGGTGCATAGAGGTGTGTTGGTTCCTACACTTATGTATGGTAGTAAATGTTGGGTTTGGCAGAAGAAGCATGAAAATAGGATTAATGCTGCGGAGATGAGTAGTCTGAGAAGTATAGCCGGAGTGACTCGGTTGGATAAAGTTAAGAATAGTGAGATAAGAAAACGCTGTGGTGTAAAAGAAGATGTGGTCACAAAGATAGATAAAGGAATGCTTAGATGGTTTGGACACGTAGAAAGGATGGATGAAGGAAGATTGACGAAACAAATTTATAAGGCGAGTGTGAATGGGCAAATCGGTAGAGGTCGACCTCGGAGAACATATCTCGATCAGATCAACATTGTTTTGAAGAAAGGCCAGGTCAAGAGTACCAACAACCGAAGAGCATGTATGAGAGCGCAAGAGGAAGCAAGGGATGTGTGTGCGAACCGTAGCAGGTGGAAGGAAGTGGTCTCTGCCTACCCCTATGGGAAAAAGGCGTGACTCTATGTATGTATGTATGTACTATACGTATATAGCAACAAAATTAAAATAAATTTTAATGCAAATTCCAATAAAAAAAATAATAAACATTGTTGCCATTATTATTTTTTAAATATTAACGATGTATTTGTACCCTCTTTGGGATCCATCTACTTATATTTTAATTCAATAAGTTTATAATTTTAAACGTTACTATCTCGAAACAAGGCTGGTGAAAATTTTTAATGTATATAAATGTTTTTGCCTTCGTTGCATAAGTTCCTATTAATTTTAATGGCAAGAATACAGAAGGCGTATTTATTTTGTTATACGACTATATTATAGTGATCTTTCTGATCTTTAATAAATAAAATATTTTCAACATGCTTTATATAACTAATACGCGATTTCACTTGGTTCCTTTTTTTTTAAATTCTCTTTGAAGAGATTTTGTAACGATTAAAAAGCACGATTAAGATCAACATATTCATTTGCTTTATTTCATTTACCTTCCTGCTTTTACTTTGTTTAACACAAGAAGTTTTACTTTTGTCAGCATATATATACCAATGACCAACCTTTGTCGGATAATACCAGACGGTTTATATATGCGGACGACACAGCCGTAGCTGCTCAGGGCAAAAGCTTTGAGGAGGTGGAGTCCAAACCGTAAAAGGTTTTAGAGAAATTGTTTGCTTACGACTCCAATCATCTTAGACCAAATCCTAGCAAGACACAGGTCTGTGCTTTTCATCTCAATAACAAACAGGCAAGAAGAGAGTTGAACATTGTTTGGCGTGGAACCCAGTTGCAACATTTCCAAGCACCAAAGTACTTAGGCGTTACACTGTACCATACACTAAGTTTCAAGTAGCACTGCATAAATACAAAGGCCAAAGTAAGCGCTCGAAACAACATTCTTAGGAAACTAACAAATAAAGCTCATACAATATAAATGTGAATGCACGTCATCAATTATCTGTTCGTTTAAAAACTTGATACCAACAATAATAAAAATCACCGTTCGTTTTATTTAATCTCGGTCAATCGGTTCGTAATATTTTATTGCATTAATCAAGTCAATGTCTTGTTAAATATTACAATTTCTTTATTATTTTAGACGGTATATAAAATTGCAGATATTATACATAAATATTTCATTAAATATTACACGCAGTTCAAGTTTTATTATATATTAATAAAAACGGTTTTTCCGATTGAAGATCTATGAGCGCCAGCTGGCAGTTGATAGTAAGATTCATAAGTTAGCAATTTTATATACGTTTTTAAGATGTTATCAAATTGTTTCATCTAAAATTTCATTTAATTATCATGGTGTAATGAACCAAGATAATTTTTAAAATGGTTCAAAAATCAGTTGCTAAACAGTCTCACTGAACCATCAGTAATTGTTATGGACAATGCCCCTTACCACAGTATGTTATTACAAAAAATACCCAACACGTCCTGGCTCAAGGCGGATATTGAAGAATGACTAGCAAATCGAAATATTCCTTTTTCACATACTATGTTTAAACGTGAGCTTCTAAAGATTGTGGATCAGTAAGTACATTATATCTTGTGTTTATATAATAGTTTCTAATTTAATCTCCTACCTGTATTTTTACATTGCATTGTAATTAAATTTTAAAAGTAGTTTTACTGATTTTGTTAACAAAATTGAAACAGGTATATTTTTTTGAAACAAACCACCAAAAAGATATTTAATAGATGACCTAGGTGAACAATATGGACATAAAGTGATGATACGTCTCCCGCCATATCACTGCATTTTCAATCCAATTGAATTGATTTGGGGCATTGAAAAGCAATATTATAATAAATATATTGGCCGTGATGAAAATGCAGAAAAAGACTGTTTAATATGTGGTCTGAAGCACTTCAAACCGTTAACTCAGATATCTGGAAAAACTCTATTGATCATACAGAAAAAGAAATTGACAAATGGTATAATAGAGAACAAATATTAGAATGACAAGAAATTACTTCCATTTTTATTGATATTGACGCTAATAGTGACTTTCAGTGAATCAGAATAGAGAAATAACTTATTCATCCTGTTTCAGACATTTTGTCGTTGTAGCTTGATTAAACTAATATAATATAGCTTAGAAATACTTTTTTTGTAATTTATCAATATTTTGCTTGAAATGATAAAGCACCTTCATTGCGAAGCATTTTAACCTGTATTATTTTTACTAATAAAATGATGATCAGTAATATTTTTTTGTTAGTGCCTCTAATTAACTCTATGTTTATTCGAATTAAATAAAGCATTAATAAACTTACTTGAATAGTTTTTATTGAAAACCTTTTGTTTAGGTAAAATTCTTAAAGTTTTATTGCAATGTCCTAGACTAATAGTGACTGGATGCCTTAAACCCACCCCTGTTCAAAAACTCTACCCGATAATTGAAATTGCCCCACCTCATACTCGACGCGACGTTGCTGCCGACATTGAAAGGAAAAAACAACTATATGACCCAAGACACTTTCTGCACTGCCACCAACCACCGAACAAACGTCTCAGGTCTAGAAAAAGTTTTCCTTTTCGAACCAAGGCACTGGAGGGTTTACCGGAGGGAAATCGCGTTGAAAGGTGGAAGGAGAAACTCGGTCAGAACAATGCAGAAATGGTAAGGAAGGAACTTGCTTCCGTAAGCCAATGCCCTTACCCTGTGTGGAGGACTTTAAATCGAATGAGAGTTGGAGTTCCAAAATGCAAGACGAATATGGTCAGATGGAAACTACTCCGGGACAGCTAGGACATGGGATGCGACTGTGGTGCAATTCAGGATCCGAATCATCTTCTGATCTGCTTTATGCTTGAGCAACCCTTAAGGATGGAGGACTTGTTTCTTGGGAATGACAGGGCCATCACGGCCGCTAATTATTGAAAAATGAGGGTCTGAACCGGACACGAAAAGTAAAGTAAAGAAAAGTGTTTTTAAAATTCATAAAAATTAAATCCTATAACGAAATATAGCTAAACACATACTTTAAGAATACGAACAATTGGATCACAGATAACAGATAATATTTGGGCAGACTAGGCTATCCCTCAAAAAATATATTAGTTAACTAGTAAATAACCCTTACAAATCAGTACAAAAAATGAGAACTATAGAATGGGCGTGTTAACAAAGAATAACAAACCAAAGAGAAGCGGCACAAGTTCTGCAATCAAAAACAAACCCGAAACTGTCCGCAACGTCACAATTTCTTCTAAAACAGACAACGGTTTAATGATACCACCAGAATAAAAGATAGAAGATCAATCACTGCACCCTTGCTTCCTAGAGATAATAGAGTTGCTAGGTAACGTTTTGTTCGAAATCATCAAAATTGGCCAGTGGATAATTGGAAAAAGTTTTATTCGCAGATAAAATCAGGGTTATACTAAAACATCCGGATTGTCGTAAACGAGTCTGGCAAAGAATGGGAGAGAGGTTTGTTTCTTGCAATATCTTTGCAAGGATTTCATTCGGCCGGTGTTATGATGTAGTATATGCTTTGACGCTTGCACATAACTAGTTTCTGTCCG
Source organism: Agelastica alni (assembly GCA_950111635.1). Taxonomy (NCBI): domain Eukaryota; kingdom Metazoa; phylum Arthropoda; class Insecta; order Coleoptera; family Chrysomelidae; genus Agelastica; species Agelastica alni. Next base: position 5,605,598 of record OX467709.1, on the reverse strand, counting down.
TACGAAATCCATAAATGCTTATTATTATCTTAAAAATATGGTATATGTTCTTGTTCCTGTTAATGCAAAACAACGCTCGACCTCACATAGCCGAGGAGGTACTCGATTATCTTAATCAAGTTTTGCCAGGAAAGGACAGAATATTTCCCGCCTTACTGCAACATGGCCTTGAAATACTAGAGCCTTCTTTGAAAAGGTTATTTAAGGCCAGCTTTATCTTCGGTTATATACCGCAAGCTTGAAGAGAAGCCGCGGTGGCGTTTATACCAAAGACTGGAAGATGTCCAATGGACGAACCAAAGTCCTACCGCCCCATCAGTCTCACCTCCTCTCTCCTAAAAGCAATGGAGAAAATAATAGACTGTTACATCAGAAGCAAGCTCCTTGAGCGAAGACCGCTCAACAACATTGAATGTTATTTAAAACCCAGAAATTACATTTTTCTACAACTGCTTAACAAAGTAGCCTTTGACGCTTTCAAATTTCAACGCAAAGTTGACGTTTTCCGACAAACGTCATTTTGTGAGAGCTTTGCCGCTCTAGCGTGGAAATATTTCAAAAACACTTGCATCTCTTACTCATTCTTTTAACATGGAAAATAGTGATAGTGAATTATCGAACACACCTCCTGATGTAGCAGAAAGTGCAAAACATATAACTTTGAATCTCCTACCAGAGAAATCGAGAGCAAAATATGAATTTCAATACAATAGATTTATAACCTGGTGTCAATCGAAGAAGGTCAAAAAGTTTTCAGAAAATGTGTTACTGGCTTATTTTGGAGAAAAATCAAAGACTTCGAATTCATCAACTCTTTGGTCCATATATTCGATGATACGAACATGCTTGATTGTTAAAAATAACATCGAAATCAATAAGTATTCTAAACTCATCGCATTTCTCAAAAAACAATCCGTTGGATACAAAGTGAAAAAATCCAAAACATTTACCACTGAAGATATTCACAAATTTCTACGAGAAGCTACCGATGAAGCATATCTACTAAAAAAGGTAAATTTCAATTATACCTTACACTCTCTGTAGTTGAAAAAGCAGTTAGAATAGTTTCCTAGTTGAATAATACCATGAAACTCTTGATTACTAGCAGTCATATTAGCTTAGGGGTCTAAAGCGCAGGCATTTTAAACTGTTCGCTTGGGCCAGGGCCACTTTTTTTAATTTACGAGTTATTTTCCCTTGGATAGCTTATACATTTTGGATAGCTATTGACTGTTAATTTTTTTATAGGTAATTCTAATTATGGGTATTGCTGGTGCCTGCAGACACGATGAATTGGTGAAAATGGAGATCGGTGACATAGAAGATAAAGATTCTATTTTAATACTCCGAATTCCAGATTCGAAAACGAGAATTAGCCGTGTTTTTACGATTGTTAGTCATAATAAAGAAAATTCAGTTGATTATCTATTAATTTGTAAAAAATACATTGCAATCAGACCATTATCAAAAAGGTGGATGTGCGAAACAAGTTGTGAGTATGAATAAAATCGGAAAAATTCCCAGTGAAATTGCTAAATATTTGGAATTACCTGAGCATACTTTATATACAGGACACTGTTTTCGACGAACATATGCTACTTTATTGGTGAATGGTGGAGGAAATCTTATACAACTATAGAAACATGGGGAATGGAAAAGTAGTAATGTTGCAGAAGGTTATATAGACAAATCAATTAAAAATAAGATTAAAACCACCACAAAAATATTTTCAAAACCGCATGTATCCACATCTCGTTCTATAGATTTCCAATCTTCGGAAGAATTTATATTGAAGAAATATCCTGATGGACCATTAGGTTCGGAAATAAATATCAAAGATTGTCATAATTGCACATTCAATTTCAATATAGTGAAGTAATTATTTTCAGAAATATTATAAAATACTAAAGTAATATTATGTACTTGCTTATTTAGTTTTTTTTTCTGTCTAAAAACTGCATTTGTAGAAAAAATCTTGTGTTTATTTCGAGCACAAATAGCTATTACCAAACACGAATTTTTACTTGTAAACATAACATTTAAACTAAAGTCTTATCATTCAAGAAAACATTGTGCATTTAGTAAGTAAACTACTTGGGTAGGTATTTAAAAATTAATTAAAATTTTATCTTGCTCTCACTACATTTAATTTATAATTTACGTTTTATTGAAACTTTGCTTCTACCTACGTTTAATTCTATAAATAAGTAAATAGTGCAATCTGTTCGCCTTTATAGAAAGTGCAGATATTTAATCTTCCTTCACTGCGTCTTATGGAATTAGGTTAACGATTTATTTTCACAATAAAAGTAATAATAAATTATATAGGTACAGCTGCAATATTATGTAGACTAAGATGAAAGATAAATTAATCGATCTTTTTGACCACACCGCACCATGTTATTAATTTATTTTTTCGAATAAGAAATTATGTTAGAGGTTGATAGAAGTAACTTTAAATAAATGTAAATTACACAACATTGAATTTGAGTTGTTTTTTTGACCACACCACAGCGTAATAATATTTTATTGTTTCCAGTTAAAATGTTCGTAAAGGTCGATATAACTAAAATAAAAACTTTAAATTAAAAAATAAAACGAAATGTGCTTGGTAAATATATACGAGGTGTGGCTATTAAATAGCGAGACTGACGTTGTGAAAATTTTATTTTCATGCTATAGGTAATAACTTATTATCACCACTCGCCATCGCACTATCAGGCAAATCCTACGAAATCGTGACTCTAATAAGGCAGTAGGACCAGATGAAATTCCGACAATTGTCCTGAAGACCTGTGCTCTAGAGCTTACCCCAGTTCTCTGTAGTCTCTTCAAGCTATCATACAGCAAAGGGGTATTTCCGTCCACGTGGAAACATGTGGATTAACATAGAACTCATCAAATATCTGGAGAAATTTGAGATAATTCATGACAGATAATATGGATTTCGACAATTTCGGTCTACTGGAGATTTGCTGGCCTATGTCACTCAGCTCTGGACAAACACTATTGAGAAGTTTGGTGAATCCCGTGCAATAGCCTTGGATATATCTAAAGCCTTCGACCGCATTTGGCACCAGGCATTGTTAAGATCGCTCCTTACATGTACCAGTACGGTATTTTTTTTAATGCCGTTGAAAACCAACGCCGGGGTCCCCCAGGGTTCCATACTGTCCCCCACCCTATTTCTTTTACACATCAACGACCTCCTGAAAACCACCACGAACCCCATTTACAGTTTCGCAGACGACAGCATACTTGTTTCAACTTTCACATCCTATCGATTACTTTCGATGAATGATACAAATAGACTCAGGCAGGAACAGGTTGACTCCATCAATAGCGATCTTGAAGCAATCGTCGAATGGGGAACCAACAATCTTGTTCAGTTCAACGCCCAGAAAACACAAAGCTCCACGTTTTCCAAGAAGGTGAATTCCTCAAATTATTCCATCACAATGTCCGGAAATACCCCTGAATCAAGTCCCTTCATCTCGATTTTGGGAGTCACGTTGTCTAATATAATGTCTTGGCATAACCATGTTGCTAACATCGCAAAGTCAGCAAGCCAGAGGCTGGGTTTTCTGTGGAGAGCTAGAAAGTTTTTTACTCGATCAACTGTTGATGACGTACAAGGCTCAAATCCGATCTCTACTGGAGTATTGCTCGCACATTTGGGGTTCAGCACCAAAGCATTTTCTTCGTTTTCTAGATTTCATTCAGAAAAGGGCCATTCGGTTGATAACCAGCTTACCTCTCACAGATACCCTTCACCCACTAAAACATAGAAGAAGAGTTGTAGACCAGATATTACTCTACAGATATTACTCTACAGATATTTCCATGGCAGATGCTCCAGAGAAATAAAAACTCTTACACCACCACTGGCCACATTCTACCGAAGAACTCGACACGCTAATTAGTCTCACCCATTTACTCTCAAGATTAACGCTACAAGGACCAATCTCCATCAAGAACCTTTTCTTTTACAGTGCTGCTACGAAATGAAACAAGCTTCCAAAATTAGTTTTTACAGAGAACTATGACCTGAAACTTTTTAAAAAGCGGGTCCACAATCATCTCCTTTTTATAATCCCTCCCCCTAATAATAGTCGCAGTCCAAAAGTCCGTGGCTCACACGTTAGGTCTACCCTTTTTGCGACTATTTTTAGTAAAAAAAACCTTTAATATTCACCCCTTCTCTATCCTCATAACGCTCCAAGCGAATTTTGCATTGTTGGAAACAATGCTGGAAGTCATCTTCTGTCAACTTTTTCAGGACTCTTGCCGCTTTCTCTTTTACAGCTTTCACCGACTCAAATCTCGTTTCTTTTAATGCAAATTTCACCTGAGGGAACAGACAGAAGTCACATGGTGCAATTTGGGTTATTTTTAATGGCATCCAAAGTAACAGCACAAACATTTTTGCGAGCTGCTTGTTGTTCAAACGTGAGAATTTTTGGCATACACTTTTCGAATGTTCAAATTTTCACGTAAATTTGCCGTACACATTCTTTATCAATGCCATTGACTATTCATTTTGAATGTAACACTATGATAATGATAATATAAATGGTTATCAATTAAAATTATTTATAATTTAAATATTAAAATATATCACGAATCTTCAGACACCTTATTTTAAGTTTTACGTTTTACTAATTACTTAGCTATTGATCTCGGTGGATTTTTATCCATCTATCACAGAAAAGGGGTTGTTGATCTGTTTCGATATTCTCCATTTTTATTTTTTATGTCATTGTCTCATAATCGGAATATATCGGAATATAGAACGTCACTAAATGGATCAGAACAAAAAAAAGATTCTGGAACCAGCACGTAAATAGGATAGGTTGAAAAAAAATGCTAAAACCAACATAGCAGACGGAAAAAGATCATAAAAAAGACCACCAAAGAGATGGAGACAGTATTGGACAACGTCATCAGGAGAGGCTCTTTTGGAATAAACAGGCATTTGCCTACCTTATGGGAAACCATACTAAAAGAAGAAGAAGAGGAAGAAGAAGAAATAGAGATAGGTAAATGTGTAACGTCCAAACAAGTTGGGTGATAATGAATTTTAATACTTGAATAATTTATTGACTGAATTACGTTGATATGGTACTAGTTTGAAACGAATATAAGTTATTAACAAATAATTATTGGTATTGCACAACAAATATTATGATTACAAGGGAATAATAATATTTTCTTAACTTGTACCGGGTGCACCTATTTTTTCTCGTATCTTTGTTTAGAAAGTAGATATTGAGATGCGGTTTTTACTGTTTTTTTTAATTTATTGCTCTTTCAAGTAAATAATTACAAAATATAGCATCGCATTTAGATTCCCAAAAAAAGTTGAAAACAAAACAATTGTTAAAACTACCGAAATAAAACGACGATACAGCATTTTATTAGGCATCGAATTTTCTTTCAAATGATACTAAGTTTGTTAAAATCCATAAAGCGAAACAAAAGTTATAATTTTTTTATCGAGTCAGATTTCCCACTCACCCCTACCAGTTATCTTACAAGCTAGAGGAAAAAGTATTGAAGCAAACTGACGTAAAATGATCTGAAGATTACTAATATTTAAACTTTGTGGTACAGTTACTGTGAATTTATTATAGAAAAATGATGTTTTTGTGTTATTATTGTGAAGTACGCCCACTAGCGGTGTAATAGGAAACTTGAAAATAATTTCCAGCAGTTTCTCGTATGCAAATTTGTATTACATTTTTTTTCCCTAAGTTGTACGATGAATATTATCTGAGATATCTCTCTAAATTAGACACCTGGTACAGTTTTACTAACAATTTTAAATACATTTTCTGTCGTATCACTGAATCACTCGATTTAAGTCATTCTAAACATTCCATCAATATTTTCAAATTTATTTTTATACCTATCAATTTTATCCCCAAATGATTCATTCTTCCTGTGGTAAAGACAAAAATAAAAGTAAAAAACACAAAATTTAAATTTATACCTGATCACCACAATTATTTTTTGTCTGTTTTAATAGTTATTGGTTCCACCTACGTCCAGTTTCTTTTGTGTCTGGTATGCTCTGTCGGCACAATAGACGCGAATGAAGATCTTATTAACATTTATTTACATTCGAGGTATTTGACCTAAGAATTGTTAAGTTTTAATGTTTAATAAATTGATTCTAATTTTCTTGCTTTACACGAAATTATGTATTTAATTTCACCAATTAGTTTCATAAAGCTGAATTTCTGGAATTTTTCATTAATGAATAAATCATATTTCAATGTATAAATAATATTAAGAATAATATTAAAAATAATTAATTAATAATATTAATTAATAATTAATAATATTAAGAAATATTCAACTTTAAAATGATATTTTTGTTTACTATGAAAGAGAAAGGCTGTGCTTATAAAAAAATACTTCTAAGGTTTGCTTTAAGTGGTTAAGTGAAGTCCATGGTGTCAAAGAAGAGTAATTGTAATTTCAACAAAAATTTACTGGATTACCCGTAGAGTAAGTATGTTCATCAAAAGATTCACTGGTATTTCCCGTAACTATACATATTTAATATATTTCCCTAGAAGATTTTTAAAATTTTTATATTTTCTAATAAATTAAATTTTTTTGACATTTAATTTATTTCCAATTTGGTTAAAAATCTACTATGCATTACCTTTGTTATAAATTTTATTCATTACATAGGAAAGCAATAAAGATACTAAATTGGGGGATGCAGAAATCAAAATAGTGTGTTGTGCTGACGATGCCGCTCTCATTGCAGAAAATTAAGATGACTTACGAAGGTTATTACACTTATTCAACCTAACAGCCAAGTCTTTAAACATCGAAATATCACCGACCAAAACAAAGTGCTTAACAACTTCAAAAACCCCTCTAAGATGCAAACTTGAGCTTGACGGTAAAGTAATCGAGCAGAAAATGAAATTTAACTACCTTGGCTTAGAACTTTCCGGCTTTGGTGATATTGAAGCAGAGGTGAGAGATCAAACAACAAAAGCCATTAGAAAAGCTGGCTGCCTGAATACAATATGGTGCAATAAGAGTATGGGAACGGAAACTAAATCGAGGATCTACAAACCAAAAGACTCCTAGAGACAGCTGAGAAGAAGATACTCCGTAGAATCATTGAAAAGACACTGCTGGATAGAGAGAGAAGCAAGAATATCAGAACAGCCTGTAAGGTCAAGAACATCAATGACTGGGTAGCAAACAGGAAGAAGGAATGGAACGAACACATAGGCAGAATAAGAATTGCTCGCGACAAATCCCCATTGGGACGAAGAGACGTTGGGAGCCCCAGGAAACGATGGAGCGACAGCCTCACGCAAGTGGACGATAATTAAACAGGCGACTCGAATTCCGGAAACCAGCAGAGGGTCTCAGGGAGTTGGTGTGATACTTTCTGCAAAAATGAATGAATGTGTGACCGAATTTGAATGTGTAAGCCAAATACTTCTCTGGGTAATGCTGAAGGTTGGTCTTACTAGCGTATTTTTGCTAGGGGTAAATTCCCCATAAGATACACAGTGGAACCGGTCTTCGAAAGCACAAAAAGAGAGGCAGGAGTTTTGGAAAAGTGTGACAGATATTCTGAATAAGTGTAACCAGAATAAAAGAAAAGTAATGCTAGGCGATATTAATAGTTGGGTTTAAGTGAAGCGTGATTAATATGACAGTGTTCTGGGAATGTACGGTGATGGCAAAGTGAATGAAAACGGAGAAATTCTACTTAAAGTATGTTTGAAGTGAAATCTTGTGGTAACAAACACAAGGTTTAACCATAAAAAGATCCACTTGTATACAAGACAAGGAGGATGCCAGAGAAGTATAACTAATTTCGTATTTGTGGATAAAAGAGTAAAACAAAAAACTTTTAATAATCAAACCCCAATTATTTTTCAGTTTTCTACCTATCCTAGAGACGGGGTCACCTTTTTTTTAAAACACCCTGTATGTTTGTATGTATGTAATTAATTTTTGTCTATTATTTTAAAATTGTTTTATTAAAACTTAACAAGCATCAAAACATACGTTAAAAAACTAAATGATCGAAAGAATTTTAATTTTTTAATTATTAAAATAATTTAAAATGAAAATATTGGCTAAAAAAACATGATAGTAAAAAACGGTCATAAATATTAAATTTACTTACTGGTTTGAGATCGCAATGAATAATATTCTCTTTCTGCAACAACCTGAGGCATTTAAGGAGTGAGTTAGCGAATCTCCTAATTAAATTCAAACTAAATCCTTGGTAGTTGTTCTTCTTTATAAGTTCGTATAAGTTAAGGCTAAAACAAAATAAAAAGACTTATTATTTTAAGTTAAGCCGGAACTACAAACTGCGTTTTACATACGTTATTAATTAAATGTTCACGGGGTATCTCGGCATATTACAACTAGTTTTAAGCATTTGTTTTAATCTTATACATACAATAGTCTGATAAATTCCCTTTTAAAAAAAAGTTTTTATGAGTGGGAGCAAATTTTTGCAAGTAAAAATACAGAATAACCTTAAAGTGAAAAGTAATAAAAATAAATTATAGTTAAAAAAAACTAAAAAACAAGCTTTTAGAGTTAATCAAACTAAAAAATAATCTTTAACATACATACATATAGTCACGCCTTTTTCCCGTAGGGGTAGGCAAAGACCACTTCCTTCTACTTGCAAATGTTCTTACACACATATTTTGCTTCCTCTACTTTCATCAGTGCTCTCATACATGTTCGTCGGTTGTTGGTACTCTTGACCTGGCCTTTCTTCAAAACAATGTTGATCTGATCGAGATATGTTCTCCGAGGTCGACCTCTACCGATTTGTCCATTTACACTCGCCTTATAAATTTGATTCGTCAATCTTTCTTCATCCATCCTTTCTACGTATCTAAACCATCTAAGCATTCCTTTATCTATCTTTGCAACCACATCCTCTTTTACACCACATCGCTCTCTTACCTCACTATTCTTTACTTTATACAACCGAGCCACTCCGGCTATACTTCTCACACTACTCATCTCCGCAGCATTAATCCTATTTTTATACTTCTTCTGCCAAACCCAACATTCACTGCCATACATAAGTGTAGGAACCAACACTTCTCTATGCACAGCCAGACGTGCCTTTTTTGACACTTTATAGCTGTTCATAAAGCTATGCAGTGCCCAATTCATTTGTTTTCCTGCTAACAAACTTTGCTTAATGTCACTGTCATACTTTTCATTTCTCGTAAACTCTGAACCCAGGTATATAAATTCATTTACTTGTTTCACTCTTTCTCCCTTAATTAGAACTTCACAGTTTGTCATGCTTTCTTCTCTTTCAGAAACCATTACTTTTGTTTTGCTTACATTTATTTTCATAACTTTGATTTTTAGGGCGTCATGCATAACATTAACCATCGCCTGCAATTTATCTTCAGATGACTCTAATATGACTTGATCATCGGCGTAAAGAAGGCATTTGACGATCAAATCATTCATTTTCAATCCATACGCTCTCTATTTTATCCGAACTATTTTAATAATAATAAAATACGATAAAGCTTAACTCACCTGAGCAATTCAAAGCTGATACACAAATGATTTCTGAAGTAAAAATATTCCAACATGTGTATGACATTGTGATTATATTCCTTGTCTTTTTTTCTTAGATGATCTAATATCCTAACTTCAACCAAGGCCTGATGATGAAATCTTTTTTTGTTTCTTATTATTTTTATGGCCACGTGTTTGTTGGTCATGTGATCCAATGCTCTTATTACTTGTCCAAAACTGCCTTTGCCAATTACCTCTAGGATTTCATATCGGTAGCAGATGTGGTCATGTAAAACCTTAAATGCATCAAATAAAGTACCGTAGTATTATTTTTTCTAAATAATTTTTAATATTGAGTCTATGAAATTATTATAAAATGTTCTCTTTATGTTCTTATTTAAATGGTAGTAGAAGTTCAGTGACATTAAAAAGCAAAATTACTTTAATCCAAAATAACTATTTGTTTGTGGTTTATTTTTAGCCTGTTTCATTAATTCTAATTTCAATGGTAAATATCATAAGATTTTAATTTAAATTAAACTGTATTCCATCATATATATCACTAGCCGACCCGGCAGACGTTGTTCTACACGAACGTTGGCTTGCTGCTTTGAAAATATCACTATCAAACTAAGCGACCGCAAAAACTTTGAATTCGACACTAATATTGGCGTTTTTAGTAGTTTTTATATTTCATATCCTTACCTCACCTTTTGCATATGTGCTTACATAATTGGGAATGTCACCATTAAAATCAGCGATCCCAAAAATCATAGATTCGAAACTAATATCGGCCATTTGTAATATTTTTTATATTTTAACCCTTTCTCACCCCTTTTGTAGGGACTTTTTGGGATAAAAACTATCCCATCTCTCAAGTTGGAGAAATAAATACACACTTACAAAATTTCATTAAAATCTGACTATGAATTCGACACTAATATCAGCCGTTTTAATAGTATTTATATTTCATCACCTTTCCTGATCCGATCGTTACCAAACTTTACAGGAACACCTGTGGGGCTAATTTAAAGATTGCCCAAAAATTTCATTAAAATCGATCAAGAGGTATTTTAGTTTATGCGATACCAACGAACGGCGATTAATTTTTATATTATAGATATTTTTTAGCTTTATTTTAGGATTATCTCTAATATTTTTTTTCAAACCCCCACTGTGATTTAATGAAAGAGAGGTTAGCCTGACATCTTTTAACACAATAAATTTTACTTTATTCGCAAAAAATTGCATACATAATTTTTCGCAAATCACGAAATCGCGAAAAACTCCCTCAATACAAGATAGGTTAGCTTGACGTCCTTCAAAAATGTATACCTATACTTTTTCGCGAACAAAATTTACATTATCTCTTTGATAGATAAATTTGCAAAAATCTATCACCCCTTTCGGGATTTTTTAGCTTTTATTTAGGATTTTCCCTATTATTTTTTTTTAAACCATCACATTACGTATACAGATACACACATGGACTATTATATTTTTTAGCTTTTCTTTAGGATTTTTCCTATTATTTTTCCTTTTAAACCACCACTGTATTAAAGCGAACAAAACAAAACAAAAATCATTTAAATCGGTCAAGCCATTTTTGAGTTTTAGGGAGACTAACGAGTTAACGAATTACCTTATACCGCCATCTGTTAGAATCTTATCGAACTAACAAAGATTATAATGACTCTTTGTTAATACAAAAAATAATTCGCATTTAAATAATATTGCGATTATAAATTGAGATATAAACTATCCTATCCTTCAAGTTGGATGAAACTGCACACAGTGTGCAAAATTTTATTAAAATCTGTTCAGTAGTTTAGGAGTCAATTGCAGACAAACAACGTTACACGAAATTTATATATATATATATATATATATATATATATATATATATATATATATATATATTAAGATATAATATTTTTTAAATTTCAATATTATTTTAAATAAGCAAAAGAAATTGAAGTAAAAGTAATTAAAAAAATATTTAATAATAATTAAATCAAACATAAACAGGAAACTGTATGAAGAATGACGATTTTGTGTAGCATTGTGTAATCGTATACAACGTATTCCATTCTAAATAACTCATCAAGAGCTGATGTCGTGAAATTCCAACAACACTCATAAAACCCAGAAACTCATGTATTCGAAACATTCCATATACCTTTCTGGTGTTTCAGTATATTCCAAAGGACAACGTACTATTAAGCCACATTACACATACAATTTATTATTGTAATTATTTTAAATTGATCAAGATATGTGCCCTTTATTGTAACATAGGTTTGAATAGGTACCACCATTCTCTTCCCTGGGGATACGGGAAAAATAAAATAGATCCCAGGTATGGTCTGCCTGTCGTAAAAGGCGACTAAAAGGCTCCCAATCCAAAGTGGCATGCGACCAGTGCTGATGGATGCATGGTGGAGGGGAAGCACCGTAGTTAACGGAGCCTACAGGAAACTGTGCAAAATCATGTGGTAGACAGCCCTAGTCCTGTGCAGGGGGCACATCAGGGCCGGACCACCCCTTCCCCCATACTCGTGGACTGCAAAGAAGAACTGAGAACGCTGGTAGACCGCCATCACGTCAAACTGATACGAGTTTCAGGACGCCAGGGAGTTGCAGGAAATAAGGAAGTAGACGAACATGCAAGAAGAGGTTCGGAAAAAACAAAAACTACTGGAAAAGCATACCAGGAAACAAAGACGGAAAATAATACATCAAAGGACCGTGCCACAAAAGGAAGGCAGAACTATTAGCAGCGATAGACTGAAATCAGCTAAGAATCACTAAGGGACTGTATAATGAAGGCCTGGCCTGCGGGTTGTGCGGCGGGGATCTGGGGGTGGTGGAGCGTATGATGAGCTGCTGCGGGACGCTGGGGAGGACGGGCGGTTTTTGGGCGGCTGTATTGTTCCCACCCAGTACAGAACTTGTACAAGGTACGAAGGTACTGGATTGGGTGCAGCGTGGTTCTAATCGCCGGATGGTTGCCTGGGGATACAACGATAGAAAATCACATGGGCAAGATCATCATCATCATCATCATCATCATGCAGCCGTTTGCGTCCACTGCTGGACATAGGCCTCCCTTAAATTGTTCCAGGTTCTCCTGTTCTGGGCAACTTGCATCCAGTTTTTAGTCACCCTTCTTAGATCGTCCGCCCATCTAGTTGGAGGGAGTCGGGCAAGATACAATGGGCCAACGAACCCAAGTGTAACCAGAGGCAATAGCTAGACAGACCCAAGTAGACCTTGAGCTTTCAGGCTCAAAACCTCTCCACAAAGGATTTTCTCCAAAAAAAAAACCATTCTCGTAAAATATGTAAATGTATTACTTATGGTTCTAAGTAATTGATTTTTCATGGAATTATGTTTTTTAACATCTTGTAGGGAACATGCTCGTAAATGTCCATCGTATATTTTTGTTAAACCCCGTATAATCAGTACGTTTATTCTTCTACTTACTTAGTGTATTTCCAATTTGTGGGGCTCATCCACATATTTTGCTATTTTATACACTGTGTATTTTATACCCTAATCAATTTGTCTATGCATATAAAACTTTAAGACTGCCGATCGCCAGAAGAAAATTTTTACTATATTTACGGACTTGCGATGACAGTAGATATTTATCTCTCCCATTTCATTCCGTCTTGGATCCTTATCAATTGGTTAATCTCTTCTTAGTAATCTTTTGGTTCATAAATAATTCATTTATTTTTAAGAAAATAAAAGGTACTATATTTTGATTTCGTGAATTGACATTTCTAACGCAAAAAATATTTGAACATCAAAAAATGTAATAAACGAACGAATTACATTATGTGATTACCAACAAGGGTTTAGATCTGGACGATGATGTACGGACGTAGTGTTTGTTATTAGACAGATAACCGAAAAGTCTATAGAGTATAATAAACCAGCATTCTTCTGTTTTATAGATCAACAAAAAGGCGTTTGACCGGATACGTTGGAAAGATATAGTGCATCTCCTGTATGACAGACAAATACCGAGTAATATCATTAGAACTATTAAAGATATTTACCGAAATAACCGAATACAGGCAAAGATAGACAACGAACTCACAGAACCAATAATCGTAGAGAGTGGTATACGACAAGGAGACTCACTGAGCCAATTACTATTCAATATTATCATGGATAATAATAAGACAAGTACGCGGGAAAAGAGGATATCAAATGGGAGGTCGGAAGGTAAAAAACCCATGCTACGTAGATGATGCAGTTTTGATAGCGGAAAATGAAGATGATCTACAGAGGCTTCTTTATACATTTAACACAGTTGCTTAAACGCTCGGGATGACAATATCAATACCTATGACGAAATGCATAACCACATCTAAAACACCTCCGAGATGTAAATTAGTGGTTGATAACAAGACAGTACATCAAGAAATGAAATTCAAAACTTGAGTATAGAAATTTCAAGCTTCGAAGACATAGTATCAGAAGTAAGAGCACAAGCTATTAAAGCAACAAGAACGGCTGCACAAATCAACGACACAATATTTCGTAACAAGCACCTGAAAACAGAAGTAAAAGCCCGTATTTACAAAACTGCTATTAGACCCATACTGACATATGCGGCAGAAACAAGACTCGAAACATCAAAAACAAGCCAAATCATGGAAACAACAGAGATGAAGATAATTCGAAGAATAGCTGGAAAAACACTACGGAACAGGGAAAGAAGCGCGGATATCAGACAAACATGCCAGATCGAGAATATCAACGACTGTGTGCTAAGTAGAAAAATTGAGTGGAATGACCATATCACACGTATGACAGAAAAACGAATAGTAAAGATTGCCAAAGATAAATCACTTTCGGGGAGACGAAGCACAGAAAGGCATCGAAAACGTTGGAGCGACAATCTACCTCCATAAAGCGAGTTACGATGAGGAACAGGTATTATGCCTGATTAGAAGAAAGAAGAAGAAGAAAATATTTAAAAACATTTATGTAATTTAGACCTAGGTACAAACATAAATGGCGAAAACCTATGCCACCTGCGATTTGCGGATGACATTGTCTTGATATCCGACAGCATAAATAAAGCCCAAGAAATTTTACAAAGATTGAACGCTGCCTCTAAACAGATGGGACTAAAAATTAATATTTTTAAAACTCAAGTGATGACAAACCTAGTAATTGGCGGCGGAATATATGTCAACGAGAAACAACTAACTACAAGTACCTGGGTCACGAAATACGTATAAGTCGCAACAACCAAACGTGCGAACTTACTAGACGCATAGGGCTAAAATGGGCCGCCTATGGACGACTCAGACATATTTTTAAAAGTGCACTTCCGATATCTTTGAAGAGAACGGTGTTTAATCAATGCGTTCTGACATATGGTGCGGAGACCTTAACATAAACGAAGAAAACAGCGAACAAGATAATAACTACTCAAAGAGCAATGGAAAGATCAATGTTGTGGTTATCTCTGAGAGACAAAGTACCGAATACCGAAGTGCGAGCTAAAACAAAAGCCAAACGTATCCACACTTACTGCATGCAGATTGCTCAGGATAGGGTAATGTGGACGAACAAGGGAGGCCTATGTCCAGCAGTGGACTTTAGCGGCTGGTTGACTGATGGATTGATGCAATTTATGCAAATTCAGAAATATAATTTTGTATTAGTAATTAGTCATACAACAGTTAAAAATAATTGTTGCACTGCGTAATTATAGCTTTTTTTATCAATATTTTACATGATAAATTTGGTTATAATTAATAAAATTGAAAACAATAACTTGACGCATGTTGAAGCATTAAATTATTTTTTATTTGTCACTTACTTTATTGTAACTTCCACTGTCGTCGTCAAATCCTCCATTTTGCGATCCACCGTGTTCTCCATGAATCTTGCAAGCAGTCAATCCCAGGTACCAAATTTTTGAATATTTTTCTATCTCAGTCTTTTCATAGTCAGACAATCGATTTCCATATATACGTAGTGCCTCTGAAAGAACAAACAAGTTGGTTTGTTTACTTTAATATTAATACGAAAAATGTAGGGTCTTCGCATTTTAAATTTCTTTTCTACAGCCAACAGCTGGACCGATTTTAATAAAATTTTTAGTTAATCTTTAGATCGTGTGAAGTTTCGTAGCAATCTCACATTTTTAATTATTTTTCTATAGCCAACAAGTGTTAATTTTTATTTATTATTACTGAACCTTAGTCCAACTTATTTAATTGATTTGCCAAATTTTACAATAATAATAATAATTATTATTATTATTATGTTTTTGGGTCTTCACCAGGTACTGTTGGTGTTAGGTTAGGACGTTAGGTTAGGTTAGGCTAATAATAATCGGAACTTTGAAAATGCGAGGACGTGTTATTTGCGTAACATCCTTGCGAAGGACGTTGCTAATACATTAAACAAAAATTTTCATATAAAAACACCTAATAAAAGAGTTCAATATATTTTAATGTTAACATGTTAATCTATTCTGTATCGTTCCAATTTTAGTATAAAAAAAACACCACAAAAACCATGACTCAAATTAATAATAATTATCATTATTGTTAAATAGCCGTTGGCTAAAGAAAAGAAATTAAAAATGCGGGAACATATTAGAAAAGACCCAAAATTTAAAGTAAATATTTAAATTAATTATACCAAAAAATTTTAGAGAACGTATTATTAGTAAAAATAAGAGAAATAAAAGTCCAAAATATCATTAAAGATTTGTATTAACAAAAACAAAATTTAATACATGCTAAAAAAATTGTAATTAAAATTCAAATAAAAAAGTTACCACTTTTGCTTTTTAGTCAATGCAAATTATGGGACCTTACTTTTTTGGTTAAAGTTAAAAAATACTTAAATATAGATAAAATTGCTGTTATGTTTTACTTTTTTGTTATTAACAAGCAGTATACATATAAACAATATTATTTTTGTTAATCTTTATAATAAGTTACCAAGAAAGACTTCCTAGCAAATAATAATTTATGTCCATATCCTCCTCCTTTCAGGTGCCGTCTCTATTGAGGTTGGCGACCACCGTGCAAATTCTTTTTTGTTCTGAGCTTGATGGATTAGGGCTTACCATTCATGTTTGTCCAACCTCTTATGTTTTTGAGCCAGGGCTTTTTTTTCCTTCCTATACCTCGTTTACCTTCTATTTTTCCCTCCAGTATCAGCTGTAATTGGTCATATTCCTCGTGTCGCATTAGGTGTCCCAGGTAGGCTGCCATCTTTACCTTCATTGTATTCATTAACTGGGGGCGGATATTTATTTTAGTTAGAACTTCTGCATTTGTTGTTTTGGTAGTCCAGGCTATACGAAGCATTCGTCTATATACCCACATTTCGGGTGCGTTCAGTTTCCGGAGTTCTTCCTGCTTCATCGTCCATGTCTCGCAACCGTACAAGAGGAGGGACCATATATAACTCCTTACTGTTCTTAGCCTAACCTCTAACGATAGACCTGGATTACATAGTATGTTTCGCATTTTTAGGAAACCTGCCCAGGCTATTTCTATCCTTCTTTTAATCTCCTTTTCGTGGTTAAGTGGGTGGTTTATTTCTCTGCTCAGGTATAAGTAAAAATGGACATTTTGGAGGGTGACGCCGTTGATTGTAATATTTATATGATGTTCTTGAGTATCATGATTGAAAACCATGGTTTGGGTTTTTGACGCATTCACCTCCAAACCCATTCTCAAGCTTTCGTCCGTTAGCGTTATTATCAGTGTCTTCAGTTGTTCTTCGGATTCTCCAATAACTAAAATGTCTGCGTATCTTATGTTATTGATCACGATTACATTTATTTTTGCTTTTTCCGGTCTATCTTCTAATGATTGTTTGATTATATATTCCGCATAAACATTAAATAGTAGGGGGGACAACAGGCATCCATTGTCAAATCCTCTCTCGATATTTATGTAAGATGTATTGCCATTTGTTTTTCGAATGCACCCCCGATGGTTTCAATATGTATTGCATACACAAAGTGTAAATTTAAATAAACCAACAATTTATGCAAAAGGAGTAACTGCTGCAGCTAACGTTAAATAAAACAGAATATAGTTTTAAATTATTAATTGTTTTTGTCAAAATAATTATTAATCATTACTTTATTAAAGCCACTGGATTAAAAATAAAATATTATTACTTGTAATTAAATGTCTCGCCAAATTAAACAATAAATCACTAATAACAAAAATGTACAAATCAAAAAATAAGAAAATTGTTAACAATTAATGAAAATAATAATAAATACCATAATAGTTGACAAGAATCCAACAAGAACGACACAACTCATATCAGTTACAAAAAGTAATAAGTAAGTCCTTGTACATACATGCATACATACATATAGTCACGCCTTTTTCTCGTAGGGCTAGGCAGAGACCACTTCCTTCCACTTGCTACGGTTTCTACACACATCCTTTGCTTCCTCTACATTCATCAGTGTTCTCATGCATGCTCGTCGGTTGTTGGTACTCTTGACCTGGCCTTTCTTTAACACAATGTTGATCTGATCGAGATATGTTCACCGAGGTCGACCTCTACCGACTTGTCCATTCACACTTTCTTTAAAAACTACCATACATAAGTGTAGCAATCAACACACCTCTATACACTGCTAGTGCCCCATTTATTTGTTTTCCTGCCAACACCATTCGCTCAATGTCACCGTCATACTTTCCATCTCTCGTAAACTTTGAACCCAAGTACACAAATTCATTAACTTGTTCCACTCTATCAGAACTTTACAGTTTGTCATGCTTTTTTCCCTGTTAAAAACCAATACTTATGTTTTGCTTACATTTATTTTAATTACTTTGATTTTCAGGGTATTATGCATAACATTAACCATCGCCTGCAATTCCTCTTCAGATGACGCTAATATGACTTGATCATCGGCGTAAAGAAGGCATTTGACGATCAAATCATTCATTTTTAATCCATATGCACTCTCTTTTAAATATTTTAAACAATCGTCTATGTATAAGTTAAACAGTCATGGCGAAGCCACACATTTCTGTCTCACACCTTTTTCGATGTTAAACCAGTCCGTGTAAGCTCCGTTTATCCTGACACAAGCAGTGGTTAAATAACCTGAGAAAATGGTGCAACTGTAGTTTCATCGAGTTGCTTAGAGCTGCAGAATCAAAAGTAAGAATAGGTATGATGATATGCCAACCTTCTGAGAGGAGATGGTACTTAAAGAAGAAGAACAACAGGTTGTACCAAAAATAAACAAAATCAAAAGGCATTGTTTTTCCATAAAGATTTGTTGCATTTTCAGCAAGACAAAGCAGTTTCTCGAAAAAAAGATGCAAAGTTACGAGTTATACATATTATGATAGAATAAATAAACAATGGCGAATTTTGAAAATATGACCGAGCCCAATATTGGGCAAAATCAAACGTCTCTTGTAGGCAAATTTCAGAAAATCTGTTTTTATGGAAGCTCCAAGGGGAATCAATTTGAGAAAAATAATTTTTTGGGGGGCGTGAGAAAAAATTCCGCTTAGTGGAAAATGGCTAGGACTGCTTTAGAAAAGCCGCTTTGTGGTCAAGATTAAACAAGGGTCTGATACGAACTCTCTGACACGAAAGGATTTAGAGAAGTCCTTTCCTGCAGAAAATAAAACAATGTAATAAAAAAAAATGAATGAATGAACTCTGCCTCCAGTTTGCTGGCTGAACTGAGTAGATCAGATGATGGTGCCGGTCCCTAGCCCGGATAAAGCAGGAGGGTTGGAACGAAAGGCTAGTAACCTTTCTTCCGTAAAAACAACCACTTGCTAAAAGTATCGATCAAAAGCCTCGGAATACGGATGAAAATAAAAAACGACGATTGCTACGAAAAAGGACTATGGGACTGGCTACATGGAATGTACAAGGTTTAAGAACAAAAGAGACAAAAGTTTTTCTGGAACTCAAGCGACAAAAGATAGATGTATGTGTTCTCACCGAAACCAAGAAGAAAAGAAAGAAAAGAAGAAAAGAAAAGAAAATGAAATAAAGGATGACTGTATCCACATCTATAGTGGAGTAGAAAAAAGCGCCAGAGCAAAAAGAGGTGTGTCTATAGCCATACATAAAAAGCTAAAGAAACATAAATAGCTGGGAAGAGATAGATGAACAGATTATCACGATGGACTTAAAAAGAAACGGAGCAACGATTGTCATTATAGGAGCATACGCTCCATGTGACGATGTCGACGTCAAAGTTAAAGACGAGTTTTATGACAGATTAAGGGTAGGCAGAAAAGAGGAAGATGAGGTCCTGGGAAGATATGGCGAAGAACGAATAAATAACAACGGGGAAAGACTTATAGAATTATGCCAAATCCTGAACCTAAGAATAATGAACAGTTGTTATCAGCACAATGACATTGATAAGTACACTTGGAAACAACCAAAGAAAAAACTAAGATTCATAATTGACTACTTTATCCAACCTTAGAATACAAGACTTTAAACGAATGATGTGAGGCTCTATCGTAGCGCTGAATGCGGGTTTGATCATTATATGGTAGTAGCAAAGATTATCATATATGACAGAAGAACTAGCGACCAGAACGAGACGAAGGACAAGAAGTTTCCGAACTAAAAAATATAAAATATAACATCGATAGCCCAAAAAAAGAATTAGTACAGTATCTTTATAAACTAAGACAAGCATCAAAACTGACAGGCTTAAATAAAAGGGAAACAGCTGAGGCGCAATATCAGAATGTTAAAGAATGCATTTAGCAGGCTGGGAGAGAAGCTCTAGGGTTTAAGGAAACAGCCCAACATGAAAATCCGAACTGGTGGTGTACAGAAATGGAAAAAGCGGTGAATGAGAAGAAGAAAGCGTACCAAACATGGCTTAGCACAAAAGACACAGAAGACAGGAAAGTATACATTAGACTAAACAGAGAAACAAAGAGATTAGTTACCAAAAAAAAAACGAAATATTGGAGCAAAAATGTGAAGAGGTGGAAAGATACTTAGGAGGAACTAGAGTTAGTCAGGCTTGGAAATTTATAAAAAATATTAAAAAAGGGAGGAAAGACGAAGGAAATATGAACCTAATACAAAATAAAAAAAGGGAAGAGCACTATAAAACACTACTGACTGAAAACCGACCTCAATTTTTGGAGGAGCTAGAAGGTACCACGAAGGTAGATAACATAGATGTTCATAAAGTAAATAGGGAAGAAATAAGAAAAGAGCTAAAGAAGATAAAGAACGAATAAGCTTTAGGGCCGGGAAACATTCCCATCGAGTTGGCGAAATATGGGACAGATTCTCTATTGGAGGCACTAGCAGAGATTTTTAATAAGTGCCTGATTGAAGGCCAAGATATTCTGGGAGAATGGAATATGGTCTACATTAGCTCGATATATAAAAAGGGAGATAGGAAAGAGTGTGGAAATTATAGAGGTATCAGTGTAACCAGCTCGTTGGGACGGTTGTATGGTCGTATACTAAAGAAGATAATTGAAGCTCAATTTATGGAAATAGAAAAAAAGGGTGGTTTTCGAGCAGGAAGATCCTGCAACGACAATATCTTTACTCTAGAACAACTAATAGAAAAAGGGACAGCTCGAAACCTCTCAACACATTTTGTTTTTATAGACCTGGAAAAGGCGTACGATACTGTTCCTCTTAAACTTTTATTTAATGTTTTGACGAAACCGGACCTTAGTAAAACAATATAAGAGCATTGCATAATATGTACTCGCAAAACCAGAGTTAAGACAGGAAATACTTTTTTAAAACCATTTTGTGTCACGAAGGGTCTAAAGCAAGGAGGCTGTCTTTCTCCTAACCTGTTCAAAATATACATGCAAGAAGCACTGTGCAAGTGGAGACAGAAATGCTCAGGAATGGGTCTAAAAATCAATGATCACTGTTTGACGACGCTGTTCTTCGCAGATGACCAGGTAATAATGGCTAGCTGCGAAGAAGATGCAGATTACATGCTTAGGAAACTACATGAAGAATATAAAAAATGGGGTGTAAGCATGAACATGACAAAAACGAAATATATGCGAGTGGGAGAGGGAGACGAAGATGAGGATCTAGAATTTCGAAATATAAAAAGTGCGAAGAATATAAATATTTGGAAAGCCTAATCTCGAACAAAGGATCTTCAGAACGTGACATAAAACACAAAGCACAATAGGGTCAGAGAACGGTACATATTCTCAACTCATTACTTTGGTCCAACCAAATTAGCTTAAGGACTAAGAAGAAGATCTACACAGCAGTTGTAGAGCCTTTTCTAACGTATGGCGCAGAATTCTGGCAAATGACTGAAAAGACGAAAAGAAAGACTGTGTGAAGATGGACTACCTGAGAAGAGTCTATCGCATATCAAGGAGAGAGCACATTTCAAATAATAAAATTAGGTGGAGACAAATAGAATTCATAGAACCTCAGAAAAAATAAAAACTCGACAGTTATTATGGTATGGGCACGTGCAACGCATGAACAAGAATAGGTGGCCCAAACGTGCTTTAGAACACATACCAGAAAGCAAAAGAAAACGTGAAAGGCCAGTAACTACATGGATAAGCGGAGTTATGCAAACAATGAGAGATAGAGCAATCTAGGAGGATTTATGGAGAGATAAGAGATATATATATATATATATATATATATATATATATATATATATATATATATATATATATATATATATATATATATATATATATGTAAATATGTGTAACTGATTGTTTAATAACCACCTTACTTTCGCTGTATGATACCTATTTTAATATAGGTATATATATGTGGGTCAATTATACATCAGATAACAACTACTCCCCTGACTATATGTCGCGACAGGTATTGAATTACATCCGACGTATAATCGTGTATACTACCCCATCTCAGGAAGCAAGGTATACAGATGCTTGTTAAGTAAGAGAGAGGGCAATTAAATTTATTTAATCGCAATTACCACCTATGTACCGGTTTCAGGATGTCTGTCCATCATCAGCATAGGGCAGGTAAGATCTGCAATTAAATAAATTCATGGCTTTCGCTTCTATTAAGTACACATGAAGAACCGCGCGAATAGCGCCAGTAGCGACATCTGTACTTTTTAACAAGCACTACCCGGTAAGTATCTCCCAAGAATCGGAGAATATACGCTGTCGAAAATAAACCCTTTATATATGCAAATATTATTATGCAAAGCTGGTGCTTCCAGTGTGATCCCATTTCAATTTGGTCCAGATCTGACAATGGCATCCATGAGAAAACCATATGTATTTAAAGTCGGTTTTGTAACGTTTTTGCGTACGGATTAATACCTTAAAATTTAAAAAAATAATATTAAAGTTATTCTTACCTGAAGACGTCATAGGTAAAACATATTCTTCTTTATTATTATTGCTGTGTTCGTGAGAGCTTCGCGTCGAATTGTTGTTGATAGCCGGAAAGGCGTTTACCGTAGGGGACATTGGTGTTGTTATTGTTTTGCTTTGATGATGATTTAAATTT
The DNA here is from genome assembly GCA_950111635.1 of Agelastica alni. Taxonomy (NCBI): domain Eukaryota; kingdom Metazoa; phylum Arthropoda; class Insecta; order Coleoptera; family Chrysomelidae; genus Agelastica; species Agelastica alni. Next base: position 5,582,519 of record OX467709.1, on the reverse strand, counting down.
ACTTTGGAAGGCGAGTTTATTATTTCCAGTAGTGACAACTGTAAATAAAAAAAAGTAATAAATTATTTTTCTTTCGTTTTCTGCACTATAAAATAATTTTTGAATTTGATGGTTATTTAAAAAGCAATAATTGATTTGTATAAAAATAGTAATAGTTTTTTATTCGTAGCTTAGTTGTTTTCTCAATTTTTTCTTTGTAGACAGCAGTGAATGGGAATCAAAATTAAAAACAACAATGTTTGTCATAAGGGTGATAAATGCTGAATTAGAAATTTCACAATTTTTATTTTATTTAAAAAACAACAAAGCACAAATTAATTTTATATTCCATGGAACATGGAACTGACTCCCTCAAAAATTACTGAAGCCGCAAAATAGGCAGGTGTCAATTTACTTTCAAAAATATTAGAAGAAAAATATGTGAAACCCTCACAGATTTGCAAAGCGACAAAAGTACCGCATCAAATTCAGAACCTGTATTACTTGCATACTTTAATGAATTATCCTAAAAATTAAAATCCTCAACTTTATAGGAACAATATTCCATGTTAAGGACCTTACTGAATATAATCAGAACTGTGAACATTGGAAAATATTCGAAATTTAAAGCATTTTTTAAAAGAAAATCAGATAGCTACAGCCCGAAAAAATCCAAAATATTCTCCACAGATGAAGTCGACAAATTCTTAAATAACGCCCCAGATGACATTTATAAGTAGATTGTAGGGGTCGTAAAGGCTATGCAGCCTCTCAAGCACCTAGACCTAGATCTTTTGTGCATAACCCTTCATCTATTCGAGGCCTGGGATTCTGAGACTCCGTACAAAGTTTATCAGTTTCCTATGAGCTAAGTTCCTGACATTGAAGCGCTTTAAGAAGGCCCCTTTCAGGAACTTGAGTCTCTTACAGAAAATCGTTGGGCATTCGCAAAGCAAATGTACTGCAGTTTCAGCGAAGTTCTCGCAGTAGTGGTAACTATAACTCTTTGTTTAGCCCATCTTTTGCAGGTAATACCCCAGAGGGCAGTGTCCAGTGAGGAGTTCCGTCATCAGTTTTAAGTCTTTCTTGTTCAACTCGAGAAGCTGTTTAGGCTTACTATAGCCTTTTTGCTTGTCTTTGTCCTTACTCCTTATGATTCTTTGGAATTTTTTTAATTGCTTCTTAAACTGTCCCAACCAAAAAAAACATATTTTTTTATTTAAGTTGTAGTAATTTTGTTTTTTTTTTGTTTTTTTCCATTTAAGCTAATTTAGAAACAAGTATTTGGCTGTTTATTTGTGTAAAATGTGATAGTTGCCCAATTCTATGATTTATTTTTATGTCAGTAAAGTTAACATAAACAGATTTTCTTTTATTTTTTTCTGATGCTCCATTATCTGGTATGTAAACATTATTTGATTGTTATTTGATTGTAACAAGTAAATCTTGGATTTAATTAATTAAAAAAATAATTTTCCAAGTTAACATCTACATACTTATGAAAATGAATTTTATAATGTAAAGTCAACAGATGTCTATAATTACTGTAAACGACTTTATTTGAAGTCTTCTACAACGACAAAATATATGGGACATTCACAAATTAATGCCGCATCGTGTATGTTTAATGCACTTACAATATTAAGTGTTGAATGAGTATAATTATTAAAACATTCCAACATATCCGGTCTTATTTTTATCTGTAGCATGTTTCTAAATCCAAAAGCATTCTTCGTAGAAATTACATCATAATTAATTCTTAATTAATACAATATTTGAATTTCTAAAGTTAACAAAAAGATTATCAAGCTCGTGCCAACAACTATAAGACTAAGTGACGTTTTTTCAATTTATTTTGTTAATAATATAGAAGTCTAAACAAACTATAAACAATGATTTTTCACTAAAAGAAAGGTTCTTCTACTTCTTCTTTTTTTTTATGTAAGCAAATTGCTTGTTTTTCTTCCTATCCCCTGCCGTTCAATTGTTAGAGTGGTTGTCTCTCCATCTCTTGCGGGGTTTTCCAACGCTTCGGCGCCCTAAGGGCGACTTGTCTCTAGTTATTTTAACCATTCTGTTGTCATTCATTCGATCAATGTGTTCGTTTTACTCTCTATTTCTTCCCAATATCCATTTATTTACGTTGTCTATTTTACATGTTCTTCTAATATCCTCATTTCCCTCCCTGTCAAAAAGTATTTTTTAGCGATCCTGCGCACTATTTTCATTTCGGTGGTTTCTAATATTTTCTTTGTGTTCGATGTATCTGGTATAGTTTTCGCTGTGTATGTTAATATAGGTCGTATGACCGCCTTGTAGTTTAAGGATTTGGTCTCGATTCCGATATATTTGTATCCTGATAATTCTATGTCTAGGTATTTAAATTTTTTCTCCTGTTGTATAATTATATCATCCACAACCAGTTTGCATCTGACAGGTGTTTTTGAGGTGGTCATGCATTTCGTTTTTGCTGCAGATATCTTCATTTTTAGACTTTTTGCCGTTGTGCTGAATTTGAATGGTAATCTCTGCAGGTCATCTTCGTTTTTTGCAGTCAGAACAGCATTATCGGCATAGCATAGGATTTTAACGTTTTTGTTCCTCATTTTATATTATTTCAGGTTACGAGTGCTTTTTACTATTTCGTCCATACCGATGTTGAACAACAAGGGGCTAAGGGAATCTCTTTGTCGAATACCACTATTTACATTAATTTCTTTGGTAGTTGTGCCAATAATTTTGGCTTGTATTTTGTTTCTATGGTAAATATTTTCGATGGTTTTTATGATGTTATATGGGATTTGCCTGTTTTATAGAAGGTGTACCACGTCCTCCAGTTGTATTCGGCCAAACGCCTTTTCCAGGTCTTAAAACACAAGAAGGCTGGTTTTTCAGTTATTTGTCGCAGGACAAATACCGCATCTGTACAAGATCTTCCTGATCTGAATCCTTGTTGTTCATCGCCCAATGTGGTGAGTTCATTTATTTTATTTGTTATAATCTTTGTTACTGGCTTTAAGGTTGTATTTAGAAGTTTTATGCCTCGATTAGGAATATTTAAATTTTGTGGTACTATTACTGTGCATTTATTATACAGTGCTTATATTTCAAAACCAGCCAGTCCAAATAACTTGTACGGAAATCTGGAGAAACTGGATCCGTTTACAATAAAAAAAAAATCCCAGAGTACTCGTCGAAGCTGCACAAATTAAAGTACTGGATCATTATGCTATAAATCCTACCTATTCCATTCCAAAAGTATCAAAACAAATAAATATTTCTGTTGGTTCCAAACACAAAGTGTTAAAATTGCATGAGTTTTTTAAAATACAAATTCATCATCAGCTTAGTGAAGACGATTATGACCGCAACATTGAATTTTGTTAAATATGGTCCCAAAAAATACAAGAAGACGCAAATTTGGTTAAAAATATTTTTTTTTTTTTATGTTCTGGTTCCCACGAAAAGGGATATCCTGTAATGTTCAGAGAACATCGTGGGAACCAAGGGAAATAAGGTAGGAGTTGGTGTTCTTCTTAAATTTCTGGAGGTTGTATGCCTCGGGGAACACCTCCCTAGGCAATGAGTTCCAAAGCCTCGCAATTCGTTGGATGAATGAGTCTTTGGAAAGTGATGTTCTGCAGGTCTCCAAAGTGACCACGAAGGGGTGTGAAGACTGAACTTGACGGGTTAATCTCGAAGAGACTGCCAAAGGAGGAACGATTGTTGATATTTTAGAAGAGCATCGCCCATGAAAATATCTATAAAATAGAGACAAATCGCCAACTTTTCTACGGTGTTCCAGACAAGTGAGCGAGTTTGTAAGCGAGGCATCACCGACGAGACGAATTGCCCTTTTTTGGACAGAATCCAGTAGCTTCAGGATATGTTTAGGTGCTGCACTCCAAATATGAGAACAGTACTCCAGTACAGGTTGGATCTGTGCTTAATAGATCATAAGCAGCTGACTGGAGGTGAAATAGCTCTTGGCACGAAACAAAAAACCAAGTTTTTGGGATGCACTTTTGGCAATGGACCTCACGTGATTTTCTCAGGAAAGGTTATTGCTGATAGTAATACCAAGCATCGATATGGATGACTTCAGTGGTATGGTTACTCCTGACAAAGTTATGTTAGGCACAGTGAGATCGGCTTTTCTAGAGAAAAGACATGCTTGTGTTTTGTTTGCATTGAATTCTACCAAGTTATTGGATCCCCATTCGAGAATTGTTGCTAAGTCCATATTTATATTGTTAACATTTCTTCCTCGTTCATTTCTGGTTTCACGGGCTGATATAGGGGCCCTGGAAGAGAAAGCGGTATGGAGGGTACTATCATCGGCAAAGCTGTGTACGGGACATGAAGTTGCTTTCAATAGGTCGTTGATGTGAAGTAAAAATAGTGTTGGTGCTAGAATGGATCCTTGCGGAACACCAGCATTTATGAGTAGAGTGTCAGATGAAACTCCATCGACCACTACATGGAGAGACCTGTTTGAGAGAAAACTAGCAAGCAGAGAACACAGCTAAGGGGGCAAGCCATAAGATGGAAGCTTGGCGAGGAGTCCCTGGTGCCAAACTCGATCGAACGCCTTGGAGATATCTAATGCCACAGCTAAAGTTTCTCCATACTTTGTTTCAATGATAAATCAACGTTTTATTTAAATGGATTTGTTAACAAGCATAATTGTAGGTACTGGGATGACGAAAATCTTTACAAGATAATACTTAGTTTTCAGCGGAGATTCATGTATGGGCTCGTATTCTAGAAAATTTATTGACCAATACCTAACGGGAGAATTGTACCTAAAATTATTAAAAAATAAAATTGATTCACTTGTTACTTAGTCACTAGAAAGACAAGTTGATAAACATTGGATTGGCTGAAGGGGTTTTATAGAATGGTAGGCTAGATCTCTAGATCTAACACTACTTAAATTTTTTCTGTGGAGATTTTTAAAAACATTAGTTTAAAAAACTCCTCCCGAAGACATTGAAAAACCAAAGCTTAGAATAACTGAAGAATGTGGACGAATTACTAGCAAAACTTTGCAAAGACTTCAAGAAGAATTTACAAATAGGTTATATTATTGCCTACAAAATAACGGAGCACAATTTGAACAGTTATTGTAAATACATTTAAAGAGCTGTTTGTAATTAACTTCATTTAAGTTTTGGTTTTAATTTCGCCATGTTTAATGTTATTTGCAAAATAAATCGATTGAATAAATTGTTGTTTGTTTGACTGATTTGAATTTTCCTTGGGTTTTCATTTAATGTGTCACAAGGTAGGGGTTGCATTTTATAGAAGAGGTGGGAAATGTTAAGGGGGTGCCATTTGAGAGCTGCGAAATAACATACATCCCCTTGATTTAAAATTTGACTTGTTTTTTGTTTTTCTTAAATTCAAAATAAAAAAATATTTGGACTGGCTGGTTTTGCAATGAAATCAATGTAGAAAAATGATGTTTTTGTGTTATTATTGTAAACTACGTCCTCTAGTTGTGGAGTAGAAAATTAAAAAATAATTTTCAGCAGTTTCTCGTATGCGAATTTGTGAAACAAATTTTTTTCCACATAAATAGTTTCTGAGATCAGACACCTGGTACATAAAAGTATTTAGTCAAATTACTTAAGAGAAGTATCTTTATCATGTTTTCATAACTATTTCTTTATCATTTCTATATTTTAATTTTTATATATTTTTTTTAAATTTATTAGCAATGCAAAGAAAGTTAAATTTTTTAAATATTAACTACACTTGTTGGTGAATGGTTTTGCGGGTATTTTGGCCGTCGTAGGTCTGAGTTTATACTCGACGTTTCGCCATCTCTTCTGGAGATATAATTGTCTGCTTTTTAAGTTTGAGTATTAACTCAGACCTAAGACGGCCAAAATACCCGAAAAACCATTCACCAACAAACGATGGCCGCGAAAGAAGGTTCTCCTGACCATAAGACACTTAAACAACCAGCCAAACTGTCAAACATATCGTGGAGGAATGCCCTGAAACGGCTTATAACAGCAGACAGAAGATTAGAGACTCTAGAATCGATAGAGTACATAAATTTGTTGAATATTTGTTTGTAATAATATTGTTGCCATATATATGCTTTGTGTCTTAATATGCCATATGCTAAATAAATAAATAACATATACAAAACAATAATTAGACCAGTTGTGATGAACGGATGTGAAACGTGGACGCTAACCGTGGCAAATGAGGAACGCCTCCGGGTCTTCAAGCGGAGAGTACTCAGGAAAATATATGGTCCAACCGTAGATGCAACAACAGGAAAATACAGAACTCGTACAAAGAGCTAGAAGATCTATACGGAGAGCCTAACATTATCCGAGAAATAAAACCCAAACGATTACAGTGGGCGGGACATGTGAGAAGACTTGCCAAAGACCTAAAGACAATGGGCATCCAAAATCCACTCGATTCCGTAAGCGACAGACAATAATGGAGGACTATTGTAAAGTCAGCAAAAACCCACCCTAGGTTGTAAGCCACGGAGTAAGTAAGTAAGTAATTTACAGTGGTTTCTAATAGTGCGTCATTGCAACATAAAGAAAAACATAAATACGTTTATCAAAGCTTCATATCTAATTTATTTTTTAATTTTATTAATTTTATGGTACATGTTGTTTGCAATTTAATTGCAATGACTGGTGAAATTTAGGTCCAATGTACAATAATGCTTTAAAATCGTCCAAAGTTTAAATTATATCAAAAAAGCACTTTAAAACCACTTAACGTTGCATTAAACTTTACAACATAAAATTTTTCGTTTTACCAAATGCAAAGTGTTCAGCTAACTCGGTAGCTTTCAACACATCTACTTCATCATCAGAGACGTTCATAAAACGGTTTACATTATTTTTTTTTTAAATTATGCTCGATCAACCTCGTTTTGCTACAAAATCTAAAATGAACCAATTTTAATTTATATTTCGCAGTTTTAGAAAGTAATGGATACATAAAATTAGTCATAATTTTTTGAAAAAATTCGTAAACCCGAATTAATAATGCACAAATTACCAATAAAATAACAATATAATAATTAACAATTGAAATTTTATTCGTTTTTGCATAATTAATGATTAATTTAAACCTGCAAATGGCTATTTATAGATTGTGCCAATAAATAACAAATAAAAAACTGTCAACATTTTTTAAACAATTCATTAATTTTAGATTAAAAAATTATTATACTTGTAAACAAAAAATTATTGTAGTTAGTATCTAATGTAATTTATGTAACTGGCGAGATGGAAAGATTACCTAATTTTGGGGTGCCTTATTGAGCAGCAACCCGATAAACTTTTGGCAAGTCTAGAGCGTTGTTTAAAACTTTGAGCAATAAAAAAGAGAGGGTGCGGGATTTAATTAAAACCTTTTTAAAAGTCCTTTTTCTTTCTCTTAAAACTTAACCAAAATAAGAGCAGAGTCTTACCGCAACAAATTTCGGCACAAGTCAAGCTGCAGAAAGTGCAGCGGCTAGCTTGTCTGCGAATCAAAAGGGCAACATTCACGTGCCCTACTGCAGCCGTAGAGGTAATGCTGAACCTTCCACCATTGCACTTATGTGTAATAAAAAAAGCAGCAATTAGTGCTTTTAGACTGAGCCATACAATAAATCTTAAAGCAGAAAATCGGATTGGACATTTGAAGATTATGGAAAATATTTTCCTAGAATCCATGTCTAAGCCGAGAGATATTATGCCAGTTAGGTACGAATTCGAAATGCAGTTTGAAGTGGTCATAGAAAACTACCAAGTTTGCACAGAGAACGGACCTCAACTAGAAAGGGATGCTTTAGTGTGGTACACTGATGGATCCAAGATGGATGAAAGGATTGGAGTGGGCGTTACAGGGCCGAATTTAAGGCTCTCAAAACCACTTGGTAACACCCCAACCATCTTTCAAGCAGAATTATATGTCATAGAGATATGTTCCCAGGCATCTAAAGGAACACCCGAAAGGCAGATATCTATATTTTATCAAGTATCCATCTTCTTCTTCTTCTTCTTCCTTCTTAATCTAGATGCATTGCCTATTTCTTTTCATCGTCACTCTGCCTATTGCACTGCTAAGTTGTCGCTCCATCGTATTCGGGGGAGTCCTAAACTCCTGCGACTCATTGGTTATTTGTCTCGTGCTGTTCTGACTATTCTTTCGTTGTCCATTCTACTGATGTGCTCATTTTACTCCCCCTTTGTGCCGAGAACCCACTCATTAGTGTTTTCTACCTTGCATGTCCTTCTTATTTTCTTGCTTCTTTCTCTGTCCAAGATCGTCTTTCCAGTTATTCTACGAAGTACTCTCATTTCAGTTGTCTCTAGTATTGTGTCTGGTCGAGTTTTTGCCGTGTATGTCATTATTGGTCATACTATTGCCTTGTAAATTCTTGATTTGGTTTCACCATATTGTTTCATCTAGGCATCCTGCTATTCTTGTTGCCTTCGTTGTCTGTTTTCCCACCTCCGTCTCAACATCACCATAGCCTGAGATTTCTGTGCCCAGATACTTATGTTTCATTTCCTGTTGGATAACTTTGCCTTCAACTTCCAGTTTGCACCTTAATGGTGTTTTATCAAATAGCCATGCAGCACTAAAAGCTCTAAAGTTATACATTTGTGAGTCTTAACAACCTCCGAGACAACTGTCAGCAAACAATCAGGTTACTCTGATGTGGGTTCCATGGCACAAGAGAGTTAAAGGCAACAAAGAAGCAGACTGCCCTGCCTTGCAAGGGACAAATACACAATTTTTCAGCACAAAACCCTTCTGTGGACTCTCCAAAGCCCACTTGAAAGAAGAGATTCAACGCAGGGAAACAGATGAAATGAAATCTTATAGGCATAAAGTACCAGGACAAAGACAAGTGAAAAAGCTAGTAAGCCTTTCGCCAAGGAAAGCTCAACATCCTTTCGAGTTGTACAAGAAAGACTTAAAACTGGTGACGGGACTCCTCACTGGACACTGCCCTCTGAGGTATCACCTGAAAAAGATGAGCAAAACAGAGAGTGATAGTTGCCGCTACTGCGAAAACTTCGCTGAAACTGCAGAACATTTGCTTTGCGAATGCCCAGCGCTTTTCCGCAAGAGGCTCAAGTTTCTGGAGGGGGCATTCCTAAAGCCCTCCGATTTAAGAAACTTAGCCACCAGGAAACTGATAAACTTTGTACAAAGTCTCGGAATCCCGGGCCTCCAATAAATTAAGGGTTATGCACAAAAGATTTGATAGGTCGAAGTGCTTGAGAGGCAGCATAGCCTTCACGACCCCCCTACAATCTACAATCTACATTTAACACTTAGCTGTGACTGTCCTTTGTGTTTCCACAAGACACGCTTCACAATTTCACTCGTTTTAAAAAATACAGCTATCATTTTCCTTTTTTTTATTGGGTTTTTCTGACTGCTATGGGTGTATCTTCGTCACAAAAGACACAAACTTTGTTATAAAACTTGGTCGGCACATCATAATAGCACAGCCAAGTCTCGTCACCTGTCACAATGTTGCTCACATACTGAGATTGTTCGTTACCTACCATTTTCAGCGTCTTCCGGAACCATTTAAGACGTCGAGTCATCTAATCTTTAGTCAGACTATACGGCACCCAGAGAGAACAAACTTTCGTCACGTCCAAATGATCGATCAGAATTAAACGAATTGCTAGTGCATGCCAAAGGTTTCCTCAATCTGGTGGTAAGTTACTCACCTGTCTTTGTCAAGTATTTTCTTCACAGCAGTAACGTTTTCCTTCGTAACGGACGTCTTTTAAGCGTCCTTTAGACCGAAATTTTCCTTTTGGAATTATCTGTACCTCCTGAATATAGTCGTACGATGAGGACAATCATCACCTAGTGCAAGTTATACCGTACAACCACCCGAATATTATTTCGTGGTCAAGATGCTATAGCACGCACTTTAAACTATCACTACTGACAAACAACTAAGCTTACCGGCTTGGAGCAGCGGATAGTGTGTAAGTATGAACACGTCTCAACATGCACCAACACTCAGACTATTGCACTACATGGTTGCGTCATATTGCAAACTTTCCTAGTTCCTCATTTAGATGCTCTGGTCCACAGATTCTTTTTTCCTTCTTTGCCAAAGTTTTTATAACACCTGTTCGTTGGCAAGGGTGATGGTAAGATGTGTTGTGTAGATAACGATCTATGTGGGTGGGTTTTCTGTATACAGTATGTAATTGTCTCTCTTTTCTCACAATCGGGACATCAAGAAATGCCAATTCTCCGTTGTTCTCTATTTCCATTGTGAATTTTATGCTGTTGATGTGGGCGAGAAATTAGTTGAGGCTGAAGAAAAATCACTCACCACTGGACGATGGCCGCGAAAGCCTCTTAAAATTTGAGGTACATAATTGTTGAAATGTTTGAAAGTAAAAATAAACTTAATAAAAAATTATCTCTGCGCTGAATGCCATAAATATTTATTTAATAATAGCAATACAAAGGTATTTGCTCTATAAACGACCATAAGTACTGATAAGTCAACGGTAAAGTATGCAATAACTAATTGTTTCCACCATTAACAGACGATTAAAAAATGTATTAAAGCCCAACAAAATATTTTTAGCTCTACCTACAACACGAAATCGACCATAAAACATTATAAAATTATTTCATATAATATCATTTCATCTTTGAGATCGAATAACTTTACAATATTCTTCGTGAAACAATGTAATTGAATGATTGTTAACTACGACAGACATTTATTTTTTTAGGACATCTTTATTAATGTAAAACGCAAAAGAACATTTCCAATCGGATTACTATTATACGAATTGGGCCAGAGAAAACAGTCCACCGCTATATTTGGCAGTACCTATTCAAAAGAATTTAAGAAAATGCTGGGACACGTCGATTTTTGTTCAAAAAAGCCCTTAATTTAAAACAAAGAATGTACCATTTGTGGCAAATCATTGGAAAGGCATTTAGATGATATATTTAGTCATATGATCATCAATGATTTTTTTTCGAGATTCACGCCGTCTTTTCAAAAAAAGTCAATGTGAAAAATTGTTTTTTCTTAAATAAAGATTATTTGACCATCCGAGAATTTTATATTGTTGGCATAATTTTATTAACTTACACCCGTATGTTTTAAAGAAGTCCTGGAGATGCCATTATGGCAAGATGAGCTCAGATGTTTACTAGATGAACCACACGTCTCATTTAAATGCGACGATCCATATTCTGATGACGAACAATCTTTGTTGCTGTGTACAGACTGAAACAAAGGATTTTTTAAAAAAAAGGCAATAACTACAAGAAATATAACGTGCAGATTAAGTTAAATTGTAAAGATAAGTAAAAAGTTTGTAAAAACTTTAGTGTCAATTTATATTGAAATAAAATATAACAAAAAAATAATGATTCCAAGCAAATAGCGCCGTTAAAGTCAGATAGACGGCAACCAATTTTCCGAGAGTGTTGTGTATAAAGTTTGCTGTTATATGCGCAAACTATATAAATAAATATTTATTGTTGATAATAAGTCTCAATAAAGTGCAGATCATTGATAAAAAATTCAAGTAAGTAATAAATAATTATTCGAATCATTTTAAATAATACCTGACCCATTTTTTTCAGAATATAATTTTAAAATTGCTTATTACTGAGGTGAGATGTCAAATGTTACACATTAGAGAAATATTGTAAAAATATATAACGCCTTTGGTAAATAGTTTTTAAAAACTCTAGTGCCAATTTATATTGAAATAAAACAAAAAAATAATGATTCCAAGGAAATTAAATAATTGCAGCTTCCTTAAATATTTCAGTTAATTTATTTACGTCCACTATGAGCTTATGAGAACTTCCCTTGGGCAATATCATCATCTATTGTAAAGCAAATGATTATATGCCCAAAAGAGAACACCTTCAGAAAGAATATACAAGGTAACACCTTCAGGAAGAATGTAAAAGAGAACACCTTCAGGAAGAATGTACAAGCGAACACCTTCAGGAAGAATGTACAAGCGAACACATTCAGGAAGAATGTACAAGGGGACACCTTCAGGAAGAATGTACAAGGGATTTGATGGAGCCTGAATGCTTTGAGACCTTCTCTAAGTTTCAGATTTATATCTTTATTGAGATTTGGCTAAAATTGTCGGTTTTTGACACTGCAACATTATGTATACTTGTTCCTGAATTTACATACCAGTTAGTTTTTCTGAAGTCGCCATTTAAAATTGCAACGCTAAAAGCATTTTCATATTTTACCTCGGCGTCATTTTTCTTAGGACATTTATTGATTGCATTTAAAAAAAAATGTATGCAGAATTATTTTACAAACTACAGGGTGTTTTAAAAAAAGGTGACCCTGTATCTAGGAAAATCTAGAAAACTGAAAAATAATTGAGGTTTGCTTTGTAAAAATTTTTCGTAACGCCATCCGTATTTAAGATAAAGGGCGTTAAAAAAAAATTGGTTATTGCTTCATAATATTCAAAATATTCCGAAAACGGTACACAGTATCGAGTTTTACCAAGAGTACCTTTTTGGTGTAAACTTGAATGATGTTTAAGTTCACTTAAAATTTGGAATAATAAATTTAATCTTAAAAAAGGTATGTTCAACACTACTTGGTACGAACCGTGTAACTAGCACCCTCTATCAGAGAGGTTACAGTTCACCGCACAATCCAGCCCTTCTCACGAAGTTTATGGTTGTATAGGGTGAGATTTTTTTGAAATCGGTAGGTTCTAGGTTGGTGTGACCAAATATGTTGAACCTTATTCTTCACATGCCGGGGCATAAACATAGTATATGTTCAGCAGTTTCGTATTACACGCAGCAAAACCGACAGTCCGTTTGTTGGTTCAGACCTATCCTTCCGAGGTAGTATCTTAGACGACAGTGTCCTGTAAGCAGTCCCGTTAGAATTCGCAGGTCATTTCTGCTCCATTCTAGGATCTGCTAAGTTGTGTTTCTCAAGGGTTTAGGAAGAAACTCCTTCGAGTGAGTTAATCCTGGTATATCGGATCAGTACGTGAGTATTTTCCTCTCCGCCCAGTCCGAAATAATTGTTTTGGCGGCACTTGTGGTGACTCCAAAAACCGGTTCTGGTACAGTGAACGCAGATTCGGCTCCCTGTTTTGCAAGGGTGTCGGCTTTTTTATTTTCCTCCACCCCCCGGTGCCCAGATACCCACAGTAGGGTCACCATGTTGTTCGCACCAAGGTACTCTAAGGATGCGATGCAATTTCATACAAGTTTAGAATTTAGAATATAATATCAGACAGCCTGGCTGTCTGATATTATACTAATGTTTTTGTTTGCTAGAGGTCTGTTGGTCAACTCTCTTGCACACAATTCGATAGCGAATATTTCAGCCTGAAAGATTGTAGCATACCTGCCAAGACTGGTAGATATTTCAATCTTTAGTTTTCTTCTGAAAACACCGGCCCCAATTCCATCTGGGGTTTTTGAGCCATCTGTGTACATTACGTATTCAGTCTCTGGAAAGCTAATTTCTCCCCTCACCCATCCGTCTCTCTTCGGAAAGAGGACTTTGAACGACTTTTCTACGTGTATTTTTGTGGCTAGCATGTCAAGAACGATCCCGAGAATTCGGTGGTTTTTTGTTTCACTTAGTATCCCGGAGTGATCACCGAGTGGCTCTCCATAATCCACTCGGTGTATGTTCAGAAACATATTTTATTTGATAAAATATCATTTTTGTCCGGTTAGTAGATTAGTGATAGTCGATTTTACTTGGGATTCCCTACTATATCTAAAGGGGGTTGAAAATAAAAAAAATAAGCAAAATAAATTTTGTATTTTTAGAGACCAAACGTTTGCAATATTAAATTATGGTACTTTAAAAAACGTTTAATCACTTATTACTAGAAACAAAGAATAACTATTACATTTTGAATTAAATTTGGGATTAAGCCGGGCGATGACTATTAAGTACATACCTATTTATTAAAAGAAAAGTTTGGGTTGTTGAAATAATAATGATTTTTTAAGAATTGATAACTGGATATTATTATGAATAATAAAACTAATTCTTACAACTCTGTGAACGTATAAAAAAAAGGTTTTTAATTCAAAAACAATAGATTTAACATAGATGCCATTAACCGCAACAAAAAAAACCGTTATAGAAGCATCATGTCTTTTCTCAGTATCAATTTAGAAAAATATACTACGATTTAGAAAACGTTAATGGTTGTCCTAACAGCAATTTTTTTTTCTTAAAGATATACCTTTAACGGGAGTTCTAAAAAAGGAGCAGATTATTTGCCCAACTTTTTTTAATATGAATGGCAGTGAATTTTTTAATCATTTTTTTGCAATGATAATATTCGTAGTCTAATCATATTGTTCATTCTACGATTATCTGTTTGCGATGTACGAAATTGATAATAAAACTGGAGTAACTGCCTACACAAAACTTTATCAGCAAAAAATTTCAAGAAAAAAAAATCTAACGTATGTTTAATTTTTTTCTCACATGTACCTATATAGGTTAACTGGTATACGAGGATAGTTCACGAATTGTTGACCCTAAAATAGTTGGCGTTGAATGACAAATGTAAATAAAATGTCAGGCAAAAGCTTATTGTATGATATTAGTGTGTGCCATTTAACATCAGTTCGTCTATGTTAAATATTATTTCCATTGACGTGTGCTTGATTTTAAAAAAAAGAACAAAATTAAGACAAGAGGTGCGATAAAGAATCTCTAGAAAAAGGGGTTATCACCGCAAGAAATTTATAAGGATATGGTAAAAGTATTAAGTGACTTTGTCCCGTCGTACTAGTTAATTAAGAACTGGTCACGAGATTTTCAACTGTAAAGAGAGTCCTGTTAACATGCACTAGGTGCAAAAGCCTTCAAAACTGTGGTGACCAAAGAAAATGTGAATTTATTACATGTAATGGTATTAAATGACAAAGAAATTTCAGTTAAAGCTATAGCAGAGAAATGAAGATTTTTTGTTGGATGCGTTAAAAAAATTTCCATCAGGAATTGGGTCTCACGTTGGGTTCCACGAATAATGATGGCATACCAGAAGCGTGTTCACCAGGTTGCAGCGGAGACAAATTTGGAGATCATTAAAGCCCCGTCTACATCTGACCAAACGCACCAAATAAGCACTTTGCGCTGCATGAGCATTCATTCAGGGAAATTGTTGATTCCCCACACAGAACCACATGAGCCAGCATTCGGAGCCTCTCCAGTTGTGCGCCGCATTTATTGATGCGATGAACGCAATGGAGAATCTAGGACGAGCTTGTGCTGCATTTATTATTATCAATAAGTTACTTAAAAATAATAAAAAGAGACGAAAGGCTAGTAAATGGTCTTCCAGTTATACCTTCGAAGCAGTCAGAATATATCAGTCATATATTTCGTTGGCGCCTATGACATATGAGACGTAATTAATAATAAGTTTAATTATTGATAAATTCATGTTCACCTTTTCCTGTTCCAACATTTTTATTGATTTTTGCTTTTTCTCGCCGGTAAGATCCTTTTAGACCATTTATTTTTTTTATAACTTCACTCACATCCCGGTTGAATGCATCCGCCATTTCTCTCCAAGCATCCTAGTTTTTAATTTTATTAAAATTTTACTTAAATTTCAAAGAACAGGCCAATTTTTAAACTCTTCAATTAATTGCTAGCACATCTTATATAAAAAATCCATTTTGCACGGGGCCGTTCGGCGCAACGTGTTCAGTGCAACAGAAAACACGTCCAGACTGAGCAAAAAATTCTTTTGACGTACCGACAATGTTCGGATCGGCTGCCGCACATTTTGAGCATGCTCAGCACGTTCGTGCGTCCCGTCCACATCTGAATGCTCATGCGGTGCAAAGTGCTCATTCGGTGCGTTTGCTCAGATTTCGACGGGGCTTAACAGAAATCCCGATAAATTTAAGCGAAAATTTTCTACGGTCGACGAAACATGGGGTCATTACTTTAATTCGAACTCCAAAAAACAAAGCATGGAACGACGGCATAGGGGTATCCCTCCCCCTAGAAAATTTCGTGTTGTCCCATCAGCTGGTTAGATCATAGCTACAGTTTTTTGAGATTTTGCAGGTGTTATTTTCGTAGATTATTTACCGCGTGGGCGTACCATAACAGGTAAATATTATGCCAATTTAATAACAAAAGTATGCGAAGCGATCAGAAAAGAGGAAAATTAAGTCAAGTGTGTGCTCTTCCACCGGTTTAACGTTTCGACCCACAAAAGTTGTGCTGCTGATGATAACGAAAAATGGCTGACGACTCAGAGTTCTTAACTTTTTTCAAAAAGGTGTGAAACACTTTAACACGTTGCAGGTGACTGTTGTTTCATTCTTCTCATGCGTTTGCTTCTATGTTAGAGACAACAAACAATTCGTAAACTATCCTCGTACATACACCCACGTGAATATTAGAAGATAGATTGTCTGATTATATTTTCATATATTTATTACTGTAATTTTGCTTGATAAATAGGTATGTCTGAATAACTACCGGCATATGGAATATCCAGTGAAATTGCAAACTATTTAAAAAAAATTAACCTCTTAAAACTCTTCATTCATTAAATTCGCTTCTTTTGGGCAATTGGGTTAAACAGCAAACATTTAATTACTACTTAGATTTCATAAATCAATGTTGTGAATACGCCAAACGTTATCTTTAAAAGATCTCCAATTCCTTATAATAAGAACTATTACAATAATAAAATATTAATTGTTGACTTCCTTATAACTTATTCGATTAATTTATTTTCTATAAGCACTACTTAACAAAATATTATTAACGTTTTATTTGTTGTACATAAAAAATGTTTGTGCAAGAGTAAAAAGAAAAATATTTGCTTCCACGTTATAGAAATAGTATATGAACTGCGCGTCAGAGACAACGGGCCACCCCAAAAATTTGTGAAATTAGCAATTTTTACTCATTTCTTATTTTTTAATTAGGTGAAATGGGTTAGAATGTATATTCAGAAGGCATACCGACCCTGCTAAAAGGATAAACAAATTTTCGGAACCTTGGAAACGAGTCAGTTACTTTTCAAGCACCGATCGCCTGATTAAAAATTTCGACAACTGCATGTACGTTTATAGTGATTTAAAAAGTTTTCTTTGTAACATTTATGGTGGTTTAAAGTTTAAGACGTTTCTTTGTAATAAAGCAGCTTTCATAGAGTTACGTTTAAATCTTAACAATGGATAAAAATATTGGAGAGCTGTTGAGATTGAAACATTGCTGGCAATTGGAACAAGTTAAACGGGATATAGCGAGACGTTTGAATGTTAGTCGTTGAACAGTACAAAGAACATACCAGTGGCTTTTGGAGACCGGCTCTTACCAACGGCGGCCCGGGACGGGTGCTAAACGAAAAACAACAGCTCGGGAGGATCACTTTCTCAAGATTGCTGTACTGCGAGACCAAAAGGAAACCGCTAGAATGCTCCAAAGCGGCCTTCAGCAAGCTCATAGAACAGCAGTCAGCATGTCTACTGTTCGACGATGGTTAAAAGAGAGAGGTTTGACAGCTTGCAATTGATCACTGGAAAAAAGGATGGGTCTAGAATGTGCCTCTATGATAAAGATAAGGTGTACAGAAGAGCCGGAAAACGGTATGCTGTCTGAACTCGGTTACCAAGGGTTGCTTAGTAATGTTTTGGGCAGGTATTTCTTTTAAGGCGCACACAGATCTCGTCGTGATTGACTAAGGCCCGCTAACAGCACGACGATATATTGCAGAGATCCTAGAAGACTATGTGCTACCATATGCTGGGTTTGTTGGTAATGGTTTTCTGCTAATGCAAGATATAGCGCGATTACACACGACAAGAATGATAACGGAGTACCTTGAAGAGATTGGTATTGCAAAAATGGACTGGCCCGCTCAAAGCCCAGATCTAAATCCTATTGAGCATATTTAGGACCAGCTCAAAAGGCGTGTAAGACGTCGTATACCTACTCCAGCAGCACTAAAGAGCTTCGATTGGGCCTTATTAAGAAATGGACCAATTTTCCTCAAGCAAACATTCAGAATGTGCTGTGTTCTACGCCCACTAGCATGAGAAGTGTCATCCAGAATCGAGGTGGTAATACGCCTTATTAAAGAGTGAACCCCGTTATGTCTTGTCTCCCCTGAGTTCAATTATAGTTGTGTCAACTGAATGTATTACAACAAAAATAAGCTAAATTTAAAAAATTGGATAATTTCAAAATATTTTGGGGTGGCCCGTTTTTTCTGACGCATAGTGTAGAATTTGTATTTTATAAGGAAAAACTTATCCAATGTAAAAACTGACAGAAATGTTCAAAAAAGAAAACGAGGAATCTACCAGAAACGCCAAGTATAATAACTGACGAAAAGACCAAAATCTCTCAAAAAAAAGGTGAAACAAACAATAGGTAAACTAAAAAATAGAAAGTCACCAGGAGGTGATCAAATACCAAATGAACTCTTAAAATATGGAGGTGATTGCCTTGTACAACAACTGCAACTTATTTTTCAAAAAACAATCACCACGAACAGAATACCAGATGAATGGAGGAGAACGATCATGCTGATGTTCTTCAAGAAAGGAAATAAGAAAAACCTCAATAATTATCGAGCAATAAATATTTTAGATACAACACTCAAATTGACAACAAGAATAATAGCGACAAAAATAAACGAACGAATAACTCTGCAAGAGAAATAGCAAGGATTCCGGACAGGAAGATCATGCACGGATGCAGTTTTTGTAATAAGACAAATAAAAGAAAAGGCGCTGGAATACAACAAACCAGCACATATGTGCCGGATAGATTTGAAGAAAGCATTCGATAGAGTGAGAATTCGGGATGTGATACATTTATTATATGATAGGGGAATACCACTGGATTTAGTAAAAACCATTGAGAATATATATAAAGATAACATAGTTATGGTAAGATCTAGAGAAAAACTCTCACAACCTATCGAAACTGGCATTAGATAAGGAGATTCGCTAAGCCCATTAATATTTAATCTGATAATGGATGAAATCATAAAGAAAGTTAAAAAAAAAAGAGAATATAGAATGGGAGAAAAGAAAATACAGATAATATGCTACGCCGACGACGCCATAATAATAGCCAAAAATAAAGATGACCTACAAAGATTAATTAAAGAATTCGAAGATACGGCGCTCATATACGACATGATGATCCCAACAGAGAAAACTAAATCGATAGTGATATCAGCGGAACCGAGACGATGTAAACTGGTCGTAAATGGAAAAATAATAGAACAAGTGATGAAAACGGAATACTTGGGAATTAAACTGTCAAGCTACGGAAAAGTAGAGAAAGAAGTACAAAAACAAAAGCAGATACGGCGAAAAATAGCAAACAAAACTCTAAGAGACAGAGTAAGAAGTGAGAAAATACGAGCGAGATGTGGTATAGAGGAAATAAACAGGTGATCCAAAAGAAGAAAAATAGAATGGAATCAACACATAGAAACAGTGACAGAAAATAGAATAGCAAGAGAAAAATCGCCAAACGGAAGAAGATCGATGGGACGGCCGAGGAAAAGATGGTCAGACAACATCAATGGAGGCTAAAAACCGAAGTAAAAGAGGCATGAGCCTATTAATGAAGTAGGAAGAAAAAGAAGATAAAACAAGTAGGTAAAAATAACAAGGACTAAAATACCTGTTTATACCTGACAACCCAATAGTTAGATGGAGAAAAATATAGGCAACCCTACGTTTGCATATTCTATAGGCTTTGTACTTACGGTTGGTGTAAAGTTTTTTCATTAAACTCATCGGTAAAAATTAAAAAAAAATGATTCTTGAATTTTTAATTAAATATAGCCTGGCCAGGATTTTTTCAGGCGACCCATTTTTTTTATAATTTTTAACGTACTAAATTACTTATAAAATAATTTTTATCCATTAAGCAGATGGGTGAAGGTCGATTTTACTTTGAATCCTCTACTAATATTACTCAATTATAAAGGTTTCTGTTTCTTAGTGTTAAGTTTAAGAAAATGTCACCAAATAAAAAAAAAACATAAAACTTAAATTATGAAAATTTACCTTTAAGTACGTAAGTGAAGCTTTTGAAGTAATTGGTCCGTTTCGGGAAGATACTTTCACTAAATGTTGACCGGGTTTAGAAGACAGCACTTCCTTTTGATGGTGGTTTGCAGGACTCTTAAAAAGAAAAACTGGTGTTAATATTCGTTATTAACTATAGTTTTTATTTTTGATGGGTTTATTAATCCAATAACGAGGTTTATTGAATCGATATGAAATAAAATTTTGTTTTTGTATTTTGCCAACTTTTCAAATTTTATTAAATTATTTATCAGGGCTCTGTAACAACTAACTCGTTTAAAAAAATAAAAATTAAACTACAAATATTTTGTACTTCCCACGATGTAATATCTCTAATAAAAAATATAAAATGTTTAAAGTACTTAATTTTTTTTCTTGGTCAAAACTTTTAAAACTTTATTGATTATGAGAAAAGCTGGTGAAATATAATAATGCCAATAAAAAATTATTCATTAATTATTGCGGCATTTAACCAATAATTGAAAAAGGTAGTATTCAAGCCATCTAAGTCCCTTGTATTGACCTTAACCTTTGGTTATTTAACAATAATTAATTTAGTTGTTATATGAGTAGTAAAGTTGCTTGTCTTTATGAAGCTGATTAAATAAATTCGCTGTTCTTTTTGCACACATACATACATACATACATATAGTCACGCCTTTTTCCCGTAGGGGTAGGCAGAGACCACTTCCTTCCACTTCCGCTACGGTTCTTACACACATCTTTTGCTTCCTCTACCTTCATAAGTGCTCTCATACATGCTCGTCGGTTGTTGGTACTCTTGACCTGGCATTTCTTCAAAACAATGTTAATCTAATCGAGATCGATGTTCGCCGAGCAGTCGACCTCTACCGACTTCCGTCCAGACACACTCGCCTTATAAATTTGTTTCGTCAATACCATCTAAGCATTCCTTTATCTATCTTTGTAACCACATCTTCTTTTACACCACATCATTATCTTATTTCACTATTTTTTACTTTATCCAACCGAGTCTCTCCGGCTATACTTTTCAAACTATCTCCGCAGCATTTATCATATTTTCATGCTTCTTTTGCCAAACCCAACCTTTACTACCATACATAAGTGTGGGAACCATCACACCTCTATGCACAAAATATATGGAAATAATCTTAACTCGTTCTGCAATTAAATAATATGTCTTGGCATGACCATGTTGCTAACATCGCAAAGTCGGCAAGCCAGAGGCTAGGTTTTCTGTGGAAAGCCAGAAAGTTTTTTACTCCTGATCAACTGTTGACGACGTAAAAGGCTCAAATCCGACCTCTACTGGAGTATTGATCGCACATTTGGGGTTCAGCACCAAGGCATTCTCTTCGTCTTCTAGATTTCATTCAGAAAAGGGCCATTCGTTTGATAAACAGCTCAACTCTCACAGATACGCTTCACCCTCTAGAACATAGAAGAAGAATTGCAGACCAGTCATTGCTCTACAGATATTTCCATGGCAGATGCTCGGGAGAAATAAAAACTCTTGTACCACCATTGGCCACATTCGGCCGAAGAACTTGGCACACCTATCAGTCGCACCCATTTACTCTTAAAATTGACACTACAAGGACCAATCTTCATCAAGAATCCTTCTTTTACAGGGCTGCTACGGAATGGAATAAGCTTTCAAAATCAGTTTTTCCGGAGAACTATGACCTGCAACTTTTTGAAAAGCGTGTCCACAATCATTTCCTTCCTATAATCCCTTCCCCTTCTAATAGTCGCAGTGCGGGCCGTCCGCGGCCCACACGATAGGTCTACCCTTTTTGCGACTATTTTCAGTAAAAAAAAAAAATGTTAAAAATGAAACTAAAAAAAATTAAAATGTGATCCTGTACTATTATTTTATTTTAAGTCCCTAATTTCATTTAAATTGATTCAAAAAGTTCTTTTTGATGGAGTTATTTATTAAATTATATTTTCTCTCATTTTCTCGCCCCCTTTACTGACTAAAATAATTGGTACAATAGTATTATTATATTTTTTAAATAAACTTGATTTATCAATTGAAGGTATTTAGAATGTTTAGTAAATTATTATTTAAAAAAACTAAAAAATTACGCTTTTGTAGTTAATTGAACAAAAAAGTAAAAAATAATTTTTAACCTAAGAATAAAATGATTAACGAGAAAATCAATGTCATTGCGGTAAAAGCGTGGGGTGCTTTGTACTACATTTTTATACTTACTCTGCATTTCGGAATAGAACTATGAAATTATAACAATAATTGATATTAAGCACCACACGCTTTTACCACAATGACATTAGTTTTCTCGTCAATCATTTTATCCTTTTGTTAAGAATTACTAGCGGAAATCGGCCCGAACATTGGCTTCTCTTTTTTAAAAATATTACTATAAAACTTGTCGATCCCAAAAACTATGAATTCGACACTAATATCGAGAATTTTTAATAATTTTTGTATCTCAACACCCTCTCGACCCTTTCTTAGACTTGCCTACTTTGGAAATATTAATATTAAATTTTATTAAAATCGGACTATGAATTTGACACCAATTTTTGGCCATTTTTGTTGACTTTTTTTATTTTAACCACCTCTCACCCCCTTCGTAGATCCGATTGCTAACTTTACAGGATCAACTGCCGGGCTAATCTAAAGATTGCCAAAACTTTTTATCAAAATAGATACATACATACATGCTTATATACATACATATAGAGGTATGCCGCATAAATAGAGTGGTCGAATAATAATCTATGGAGTAACTATCTATGAATTGTAAAAAAACAATTTAGTTGCCGTTATTATGATTTAATAAAAAACCCGACGTCCTTCAACACAATAAATTTTATTTTATTCGCAAAAAATTGCCTACATAATTTTTCGCAAATCACTCGCGAAAAACTCCCTAAATAAATGATAGGACATCCTTCAAAAAGTATACAGATTTTCGCGAACAAAATTTACACTGTCTTTTTGACAGATAAAGTCCCCGAAAATCTACCACCTCTTTCACTAATCCGATTGCTACCAAACTTCACATGATCAAACGCCGGACTACTCTTAAAATTGCCTGAAAATTTCATCAAAATCGGTCGTTTTGGAGTCCATAGGGAACATACACACATTATAATGTGTGTCACAGAATAAAAAAATACCCTTAAAGTTGAATTATTATTATTTGAATTATTATTATTTCTCTAACAAAACTGATGATGCAGGTCGTCAAGCTGAGGCCTTCGCCATCACTCATGGTCTAGAACAACTGGTCGAGCTACCAACCCGCATCCCTGATGTCAACAACCAGGCTGCCAATACACTAGATCTTTTCCTCACTACCAATCCTGACCCGTATAGAATAGAAGTTTGTGCCCCACTTGGAAACTCTGATCACACCCTCATCTCCACAACATGCTCTTTCCATTTACCATCGAGCAGCACAATACCACCCCGTCTCATGTGGCATTACAATTCGGCCGACTGGGAGGGTCTTCGTATGTTTTTCTCAGCGTTTCCATGGAAGAGAGTTTGTTTCTCCTCAGTAGATCCAACACGATGTGCTGAGACAATTTCTGAAATCATCATGTTGGGGATGCAAACTTACATACCGAATACCGAAAGAAGAACATCATCCGATAAGACCTGGTTTAACAGAAACTGCTCTAGAGCTGTGGCTTCCAAACAGGCAGCATACCATCGATGGCAAAAAAATCCGGGACCTGAGACCAGAGCAGCATATGTTGAGGCTAGAGGCATATGCAAAGAGACAATAGAATGTTCAAAAGATGCTCATAATGCCAAAATAAGATCAAAACTTGTTGAATGTCCTAACGGATCCAGTTCATTTTGGTCTGTCGCCAAAGCTGTGGGAAAAAACTTCACTTCCAGCTATTTCCCTCTCCTAACCAATGAAGATGGAACACTAGCAACGACTGCCCAGGAAAAAGCCAATATCTTTGCGCACCTATTTGCTGGAAATTCCACTCTGGATTCTTCGGGAAAACGACCCTCGAACATTACACCTATTGACAGTCACATGCCCGAGATCACCTTTCGCCAACGTACTATCAGAAAGATTTTGCTGGGTCTCAACACCAACAAAGCCTGTGGATCTGACGGAATCCTGCCGATTGTTCTCAAGAAATGTGCCCCCGAACTAAGACCTGTTCTTTGCAAGTTGTTCAACCACTCTTACAATTTGGGAGTATTTCCGTCCAATTGGAAAATTGCAAGAGTACAGCCAGTCCCTAAAAAAGGCAAAAAGACCCTACCTAGCAACTACAGACCTATCGCACTGCTATCTTTTATTTCAAAGGTCATGGAAAAATCCATCAACATCGAGCTCATGAAATATCTGGAAGACTCAGGAATTATCAATGATAGGCAATATGGCTTCCGCCATCAGAGATCAACTGGTGACCTGCTCGCATACGTCTCACATATATGGCAGCTATCTATTGAAAAGTAAGGAGAAACTTTAGCTGTGGCATTAGATATCTCCAAGGCGTTCGATCGAGTTTGGCACCAGGGACTCCTCGCCAAGCTTCCATCTTAAGGCTTGCCCCCTCAGCTGTGTTTTCTGCTTGCTAGTTTTTTCTCAAACAGGTCTCTTCATGTAGTGGTCGATGGAGTTTCATCTGACACTCTACTCATAAATGCTGGTGTTCCGCAAGGATCCATTCTAGCACCAACACTATTTTTACTTCACATCAACGACCTATTGAAAGCAACTTCATATCCCGTACACAGCTTTGCCGATGATAGTACCCTCCATACCGCATTCTCTTCCAGGGCCCCTATATCAGCCCGTGAAACCAGAAATGAACGAGGAAGAAATGTTAACAATATAAATATGGACTTAGCAACAATTCTCGAATGGGGATCCAATAACTTGGTAGAATTCAATGCAAACAAAACACAAGCATGTCTTTTCTCTAGAAAAGCCGATCTCACTGTGCCTAACATAACTTTGTCAGGAGTAACCTTACCACTGAAGTCATCCATATCGATGCTTGGTATTACTATCAGCAATAACCTTTCCTGAGAAAATTACGTGAGGTCCATTGCCAAAAGTGCATCCCAAAAACTTGGTTTTTTGTTTCGTACCAAGAGCTATTTCACCTCCAGTCAGCTGCTTATGATCTATAAGGCACAGATTCGACCTGTACTGGAATACTGTTCCCATATTTGGAGTGCGGCACCTAAACATATCCTAAAGCTATTGGATTCTGTCCAAAAAAGGGCAATTCGTCTCGTCGGTGATGCCTCGCTTACAAACTCGCTCACTTGTCTGGAACACCGTAGAAAAGTTGGCGATTTGTCTCTATTTTATAGATATTTTCATGGGCGATGCTCTTCTGAAATATCAACAATCGTTCCTCCTTTGGCAGTCTCTTCGAGATTAACCCGTCAAGTTCAGTCTTCACACCCCTTCGTGGTCATTTTGGAGACCTGCAGAACATCACTTTCCAAAGACTCATTCATCCAACGAATTGCGAGGCTTTGGAACTCATTGCCTAGGGAGGTGTTCCCCGAGGCATACAACTTCCAGAAATTTAAGAAGAACACCAACTCCTACCTTCTTTCCCTTGGTTTTCACGATGTTCTCTGAACATTACAGGATATCCCTTTTCGTGGGAACCAGAACATGAAAGAAAAAAAAAAATTGAAACCAACGTTCTTCAATTATATTTGCACCAAATGATGTCATTTGGACCGCACTGTTGTAATTTTGAATATTTTGCAAGAAATGCTTTGATAGAGTTTCCTGTCCTGAAAGTAATGAATTTAGTGGCTCAGGTGGCGTCGTTAGTTTTGGCACAACATAGCGGTTTGAGTCAAAACCTCAAAGCATTGCAATATTGACAAATAGTGCTCATTGTTCCAAAATCGACCAATTGATCGCCGGCGTAATCGAATGTTGTATCATATCTAAACGCCAATCGTTTATAGGTAATTGTTATGTTTCAAACAGAAATCGATGGTGTGGCTTCTTCCGGAGTCGTGGTAAATCTCGCTTGAGAAATTCTCATTCTGTTTGCCTCCAAACGCTGCCTACGCTTTACTTCAGTCTCATTGTCTCAAATATTGTGAACTTGACTTGCGTTAAGCTCCGTCCACATCTGTGAAAACGCACCGAATGAGCAAAATTCTATTCAAATTTTTTTTTAAATTTTTCTTTATACAAACCTTGTCCTGACAATAAAAACAAAAAAAAATATTTATACAATTTGGTGCATTTCGGCGATTTATTTTTATTATTTATATGGATATTTTACTTTTTAGTTCGATTTAGGTACTATAAAAAACGTGTTTTTTAGTTTTTTTAAATTATCATTTATTTTTCATTTTTTAGTTTGATCTAAATATAACCGTGTTTTTTTTGTTTTTTAAATATATGAATTTATTTAGGTTTATGAATTTGCGTCTTCAACACATAGAGAAATCGTTAATCCTGATGATCTTGATTAGGACAATGAAACAAAATTATTAATAAAATTTATTGTATTGTCATCGGTAGTTTAATACGAGCACTAAAATCACTTAACGAGAATTCCACTGCTTGTGTCAGGATAATGCACGGAATGGTTTAACATCGAAAAGGGTGTGAGACAGGGATGTGTGGCTTTGCCATGCCTGTTTAACTTATACATAGACGATTGTTTAAAAGATTTGAAAGAGAGTGCGTATGAATTAAAAATGAATCATTTGATCGTCAAATGCCTTTTTTACGCCGATGATCAAGTTATATTAGCGTCATCTGAAGAGAAGTTGTAGGCCATGGTTAATATTATGCATGATATTATCAAAGGAATGAAAATAAATGTAAGCAAAATGAAAGTAATGGTTTTTAAAAGAGAAGAAAGCATGACAAACAGTGAGGTACTGATTAAGAGAGAAAGAGTGGAACAAGTAAATGAGTTTGTATACTTGGGTTCAAAGTTTACGAGAGATGGAAAGTATGACAGTGAAATTAAGCGAAGGGTGTTGGCAGGAAAACAAATAAATGGGGCACTGCATAGCTTTATAAACAGCCAGAAAGTGTCAAAAAAGGCACGTCTGGCTGTGCATAGAGGTGTGTTGGTTTCTACACTTATGTATGGTAGTGAATGTTGGGTTCGGCAAAAGAAGCATGCAAATAGGATTAATGCTGCGGAGATGAGTAGTCTGAGAAATATATGCGGAGTAACCCGGTTGACTAAAGTAAAAAATAGTGATATAAGAGAACGCTGTGGTGTAAAAAAAGATGTGGTTATAAAGATAGATAAAGGAATGGACACGTAAAAAGGATGAATGAAGGAAGATTGACAAAATAAATTTATAAGGCGAATGTGAATGGACAAGTCATTAGAGGTTGACCTCGGCGAACATATCTCGATTAGATCAACATCCTAGGTCAAGAGTACCAACAACCGACGAGCATGCATGAGAGCACTGATAAAAGTAAAGGGAGCAAATGATGTGTGTAAGAATCGTAGTGGAAGTAAAGGTAAGTGGTCTCTGCCTACCCCTAAGAAAAAAATATGTGACTATATGCATGTATGTCATCGGTCCAATAGGTGTGCAAAATTTCGAAATAATAAAGTGGGCAACAATTTAGTTTAAAGATTCCTTATTGTATACATACAGGTGAAGCTAATAAAAGCGTTATGGAAAATTATCTTTCATCTATTTAGTCACATTCATGGTAGGTTTATTTCGTTAAATCGCTTTTGTAAAATGAAATGGATGTTACTTGTTTATAATGTCGTATTTTATATCGAAAACACAATAATTATTTTTAAATTACTTTTACCTACGTATACAAAAAAATTTAAAATGGCTTTTATCAGTAAAAGTTTTTATAAAACTAAAACTAAAAATATAATTAATTATTTATCACCACAAATAAATTTTTCACTTTTTTAATTATTCTGGCTTATTAAATCAGTGATGAATAATGAATTTTTGTAAGTTTGATGTGTTATAATTAATGATTGCCGAATTATTTAAAATTTGCGTTCATTAATTTAATAAACAACTTGCCAATACTTTCTATTAGGCTACCGAAAATAAACCGGTTAATTTTGGTACATTCTTGCCGCACTTCGAGCAGTGTTGTTTGTTTTGAGTTAAAAATGTCATTCACCATCTCCTTTTTTTCCAGGGCTTTGGTATTTTAGTATTTTTTTGTGTAGTAACAATTTATTAAGTTTAAAAATGTATATGCGAGAGCTGAAACAGCAGCTACTTCTACGACACCCATTTTGAAGACCAACATATAACTGAATTTCTCGCGAGTAGACACGAGAATGTGAGTGATTACATTCGACTCAGTAAACTTCGGCAAGTACTTTGCACGAAAGTGTAGAGGTAGCCTTCTTCTTCTTAGTCATATCTTAATTACTGAAAAGTTGTGACATCATGTCTATGAGCATTGATGGGTCTCCACTGCTGTTGGTATTTCGCTACTCTTAAATTTTTCTGCAAGGTTTGCCCTGTAATTTTTTTAATTTGGTCTATCCATCGTGATGGAGATCTTTCTTTTGACCTTTTACCTTCCACTTTGCACTGCACGATAAGTCCTTCCAGAGTGTCCTGATCTCATCTGGTGATGTGTCCGAAGTAACCCAAAATGCGCCGTCGTTGATTCCTAATTCGCTTAATACTGACACATGGTCCGGTATGCGTTCCAGGGTATGCAAAGCATCCTCTACCAGCACCACATTTCAAATGCATCTGTTCGTTGCCTGTAGCTCGACTTTATTGTCCAGGATTCGAAACCATATGAAAATATCGAAAACACTAAGGTGTTTACCAGGGCTCTTTTAGTGTTTCTGGTTATGCATCTGTTTTTCCATATCTTGGATAAGTTTGACATTGCTGTCCTCACTTATACTATCCGTCTTCTTTTTTCTGTTTCACACCCTTCCTTGCTGTTTATTAGCGATTCTAAATAGATGAATTCCTTTACTACTCCAATTCTACTTTGCAGATTTCTTAACTGTATGGTTTTACTCCTATCAATGATCATTAGCTTGGTCTTATCTAAATTTATTTCGAGACCTAGAGCTCGGCTTTTATTTGCGACCTAATCAAGAAGTGTAATCATCTCATCTTCATCTCTTGTTATTAGGGTAGTGTCGTCCGCGTACCTGAGATTATGTATCTTTCTACCATTGATTGATACACCTCCTTCAAAATTCTCTAGGGTTCGTCTCATTATAAATTCGCCGTAAGCGTTAAACAGTCTCGGCGATAGGATACATCCTTGACGTACTCCCTTATGTACTTTGAAAATGTTTGATGTTTCATTGTCGAGACTAACTATGGCGTTGTTATTTCCATATCGGTTGCTGATCAGAGATATGAGATGAAAAGGGACTTCCATTTCTTTCAAAACATTCCAAAGACTACTCCATCGAATACAATCGAAAGCTTTCTTGTAATCTTTGAAGCATAGAAACTTGGGTGTATTGAACTCCCGGGCTTTCTCGATTAATTGGCGGATGTTGTTGAATATTTGGTGGCCTAAGGATCATTAAAAAAAATACTCGAGCTGGGGTATTGTGACGCCCGTAGGCGTCCCTTTTTTGTGCCCTTTAATGACGTACATTTCTTGATGAATATAAAATGTTTGCTTGCACTGCTGGGTTTTTCATAGATTAAAAAACGTCATTCAGTGCTACCAGAAAAAGTGTTGGGCTGATAATGAAGCTTTGAGCGTAATATTTGTTTTAGCTTTTTTTTATTCGGAATTATTTTCTACGTAAATATTTTTTTGTCCTTTAGCCTTTAAAAAAAGATACAAAATATGTACATCTCAATAAAAATAAAATATATATTGGGTTTGAACAAAAATATTGCAAATTTGAATGGTGACTTATGTTTTACCTGTTTAATAGCAAATTAGTTTTTCCTTTTTAATAAACAGAATTAATTTTTTACCTTTTATATTAATCAAATTAAAAAGCTTTACCTTAATATATTTCAGTTATAGTTTTGCTTTTGGGATAATTAACAATTGGACGTAAGGTCCATTGCCAAAAGTGCATCCCAAAAACTTGGTTTTTTGTTTCGTGCCAAGAGCTATTTCACCTCCAGTCAGCTGCTTATGATCTATAAGGCACAGATCCGACCTGTACTGGAGTACTGTTCCCATATTTGGAGTGCAGCACCTAAACATATCCTGAAGCTACTGGATTCTGTCCAAAAAAGGGCAATTCGTCTCGTCGGTGATGCCTCGCTTACAAACTCGCTCACTTGTCTGGAACACCGTAGAAAAGTTGGCGATTTGTCTTTATTTTATAGATATTTTCATGGGCGATGCTCTTCTGAAATATCAACAATCGTTCCTCCTTTGGCAGTCTCTTCGAGATTAACCCGTCAAGTTCAGTCTTCACACCCCTTCGTGGTCACTTTGGAGACCTGCAGAACATCACTTTCCAAAGACTCATTCATCCAACGAATTGCGAGGCTTTGGAACTCATTGCCTAGGGAGGTGTTTCCAGAGGCATACAACCTCCAGAAATTTAAGAAGAACACCAACTCCTACCTTCTTTCCCTTGGTTCCCACGATGTTCTCTGAACATTACAGGATATCCCTTTTCGTGGGAACCAGAACATAAAATTAAAAAAAAAAAAATTTTAAATAAAAATGAAAGTTAAGTTACGCAGTTTATTTTCATTATTTTATCAGTATATTTTATAATATAGTTGAATCTTTGTGTTATAGACGTGTTTAAAAAGAAAAAATTCTTGTTACCAAATAATCTATTTATGCATGTAAAATTAATTGGCTTCATTCAACGAACCAAGTTATTATTGATTTTATCATATTTCTATTAAAGTTAATGTATATTGGTTTATTAAAATAGTAAAAAGAAAGATCTTAATTTTCTCTTTTAGATATACTTATCCTTTTTTTAGTCGAATCAATGATTTTTAATTAATTTTCTTAAGAATATCTAAATAAAATTAAATTCTTAAATTACTTATACAAAAGTCAAGATAAATATCTCTATCGATTAAACCATTAACTGTATAGATTAAACAATAAATTTATGAAATATAACCGATTTGCACATGCACATTAAACATTAAGCAAGTTGAATGAATTTCTTTTTATAAGGGGTTGATTTGAAAGACTGTCATTTGATCCACGATATTTTTAGATAGTATACATAAATAAATCTAATAAAAAGAAACATTTATTAAGTTAAAATTTCAAATTTGATGAAAGTTTTTACTATGTGTACAAATAAACAGTTTTTTAATCACACGCTTTTATCCAAAGAATCATTAAACAAATTGTTAAACTAAATATACCTAATGAAACCTATTAAAAAAATAATAATTATGTTAATTTTAAATGTTAACTATGTTAATTAAATTTTAATTATTACTTATGCAAAAATACTTTAATATTCACCTGTCACCTTTAAATTGATCGAATTATTACCAGAAATTTGTTTTAGTGCCATGGTAATGGAACAAAAATCAGGCTTCTGATTGACTACAAAATGTTGGTGCTAAATCTTTTAGAACATTTTTTAAAGTTAAGGTTTTTTAAATATTTTACCAATAACTTGCTTACTTTTTGCTAACGTTTTCATTCCTTTGATTTTCAAGGCATTATGCAAAATATTAACCATCGCCTGAAACTTCTCTTCAGATGACGCAAATATGACATGTTCATCGGCGTAAAGGAGACATTTGACGATTAAATCATTTATTTTCAAACCATACGTACTCTTTTCAAACTTTTATGATTTAAACAGCCTTAGCGAAGCCACACATTGTAGCGAATTCTAAAAAATTTCTATACAACCTATTTTATTTGAGCCTGTCGGTTGCTCTACACTTTCGGGAGGGTCGTGAGTAAGAAAAAATTGTTGAATTTCTTTATTTTAAAGGTGTACACAAATGTATACAAAACTTTGGGCGCCATATATTTTATGCAGGGTAAAATACAAAAACCTTTTGTTATTCTAATTAAATCAAAGAAGTTAGTTTGTCAAAAAAAAACTTTCAAATAAATTGTTATTACATTAAATTTACAAAATTAAAGGTGATAAATTAATACTGTTTTACCAATCTGTTTGACAAAGGAATTATTTCTTTAGCAAGTAAACGACTTACATAAAATTTGACTTGACGTCTACAATATCAATATTCGTCACTTATTACAAAGTACAATCTTTCCTAGCATTTGGCTGGGAATCTCCTTTCTCGGACTAACAATCCTTTATAAATTGAACTTCACTAATCTTCTGGTTTCTTAACAATCTCAAACATTTATTCACACCTAAAAATATCGATATCCAACTGAAGATTAATTAAATTGGTTTCAATATTATTCAAAATATTTCATCTATAAGTTAGGATGATGTGAATTTCTAAAGATTTCTTTAAAACTTATCTTGAGAACATCAAAAATTCCTTATATCATTGTATTTTAATATCTGATTATCAAAATATCTCAACGTAATATATCTTTATTCAAAAGAAGTGTTATTTATCTTCTTATATACTTTAAAAGAAAAAAAATCTCAAATCTCAGAGAAGACCCACAACGAAAGAAAACAAGTACCTGTCCTTTTATCCCTTCTCATCAAAATTCTATTTATCGACAGATCTGGGCTAGTAGGTTAACGGTTGTTGCCAGATCTAATTAAATGTATTTAATTTCGCAACATAATATATTAGAATTCTCATAAATTGAATTCTATAATATTTCTGATAACTTTTTAAATTTAATTTAACTCATAGCTTTTTCAATGCTGAATTACTTTATTTATGCAAATAAAATATAAAACGATTTAATTAGTTATGTGAAAATAGGCCAAAATAATCTTAGTTCTGAAATGACAACCATGTAGTATCTACAATACCTATTTTCATAGAACATATTTAGCTGTCAATATTCAACTAATCAACCAATTAATGAGCTTTAAATAAAATTATGAAAACATAATATACGGGGAAAATAAAAAGTTATATCAAAAAGGAACGAAATTTACAAGTGTGAGATATTTCGTTACAACATCCCTGTTTAACATCTTTTTCGATGTTAAACCAGTCCGTGTAGGCTCCGTTTATCTTGACATAAGCAGTGGAATCCTCGTAAAGTGATTTCAGTGCTCGTATTAAACTACCACTCACCTCATACACAGACAATGTCGACCACAATTCACTCCTCACTACTTTGTCATAGGCCTTTTTCAAGCTTATAAAAGCGCAGTAGACCTTTTGACTTTTAGCCAAGAATATTTCGAGTATGCCTTGTAATGAAAATACCTGATCCATACATCTCCTTTCTCTTCTAAATTCTGCTTGCACATCCCATATCATCTCCTCAGTTTCATTCGTTACTCTTTTAATCAATATTTTTGTATACAGTTTGCCGACGATGCTGAGTAAACTAATGACTAGGTAGTTCTAAAAGCCCTGCTGCAAACATTTTCCCTTGTAAAGTGGCACGATAACGACCTTGCAACAGTCGTCTGGTACGCTACCACTCCTCCAACAAAGTTTAAAAAGGTGGTATAGCAGACTAGCTACCAAGCATTGTCCAGCCTTCAGCATTTTAACCGCCATCCTGTCGTACCCTATAGCCTTACCCAATTTAATACTGTTCAACGGTTCTACAATCCCTGTCGTACTAATTTAACTTTCATTGCAACTTTCACTTATTTCTTCGAATGGATGTACCTCTGAAAGTTAATTTTTAGTTGAAAAAGACGCAAACATGAAGATTTCTTTCGCTTGATACGATAATTGATTTTTATATCAAGTGACTGAATTAATAGCATTGTGAATTTTTACACGTAAATAAACAAAATAAAAGCGTTACTCTAAAAATAAATAAATATGTAACAAAAAAAAATCCAAAAATATGTAAAAATAAATAGAATAGTAGCGTGTCAAGCCTAGTTCAAGCTAACATAATGGCGAGCGGTAATGTATGTAATATTAAACGAACCATTTGGAGCCACTTTTGACCCCCTCATAACTCAAAAACTATTAATAAACATGTCAAATTTGGCTCATATATTGAGACTCACGAGATACATATGTGCTCCAAATTTCATAAACACACTTCAATAGTTATTTAGATATTAACGTCCAAAAATCATCATCATCATTTTTATCACTGACTGACCTATAGATCAAAACTCTAACCCAGTTCCAGATGACCTAAAAAGTTCAAATTTGGCATCCAGATAGTAAGTTGGGTAAAAACAAAAGAATAAATCAGAAACTGAAATTTTTTAATTAATTGATTCTATTAGGAACACTTACTTATAGTGCCTGTAATGTGAGAATCAGCAATCAAAATTGATAACATCCTGTCTTTATATGGATTTAAAGGTATTTGCGTAAATATATAACGAGTGGAATACCACCCTTAATTTTTTTTTAATCCAAACATATTAGTTTTATTACTTAATTGCTCTCAGTCATATCCAAAGTTATGGAAAAAGCGATTAACATAGAAGTCATTAAATATCTGGAAAAATTTGAGATAATTCATGACAGACAATACGGATTTTAACAACTTCGGTCTATTGGAGATTTGCCGGCTTATTTCAATCAGCCCTGGACAAACACTATTGAGAAGTTTGGTGAATCCCGTGCAATAGCCTTGAATAATTCTAAAGCCTTTGACTGCGTTTGGCACCAGACATTGTTAAGAAAATTATCTGCCTACGGTCTTTTAACCAAACTGCGCCAATGGCTTTTAAGCTTCATGCTAGATCGCTCCTTACATGTGGCAGCTGACGGTATTTCTTCTGATGCGTTAAAAACCAATGCCGGGGTTCCCCAGGGTTCCATCCTGTCCCCCACCCTATTTCTTTAACACATCAACGACCTCTTGAAAACCACCACGAACCCCATTTACAGTTTCGCAGACGACAGCACACTTGTCTCAACTTTCACATCCCATTGATCACTTTCGGTGAATGATACAAATAGACTCAGACAGGAACAGGTTAACTTCATCAATAGAGATCTTGAAGCAATCGTTGAGTGGGAAACCAACAATCTTGTTCAGTTTAACGCCCAGAAAACACAAATTTATAATACAAATAGAGAACTATAACCTGCAACTTTTCAAAAAGCGGGTCCACAATCATCTCCTTTCTATAATCTTCTTCCCCTCTAATAGTTGCAGTGTGGGCCGTCCGCGGCCCACACGATTGTCTACCCTTTTTGCGACTATTTTCAGTGAAAAAAAAGTTTTAGTACTTATAACTAAGAGTTTAATCGAACTTTCGTATTTATTACGTTATTAACTAGGGATTTAGTATTAATTATTATTTCAATATTTAGCGCACATCAATAGTGTAAGATCATTACTTATAAATAATTAAATAAAATAGGTATAGGTAATAGGTAATCGTCTTAAATAATTATTTCCTATTTGCCTAGCATATGTTATTACTATCCACAAATCACAAGGCGTTAGCCTTGACAGCGCTCTTCTTATATAGGCTCCTCTATATTTAGTAAAGGGCAGGATTGTGTTGGACTCTCCAGAATTAAAACCAGGAGTAAATCTTGGCCAAATTAAGTATAAACAGAAAACGCGTAAACAAATTCCAGAAACTGAATGGGCAATTCACTCGAACATTTCAAAGGTACAAGAAAATATAGAAAATAACACAAAAAAGACAATTATACCCCGTTTTCTGTACAAAAAGTAATGATAAGTAATAAAAAACAGAAATGTGAAATAAAAACCAAGTTCAGTATTATGATATATGCCTTGGTTGTTGACTTCAACGACAAAAGAAGTAAGATCTAAATGGGTGTTAAGTTCAATGGTCAGTCCTGAAATTTAATTGTAACATAATATTTTATAACAACTTAAAATATTATTTCTTCTAATACCTTGGGATAATATATCGAAGGTCTGACTTGGCTAGTTCGAATATACGAATTATTATTAAGTACCTACCAAAACAGTCTTGGAAGAGCCCTATGTTTGATGGCTAGTTTCTACCAGCAAGCCAAATTTTCGGAAGAATAAAATAAGAACTTACAACTTTAGAACTTGCGAAGGCTCTAATATAATTCGTATATTCGAATAAGCCAAGTCATACCTTCAATATATTGTCCTAAGGTACTAGAATAAATGATATTTTAAATTGTTATAAAATATTTGGCACCCATTTAGATCTCACTTCTTTTGTCGTTGAAGTCAACAACCAAGGCATATATCATAATATTGAACCTGTCTCTCATTTTACATTTATGTTTTTGATGGGATAATTATTATCCGAGTTACACTTTTGTTCCATATTACCCAGAGAATAAATATGAAATAATCATCACTTTCCACCGGCCGGCCAGAGAGAGGGATTAAGTGCTCTTGCAACAAAATTTATACTTCCCTAGCTGCAAGAAACCTCTAATTTCAGTCTTTACAAACTGTATATATACTTAAATTGGTAAAAAAGTAATAAATATCTACTTTTATCACTAAAAATGGAGAAAAATAATAAAAAATTAAATTGTCTTTGTAATAAAAAACTTCCAAAACGATCGTATTCAACTATTATTTATTGCTATTATTTCGGCCTCTTAGTTTAACCATATTTATTTACCATAGGTACAGCATACACACACGTAAACGTATATTTAGTGTCCTATCAAGGTTTGTATTTTGTTTAATAATCTACGTTAATGCTTATACGAACATGCTATATTATCACGTATGCAACGACAGTGAATAAAATTTTAAGCAAAAAATGAAATGGTTGCACGGTATAAAACGAATGCATCAACTTTATAAACCAGGTATTTAAAGACCGTTAATCAATATGACTGCAATGTAACGATCTGTATGTGTGTATTTGGCCTTTAAAAATTGCTAGCTCATTGAGAAATAAACAGATATAAACTCTGATGAACTCTACAAAAACAACCTCTAATATTTGACATTTTCTTTTCTTCTTCACTTTTATTGGGCAATTTTCCTGGGACAATTAACTCAATATTTGACATTAAACAACATAAAATAGGTAAAATACCTAATTTTAAACAACACCCACTAGTGTTTGAGCAAGTAAGTCACAAGCGTATGGCGCAGAATTATAGACGTCTTTGTTCTGCACTACATAAGCTCAATTACACATCTCTGTTAGTCTTTCGTCAGTTAGGTCCATTGCTTGGTAACCCTACAAGAGTTAGGCAGTCAAAACAGACTGTATTCAGTCTGGTTAATAGGCCACACAGGTTACGCAGGAAATGAAGAGGTCAATTTACTAGCCATGATATGGCACAATTGACGTAGAATCGTTTTGTGGCATATCTAAAGCGTTGCAAAAACGATTAAAATTACTTAGACGAAAAAGAGTGCGTATGGATAAAAAATGAATGATTTGATCGTCAAATGCCTTCTTAACGCCGTTGATCAAGTCATATTGGCGTCATCTAAAAAGGAGTTGCAGGCTATGGTTAATGTTATACATGATGCCCTGAAAATCAAAGGGATGAAAATAAATGTAAACAAAACGAAAGTAATGGTTTTTGAAAGAGAAGAAAGCATGACAAACTGTGAGGTTCTGATTAAGTGAGAGTGAGTGAAACAAGCAAATGAGTTTGTATAGTAAGGTTTAAAGTATACAAGAGATGGAAAGTATGACAGTGACATTGAGCGAAGGGTGTTGGCAGGAAAACAAATAAATGGGGCACTGCATAGCTTTATAAACAGCCAGAAAGTGTCAAAAAAGGCACGTCTGGCTGTGCATAAAGGAGTGCTGGTTCTTACACTTATGTATGGTGGTAAATGTTGGGTTTGGCATAAGAAGCATAAAAATAGGATTAATTACTTCAATGTCGTGGAAAAATAGAAACAAATAAAGTTTGAAACAAAGGAATGACTCGTCGCTCTCGACGGTCGGAGGAATCTTACTGATTCGTAGTGAACGACAATCGGAGAAATACTTCTTATTGCAAGTGAAAAGCGAGGTTTAATCGCCGTGGAAAAAGAAACTGTATGCAGCTCGCTGCGACTGTCGGAATAATACTGTCATTACGTTGAATCGAGCCGGCGTGTTGAGAGAGGAAACCTGCTACTGCGCCGACCCGAGACTGCGCATTGCAAACAAATGGGAATAGAAGGCCAGTTGGCGTACCGGTCAAAGAAATTGCGGGTAAGGTGAAGGGGAGCGAATTTTGCATGTGGCAACACGGTTTTAAGACATTGGTATCGTAAAAGGATTAAAATAAAAATTGAAAAAGAAGTGTTGCAATCTGTGATCACAACAATGTATGCATGAAAAAGTTATCTCTCTTATGGTAAAACATATGCCGGAAATGAGACAGTACAATGAGTTCATTAAAGAATTATCACGAAGTATTTATTAAGCCTGAGTAGATAATTAACCAGGATCATTGTTATGCACTATAACAGACTTAACAAACATTTAAAAACATTGAACTGATAGACACACGGTATGCAGATTTTATCAAAAATATGAGAAATCCTCAGCTTATGTACTGTGCTACTGCAAAGACAGCCCTCTTAATATTCGGAAGCCTGAGGGCTGGCCTATAAAGTCTTTTAATAAGAACGGGTCTACACAACGAACACAACATGACAAGCACACAAAATAAATCTGCATACGTTGCAGTTGAGAGACTCCTAGACATAAGCCTTATATAAATCTAATCCTATCTAAATATACAGACTTCATTTACACTGGTCTTGAAACGCAAGTTACCTTTCCATGAACTGGCTTTTTAGAATGGGGTTAAACTTCTGTGAGTCATACAGAATCAAAATAACAGACAAGCTGGTCTTGTTAAGAGTCACAGAACTCATTGTGGAAATGGCAAAAAGCTGGACCAAGAGCACCATTTGAGACTAAAAAAGATGATAAATTATTGAAGGTTAACGTTAGTCGATAAACTGGGCCAAAAAAATTGTATTTTGACCAATATTTGATGATGACAATGTCTTGTGTAGTACTTTGACTATTCCTCGAGCTAATCCCTATTTCTTATTATGTTTTTGGGATCCACTTTGTTAAGCAAATATAATTTTTATTTTTTTAAATTTGTTTATTAATTGGAATTATTCTATTTTGTTTTTATGATATCGTTGAAACAAAAAGTCTTAAAATAAAGAAAAAGAAATTTCCATTCCGTTTACTTAATGAAATATTACTTTTATTAAGTAACACATTTTTTTATGTCCTTGTCCTTAAAAAATAAACCAATATAGCGCCTTAATTTAAATTTAGAAAATAACATCCTTTTAAAAAATATCAATAGTGATAGCGGCGAAACAAAATCGTATTGCCGTTAGTCTGATACGACCCACATTTCTACCCAGCTATGTTTATCAATGAAACCTTTGTCTTGTGTTTCAACCCCATATTACGTCAAATAAAACGAACTGGAAAATTGGTTTTCCGCTATATTTAGACTTTTCGAAGATATTTTCGTATTGTTTGGTAACGGAGATTTTCTAAAATATTCGATTATTTTAATTTTATTAACTGTGAATTTTAATTATTTGTTACGGTTTTTCTTGCCCAACAATAAATGAGAGTTATTTTTATTACAATTAGAATATACATTGTCTTGTTGATATTAGTTATTAGGAAAATGATGTTTTGTTATAATGTTTTAAACTGTAAAGTATAGCCGGAGTGACTCGGTTGGATAAAGTAAAGAATTGTAAGATAAGAGAACGCTGTGGTGTAAAAGAAGATGTGGTTACAAAAATGGACAAAGAAATGCTAAGATGGTTTGGACACGTAGAAATGATGGATGAAGAAAGATTGACGAAACAAATTCATAAGGCGAGTGTGAATGGACAAGTCGGTAGAGGTCGACCTCGGAGAACATATCTCGATCAGATCAACATTGTTTTGAAAAAAATCCAGGTCAAGAGTACCAACAACCGATAAGCATGTCTGAGAGCACTGATAAAAGTAGAGGAAGCAAAAGATCTGTGTAACAACCGAGGCAAGTGAAAGGAAGTGGTCTCTGCCTACCCCTTTCTGTCCATCATAAGCGATAGCGATATTTAGGGTTCCTAAGTCTTCCGACAGGTTATCCCATAATCGGTCTGATAATAGTGTTGTAGATACATATTTTTGTTCTTCGAGACACTATTTTAGACTTTATCATTTTCTGTAGTGCAAAGTAACAGCAATTCTCACTTTGTATTCTCATGTTTATTACCTCTGTCGTGTTATTTTTTGCTGTTATTGTGCCACGTCTTTTTCGTTCTCTAAAGAGTACTCTGCCAGTGGTCTCTCTACTGGCAAATTATGCCCGAGCTCAGCCGTAGAGGGTAGAAGAAAAAAAATAAAAATATAAAAGTGAGCCGCGCCACCGACTTAGACGGTTCAAGCCGGAAACCCCTAGGTCTTATAGGCACTAGCAGAGCCACACGATAAACAACTAAGATTATGGTAAACCAAATAAATAAAATTATAGCTAAAATATATTGGATACTTTACTCACACAATAAATTAAAATACACAGCTCAATAACAAAATTATAACAAATATCATCAAAATTAACAGCCAACAATAAAACGAAACTTCAAAATTTACAACTTTATAAGACAACAATAAATCAAAAATCCAAAGTTTACGATTCCATAAAATAATTAAAACAAAGGTAAGAATAACAAACCTTATCAGGTTACCAAAAAAAAACGTATACAAGTCAACTTTTTAACAATACTTCATCAACGTTCACGTACGGCTGCTAATTTACTCACGTTTTTTTTTCATTCACATAAAGATTTACACTGTTAAAACAATCGAGCTTATTTAAAAATATTTCCTTTTACGATGGCTGTCCTCCAAAATAGCAATATTGTAGGATATTTACAAATAAGTATGAAGAAAACGTTTTTACTTGGACACAAAGAACTATTGAGAATATTACTTTAATCAAAGTTCAGCCTTGGCATATTATCCAATGCAATAAATAGTTTTCAACAGTGTACCATATTAATAAATTAAAACAAAACTTAATCGTGGTGTCGAAAACAAATCACGTCGTTTAAATATTCTAAAATAAATCACTTGTAACCTTTGGGTATACGAATTCACTAATCCTGTGGCCTACTCCTGGGGCCTACTCCTGTGGCCGGATTGATTATGGAACTGCACCTGCTACTTAACAATGGATTCCCTCCATCAGATCCCGCATGCGGATATTTTAACTCGACACCAAAATCCAAAATATCAACTACAAAGGTAAGATAGAATGGTCAAGTTAAAAATTAAATGGTTTTTTTTTCAAAATCCAATTAAGATGGCCCAAATACAGCCAGATATGAAAGAAAAAACCGTAGAGGTTCTGCTCACGTGTTAATATCAAATCGTTCCAAAAACTCTCACCACCACCAGACTTCGAAGGCTGACACCAAACGACTAACTAAACTACTCACTCCCAGGCCGGATATCAAAAATGACACGGAACACGCGTCAACCAACAATCTTCACAAATCTATGTTCCAAACTCATAATCGCACTCGTCCGTGTTGATAGCCAGCCCATCCACACAGAAATGCAAACCAAACAATAATATAGCTGACAACACACGACAATCGAGGCTAAAAATCAAGGCAAAATCTAATAACAAAAACCCCCCACTCCATCTCCATCGATTAACAAAAATGTCACAGCCATTAATAACTGAATCCTAACACTACAAGGTATGCAACACTATTTACAACGAGT
This sequence comes from Agelastica alni, assembly GCA_950111635.1. Lineage (NCBI taxonomy): Eukaryota > Metazoa > Arthropoda > Insecta > Coleoptera > Chrysomelidae > Agelastica > Agelastica alni. The sequence continues at coordinate 5,540,756 of OX467709.1, read as the reverse complement.
GATAAATTTAAGTTACAACAAAATACGGTATCTGAGGAATACGAAACTATCAGAGACACAATTAATAATGGAACTGTAGAAGGGAAAAAATAGGCACGTGACAATTGTAGCTTCCAAATATTTAAAGTGCTTTACTTGCTCCAAATTATATGTATCTATAGTTACATTATGCCCAATTCAATCTCGCCGACCGGTTCTTACAGTTGCCATATATTTAGTGTTAGACTCATTATTTTTAAACCGACTTCTTTTACAGCACTTTTCAATTCAAAGAAATCTTCTTTTATGTCTGTGGTTGTCTTTCCTACTATGTCTGTTTCGTCCGCAAAGGCCAGAATAAGTAGGGGGCCTTGATCACTGAACAAACGTGTACCAGTGTTTGCTATTCTTACGACTTTCTCTGGTACTATGTTTAACAGCAGAGGCAACAATGCGTCACCCTGTTTAAGACCATTGCTTATGAGAAAAGGCGTTAAAACTCTTCCCCCAATCCTGATACTACTATAGGACTTTTCGACACATACTTTAGTCATGTTTATCATTTTTTTAGGTATTCCTAGTTCTGCCATAGCGTTTCATAGCTCCACTTTTGAAACGCTATCGTATGCTTGTTGGAAATCAATAAACAGCTAGTGTAAAGTTTTGCTGTATTCCCAGCATTTCTGCATCAGTTGTCGAATATTAAAGATTTGGTCTTTTGGTCTATAGTTGAGCGGTTTTTTTCTGTATTCACACTGATAATCCCCTAGTTGGTGTTCGACGGATACCAGCTTTAATTATTTGGTTTCTTTTCGTGAAGGTTATTTAAAATTTGTATACGTAAATGATCATTTTTAATATTTATCGATATTGTAAAATTAATTATAGTTCTGCCAAATTCCCAACTACTTTCATGTTCCGCTTATGTTATTTTCCTTTATAAATACGAAACTTTTATTGCTATTTTCTGGGGAGTTGATTCTTAATGTTAATGGCGTCTGGTGGGAAAATAGTAAAAGGTGAAAGTTCAAGAACTTTTAGCTTTTAAACTTTGTATTTTCTAACCACATTGGGGCAAATAAAATTACACCTAATTTTTTTTTTTGAAATTCAAAGTTCTATTATAAAATTTTTGCTCGCATATCGCTGTACCGTATCTTACCTATTTTTGAAAACTCATTTAACTTTGAAGTCATAAACTCTTTGGTCTATATATTCGATAATGAAGAAAATTCAGTAGATTATTTATCAATTTGTAAAAAATACATTGCATTCAGACTACAATGTCAGAATAATGATACTCCTCAACGTTTCATTTTACGTTTCATAATAGGTAGATGTGTGAATCAAGTTGTGGGTATAAATATAATCGGAAAAATTCCCAGTAATATTGCTCAATATTTAAAATGGGCATAATTTATATACTGGACACTTTTTTCGGCAAAACATCTGCAACTTTATTGGTGAACGTTGGAGGTGACTTAATACATGGTGGATGAAAAAGTAGCAATGTTGCAAAAAGGGTATATTGATGAATCAATCAAAGATAAGATTGAAACTAGCAAAAAAATATTTTCAAGACCCTCCACATCTCATTGTGTAGATTTCCAATCTTCAGGATAGTTTAAGTAAGAGAAATCTGCTGATGGCTCATCAGATTCAGGGATAAATATTAGAGATTGCCATATTTGTACATTAAATTTCAATATGGTAAATAATTAATTAAAATAATTATTTTCAAAAATATTGTTTAATGTTTTAAGAATTAAAGTCTTATTATATTTAGTTACTAGCTTTTGCCAGCGACTTCGTCCGCGTAGAAGTCGAAAATGGTTCGAACAGGATTTTTAATTAGTTTTTTACGTTATTAATTTTGTTATAACGTATAAATTATAATGTTAAAATGTTTAAATGCTCATAAAATGTAACAGTCGTTATTATAGTGTAGGGATTTAAAGGATAAATAAACATAAAAATAAAATACAATTTTGTTATATTTTATAAGCACGATCTGGTGAAAGTAACACGGGGGTATTATCTTTTTACAACGAAATCGAAATACTACACCTACCGCAGTATTTCTTTGTAAACAATATTTTTTGTTTTTCCTTAGGGTGCTAGAATTACCAGGCTACTCTGTGTGCTTACTCTGGAGCATGCCACATACAACTGGCCATGGGAAAAACAGCTTTCTCTTAAGTTTACTCCCTCTACCATAAGAGTTTGACCTTGAGCATTGTTTATGGTTATGGCGAAGCAGACTTTGATGGGAAACTGCGAAGGGGTAATTTAATGGTGCAATGGTCGAAACCACCTTTATAAGCCGTAGTACTCTCATCCCAAACAATTAATTTCGTTTTGCGGAGTACTTTTGCCATATTACTTTGTTTGGGTTTATTGCAGAGTGGGGTTTCGGATTGTATCAAATCGAGAGGAAGTCAAGGTATAAGATAAGTTTTTCATTCAAATTTCCAAGAACATATAAAATTGAAATTTCTAATTCTAATCCGATGTAAATATTCTGTTATGTTTGACATTCCAATTTTAAATATTGCATTGCACCAAAGCTTTTATGTGAGTTCAATGTTTTTTGAATAAAATCGGATTGAGTTTTCAAACATGTGTCAAAATAAAATGTAATTTAAATCAAAAGCACTAAGGAGTATTTATATCAACTTCGATGCAAATCACCCCCAAAATAACTTTCTACTTTTTAACCCCGTTAGGCGATGAGTTTCAATAAAATACGAAACACGTCATCAATTCTGTTAAAGAATGTTTATGCAAAATTTGAAGTAGATTGGACCAATAAATCACGTTGTCCCATACAAACTTTGCCCCCATTTTCACCCCCTTAGGGGCAGAATTTCGGAAAATCTTTTTTTATCGGATGCCTACGTCACACAAAGAACACACCCTACAAGTTTCGGGTCTCTACGATCAGCAGTTTAGGCTGTGCGTTGATCCTATAGAAGGAGAGAATATAGCAAGATACATAAAAAGTCAAAGGATAAGATGATAAGGTAATTTATAGAGGATGGGGGAAGAAAGAATTGTGAAAAAAATCCTCGAATGGAAACCTCAAAACACAAGACCGAAAGGGCGACCCAAAAAAAGGTGGATAGACGATGTGGAGGAAGACCTAAAAACTCCGAGAATAGGAAACTGAAGGAGAACAGCGTTAGATAGAACCAGATGGAATAACATAGTTGTGCAAGCCAAAACCCACCAAAGGTTGTTAGCCAAAAGAAGAAGAAGAAGACGATCAGCAGTTTAGGCTGTGCGTTGTTCCGTCAGTCAGTCATTCGGGACAAAGCATTTTTTATGTATTGATTAGTTTATTGTGTCCATATATTATGTTAAATTAAGTGTGTTTTTGTGTTTTTTCTGAGAGCTGCGTTTGTAGAAAAAATCCTGTGTGTATTTCGAGCACAAAGCGGCAATCTATCCCTTTGCGTTTTAAATACACAAATAGCTATTTTTGATAAAGAAAAAAAGATCAATATTATATTTTTACTAGCTGACCCGGGAAACGTTATTTTGCCATATAAATAATTTCCTAGTAATTTCTAGTGTAGACAAAAAATAGCTTACTTATTGTAAGTATGTATGTATGTTAGAATGTGTATATTGTATGTATGTAAGAATGTGGTATATGCGTGAAATAAGCATGGAGCGCTGTGAACGATGAGGGAATATAAAAATAACAAAAGGCAAACATTATTTTTAAGTTATTATAATTTATTCCTTAAAATTATATATCATTAATTAAACAATTACGACAGTAACACTATTACACAATATCAATCTCTTAATGCTATAGCGTGAACAATATTTTTTGTTAGTCCATCTTTAGCTAACACAAACAAACTGGATGGTTTACCCACTCGAGAGAATGCCACGTATAATTGTCCGTGTGAAAAACATGGTGTTCTCAAATCTATCAATCTTTTTTTTAACTAATCGTGCAAAATACACTCAAAATTGATAATTTAATTATTATTGATAAAATAGGAATGATTAAAAGTTAATATGAGAGTTACACTGAGATAGCATAATAATAATTGTCAACGTTACTACTACACTTGATGCATAAACAATAATGATGGCCGACAACTGTGTAGGGAGTGAGAAAGAAAGGAGACCGGCTTCGTTCTCATCCCTACTCCGTGCTATTTACTGGGTCAGAAGTGACACCTGTAGACATCTGGCGGGGATAACTAATTAAATGACGATTGATCAGTTTTCGACCGGAGAGGAAAAATGAATAAATTACTAAAATGGCTATTAAAAAATAAGGGTTGATCGTAGAAGGGTGAAAATTGAGGATTGTATGTATTTTTGTATGTTGTATCATAAAAAAATAGAAATTAAAAATTTTGTCTAAAAAATAAAAAAAAATTTTAGGGGTGGAGTACCCCTAACATTTAGGGGGATGAAAAATAGATGTTGGCCGATTCTCATAGATACCGGATAAGCACAAAAAATTTCATCAAAATCGGTAAAGCCGTTTCGGAGGAGTATGGTAACTAACATTGTGACACGAGAATTTTATATATTAGATCTACAACAGAAAAAGCAGCAAAAGAAATTTTAAGTCTATCAAAAAAAAAATATTAAATACAAAGTTTTCAAATGGTTTATTACCAAAATGAAAATTCTATACATAATATTAAGTACATTATTTTACCAAATTTACATTACATTTTACTTTCAAGCATATTTTTTTATTTTGCATTTAGATATACAAAGAAAATATTCAGTTCGTCAAAAACTGAAATCAACTCGATGGTAGAAATGTGAGAACTTACCCATTCTTCAATTATTTAAATAAAAATGTATGTAATAAATAATTTACTTTTTATATCTACCCATTAATAATAATAATTTATAGTGAAGAGTAGGTATAATAATTTAGCTCAAACTAAAGTATCATTGCGCAATTTTAACAATTCTAACCATATTGTTACAGTAAGAAAAATAGATACTTTTTATACGCACAAATGAATTGAAAGATGATCTGTTATATAATAAATAAAACGTTATGTATTGCTTTTAAAACATAACTTTTATATTATAAATAAACAGAAATTAAAATTTTTTAATTCATTTAACTGACCCAGAAATCATATCTATCATCTGCAAAATATTATAAAATAATTTTCACTTTCATCGCAACGGAAAAGGTTTTCTCTTTCTTACAAAAAATGTTGCTTCAATGCACTCTAATAAATAGTTGATTTCCAATTGAGATTAATTGCAAGTTAATAATATACAGAAAATAAGAAAAGATAAGAGAAAATTGCTTATTCCTTTTATTCACTTTATGGAATTAAATCATTTATTTTATTTACTTTATTTTTTTTTAAGAATTTTTTTTTTTTAATTAAATCATGCCTCCACCGCTAAGGCTTATTGGCAATGCAAGATCTGGTTAACTTGCATGCTCTGTTGTTTCTCTATTTCTATTTGTACAGGAATAATTTTTTAGTTTATGATGTTTTTTGTTTTTGAAATGCGTTTCCTGAAGACATATTATAGGTGGTTTGTGCTGTTTAGTTAGGATTCTAACATTTCAAAATGGGTATAAATAAAACCCATTTAAATTCCACTGAACTAATCTCTTTTGCTTTTTTATTAGAAAGATAAGTGTAATTATCTGCCAGTTTTTATCAAACAATGATAATATCTATGGTCACGTATGGCTCAGTGGTCTGGTGGACCAAAGGGTTACAACAGACAGCTAGAGCAAAGCCTTCAGCGGCTGGCATGCCTGACCATAACTGGAGCTATGTCCAGCACACCAACGGCAGCGATGAATACCTCCTACATCTTCCTCCCCCAGATATTCTCTTAGAGAGGGAGGCCAGCATAGTCTCCTACAGATTTCTGTCTTTGAAAAGGCAAATTAATGGAGAGCAACTCGTGGATCACTCCGGGATACTGAGTGAAACAAAAAACCACCAAATTCTCGGGATGGTTCATGACTTGCTAGCCACAAAAACACACGTAGAAAAGGCGTTCAAAGTCCTTTTTTCGAAGAGACACGAATGGGTTAGGGGAGAAATCCTCTTCCCAGAAAGGCTTAAGTCTTTGCTATCGAATTGTGTGCAAGAGAAATGACCAACAGACCTCTAGCAAACAAAAACATTAGTATAATATCAGACAGCCAGGCTGCTTTAAATGCACTGAGCTCCAACAAGATAAATTCTAAACTTGTATGGAATTGAATCGAATCCTTAGAGTACCTTGGTGCGAACAACAGGGTGACCCTACTGTGGGTACCTAGGCACCAGGGGAGTAAACGGAAACGAAAAAGCCGACACCCTTGCAAAACAGGGGGCCGAATCTGCGTTCACTGGACCACAAGTGCCGCCAAAACAATTATTTCGGACTGGGCGGAGAGGAAAATACTCACGTACTGGTGCGATATACCAGGGTTAACTCACTCGAAGGCGTTTTTACCTAAACCCTCGAGAAACATAACTAAGCAGATCCTAGAATGGAGCAAAAATGACCTGCGTATTTTAACGGGACTGCTTACAGGACACTGTCGTCTAAGATAAATATATATATATATATATATATATATAAATCCTACACGGACTGGTTTAACATCGAAAAAGGTGTTGGACAGAGATGTGTAGCTTAGCCACGGCTTTTAACTTGTTAAAAGACGTTCTTTAACAGAGAGTACGCATGGATTAAAAATGAATAATTTGATCGTCAAATGCCTCACTTACCCCGACTAAACAACCTATTATTTAAATAGATCTGATACAAATAACACTCATACACTTATCATCATTGTAGGTGTACTCATTTTAAAATCAATAAATTATTGTTTAAAGGCTATCGTAGCCAGCATAAAATAAATGTATTAATTTTTTCAACGAGGAAGTCGTTACATAATTTATCTTCACATAATTCGGTTGACATTGAAAAATGTCTTAAGCTTAGATATTTTAAACCCGTGAAACCTATTTTTGGAAGGTGAAACACCATTTTAGGTAGTGACTGTTATAATTTTGTGTTTAGAAGCTTAACCAGTTTATTTTAATGCAAATTGGTTAGAATCTCTGACATTCTTAAATGTATCATTTGTTAACAAATTTAAATTACTTATATACCTACTTATTTAATATTTGAAATCACTGTTGGCATATTTTCAATAATTAAAACTGTAATTTTTTTAAATTATGTAAAAAACTTGTTTCTTCCTCTTCTTCTTCAATTCAGGTTTTAGTGTAATGACAGCATTACACATATGGTTGTAAATAAATATTTTTTACATGCAATGCATTTTAGTTTTGTTTGAGGAGCCTTACTTTGAGCTTGGGCTTGCCCAGATTCTCTTTGAAGTTTTTCATAAGTTTCATAAGTTGTTGGTACCAACATCTTCCAAAGAATGTTGACTCCCTTCAACGGTGACATTTTGCATATGTTGTAAATTCTCTAAACCTCAGAGACTGGAAACAATTTCCTCTTTTAACTTTGGCTGTTTTTTGATGTAAAATATGTCGGTGAGTTTTGTTAGTAAAGAAAGAACGTCTCTTTTATATTTTCATTTCTGGACAGTTACACCTGAGTTGCTTTCAGCAGCATCTGTTTCTTCTTTTTTTGAGTTTTTTATTCACAACTTGCTTAGGATTCATTTTTCGATTTAACTAAAGAGACCCAACTTAGTGAGTGTTCTTGGCAAGTAAAGCATCTGCCAAAGCCCCACTTCTTGTATAATAGTTATCTGTATAAATTGTTCCTCCTTTGTCAAGCAAGTCATTTGCAAGAGTTTTGCCCAAGACATTTTCCTACTGTGATTAGTCAAAAGACAAAACGGGGCGAATGTACAGGTTATTTTACAAATGTGTGGTTCTCGTGCAGCACTCTTAACTAAAATAAGATCCGTGAAGGTATGAACAATATGCCGATGTCGCACAAAACACAGAAAGAGAACACATAAGAAGAAAGAAAGATATATGCTCGCCCGTCTGGACCAATGTTTGCATTTGGACAATACTTGCGTGCATGTGTCGACAGGAACAGACATGTGGGATTGTGACTCCACGTTTGTCGCACGCGGCCAATGGGTCAGATTTGATGTGTCGGGGCCGCGTGACCAAACGGCAGGTCTCATTAAAAATAACAAAAAATGTAAAATGAAACCATTTTTTCTTAAAATAAACATTTACGTTGGTCATGGGACACTAGGGTTAAACTTTAAAACACAAAAAGTAAATGGCCATTTGTGCTTTGTCGACTACAGCAAGGCATTCGACTGTGTAAAATGAAAGAATTTGTGGCTTATCTTGGAAAACATGGGAGTACCAAAATATATCATTATTTTGCTTAAAAATCTCTACGACAACAGCTGCGGGAAAGTGAAAGTCAACAACCCGTTATCTAAGTCTTTTAGTCCAAAGTGCGGTGTAAAACAGGGCTGAATTGTGTCACCGATACTCTTTAATATATACGGGGAGTATATAATGAGAAAAGTTCTGCAAGGCTGGCGAGGGGGATTAACCATAGGAGGAAAAAGAATTACCAACCTTAGATATGCAGATGACACCTTAATACTATCTCGTTCGGAAGAAGAACTCACGGAGTTTATGAGAAAGTTGGACAGGATCAGCAGATAACATGGTCTTACGTTGAACAAAAAGAAGACGAAAATTATGATAATAGACCGCAATCCTGCCAATGTTGGACAGATCGATGGTTTTGAAGTGATTGAGAAATTTAACTATTTAGGATCACTTATCACAAACAAGGCGGCTGTGATGGATAAATTAAACGCAGACTGGCCATAGCACGTAACTCAACAATAAAACTAACTCGAATATGAAAAGACTTTGCAAAATCTCAACGCAACAAACTAATATTATTAAACTGCTTGATCTTTCCTATTGCCACATATGCCTCTGAGATCTGGACTTTAAAAATGGCCAATCGAAGAATAATAGATGCTTTTGAAATGTGGGCCTACAGAAGAATGCTGCGAATATCATACACAGAACACCGTACTAACGTGTCAATTCTTAAAAAACTAAAAATCACCACGAGGCTATAAACCAGGATAAACCAATCATACCTACGGTATTTTGGACACATTTCAAGAAGAACGAATGGGCTGGAAAAACTTATTGTAGAGGGAAAAATCAATGGTAAACGACCAAGAGAAAGGTCTTCGACGCGCTGGGTGGACCAAACCAAAGAAATCATTGGTCACGATCTGCAAGAAGCTTCTCTTGCAGCTCAAGACAGAAAAGGATAAAAAACTACGATCCGAGCAATTGAGACATGATGTCACCATACTCTCTCGAGAGTAAAAGGACAAGAGAGAGAGAAATGGCCATAGGGATCGTTTTCTTTTCAGCAGTTGGCAGCCAGCGTGTTAATATGCTTGGCCAGCACGTAGTCCAACCATAACCCTATGGATTTTTTCTTTTGAGGGTTTCTTATATCAATGGTTTATAACGAAGCCGAGTTCTTCGTCCGAATATTGGAAAATCATTTAAGAAACGAATACAAAAATGTTTTGAAGTCAACGGTGGCCACTTCGAACAATTGTTAAAGTAATAATAGTATTTCGTAATGATTAGCTCATTGTGATAAATAATTTTCATTTATTTTAGGTGATCCTTACCAAGTCCACTTATACCAAAAATACATTTATTTTCAACACTTTAGGTACATTTTTATTTGCGCGTAATTATTAATCAATAGAAATATTATGTCAATGATTCACTAAACTATTAAGGCTACCTGCATCTGCTAGGTTGTTAGGTCAAAGTAAAAAATTAATTTTATTAAATTATTTCTTCGAATATTTCAATCACGATTATCTCTAAAACAGTAAAATTTTTGCGAGATGAAACGAGTGTATCTTTTCTACGTAGAAATAATTAAAAATTCATTTTTGATGATTTAGTTTTCCAAAAAATGTGTCATAAAAAAGTAGGTACATTTTAAGTTATCCAGTATAGCGAACGTAGCGCCCTTTGTGTGCTAGACTGAAACTGATCAAAGATCATGATTTCTCATCACAAAAAAGCTCTGTTCACCATCTTTTGTGGAAAAATACCGAACGCTGTTAAAATTAAAAAAGTATTTAATTAAAAAAAATTTACTTTTAACGCCCTGTATATTCTTTAATATCAAAAATTGGAATAAAGTAATTTGTGTTATATCGCAATATTTTTATACAAAGAATTCATATTGCTCTGTGTCCCAATATTAACGGACCATCCCGTATATTTTTTTTTAATTTTAGTACATTTTCTGCAAAATAAATAATTGGTAACCGTTACAACATATTTACGATACGCCACTGGTACTTAACTTTATAAAACGGCACTGCATATCTGCTGACTTTGGGAATATGGTGGGGAGCGTTGACATGTATCTTTCATTAAAAGTCGAGTCAAATTCACGTGGCATGCTACATGCAAGTCAACTACATTTCTCATGAAACGAATAATATTTTGTTTCTGCGATTTCACCGCACGCTATTGGATAATAAGTCAATTTAACATAACGGTCATAATATTATCCAAGAGCCATAAATATAATTTAATTATTTTAAAGCTATTGCTATTAGGTACATTTGGTAATTTATCTTTTATTCGGTGAATTTCTTTGTTAGCATTAAAAAAAATTGATTAATTTATTCGATAATGCATCTTTTAAAATACGTTGTGGGTCTTAAAAGTATATCCCAAAATCCAGATTAAAAACTTATAATACAAAAACACTGAAATGTCAAAAAAATATCAATACGCAAAAATTTGGCATTAAGGGCATCACCTATTATAAATTTTTTTGAACACATTTAGAAAAAAATAGTTATGAAAAAAAAAGCGGTTATTTCTCTTTAAAGATTTACCCTTGTAAGTGAAAAAAACAGATTCTTTTGTGGGCGTTTAATCGCTTTAATGCAACACGTGTCCAACATTATTAAATGACATTGGGGGTCGAATGTATTTTGAAAGCTCTGACAATTCTCTTTACAATAGTCTCTAAATTTTACATTTCCTCCCAATACTTTAAAAAAAAAATTCCAATTATTTTAGTTGCTTGCTTACCACTATTGTTTAAATGTTCAAACTGATGACCACCCGCTTTCATACAATAATCAAGATTTTGTTCAAAACGTTCACACACATTCCGAAGAATTTCCGGAGTAATTTGACGGCACTCGTCAACGATTATTTGACGAAAATTTTCCAACGACGCTGGTTGTGTTTTATAGATTTTAATTTTCAGATGTCAGAGGTCCCCACCGGCACCGTCCTGTTAAAAATAAAAATAATCTTCTTCACATGACAGGGTCAATAGCGTGATTGCAAATATATTTCGCCAGTCAAATTGCCCGGTAGAAAAAAAGAACCCACCAGTCGGTCAGTCACCGCAAATGCCAGCCCATACATTTAATTTCTCCGGTTGCTGTATATGCACCTCGAGAAAAACTCTTGGGTTTGAATCGGACCAATAGCAGCAATTATGGTGATTTACCGTCCCGTGCAAGAAAAACTGCATTCATCGGAAAAACAGGTATTAAAAAGGAACTGTGGATCGTTCCCTGCTCGCGCACTCATTATTTCGCAAAACTGCAAACGGTGGTCATAATCATCATCATTAAGTTCATGGATTAAACGTTTTTTTTATGAATAGAATTTATTCTTCTTCAAAATGGTTTGGTTACTAGTTCGATTGATCCCAGACACAGATGCCAGCTGCCTCGTACTCAACGTAGGATTAAGATTTTTAAAAGTGATAACACATCGCCACAAAGCAATGCAAAGCAAAAATGGGTACCAAATTAATACCATTGGCGTATTTAACTTGAATAAATGACATTTGTACCGTTCGTGATTGTTTGCACATAAGTTTCACATTTGAAAACCAAATTGTTTTTTAAAAATGTTGGCGAGGTTCCTGCAAATGGCTCTGTTTCGTTTTCGGTTGGTCATCCTGCATAGTGTTTGAGGTTTTAAAAATTAAGTATAATAATTATCATGTCAAACTATAGTACTGGTAACAAATACCGCAATACACTTGATGGGATGGGAAGATGGAAGCAAGAACTGAAATCAGCACACTGGTATAACTTAGAACGAGCCAAACAGGCCTAATGTCTTCTATACTGGCAATACTGTGGGGTCAACAATCTATTACTTCTAAATAGGAAAGACCTAAAACTAATAAAAAATATTAGATGTAAAATTGAGATGGCACAGATGTCACGTAAGGTGTTCATGAGATAAGAGAAAATTCTTAGAAATCGGGATCCTTCGAATTTGATATGCAAAATAAGTGGAGTCGTGAACTATGAAGGCAAATATGATCAATAAAGTAGAGGCTTTCGAAATGTGGACTTACCGACACCTATTAAGAGTACCTTGGACAGACAGGGTAACCAATGAAGAAATATTAAGCAGAGTCCATACAAACCGAGAATTGTTAACAACTAATAAACGACGAAAAACGGCTTACCTAGGTCACATTTTAAGACACGACAGATACCAGTTGCTGCAACTAATTTTGAAAGGAAAAATAGACGGCAGAAGATAAATTGGAAGAAAGCAGATGTCATGGGCAAGAAATATTAGACAGTGGACCGGATTAAGAACAATAGAAGAACTTGTCAGCGCAGCCAGAGACAGGGATCAATTCCAACAAGTGGTCGCCAACATCCATTGAGTGGATAGATAGCTGTATTGATTGATTAACTAAGCTTCTACTTCTTAACAGAAAAATTAAAGAAATGGGACCTTTTCCACAACTCCTATTTACTCATTCATTCATTCATTCACCACCCCATAACATTTAGTTCCACTTTAATATTTGGGAACAGCGCGTCTAGTTTGTCTTCCACGTCCTTTTAGAAACCAATTTAAACGGTCAATTTCATTATGCTACTGCTAAATAATAATTCTTGAGCTTTTTGCTGTTTTGGCTAAAGTAGTTGTGGAAATTAAAACATGAAGAATGGTAATAACTATTACAAAAAATGCATAACTGCATTAAAATCTAAATTAAACTTTTTTTTTTTATAAAAAAAATAGTCGCAAAAAGGGTAGACCTTTCGTGTGGGCCGCGGACGGCCCGCACTGCGACTATTAGAAGGGGAATTGATTATAGAAAGGAAATGATTGTGGACACGCTTTTTAAAAAGTTGCAGGTCATAGTTCTCTGGAAAAACTGATTTTGGAAGCTTATTCCATTCCGTAGCAGCCCTGTAAAAGAAGGATTCTTAATAAAGATTGGTCCTTGTAGTGTTAAGCTTGAGAGTAAATGTGTGAGACTGATCAGCGTGCCGAGTTCTTCGGCCGAATGTGGCCAATGATGGTACAAGAGTTTTTATTTCTCTGGAGCATCTGCCATGGAAATATCTGTAGAGCAATGACTGGTCTGCAACTCTTCTTCTATGTTCCAGTGGGTGAAGGGTATCTGTGAGAGTTGAGCTGTTTATCAAGCAAATGGCTCTTTTCTGAATGGAATCTAGAAGACGAAGAGAATGCCTTGGTGCTGAACCCCAAATATGCGAGCAATACTCCAGTAGAGGTCGGATTTGAGCCTTGTACGTCGTCAATAGTTGATCATGAGTAAAAAACTTTCTGGCTTTCCACAGAAAACCTAGCCTCTGGCTTACCGACTTTGCGATGTTAGCAACATGGTCATGCCAAGACATATTATTGGACACCGTGACTCCCAAAATCGAGATGTAGGGACTTGGTTCAAGGGTATTTCCGGACATTGTGATGGGATGATTTGAGGAATTCACTTTCTTGGAAAACGTCGCACTTTGTGTTTTTTGGGCGTTGAACTGAATAAGATTGTTGCTTCCCCACTCGACGATTGCTTTAAGATCTCTATTGATGGAATCAACTTGTTCCTGCCTGAGTCTATTTGTATCATTTCCCGAAAGTGATTGATGGGATGTGAAAGTTGAGACAAGTGTGCTGTCGTCTGCGAAGCTGTAAATGGGGTTCGTGGTGGTTTTCAAGAGGTCGTTGATGTGTAAAAGAAATAAGGTGGGAGACAAGATGGAACTCTGCGGGACCCCGGCATTTTAAACGCATCAGAAGAAATACCGTCAACTGCCACATGTAAGGAGCGATCTTGCATGAAGCTCAAGAGCTATTGGCGCAGTTTGGTTAGGAGACCGTAGGCAGATAATTTACTTAACAATGTCTGGTGCCAAACGCGGTCAAAGGCTTTAGATATATCCAAGGCTATTGCACGGGATTCACCAAACTTTTCAATAGTGTTTGTCCAGAGCTGAGTGACATAAGCCAGCAAATCTCCAGTAGACCGAAGTTGTCGAAATCCATATTGTCTGTCATGAATTATCCCAAATTTCTCCAGATATTTGATGAGTTCTGTGTTGATCGCTTTTTCCATAACTTGAGAAGTATGTGGTTAAAATAATATATTGATTTTGTTTTTTGCACGTAACCGGATGTTTTGATTTGTTTATTTACTTTTAGCTTAACACACTCAAAAGTTTAAGTCAGATTAAAAAAAAACTATAATTACATCGACAAATTGAGTTTTGGAAGTGCAGCCTTTCAGAACTATGTATGACCTGCAACTTTTTAAAATGCGTGTCCACAATCATTTCCTTTCTATAATCCCTTTCCCTTCTAATAGTCGCAGTGCGGGCCGTCCGCGGCCCACACGATAGGTCTACCCTTTTTGCGACTATTTTCATAAAAAAAAAAAGATTATTGCTAGCTTAACGTTACCAGTTTTGTTTGATTAGCACATTATAATAATACTGTAAATGTACGTAATAAAATGGGATCTAAGATACAAGGTTATTAAACTAAATGCTTGTATTCGATTAAATTTTAGTAAATTAATAAAATGTGTATATTTTATCGTAATGTTTGCAATTTTTGGTTAGTTTTAACAATAAGTGTAATATATTTTATTTTAAAAATAATGTTTTTAAGCAACTTATAAGATAACTATATGTTTTATGATGTCCAATTATAACACCATTAATAGTGGTATTATGCAGCATGTCATGACTGGTTTATTTATGTATATTTAAATGCAGTTTTTTTTTATTTGACATCCTGCCCAACCAGTTCCTCTGTACCGGCTATAATTAACTTACTTCTTAAAAGTATGATAAATAGTTATTAAAATTCCCTAATTCCCTTGCATTACCATCAAATAAATATCTTTAAAGATATTGACACAAAAAGATACGATCACGCGATATTTAATGGAGACAATAAAAAAGAAGGGTCTATACAGGGTAATTCATTAAGAATCGATCTCTGAATTGTAGATTCTGGACCTCAAAATATGATGATTCTGCCCAACATGCCTTATACAAATATTCCTAGTTTCCGAGAGTTTAAATATAGACTTTGATTTTCGCAATAATTTTTTATGTTTTCACAATTTCTATTTAAAAATTGACAATTTAACGTTTTAGCGTTGCTTATAGAGGGCACTAATTATACTTGGTTGTGTTTAGTAAATCAAAGCAAATATTTTTTTCGACTTAACCGCAAATAAAATATTCAATGAACTTTAATTTTATAAAAAAATTTATTCTCTTATTGTGTAACAATAACAATTTAAAAGACAAAAATAAAAAACTTTAAAGTAAAAGTTTAAATTTCCACCATTTGATCAGCGTGCCGAGTTCTTCGGCCGAATATGGCTAGTGGTGGTACAAGAGTTATTATTTCTCTGGAGTATCTGCCATGGAAATATCTGTGGAGTAATGTCTGGTCTGCAACTCTTCTTCTATGTTCTAGTTGGTGAAGGATATCCGTGAGAGTTGAGCTGTTTGTCAACCGAATGGCCCTTTTCTAAATGTAATCTAGAAGACGAAGAGAATGCCTTGGTGCTGAACCCCAAATGTGCGAGCAATACTCCAGTAGAGGTCGGATTTGAGCCTTGTACGTCGTCAACAGTTGATCAGGAGTAAAAAAAAACTTTTTAGCTTTCCACAGGAAACGTAGCCTCTGGATTGCTGACTTTGCGATGTTAGCAACATGGTTATGCCAAGACATATTATTAGATACGGTACTCCCAAAATCAAGATAAAAGTACTTAATTCAAGGGTATTTCCGGACATTGTGATGAAATGATTTGAGAAAATTACTTTCTTGGATTCAATACAATTTATGAAGTATTTACCCCTAATGACGACGTACCAGATAACGAAATCGAAAATAACTTTTCTAGTTTTTTTAACAACATAGAGAAAGTTAAAAGTTTCACTTTAAAAGTAATTCAAAATCAAATTAGAATACTGAATGACCGAAAAAATCCAACTTTAGATGGAATAACTAATAATGGAATAATAGCTAAAGCAGGAAAGAATCTCCACAGAGTATCATAATACCGTCTATTATCAATGACCTCAAAACTTATGGAAAAACTTCTACCCCACACTCAGACCCCAACACAAAAGAATGGATACTTTTACACCAATTTGGATTTCGCGATCATCACTCTACTATAAAACAAATACATAGAATTATTAACAAAATAAACCAGATGCTAGAGCTCAAGAAATACTGCATATTAGTATTCTTTAATGTTAGCCAGGCGTTCGACAAGGTATGGTACACAGGTCTATTATATAAGATTAATAAATTACTACCTATCAAGTATTTTACAATATTGAAATCTTACATAGAAAATCAAAAATTTAAAACAAGAGTTAAAAGCCGGAGTAACACTGCGCAGTGTACTCGGCCTATTACTCTATGTATTATATTCGCATTGTTAGGCAAATTATCTGCCTACGGTCTTTCAGTCAAATTACACCAATGGCTCATAAGCTTCACGCAAGATCACTTCTTACATGTGGTAGTTGACATACTTTGAAAACCAATGCCAGAGTCCCCCAGCATTCCATCCTGTCGCCCATCCTATTTCTTTTACACATGTTGACTCCATCAAGCAATCGTCGAGTGAGGAACCAACAATCTTGTTCAGTTCAATGCCCAGAAAACACAAAGCGCCACGTTTTCCAAGAAAGTGAATTCCTCAAATTACTCCATTACAATGTCCGGAAATACCCTTGAATCAAATCCCTCCATCTCGACTTTGAGAGTCACGGAGTCTAATAATATGTCTTGGCATGACCATGTTGCTAACATCGCAAAGTCAGCAAGCCAGAGGCTGCGTTTTCTGTAAAGAGCTAGAAAGTTTTTTACTCCTGATCAACTGTTGACGACGTACAAGGCTCAAATCCGACCGCTGCCGGAGTATTGCTTACACATTTGGGGTTCAGCACCAAAGCATTCTCTTCGTCTTCCAGATTCCATTCAGAAAAAGGCCATTTGGCTCAACTCTCACTGATACCTTTTACCCACTAGAACATAGAGGAAGAAGTTGCAGACCAGACATTACTTTACAAATATTTCCATGGCAGATGCTTCAGAGAAATAAAAACTCTCAACACTGGCCACATTCGGCCGAAAAACTCGGCACGCTGATCAGTTTCACCCATTTACTCTCAAGATTAACACTACAAGGACCAATCTCCATCAAGAATCCTTCTTTTACAACAAGCTTCCAAAGTAAGTTTTTTCAGAGAACTATGACATGCAACCTTTTAAAAAGCGGGTCCACAATCATCTCCTTTCTATAAGCCCTTCCACTTCTAATAGTGGCAGTGCGGGCCGTCCACAGCCAACACGATATGCCTACTCTTTTTGCTACTATTTTCAGTAAAAAAACACGACGGATATACCAACTAACGAAAACAGTACAATAGGTATCTTTGCTGTTGATACAAATATACTTTCAGAGAACGAAGATCCAAACAATGTCCCAGAGTCTTTCTCAATAGCGTTAAAATCCCTTAGTCTACAAGTACAAAATACTTAGGAATACATTTGGATAACAAAATGAATTGGAAAGAGCACATAACCAAAAAACGAAAACAGGTAGATCTAAAAATTAAAGAAATACTGTGGCTAATTGGAAGGATATCCAAGTTACCACTAAAAAACAAAGTTTTGCTCTATAAAACAATTATTAAATCGATATGGGTGTACGGCATAAAACTTTGGGGTTGTGCAGGAAAATCTAATTTGGCAATAATCCAGAGAAGTCAGTTAAGAATTCTACGAATGATCACTAATGCTCGCTGATAAGTGCCAAACCAAACACTTTATGAATACCTCAACGTGCCAATGGTCATGGATGTCATCGAAGATAAAAGCAAACAACACCACACCAAACTTCAAAATCATACAAACACACTACTAGAACAACAGCTTCATAGAAGACTCAAGAGGAACTGGCATAGTGATCTGAAAAATTATTAAGCCAGACTCCTCTCTGTAGAGGGCTCTAATACGTCATAGAAGAACTACAAAAACTGGTTTTTAAGTAATCACATTAGCACATAGAATGTATAGTTCTGATTGATAATAAAATTTAATAAATAAAACATTAACCAAAAAAAAAAAGATAATTTTGTTCAGAAATACATTAAAAGCAAGTTATCGAGGGCGAATATTTTTACATTTCTTTTTAATTTAAGTCAATTTTAGCATTTATGTCCCACTTTTAATGTGATTAATAATATGTTACTCTTATTATTTACATATCTAAAAAAAGTAGAAATTATTCAAAATGATTTTTGGGTAAAGTATAAAAAACATACTAAGTTGTTTAAATTATTTCATAAAAATTAAATTAAATAAAATATTAATGGTACCACAAATCTTTCATCATGAATTATTTACATCATAACTTGCACGCTTCTTGGATTAGGAAATATTGTCTATTTATAACATTCATTCTCATAATCAGTAGTTATTTTTATTAGATTGCGGGCTCACAAGAACTTGTTTCATGTAACAATCAAATAGAAATATCGCATTGTTCTTGTTTAATTAATTTTAGTTAAAAACCTATCACCAAGTTTTTTGCAATTCCATTTTTATTTACATAAAATCATTATTTTTTTACTTTATAACTTTTATTATAATGATTTTCATTTTTATTAGTATAAGCAATTTTTTTAAGTTTAAGCAAAAATAAAAATATTGCATGTTGCCCATTTAGAGTAAGTAAAAATGATTTAATTTTAAGCATATTATCATTATATGGTTATAAAGTTTCATTTAGGTAGGTAGGTACTGTAAATTTCCAAAAAAAAAAATTGTGCTTTGATCTAACAAAATTAAAGCAATACTGAAATTAGGTACAAAAAGGTTTTTTTTATTTAGTCATTAAAATATATTAAAATATGTATCATTGGCAATTAAAATTTCAATTAAATGCAAAATGTGTAAATGATGATTTTTTTTCTCTGCATTGAAACTGCAACTGATCAAATGTGACCAACCAGCAATGTTGCTTTAAAGTACTTAAAAACTAATGACCTAAATCTAAGACATCACCCACTGGTGTTTCTTAGCTTTTTTCTCACCAATCACTTGTTTGTTGTGATAACTACTTCTTATACACTAATCACTTTAAAGCACTAATTCAAAGGGCTTCACGTTTCTGTTGATCCCGGTTGTCCAAAATCTGCAACACTTCAATGTTGTGGGGATTGTGTAGCCTAATCTCGTACTTCCTGACATATCTTTTGATTTCCTCAGCTACTGTTAGAATTCCAAGATCCCTGTATAGACCGCAATTTTTAACATACAATGGTGCATTTACTATTCCTCTTAGCACATTGTTTTGAAATCTTTCTATTATAGTTATATTGCTAGGTTTAGCGCATCCCCACAACTGTATGCCATAGGTCCATACGGGTTTTAATATAACATTTTAATATAACAGGAGTTTATTTTGAATAAAGAGGTGCAATTTCCTCCCAAGTAACCAATACATGTTTCTATACCTGAATTCAAGTTCTCTTCTTTTCACTTTGATGTGTTCTTTCCAGCACAACAACAGCGTCTAAATTCATTCCAAAATATTTAGCTGTGTTTACCAGTGGTACTTGCCTGTTATTTAAGAATATGTTTTGATGACCTATAGAAGTTTTATTTGTATAGTTTAGATGGGTTGTTTTAGCCTCGTTTAGCATGATCCGCCATTGTTTCGTCCATTTACCGATTTTATTAGTCGCTTCTTGTAATTTGTTTGATATATCATCAATTTTTTCTCCTACTGTCAACACAGATGTGTCATCGGCAAACATTGATTTTTTCATGTCATTAGGTGTTGGGATATTATATGTATAAAGATACCCTGCGGCACCCCAACGCATATATCTATTAAATCTGAGTAAATATTTTCTTGCCTTATTTGGAATGTTCTGTCTGAAATATATGATTTAAGTACGAGGGCAGTTTGATAAGTCAGTGACTTTTTGAATTTCCCTCGCAGTTACTCCAAATGCAATAGTGCTGCCGTCAACTATAATCTATCAGTGGGCAACTTTTTAATTTTGAGCGAGCTACGTCGTGCAGTTGGTGTTTGATAGCCGTTCAAAGCAGATAACCTCGTGAATTTTTACGAAAATGGAAAAAAGTGAATTTCGTGTGCTGATTAAGCATTACTTTTTACGTAAAAAATCCATCACTGAAACTAAGGAAAGATTTGATTAATACTAGGGGGACCTGGCACCATCAATTTCAATGGTTAAAAAGTGGTTTACAGAGTTCCGTTGTGGTCGAACCAGCACTAGTGGCTCCGAACGTCCAGGTCGCCCAAAAGAAGTGATCACGCCGGAAATCGTCGATAAAATCCATGAAATGATATTGGATGATCGGAGAATGAAAGTGCGTGAGTTGGCTCATGCTGTAGGTGTATCTCAACTGAACGGGTACATCATTTTTACACGAATATTTGGGCATGAAAAAACTCTCTGCGAGATGGGTGCCGCGATTACTCACACTCGACCATAAGCGCAATCGTGTGACCACTTCAAAAGAGTGTTTAGCGATGTTCAGCCGTAATCCAAACGAATTTTTGCGCCGTTTTGTTACTGTGGATGAAACATGGATCCATCACAACACGCCAGAGACCAAGGAACAATCGAAACAGTGGGTTGCTCGGGGTGAACGTGGACCAAAGAAGGCAAAACAGAGTCTGTCAACCAACAAGGTCATGGCCACAGTTTTTTGGGATGTACGCGGTGTCATTCACATCGATTACCTCAAGAAAGGTAAAACGATCACCGGCGAATATTATTCAAAGCTTTTGAACAGATTCGACGTTAATTTGAAGCAAAAACGGCCACATTTGGCTAAGAAGAAGAAAGTGCTGTTCCATCAAGACAATGCACGTGTGCACACTTGTCTAGTCACGATGGCCAAAATCCACGAATTGGGATACGAACTGCTACTCCATCCAGCATATTCTCCAGATTTAGCCCCCTGCGACTATTTTCTGTTTTTAAACCTAAAGAAATGGCTGTGCGGTAAGTGATTTGAGTCGAATGAAGAAGTCATTACCGAAACAAACGCGTATTTTAAGAGCTTTGAAAAAACCTATTATTTGGAAGGAATAAAAAAATTAGAAAAACGCTGGACTAAATGTATCGAGCTAAAAGGTGATTATGTAGAAAAATAAAATGTTTATTTGCGAAAAAAAATTTGTTTTATTGAAAAAGTCACTGACTTATCAAACCGCCCTCGTATATCTGAAAACTGTATAGGTAATAATTTTCCAAGTTTATATTCCAGTCCTTCGTAACAGACCTTATCGAATGCTTAAGATATATCTAAGAAGATAGCGGAACAAATTTTCTTTTCTTCTAGTGTTCTTTCTATAAAATTCGTTATTCTGTAAACTTGGTCGATTGTTGAGTGTTTAGCTCTAAACCCGAACTGATAATCTGGTCTGAGTAATTTTTCTTCTAGTTTTGGTGTTAATATTTTTAGGAATAATTTTTCGAATATTTTGGTAATTATTTTTAAGAGCAAAATCGGCCATAATGTAACTTTGTTTGGGGGTTTTCCTTGTTTGGGAATCATAATGACTTTTTTAAGAAAATAGTCGCAAAAAGGGTAGACCTATCGTGTGGGCCGCAGACGGCCCGCACTGCGACTATTAGAAGGGGAAGGGATTATAGAAAGAAAATGATTGTGTACACGCCTTTTAAAAAGATGCAGGTCATAGTTCTCTGGAAAAACTGATTTTGGAAGCTTATTCCATTCCGTAGCAGCCCTGTAAAAAAAGGATTCTTGATGGAGATTGGTCCTTGTAGTGTCAATCTTGAAAGTAAATGGGTGAGATTGATCAGCGTGCAGAGTTCTTCGGCCGAATGTGGCCAATGGTGGTACAAGAGTTTTTATTTCTCTGGAGCATCTGCCATGGAAATATCTGTAGAGCAATGACTGGTCTGCAACTCTTCTTCTATGTTCTAGAGGGTGAAGGGTATCTGTGAGAGTTGAGCTGTTTATCAAGCGAATGGCTCTTTTCTGAATGGAATCTAGAAGACGAAGAGAATGCCTTGGTGCTGAACCCCAAATGTGCGAGCATTACTCCAGTAGAGGTCGGATTTGAGCCTTGTACGTCGTCAACAGTTGATCAGGAGTAAAAAACTTTCTGGCTTTCCACAGAAAACCTAGCCTCTGGCTTGCCGACTTTGCGATGTTAGCAACATGGTCATGCCAAGACATATTATTGGACACCGTGACTCCCAAAATCGAGATGGAGGGACTTGGTTCAAGGGTATTTCCGGACATTGTGATGGGATGATTTGAGGAATTCACTTTCTTGGAAAACGTGGCACTTTGTGTTTTTTGGGCGTGATTTACCTCGTGGGCGTACTATAACAGGTAAATATTATGTTAATTTTATACCAAAAGTACGCGAAGCGATCAGAAAAGTGTGCTCTTCCACCAGGAAAACGCTCCGGTCCACAAAAGTTGTGTTGCAATAGCTGCTATTCACAATGTGGAATTTAAAGTTTTTGAACACCCCCTTATTCTCCAGATTTGGCCCCCAGCGACTACCATCTATTCCCAAAATTAAAAGAACATCTTCGTGGAATCCGCTTTGCTGATGATAACGAAGTAATGTCGGCAGTAGATGAATGGCTGAAAGCTCAAAGTTCTGAATTTTTTTTTAAAATGGTTTGGAACACTTCGAAGTGAATGTTGTTGATAAAGAAGAATCAAGAAATCAAAATCAACTTTTAAAAATAAGATGTTAAGTTTTTAAGCAGACGAATGTTACATATCCTCAATACAAAGTTGAGTTGCAAGTAAGTAAAATTATAATATTTTATAATGAAAATTTAATAACACGTTAGGTAATTACAATATGATTCTTTCAGTTGAATGCAGCTAGACACGTTATACAAAGAACTTGCACATGCGTCTCTCAAGCTTGTGGAAAATGCAAGCATATTTATGCACCAATTGATTTTATTAATAAAGACACTGGTGAATCGAAGACTTCTGAAGAACAAAATTGGTGTAAACCATCAACTAGTCAGCTTGCAAAAGAAATTTTGGCAAAACCAATACTCATCACTGATGATTTCATTTTAAAAAAGAGTTATGGGCCTGTCTTCAGAAATAGACGAAATAAATTGTTCATTTAGATATGTCTGTTCTACAACTTTTTATTAAAATAATATAAATATAAATTATATTGGTTATTTCATTTTTTTACCTAATATCATAAAAATTAGTTATATAAATATTATTTTTAGGTTTTGTACTTACTCGAAATTTTTCAATGCTTTTAACCACAATTCACGCTTGTCAACATTATGTGAATAGTTTGGGTTATTTAATGAAAAATTGTAAAATTCATATTCACAATTCCTGGTCGTATTCTTACAATTTTTTACACAGCACTTTAAAAGATCTTTTGGACTAGATGAATCCATAATTTATATTTATACTTTCGTAAGTTTAAACTATTTAAATAAACACTTTTTTATTTCACTAACCTAACCTAAAATACACGTAAATACATTCGGACACATGTTTACTAATGACGTAAACTGGATATGAAGTTCTCAAAAGCGTCACCTATAGCGCTGGGGTAGTTGCCCTCGGAGCGAATACCAACGTATATACGTTGCAGGTGACTATGTTGAAAAATAAATTAGTTTCATATATATATATATATATATATATATATATATATATATATATATATATATATATATATATTATGACTGCTGTATGTACCTACATATTTTTAATATATAGGTATAAATGGGTCGATTATATATCAGAAAACAAAATATTCCTCTGGCTATATGCTAACGACAGGCATTGAATTACATCTGATATATAACCGTGTATACTACTCCATCACAGGAAGCAAGATATACAGATGCTTGTTAAATAAGAGAAAGGGTTATTGAATTTATTTGCACGAAGAAACCACCTGTATACTAGTTTCCGAGTGTTTGCTCCTCATCAATAAAGGGCAGGTTTTCTCGAACAACTACATTCAATCCTAGACTCCTATTAAGTACACTGAAGGACCACGCACTTATACCTATATATTTAAAATATGTAGGTAAATACAGCAGTCATAATCCTCGCATCTAATTTTTCGCTGTCGGGCTTCTTTTATACTTTTATAGTCTATTGCAATAATGCAGTTTTCTATAATTTTCGCACATATATATATATATATATATATATATATATATATATATATATAAATAAATTTATTTAATCGTCGTCACACAGATAGCGTGACCTAACAGTATCTCACATTTTAATTAACAAAATTTAAAAACTAATTTAAAATATCAATTTTTCACCAGCGGTATTCAGGTTAACGAAACGTTTTCATACCCAATTAATATTTTTTTCTGAGATAAGTCTATATAATTTTGTGCCTGTGATTATACGAATTTACTTTAGATTAAGTATAAAATAAAATTAATATTTTAAAAATAGTTTTCCTAACCTTTATGCAGTTAATAGTAATTTTGGAACGAAGTTCCTTATCACACGTTGCGGAAACCGGGGCTAGCCAGCAAAAACTGTGCGTAACAAGAATGCGTTAGTCGCTATCTCTCTTCCTCTACACTCATACTGCCTGCAGAGAGGAACAGAGAAAGTGTAATCCGATCACAGCAATCATTGAATTTGAATAATTGGCGGTGATAATTTATAATAAGTGATTGGTTTGTATAATCTAATTAAAAAATATGAAATTACATTGTTTTGGTATTCTTGATTTTTGATTATTTGACATCTACAAGTTGACAGTAAAGTTTATTGGTTGTAAAAAGGTAAACGAACAAAAACATTGTTTAGTTTGACTTTTAAATAGGTCTTGAGAGGTGATTGGGGTTTACGGAAGTAATGTGAATTACTGTATAACAATTTGCGGTATGTTTATAATGTATTCAAATATTAAAACTTAAAATTAATAAAAGTTGTTATATTATACATTTTGTCATTTTTTTTAATTGAAATGTGTTGACGTGGCAAAACTTTTGTCTGTTTAACTTTTAGTTTTACTACATGAAATTTTATTTAAGCTTTCTATTTCTTAAAGTATCGTATTCATTAATGAATGTTCTTCGGCAAAGTTTTCTCGGTTTTTAGCTGCTCTAATTAATGCATGGGTACTCATATTAGTCCAGTCTCTGATACTTTTAAGCCAGGAGCATCTTTTTCGACCTCGTCCTCTTTTTTCATCGATTTTATCTTCCATGATGAGCTGTAAGACGTTATATTTATCATTTCGGTATAGGTGTCCCAGTTATGCTGTTTTTTCTTTTTTATATTTGTTCTTGGAAAAATTGATCTTGCTAATTCTAATCTTGATTTTATCTCCAGATCCGAGTCACCATCTTCCGTCAACCAGCAATCAAGGTATTTGAATTTTGAAACCTTCATGATTTGTTGGTTATATATTGCCAGTTGGTTTTGTGCTATTGGTATTTTGCTGAATATCGTAAATTTTGTTTTCTTGGTGTTTATTCTGTCGCAGCCCTGTAAAAGAAGAATTCTTGATAGAGATTGGTCCTTGTTGTGTCAATCTTGAGAGTAAATGGATAAAACTGATCAGCGTGCCGAGTTCTTTGGCCGAATGTGGCCAGTGGTGATACAAAATTTTTTTTTCTTCGGAGCATCTGCCATGGAAATATCTGTAAAGTAATGTCTAGTCTTCAACTCTTCTTCTATGTTCTAGTGGGTGAAGGGTATCTATGAGAACTGAGCTGTTTATCAACCGAATGGCACTTTTCTGAATGAAATCTAGAAGACGAAGAGAATGCCTTGGTGTTGAACCCAAAATGTGCGAGCAATACTCCAGTAGAGGTCGGATTTAAGCCTTGTACGTCGTCAACAGTTGATCAGGAGTAAAAAACTATCTTGCTTTTCACAGAAAACCTAGCCTCTGGCTTGCTGACTTTGCGATGTTAGCAACATGGTCATGCCCAGACATATTATTAGACACCGTGACTCCCAAAATAGAGATAAAGGGACTTGATTCAAGGGTATTTCCGGACATTGTAATGGAATGATTTGAGGAATTTACTTTCTTGGAAAACGTGGCGCTTTGAGTTTTCTGGGCGTTGAACTGAACAAGATTGAAGGTTCCCCACTCGACAATTGCTTCAAGATCTCCATTGATGGAGTCAACCTGTTCCTGCCTAAGTCTATTTGTAAATAAGGTGGGGGACAGGATGGAACCCTGAAGGACCCCAGCATTGGTTTTTAATGCATTGTAAGAAATACCGTCAACTGCCACATGTAAGGAGCGATCTTGCATGAAGTTAATGAGCCATTGGCGCAGTTGGGTTGGGAGACCGTAAGCAGATAATTTGCTTAACAATGCCTGGTGCCAAACGCGGTCAAAGGCTTTAGATATATCCAAGGCTATTGCACAGGATTCACCAAACTTCTTAATAGTGTTTGTCCAGAGCTGAGGGACATAAGCCAGCAAATCTCCAGTAGAAAGTAGTAGTAGTTTAAAAACATTATTTTACAATTAAAAAATTTTTGTACATTTGTATATTTTAATAAATTAAATGATACTTGTTATTTTTCAGTTAGGGTAATTAATGACTTTATGCATTTATAATATAAAATATTATAAATTTAATTATAAAATACATTATAATTTTTTTTAATCTCTATACCAAATTACACATAAAGCAGCAAGTTTTATAGCACTTATTTATTAGCATGCATATATTTTATTTAAATGAAAAAAAAAACAACTCGAAAAAAGTTTAGATTTAAAACGTTTATAGTTCTGTGATAAAAGTTTTAAAAATTCTTTTCTGGTTATGTTGCCCACTCAGGTCTCTTATTTAGAACCCAAGAATGTTGTCATTTGCTTTGATTAAAATAAAAGAAAACAAGATTTATAAATTAATTGACGACATTTTTATTTATTTTACATGGTTTTTATGTGGGATAATAGAATATTTTTATTTTTAGGTTTTATGGTGCTCACACTATTATTCTACTCTTATTCTATCGGGATTTTAAAAATAACTTACTATAAATAGGAAAATTATTTTATTTTAAATAAACACAATAAACAAAAAATTCCAGGTGAATGTAATTTTTATTTCATGGTATTAAGTATCCTTAAAACTTATGTTTTTATTCCATTTCAAATTATGTTCATTGTAGCTACAGAAAAAGAATAGAATATTCTGCATGAATTCATAAATATTTATTATCTTAAAATTATTCGGCTTACCGTATTCGAGACATAGATGCATAATTCATCAAATGGCATTTTACAAAAATGTTCCAATTCATATTATAAATAAGGATGAACTTGGTGAAACCTATTTTTCACTGCAAAGAAGACATTTTCTTGTTAAGTGCAAACACATTTTCCCAAAATCGCAACAGAATTATTATCAAGAAAAAGGTTGCATGTACTTTGTAATATTTAATGTATGGCAAAAGGCTATAGTACACAATTCTTTAAAATCAATTCTTAAACGCTTTCGGCAACATTGCCATCATCAGGAGAGATTTCTGAAAAGTGAATTAATTATGTGAAAACTCGTTCGTTTTTTTTTATTAAGATTGTTAAAAATTGTTGAGGTTAGTAATTGGAGAAATCAAAAATTAATTAACTCACTTGTGAAATTTTTTTGCAAAGGGTCAACATAGGAAATGAACATTTCATCAACATCTTATTTGTAAGGAAAGAGTTAAGAAGATTAACATAAAAATTAAAATGGTAACCTAGTTATCCTGGGTACCTACGACAAGAATTAATGACCATGAAGTACACAGAACACAATAAATTGTATATATATGACATATTAATGACAATGTGAACATTGAATTAACTTAACTCTTTCCTTAGAAATAAGATGTTGCTAAAACGTTTATTCATTTTAAAAAATTGTGTACTTTAGCCTTTTGGCAGTTTGTCATATACATTAAATATAGAATTATTAGTTTAAATAAGAAGCGTAGGTACCACACACCTTAGTCCCCCGCAGGTTATCCCGTGGGACTAACAAATACTGCTAATGCTTCTAATTTCCAGAGGTAAGTATTTATCGTAACATAACTTTATTATAATTCTGTTCTATTTTTATTATATCAATACACTGGTTCATTAAGTACAGTTCTGAATTCAAAAAATATATAAAAGAAAAGAGGGATATTGCTAAAAGAACGAGAACACAAATAAAAACTAAGTTAGACAAGAGAAACAAAACTGAAATTACCAAAGAAAAAGGAAAATCTAAGAAAACAAATAAAGAAACCAAAGATATAGAACCAGACAAAAAAGGAAAACCAAAAAGGTAAATGCGTTTTGGGACGCCCGACAGAAGTGATAACTCCAAATGATTTGCGTAGAAACTGTTAAATACTGAACGTATATAACGTAACAAATACTTAGTTTATTATTAAAATTAAAATAATCATTTAAGTAGGGATTAAACACAACATTTTTGGTAAATTAATGACGTAATCAAAAATTTTTAAAAAATATAAAATATATCTTAGGTATAAAAATAAACATTCTTTAATAGATACAGTTGACTAGCTTTCATTTACATTATCATTATCTAATCCTACAAAAGTAAAAATGGGCACGACAGTGTATTTGGATTCAAATCCCCGAGCAACTTTTATTTTCAACAAACATGAAGTCACAAATATAATTTGTATATCTAATCTTGAACGTTTGAAGTAAGAGAGCGTAGTGGCTGAATGGTACAGCTATCTCTTTAGCACGTCAGTGTACCCAGGTTCAAATCCCCCATTATTTTTGTGAAGAAGACGATGATAACGAAACTAATTACTGTGATAAAGAAAATAATAAATATTATGGAGTAAGGATCAAGGACCAAGAAAAACCTTATAGTTTAAAAGGTTAAAATGATGACAATTTACCTGATAATAAAAGTAAAGGAAAGAAAACTAAAGGTTTGCCCGTGAAGAAAACTAAGAGTAATAAACAAGAAAACCCTAAAGAGACAGACGAAAATAATTATTATTGCATACAATGCTTTGATAACTACAAAAATACGGAGTCAAAATTCGACTGAATTCTGTAGGTATATTGTGTCAGATATGGCTGCACGAGATCTGTACACTTTTTAAAAATTATTATTTGGATTGATCTTTATAGGGTGTTGATTTTTTGACAATTTCCAATAATTAGTACGTAATATGTTAAATAAGTACACGTTACAACTTAAATGATAAGTTTTGTTAAACAAATGGTAAGTTTGATTATGGTTGTTTGGGGACTATAAGAATTATCCTCTTAAAGTAACAAATAAAACAATTTAAAACTGCCCACATATGTATTTTACTTATTTTATTCCATAAAGTATCTATCCTACACAACAGGCATCTATCCCTATTAGCATTTTCATTTAAAAAATAACAATAGCGAAGTATTGATTACATTTAGAACTAAACCTTTTACAAAACAAATTAATTTCGTTGATACTGTTTTGTCCAAAAGGGTTCTTTGAAAAGCACAATCAATTTCTACATAGGTAGGTGTTTTTTGCTAGTTTAATAGTGATTGTCCTCTAGTATAAAGTCCTTAATAAGTTTTAAAAAACAATGAATATGGTCAGAAAAAAATCCCAACAATAGATGCGGCATATGTGACTGAAAATTGTTATTATGATTATTTTTGAGAAAATTTGGTCTCTATAATATATTATTTGTTTAAACTTAATAAAACAACTGATATATGGCGTTGGTACAATAAATCATCCTGCATATGGATCTTGTGTATTTACTTGAAACTCTTTAAAATAATTAAATTGTCCCGGCCTAGATAAAAAAATATTTTAAAATTTGTTATTTACAAAAAGTAGTAACTCAAAGTTAGCATGTGGCTTCTAATTTACATAATAAAAAAACTAAATATGTAATGCAACAATCCTACCGATTGCGCCAATTTGTATGTTAACGTTAATTGAGTGGACTATAAAATATTATTCTACAAACTAACACTGCAATGGTATACCGTTTGTTCTCCATTACTGGTCCAACCCATATTGCCGCGCGACCCCCGGCTGCTGGGGTAGGTGTGGTAGGCACACATTTAATAACCTCAGCTTTTCTTTGAAGAAGAGATTCCAAATTTCGCGGACAACAAAAACCCCATCTCCACCGTCCACACACACTTACCCCGTTATTAATCGGGATATCGGTAGGGGGGTTCAACCTCGCCCACTGAAATTATGCCGCGAACTGAGAGAGCAGTAACAGCGATGCTGGGATCCAAAGGACTGGCTGGTGGATCAATAATTAAAAACAGGGATGAAGTAAGGAGAAAATCCATGTAAAAGGGCTTAGTATGTTAACAACTGCTACAGTGGCTAAGTAGTTACATCATAAAAAGTTATTTTTTTTATATTTAAGTTAATAATTGTAATAATATCTTATAATTAAAAAAAATGCCCTAAAAATTAAAAAAATAAAAGTGAATGCAAGCAAGACGAAAGAGATAGTATGACAAACAGCGAGGTGCTGATTGAAATAGTAAAAGTGGAACAAGTCAATGAGTTTTTATACTTTGATTCACAGTTTACGAGAAACGGAAAGTATGACTGTGATATTGAGTGAAGGGTGTTGGCAGTAAAACCAATATGTGGGTCAAAAAAGGCTTTGCATAGAGAAGTGCTGGTAACTTACACACAACTGTAAATGGTAAATAAAGAGTATGACAAAGGAAACATGAAAATAAGATCAACGCTGCGAAGGTGTGTAGTCTAAGAAGTATGGCCGAAGTGAATCTGATTGATAAGGTAAAATAGTGGGGTAAGGAACCGCTATGGCGTAAAGGAAAATGTGGTAAAGGAATGCTTAGAAAGTTTGGACACGAAAGAAGATTGACGAAACCGAGTGTGAGTGGGCAAGTAGGTAAAAGAAAAGTCAACCTAGGCGAATAAAGAATTAATAATAAACTCTATATCGATCTACAAAAATTATATTGAAAAGAAAAATTAAAAATATTATTATTCTTGTTGTAAATAAAATTAAATTATAATTTCGTAACTTGTTTAAAAAAAAATTATTATTATCTACCTGTTATGTGATTTGGGCGCCAATCGATTTTTTCTTAGAGTTCTTTAAAAACAAGGATGTTGGATAGCTAACTCGTCAATCAAAAATGAGGCCCGTGTGACGTTACGGCGACTATTTTAAGTAAAACTGATTATCTTTGTGTGTACTTAAAAAGGTGCAATTTTCTATTGTGTTCTATTGTCTACTGTAACTGATTAATTATTCATTTACAAATATATGTGTACGTATGTATTATGCGTATATACCACCAAAACTAATAAGGCTATAAGACTGACCATAACACTTAACATAACATAACACTTAATGCCAGGTAAAGGTGGACGGAGAAACTGGCGAATCTTCTAGGGTATCCCAGGGACTGGAGCAGGGAGATGGGCTGGCCCCAACTCTCTTTAGTTAAGCATTGGAAAGAGTCATAAGGAAGGCCAACGTATTAAACGATATTAAATTACGATATTAAAAACGTATTAAACGATATTAAATAGATCAAATCAAATTATTGGCTATGCAGATGATCTGACTATAATGGCAAGGTAAATACTCTCCGTAAAGGAACCTTTTACAGAAATAAAAAATGCTGCAAAGAAAATAGGTCTCGTGATTAATGAACAAAAAACCAAGCTACTACTGCAAAGCAGACAACAGCGCAATCGATTAGGCCAAAACATCACATTTGATAATTACAATTTTGAAGTAGTGAAAGACTTTACCTACCTCGGCTCAAACATACCACATGACAACGACGAAACCAAAGAAATTAGAAAAAGGATTAACGCAGCAAATAGAGCATACCACTCAATACTGCCCATTTTATAATCGAGAGATGTACTCAGGAAGACCAAGTCTATAAAACAATGACCAGCACAAGTTTTACATACGGAGCTGAAACGTGGACACTCTCAACCAAAACGCGGAGCTCTTAGACCGATTCAAACGAAAAATCTTAAGTAGGATTCTTGGTCCAGTAAATGAAGGAGATTTCTGGGGGCCCGCATGAATAATTAAATACACCAGTTGTATGAGGAACACAGACTTTCAATGCATATAAAACTGATTCGACTGAGATGGGCAGGACATGCCCAAAGAATGCCAGATGACAGGGTCCCAAAAATGATGCGATACAGTAAAAACCTGAAGGAAAGAGGCCGGTAGAAAAGTCAAAGCTGCGCTGGGAAGATGGGGTACGGAAGGATGCTGAAATTGGAGATATATAGCGATGGATCGGGACGGATGGGGAAGAAGGATTGAGAAGCCAAGCCTGGATATGGGTTGTAGCGCCATCGTAGTAGTAGTAGTAGTATGTATTATACTTGTTTGAATGCTCAAATAGCGTATAAATAGAGATTGTTCCGTTCCGAATTATCGTTTGATTCCCACCTCTAGTTACGGAATCATGCCACGTTGTGAAGTAACGTTCTCGTCCCACCTCCAGCAACGAATCAATAAAGTTCGATAATAAAGACATCCGTTTTTGTTTTAATGACGATACGTCAAGTTGACATTTTCTTTATCTTTGAATTGTTAAAAGCTTTGATTTTTGCTAATGTAATTAAAACACCACATTATTCGTATACCATCCTTCTCGTATCCCATGCTGAATTAAAGGTATATAAAGCTCTATATACAAAACAGAGATAATAAGCAATTTTTTGGGTAAGGTCCTAAAATTTACGTTAACATTAATATTTTACTTTTTGTTGTTTTAACTTTAAATAATCACAATGTAATTTTAGGCTATATTGTTAAAGAATTATTTATTGTACAATGTCATGATTGGGTCATGGAACTTCTGCTAGTAGAACATAATCACAGTGAGCATAATTGATGCAGTTTGGCTTCATTAAGTAAATTTGGTTATTTTAATATTGGAGGAAAGCTAATTTTGACCTTAAAATATGTTTTAAGAATTATAAAGAAAGTTAACAACATATTTGTGTACCATACCACTTCTTTAAATTTGTCAAATATATTGTTAATGGATTGTTCAACCCAGTTTACAATGGACATAACTATGTTTTGATATGTAAATGTATCTAGAAATTGATAAGAGTCCTTACAAGTCATTTTTAATTTTATCTGTTGCTAAATATTACTTACGAGTTTTTGACCTTACTGCATATGACGGCCGTGTCGTCAGCTTGCCTTATTTTCAGATTGGTCAGATCGTATTGAGTTATTAGGTAAGCAATAATAAAACGATCCTTGGTTAAGAATGCCGGCGTCAATGAAAATGTCGTTAATGCGTTACCGGCGTCGATTGCTGCAACAAACATTTCTCAGGTTGTCTGTTAAACATTCACTGTTCTTCTGCCGTGAATAATAATCAATGACTAGTAAATATACACCTTTTAAATTTTTAAATACAGTCGCAATAACTTTCTCCGATGATTGTCGAGATCTTTCAATGCATTTTTTATAATATTTTGTTTTTCAGTAACATTCCATCTTTCGCCTTGTAACTGTCTTTTAGTTTTGATTTGCAATATACCGCTTTCTTTTTTTAAATGGACATTTTTTTACTAACACAAAATTTACTGGTAAAAAAAAATTGGACACGTAATTTTGTTTTTGCAGCTAACTTTATTAGGTGAAACTAGGAACGTTTGATACACTTTATGTTTAATCAAAAAGATCTGATTTTTAAATACCGTTTGTGGATGTTTAAAAACGCATATTTATAAGATTAAATATTAATACAGGGTGACCAACCAAAAACGAAACAGGGCCATTTGCAGGAACCTCGTCAACATTTTAGAAAAACGTTCAGACCCGTCGATTTTTGATTAAAGGGGGACACTCTTTTCCGGTATTTTTGACTTCACTACTTTTAACCCCAAGCGAAGGTAAAAATTACTCCAAAATTTTTAAATGGCATTGGAGATCGAATAATATGTCTTTCAAAAGCTCTTACAATTCTCTATATACTAGTCTTTAAATTTTAAAATTCCGCCCATAACTTATTGGGAAATTAGATTTTCAATGTGAAACTTATTTGCAAACAATCACGAACGGTAAAAATGTCATTCAATCGAGTTAAGTACGCCAATGGTATAAATTTACTACCTAGTACCTATTTTTTTCTGGCGCGAAACAGTAAATCGCCACAATTGCCGCTATTGGTCCGATTCAAACCTAAGAGTTTTTCACGAGGTGCATACACAGCTACCGGAGAAATTAAATGTATGGGCTGGCATTTGCGGTGACCTACTGGTGGGTCCTTTTTTTCTACCGGGCAATTTGACTGGCGAAATGTATTTGCAATTACTGGAAGACGCTATTGACCCTGCCTTGACTAATATATTTGAAAATAATCCACAATATGACGAAGATCATTTTTATTTTCAACAGGATGTTATTTAGACCAACGTTTTCCACGGCACTAGACTTGGAGAAAAGGCAGCATTAAATGGCCTTCACGATCGCCAGATTTAGCGCCCCTCGATTTCTTTTTGTAGGGACATCTGAAAATTAAAAACACAACCAGCGTCGTTGGAAGATTTGCGTCAAAGAATCGTTGACAAGTGTCGTCGAATTACTCCGGAAATTCTTTGGAATGTGCGTGAACGTTTTAAAAAAAATCTTTATTATTGTATTGAAGCGGACGGTCATCAATTTAAACATTTAATTAATTAAGTAAAAGGTAAGCAACCAAAATAATTGGAATTTTAATATGTAATTTTTTTCAAAGTTTTGGAAGGAAATGTAAAATTTAAAAACTATTGTAAAGAGAATTGTCAGAGCTTTAAAAAGACTCATTCGACCCCCAATGCCATTTAAAAATTTTGGGGTAATTCTTACCTTTGCTGGGGGTTAAAAGTGGTGGAGTAAAAAATACCGGAAAAGAGTGTCCTCCTTTAATCAAAAATCGACGGGTCCACGCGTTTTTCTAAAATGTTGACAAGGTTCCTGCAAATGGCTCTGTTCGTTTTCGTATATGAAATTATCCAGATCACCATACAAATAAAGTTATTAACTTTTTGTTAAAAATGTAAACCTTGTATTGATCCTTCTATACTGATAGCTTTATTAATTAACAGTTTTATATTTTTTAAAATTTACTGGAAGCTAATTTTTTAGTAGCTCAAGTAGTTTTATCCACAAAAGTTGGTGGAGGTATATAATATAATGGCGTCTTTCAAAGACATCAAAGATTGTTGTTTGACCTCGAAATAGATAAAATGATAAGCAGGTTTTTTTGCATCTCATGAAATCAATCAAATATTCTCTATCTCGTTAAATTTCTATTACCTTTTCAACACAATGCTTTATTGTTTTTTTTGTAGAAAAAGGCACTAGTACGTTTATGATACCATTAACGAAACTCCATACATAAGTGTAGGGACCAGCACAACTAGACGTATCTTTTTTTGACACGTTTTAACTGGTCATAAAGTTATGCAGGGCCCCATTTATTTGTTTTCCTGCCAACACCTTTCGCTCAATGTCACAGTCATACTTTCCGTCTCTCGTAAACTTTACCCCAGTATACAAACTGATTCACTTATTTCACTCTTTATCTTTTTATTATTACTTCGCATTTTGTCATGCTTTCTTCTCTTTTAAAAAGCATTACTTTCGTCTTTGTTAAATTTACTTTTATTCCTTTCATTTTTATGGTATTATGTATAATATTAACAATCGTCTGGTAACCCTTAGTCGTCCACTTCTAGGTCTTTTTAACACGTTTCCAGTTGCACGATATCTACGGAGAAAAAGCCGCGAAATGACACTTTCACTGACTTGGAAAACGTCCACAACTCCTCTCTGAGAACGACCAGCCTTAATCATATCAATACCCAATACCCCTTTTAGCTTAATCCGCACTAAGTTCACAGTCAATTTATTTCAGACAAAACCTTGGTGAATAAAACAGTTAGTATGCCGCGATCGCAGGTTGTATACATTTTGGTGGGCGGGGCATATTTGATGGCTGTTCAGAAATTGGTCATGTTCCGGAGATTCATTTTTCTTATTTTTGAAAGGAAGCAGCCTTGTATTTTTAAGAACAGGCACCCATGTTCTATTAATTTTAAGTGTTTTTTTAGATTTATTAAAGTTCTGCTGGTGTTTATGTATTTTAATCGATTCTCTATAAAGCCTCGGGTAATATGCAGATGTGGTGCATAAAACTTGGGTGTCCTCGAATTTAATTATGTGATCATTATTATTAATTGTGTTCTCCGTGACAGCAGATTTTTCTGTATGTCCAAGACGGCAGTTGGCTTTGTATTATTTGACCCTAGTGTTAATGGACCGTTTGGTTGTTCCAATGTAGACACTTCCACAAGTGCATGGAATACGATAAACACCTGCAGAACTTGGTGGGGCTCTCTTATCCTTGGCAGATTTCAGATAGTTTTCGATCTTCTAAGATGGCTTGAAGATACTTTTGATATTATATCTTCCTAGAATCCGGCCGATCCTATCTGTCACTCGAGGAATGTGGGGTGAAAATGCTTTAGAAGTGACTTCACGACTACTTAGTTCATCGCTTATGCCACCTCTAGTGCTAGGCTTTTGACGTATACATTTATGTATATCTTTTAGATTATATCCATTTGATATAAGGGCGTTCTTAAGGTGATTCAGTTCTTCATTTAAATGTTTTGGTTTACAGATTCTTATTGTCCTGTCTACCAAAGTTCTTACAACTTCTGTTCGTTGGCTGGGGTGGTGGTTGAATGTATTTTGAAGATAACGATCTGTGTGGGTAGGTTTTCTATATACGGTATATCCTAGTTATCTTTCTTACCTCACAATCAGGACATCGTATTCCATGCACTTGTGGAAGTGTCTACATTGGAACAACCAAACGGTCCATTAATACCGGGGTCAAAGAACACAAAGCCAACTGCCGTCTTGAACATACAGAAAAATCTGCTGTCGCGAAGCACACAATTAATAATAATGATGACAGAATTAAATTCGAGGACACCTAAGTCTTATGCACCACATCTGCATATTACCCAAGGCTTTATAGAAAAGCGATTGAAATACATAAACACCTGCAGAACTTTAATAAATCTGAAAAAAAAATTAAAATTAATTGGACGTGGATACCTGTACTAATAAATACAAGGCTGCTTACAAAAATACAGTCATCAAATATGCCCCGCCCACCAAAACGTATACAACCTGCGAACGCAACATACAAATATCATAGACTTTCAGCCTTAAAAAAACAAGTATACCTCCAGAAGATGCCATCCATTAGATATGGCGAAACGTCGAGTAGAAACTCAGACTTACGACGGCCTATATACCCGAAAAACCATTCACTAACAAACGATGGCCGCGAAAGCCGTTTACAATATGTAATAAAACAGTTATTAATCTTTAACATTAATCCAATATTTGTGAACTACCCTAATTTTTTTGAAGCAGATTAATTGTTTAATTAGGCTTTATGGACTAAGGTTATTGTGTTATAAATAAGTAATACATTTTTTATTAATTATTTAAATACATTTTTTTAAATAAATTTCGTGCATTTCGTTCACCGCAACAATTGCTGTTAAATGACGTGAAAATAATTTTATTTCTTGCAATTTTACGATCAATTTGGTGTATTCAATTTTTGAGTCGACTCCAAGAATCCGGCCCTAGGCCCGCGCATGGTCTAATAGGATTTCATACGATGCCTCACGTTGACTTTTTAAAGCCGTCACATCAAAAATCGGAGAAGAATTTTATTAATTACAGTAAATTAATTGAGTTGGTAAAGGCATGGTAAATCAATCAAAAATAAACCTGTGGTATCAATAGTTTGTGTAAATATTTTAGGGAAAAATACAATTGCATTTGGAGGATATTAATACTGATATGGCAATAACAAATTAAACCAAAGTTTATGGTATTTAACAAGTTTAGATGTGTCACCAATTAATTTCATTTTGACGGATGAATGTTTTACATCATTTTTTAGGATTTCAATAATATTTTAAAACTATGACACTATGAATGCAAACATAATATTATTTCTTGTCATTTGTCAATTTTTATATTTTGCAAATTTCGTTGTTAGTTTTGCAATTACATTTGAATATTTTTAAATTATTTCGACGTTATAAAAAATGCATGTGTGTAAAGAGACTTTACAAGTTTTAATAGTAAATAAAAAAAGATATATTTTGTAATAAAATTAAAGCAGAAATAAATTTGAATTAAAAATAAAGTAATGGTATTGTTTTTCTTTTAAAATTTGTGCTTGCTTACTCAACACGGAACTTGTGATACATTGTCCGGCCTTGATAACTGTGACCTACATTTTCCCAAAACACTTGTTGAGTGTCCCCTGATAATATCTTAAATTTGGGCGTATTCCTGAATGAAATTGGAAAAAAAACCAAATTTATTTTATAGTTAAATATTATTTGAATAAAAATTGGACTATATATTTTTGATATCTTAATTGAAGAATATCAAACTTTTTATTTGTGGCATAGCAACAAGGAATTTTTTTTAACCACTGATCAAGTCGACATTTTAAAAATTAATAAATTAAAAATTTTATAATAAGCAAAGTTTTTTAATTTAATTTGTCGTATTATGTTTTAGCCTACGTTGTTGAGTTTTTTATATTTTTATAAAAGATATTATTTTAAACCAATACAAGCATAAATTAATTTAACTTTTAAAAAAGTTCAATTTTAGGCAGTTTATTTTGTTTAGATTTAAGTTTATATGGTAGAGGTCAACCTCGGCGAACATATCTCGCTCAGATCGACATTGCTTTGAAAAAAGGACAGGTCAAGAGTCCCAACAACCTACGAGCATGTATGAGAACAATTATAAACGTAGAAGAAGCGAATGATGTGTCTAAGCACCGTAGCAAGACGAAGGAAGTAGTACCTGCCTACCCCTACGAGAAAAAGTCGTGACGATATGTATATATGTATGTTTTAATCTACATAATTAGTAGCGTACACGGTACAGTTAATTATGTCGTTATAAAAATGCAAATATTAAATACTGCAAGTACTGACAACATTAAGACGTACTAACACATTTCAAACAACGATTAAATAACAATGGAAGGCTGGTACAAAGGCAAAACATACATACATACATATAGTCACGCCTTTTTCTCGTAGGGCTCGTTAGAGACCACTTTCTTTCACTTGCTACAGTTCTTACACACATATTTTGCTTCTTCTACTTTCATCAGTGCTCTCAAACATGCTCGTTGGTTGTTGGTACTCTTGACCTGGCCTTTCTTCAAAACAATGTTGATCTAATCGAAATATGTTCGCCGAGGTCGACCTCTACCGACTTGTCCATTTACACTCGCCTTATAAATTTGTTTCATCAATCTTCCTTCACCCATCCTTTTTACGTGTCCAACCCATCTAAGCATTCCTTTATCTATCTTTGTAACCACATATTTTTTTACTCCACAGCGTTCCCTTATCTTACTATTCTTCACTTTATCCAACCGAGTCACTGACAGGTAAATCTGACGTTTATGACATTAGCGCTTAAACGACTCCCCCTCAAGTTAAAAGTTGACGTGTTTCGACATTATAGTCTAATAACTTGGGTTAGGTCGCCTCTCCACTGCGACCCTTAGTAGGTTTATTGTAGCTCAACCCTAGAGGCTACAGCTCACAGCATAATCCAGCCCTTCTCATGAAGTTCATGGTTGTCTGGGGTGAGGTTTTCTTGAAATCGGTAGGTTCTAGGTTGGTATAACCAAATATGTTGAACTTTATTCTTCTTAGGCAGGGACATAAACAGCAGTTTCGTCTTTCACGCAGCAAAACCCACAGTCTGTTTTTTGATTCATTTTAATATGCCGCATTTCTGAAATATGTATTAAAGTTTAACAATAAAAAAAAATGGTAAAAATGGTACGTTCTTTTTCATTTTGCTCAAAAAATTGTACTTTCATATGCCGCATCCCTTGAAAACAATTTTGTACTGATGCGTTATAATGCATAAACGCATGTTGCGGCAACAATGATTATAGTATGGAAGTCTGCGCAATTGCCGGACTTAAATCCAGGAGCAAGTATGCATGCCATACTTCAATGAAAGGTTTTAAGAAGAGCTAGTAATTTTTAGAAACACCAATAATTATTTAAGCCTTTGTAGGGAGCATGGATAGTTATAGATCGAGAAGGGAAACACCTCACTTATTAACGTATTTTATTATAAAATAAAATTAAATTTAACTTTGACCAGTGCGCGGCAAACCGAAATATTCTAAATATTTTAACCATCCAATTATCCGAATTAAATTTGATGATACTTTCTAAATTAACAGAGTTTGTGATTTGCAAAATAAGAGACTAGATTGTAGATTATAGGTGTAGGCTATGCAACCTCTCAAGCAACTCGATCTATCAGATCTTTTGTGCATAATCCTTAATCTATTCCAGGCCCGGGATTCCGAGACTTCGTACAAAGTTTATCTGTTTCCAGGGAGCTAAGTTTCTGACATCGGAGGGCCCTTCCAAAAACGTCAGCCTTCTGCAGAACAGCGCTGGGTATTCGCAAAGCAAATGTTCTGTAGTTTCAGCGAAGTTATTGCAGTAGCGACAACTATCACTCTCTGTTTTGCCCATATTTTTCAGGCTATATCTCAGAGGGTAGTGTCCAGTAAGAAGTCTTTCTTGTACAACTCGAGAAGCTGTTTGGATTTTCTTGGCGAAAGGCTTAGTAGCCTTTTCGCTTGTCTTTGTCCAGGCACTTTATGCCAGTGAGATTTCATTTTATCTGTTTACCAGCGTCGAAGCTCTTCTTTCAAGTGGGCCTTGAGAGTCCACAGAAGGAGTCTGGGCCAAAAAGTTGTGTCTTCCTTTGCAAGGCAATAAGAAACTAACAATTAACCTTAAAAAAATGCTTTGGGTTGTGCACTTTATTTTTGAATTAAAACATTTGCATTACCATTAAACAATAATAATTTTAACTTAAGTGTTTAACAGTGAGCGATCATAAAAAAAAATTTAGCCTCGCAAACCATTTTTAATTAAATCTATTTTCTATTTTTATTCAAGACGATCTTTGTTATTTGCTGTTTGTAAGGTTAAAAGTACCACGTCAATTTTAATTACTACATTTATTCGAAAGTTAATAGTTTTAGAAATCATAAAATATACGTTCATCCACTTTACCGACACACATAATGTGTCTAATCTATTAATTAATTAATCTTTAAATCTTAAATTTTCATCTCGTCGTTTATATAGTATCGATATACTTTCTATTCATTTAATTATAATTTTTTTTAATAATATAACATTAACTTTTATGATATTCTTTGGTACTTAGTTGTAAAACAAACTGTCACAAAAATTAACAAATATTTATCTATAAATATCAATTTTAAGTTAGTTTTATCAATAACTGCATATTGAGAAATTCCAAACCATATATGCTTAATAAATAAAAAATAAATTTATTTATTTAGGCAAGCTAACAATAAGATAATCTCTTGCAAAGTTATTATACTAAGCTGCCACTAAAATTAACAAAA
Source organism: Agelastica alni (assembly GCA_950111635.1). Classification (NCBI taxonomy): domain Eukaryota; kingdom Metazoa; phylum Arthropoda; class Insecta; order Coleoptera; family Chrysomelidae; genus Agelastica; species Agelastica alni. The sequence continues at coordinate 5,498,873 of OX467709.1, read as the reverse complement.
AATTGTCTATAAAAGATAATTTTAAATCTACAGGGTGGGGCACCTCATGCGACACGGTCCCTTTAAACCAAACCATTAATTTTTTCGGGAATTTCTCCATTTTATTATATCTATATTGATTAAGGCTGCACAAAGTAATTATTTTGGAGTCTACAGGGTGGCTCAAAAAAGTGTGACATATCAAGTTGTTTTTTTAAATGGAACACCCTGTATTTCATTACACTTTGAATAGTTCAGGAAAAAACAATATACCTTCATATGTACCTTACTATAACCGTTCTTGAGTTATTAAAAACAGGATAAATGCTGCAAAGATGAGTAGTCTGAGAAGTATAGCCGGAGTGACTCGGTTGGATAAAGGAAAGAATAGTAAGATAAGAGAAAGCTGTGGTGTAAAAGAAGATGTGGTTACAAATATAGATAAAGGAATGCTTAGATGGTTTGGACATGTAAAGAGGAAGGATGAAGAAAGATTGACGAAACAAATTTATAAGGTGAGTGTGAATGAACAAGTCGGTAGAGGTCGACCTCGGCGAACATATCTCGATCAGATCAACATTGCTTTGAAGAAAGGCCAAAACAAGTGTACCAACAACCGACGAGCATGTATGAGAGCACTGATGAAAATAGAGGAAGCAAAAGATGTGTGTGAGAACCCTTACGGGAAAAAGGCGTGACTATATGTATGTATGTATGCATGAGATTAATTTTTTTATGAAAATGGTAGGTACAATTGGAAACTAAATAACATCGAAATGTATAGAAATTATTCCTTTAAAATCTTACCAAGCATAAAAGGTTTTTGGCTATTAATTTGGATAAAACCCGTTTATCAATATTATACAAAATGGTCAAAAATCATTGTCACTTTTCTATAATTTCGGACATAAATAACTTCGTTATTTCAAATACAACACCCTGTATTTTTTTGGTCTGAACAATATAAAATTCAATTATCTTTCATTTCATACTGGAGTTTCCTATACCTAACCTACATAGTTTTCAGATATTGGCTTTTTCAAATACTAGTTCTTATTTCAAATCATTCTTTGAATTAAGATAGCTTTGAAACGAGATTTATTCAACTTGGTGAAAAAATTCTTGTTGACAGTGCGTTGTGTGTTTTTAGGCAATCTGCAGATTAGCCGGCAGATAATCCTGTAAAGTTTGGAAGCAATCGGATCTACCAATGGGGTGAGAGGCGGTTGAAATAAAAAATACTAACAAAAATGGCCGAAATTAGAGTCAAATTCATAGTCCGATTTTAATAAAATTTGATAGTGATATTCTCAAAGCAGGCAAGCCTAAAAAAGGGGCGAGAGAGGGTTGAAATATATTAAAATATTTAATAATAAATAATTTTGGGGAGTCTTAACATCAGCGAAACAGAAAAAAATTCGGTCCGTTCCTGAATAAAAACGTACGAGTTAACCTTCCTTATTAATCAAATTACATATAACTTTAATTAGTGGTTTAGAAGCAGTAATTATACAACCATATTTGTTTTTTCTTACAGTTTTGCGTATTTGCAAAATTAGTTCGTTTTCTTTGGATAAGGTATTTTATAGTTTCTCTACATGGTACAAAAAAAATATACGTTGTTACATTTTATGTTGCTATTCCACGTACTATATACATTTTTTTTCACAGGTGACCATATAGCAATTACTTATAAAATAATTAATATTTCGGAGTTATGAAATTATGAGCACTCCGCCGGAGATTTTACAAAAATCTCAAGCTGCACCACCTAATTTGTTACCGCTAAAATCTAAAGAAAGAATAACCTATGGGTAAGCGACACGCGTAACGTTTAATCGTTTTCGGAGAATGTTTTTCTTGCGTATTTTAAAGAAATATAATAAACTATAAAGACATCTTCACTATGGGCCAGTTATTTGATGCTGAGAACTACACTAAACATTAATATTATCCAAAACTAATCGCCCTACTGAAGTGGCGATTGGATGGATTTAGAAGTAAAATATCGAAAATCCTGTCTACAGAACAAATAAGTTTCTGAAAGATGTCCCAAACAATAAACGTTTGTTGTCAAAGGTAAAGAATTAAAATATTGTGTAATTATTATCACGTAAAAATGAGTTTTTGTTTTTAGGTTATGCTCATTATTGGAATAAGCGGAGCTTGCCTTAAACAAGAACTTAGAAATATAAAAATGAAACATTGATATTCCGGATTCTAAAACTGCAACGAGACGTTCATTTGTAGTACCATAAATTTACTTTATTTGTTAATTACAGAAATGGAAAATGCATGAAACAGGTTATGGAGATAAACACAATCGGTAGTATACGTAAAATTGCTGAATTCTTCAGCTGCCGGAACCAAAGCAAAATACTAGCAATTGCTTTAGGAGATCCTCAGCCACTACATTAGTTGATGCAGAAAGTGATAGCTATCATTAAAACGACTAGGTAATTGGCAATCTTCTACAGTGGCGGAAGGCTATGTGAATCACTCTCATAAAAATATAAATGACAACGCAATACAAATATCGGAAGCGATTACCAATTATCAATCTTCGTCTTCTGATGTACCGTGCAGTACTACAAATATAGGTAACCGTTCATTACCCTTAAGTAATAAGACACAATAATTGTTCAATTGTTATTAACAACTATTATAATAAAGTTTATATTATTGCGATTTACTTTATTTAATAGAAGAAAATAGATGGGCCCATTACGAAATCGTGAAATTTAACTTTTTCACTTCGTGAGTAATGGGTTACTTAGAACTCCTGTTACGTAATATAATATAAATTTAAAGAAAACGTGAAAAAAATACGTTACGACTTACATTTTAAATGCAAATTTTTTTTAATATATCCTACAGTATGTAAAAAGACCAAATAACCTTTGTGCAAGGATTTGTTTTAAAGAGTAAATCATGATCTAAATATTCTGACAGCTAAATTTTGGTTGTGTACTGTCATCATCATCCTCAGCTTCTCTCCGTCCATCATTGGACATAAGCCTCTCCAATTTGTCGCCATTCGCTTCTGTCGGTCGTCTGACTCATCCATTGGGTGAATGCCAGTTTTTTGGATGCCAGTTTTTGGATGTCATCTATTCACCTCATTCTTGGTCGTCCTGGGTTTTTTTTAGTTGTTCTGGGCCTCACCTCAGTTGTCTTCCTGGTCCATCTATTATTATCTGTCCTCATCAAATGGCCAGCCCATTTTATCCTTACTACCTGTTCTGCGATGTCCATCACTTTTGTCTTTTGTCTGATCCATTCGTTTGTCTCCTTTTTTCTTCGAGCAATCCTTAAACACTCCATGGTCCCCTCATTAAGGCTTCATGTTTCTGCGGCGTACGTTAAGGACGGCAGGACACATTGGTCAAAAACTTGTGCTTTAAGGTGTTGTGGAAATTTAGAATTAAAGACATCACTAAGTTTTTTATATGTTGTTCATCGGTATAAATTTACTTCATGGGACTTACCCAAAAAAAAAAAAAAAATTCAGTCGATGCGTCTTGTAAAGCTAAGGCGCACGACACCCCTCTCAGGTTGCAGTAATGCCCCGTTTAAAAGTTAGGCCCCTTTTAATTTTCAACTTTCCAATTTTTGGAGGCATATTTTCTCGTCCGAAACATTTGGGCATACTTTGTACGATAGTGTTATTACAAGCAGCATGATCAACCGAGTCGATTGGCACCACTCCCAAGTTCAGCAAACGGCCCTTTCAAAAGTTACAACACTTTTTAATTTTTCCTTTTTAGAGGCGTTTCCTCCACATTAATGGAGACTGACAATACTACAACTAGTGTCATTCGACGCAGTATGACCAACCGAATAGAATAAACTCTACGAATGTTGAGTTAAGGGCCGGTTCAGCCACTAGTGTCATTCGACGCAAACAATCTTTAGAAAAACATTTTTTCACCCCTCTTAACTATCAATTTTTATGTAATTATAGACAACAATCGTTAAATTTGATTAAGATTGTTAAGATGAGCAAAAGGGGGGGGGGCACCCCTTTCATTTGATTAAGATTGTTGTCTATAATTGTATAAAAATCGATGGTTAAGAGGGGTGAAAAAATGTTTTTCTAAAAATTGAAAGATTGGTTGCGTCAAATGACACTAGTGGCTGAACCGGCCCTTAACTCAACATTCGTAGAGTTTATTCTATTCAGTTGGTCATACTGCGTCGAATGATACAAGCTATTTCAACTAGTGACAAATGTGATTAAGAAATGTCAAAAATGACATTAAAGGTTAAATGTTAAAGGTTCTTATTCACTTGATCGTGATGGATAACGATAAAGCTAGCGTGGTTTTATAAAACCACACATTAGTTTTTTTTTCCTACGCTTTTTAAAAAAAAACGTGGTGGATCATAAGTAGTTGTAAAAAAAACTATAAAGATATTTAATATCATTAGCACTATCTGTTTATTAGAGATAATTAGATATTTTACAGCTGTAAGAATTGAATAAATGGATGTAAAAACTTTATTTTTAAGAACAGTAATAAATAAGACCAGATGTTTTATTAAACATATTTTTACAAATTATAATAAGAAAATTATTCAAAATGGCAATTCATTTTTATTTTGTTATTTTAAAGAATTTCAACAAATGTATATAGTTCTTTATATATTGTCCTAGATCTTGATTTTTTAATATTTTTAAAATGATTATTCCAAGTAGGTCTATTGCAAAAAATTGTGATACAAGTTTATTAATTTTTTCGCCGCAAAAATATAAAAAACAAAAAAAAAAGCCGTTTGGTGTCATCAGAAACCCGATAGGAACGAAGTTTCTTAAGCTATTTATGAATTTTGATCAAGAAAAACAAATATAATTGTTACCGATTCACATACAAAAGATATATAATACCTGCTAAGATTTGAATTCAACGTTTCACTTTTTTTTTTTTTTTTTATTCTGCCGGAATTTTTGTTGGCGTTTAGCATTGCTTTTCGGTATTTTACGTACATTCTGACGTTTGCGCTTTCCATACTCTTTTGGACTCTGAACACATGATTTCACTTTTGTCATCCCATAATTTAAATAGTAAAATAAATACTTGTATCAAGTTATACAATTTTATCAACTTACTTTTTTAAATCTGTATTACACACTTTTCTGCAGTTTCCATTTATCAAAACTTAATTGCAACAATAAAACAATATTAACGTATGATCTAATACAATAAATTATAGTTTCTTCTTCTTCTTTAGGTGCCCTGTCCTCCTCGGACGTTGGAAATCATCAGCGCTATCTGAACCTTGTCTACAGCTCGGCGGAACAATGTGGTAGTGCTCACTCCATACCATTGTCTTAAGTTTTTTAGCCAGGATATCTTTCTTCTACCCGGGCCTCTTCGTCCTTCGATCTTCCCTTCTATAATAAGCTTTAAAAGTCGATACTTGTCATTTCTTAAGATGTGACCAAAATACTCCAGTTTGCGCTTTTTTAGTGTAAACAGAACTTCCAGCTGCTTGTCGAGGCGTTGAAGTACCTCGGTGTTACGCACTCTTTCTACCCAGGAGATTCTTAATAGCCTTATAATTATATTATATTATATTATATTATTATAATTATAGTTTAAAAAAAGTAAAAAATAATTCTTAACATAGGAATAAAATTACTGTCGAGAAAATTGATGTCACTTTCATTCCGAAACGCAGAGTTAGTTTAAAAATGCCATACAAAGCAGTGACATTGATTAACATTATATTTTTTTTTGACAGTGACATTAATTTTCTCGTTAGTAATTTTATTCCTATGTTAAGAATTATTTTTTACTTTTTATTTCATTAACTCTAAAGGCTTGTTCTTTTAAATTATAATTTATTTTTCGCTTTTTAGTTCGATTTGTTAAACTCACTAAAAAAATTATGTATTAAATGGTAAAAGCACAAAAAGAATGGATCGGCCGGGAATCGAACCCGGGCCGCCCGCGTGGCAGGCGAGCATTCTATCACTGAACCACTGATGCATTTCGTTAGGTGACGATTTCTACTAAATCGCACTACTTTAAGCCGCGTGAAGGTTCCAGAAGACACCAGTTATAGTAATGAGCTCTTAAGAGAGCTAAAGTTTATAGACGAAGCAGGTAACACATTTTAATAAAATATTGTCATATGATAACAAAGTTCTGTAGTTTAAAATTGGAATACAATAATCCTGAAAATACTGCATTTAGACAATTAATTCCTCCATCGATTGGGATTTCTTGCTATTGGAAAATCCTTTGCATACACTTACAAAATATAAACGCAATCAATATTAAACATTATTTAAGATGTGTGTAAAGATCTTATAACATCTTTTAAACAAAATGTCAAGGTCGTGTTTAAAACACGCAAAGACTTGTATAATAGCCCCATTTGAAAGTAAAACAAAGAGCAGGGCTATTTCTGTTTTTCAACATAAGTTAAACAGTGTCAAAACAGGCAAAAAGTTGAGCTATTCAGAAAAATTAGGAATACAATTATAAAAAACAGTTTTGAAACATTCTTTAGTCTGGATTAGCCTATAGACCAATAATTCTGGAAACTAATTAAACCCAGAAATAAGTTACTAATCCATGAAACCAAAGAAAAAAGCATTTTTTATGTTTATTTTATTGCATTAAAATTTTACGAGTTTAGACATAAACAAACAAGTGAACCATCAACTATAATCAGGATCATTGAATTGATCGAATTACTTAATGTTCAAAAAAACTAATGACTCTTACTTAATATTAAATACCTAACTGATGTTTAAAAAATTAATAAATCTCACTTAATCTCAAAAACTAAATTATTTTACCTAATCTAAAAAAACTAAATTATCTTACTCAGGGTTTGTGAATTCTTGATTTCTCGATTGAATTAATTTTATGGGAATGAGTTAAATCTTTTTATTTTAAACCCAAGATTCTCCAGCTTAATTATTTTCCATCAATAATGGTACACCCTGTATATACAACATTTCCTGTAAACTTGAATGTCTGATTTATTTGTTATTTTATAGAATATTAGTTATTTTCAAAGTATCAATATTTAATTAAGATTAATTTTCGTGCGATGTAAAAAATATTTTATTTCTTAGAATCTAGTTAATTATTTATATTAATTTTGGCGAAATAACTGTTGCAATCGCTGTCGGACATAGGCCTCCTCAAGTTTCTCGGTCCTGTACCGCTGCAATCCAGTTAGTGTTGATTTTTTTTAAATCATCTGTCCATCTGGTGGGTGGTCTTCCGGGGTTTCGTCTGTCTGACCATGGCCTCCATTCCAGAAGTTTTTTCGTCCATCTCTGATCTGTTTGTCAAGTTTCATGACCGGTCCACCTCCATTTCGACTTTGAGATCTTTTCACATATGTCTTCTACCTTTGTTCTTCTACGAATCTCCTCATTTCTTACTTTGTCTCTGGGTGATATACCTAGAATAGATCTTTCCATCTTTCTTTGTGTGACACTCAATTTCCTTGCTGAAGCCTTCGCGACCGTTAGGGTTTCTGCCTCATATGTGAGAACCGGTAGGATACAGTTTTAGACTTATAGGAATTTTGTTCTTAAATATGTGTCTTAATTTGCCGTATGCTTATATATAAGGCGGTCCAGTCAATTTTTAAATATGTTGGTAGAAGAAGAAGTAATAATGTCAACATCGAAATCATTTCAGGCGTCAAAAACTCTACACAGAAAATTTTGTTTTGATCTGGTCACAAAGTTTTCTTTTTTAAGTTTTAATTCGTGTCCGCTAAGCCGGTTGTCCTGGTTTAATAAAAATATTACGGAAAGGTTTGCAAAGTTAAATTAAATATTGTGATAGATCTCCAAGATGACGTCGAAGTTCATAAGAACTTAAGTTGGCCATAGAAAGTCTCTCTTTATAAGAAGGTCTTCTCAGTCCCAAGGGAAGTTGAGTGGCTTTTCTTTAAACATTTTCTTATAAACATCTATCACGAATTAAGCCAGGATACCAGGCGGGCCCCGAATTTTTAAGAATGGGTCTTACATAAATGGTGTAAAGTTTACAAAACGATTAAAACATACCTCTCGAAAAACACTTCTGTAGAAGATACAGCCTGTTGTTAGCACGTTTGGTCATTGACAAAATATGGTTGGACCAAGTGAGACTACTGTTAATAATAATTTCTAAGTCATTTTGAGAGAATACGGAGTTGAAAGTTTGACCGTTTATAAAGTACGACAGAAGTGGGTTGTTTTTACTTATTCGAAGCACTACTCACTTAGCAGCGTTGAGAACACCATAGCGATAAAGAGTTTAAATCATCCTAAAGAGATAACTGGTTCGTTATTGGATTTGAATAAATTTTTATGTCATCTGCGTAGAAAGATATTTTGCTTTAAACGTAAAAGGGGAAATCGCTGGTGTATGCTATGAACAGCAAAGGTCCCAGAACAGAACCCTGAGGCAACACACTTTCCACTAATTGTTCTTCCGGGAATGCTAATGCTAATACTAAGAGTTTTAAAATTTTACCTATAAAACATACAAAAAAGTCCAATCAACCTAAAAATGTATTTCAAATTATAATTTAATAATTTAAATCCTTGTCTTATTTTATATTATTTTAAAAAATCTTGGTGGTAATTTAACACATCATGTCACTTTTGATGTCCCATGATTAATTTAGTTTTGTGCTTAGTTGCAAAGGTAAAAAGACAAAAACTAATGATGTATTTACTATAACTGGAAGTGACATACACATTAATGAAATTCTCTCTGTATATGGCGAATAAACGAAGACGTTGACGTAATAACTTTGCAACGTAAAAGTTCTGAAGGATGTTTTAAAGAGTGACAGTGAAAAAGCAAGGTCAATAGCAATCTCAAAAAGCTTGACGAACGTGTTTTATCTATGGAAAGATGTATTTCTACGCTGACTGCTCGTTTCGATTCCATCATTTTTTTCTTCGGTAACTTCAATTGCGCTTTTAGTAATTATCTTCTACTGGTAAAATGTTAAATAAAATAACGTTAGCTGTAATTTCCATACAAAGATTCGTTAATTCGTGCTTTAAGTGTCTTTTTATCTTCCGATGGAAGAATTTGAGAACAAGAATTATTGTTCGGATCCTTTTTATACCAAGTTTTTATATCAAATCGTTTGATGTCATACTTAATTGTTAATTTTTTTGTTTTAAAGAAATGGTAAACTAATTTTATCACCGATAAACACGTTATGTATTTAGGTACAGATATATACATAATTTTAAATATATAGGGTGTTTTAAAAAAGGTGACCACATCTCTAGGATAGGTAGAAAACAAGATAAAGGGCGTCAAAGAAAAACAATTTATACACATTTAAACATTGTAATGAAATTGTATACGAATATGTTTTAAAAGCTGATACATCCCATAAATTGGTTTTTATATCTGATTTTCATAGAGGGCGCTAGACACTGTTAGTACCAAGTAGTATTAAACATAACTTTTTTAAGGTTAGATTTATTAATCAAAATTTCAAGTGAACTTAAACATCATTCAATTTTACACCAAAAAAGTACAACTGGTAAAACTTGATTCTGTGTACCGTTTTCCAAATATTTTGATTTAAAAACTAGGAAGTAATAACCGATGCTGGTATATAGTAATGATAAAGTTATTAATAATTAGTATGCATTATGTGACTTAAAAATTTTTTGTCGCGTAAATGAGACCTCATCGATAAAACGGATACATGTTAAAAAATTGGGATTGAGGACTGTTCTTTCTTGTAACATTACACAAAAATACATTCTAATCGGTATATCTTGATTTTATCTAAGTTTGCCATGAAAAACTGACATTTATTGATATTTATGACAATAAGTCAAACAACAATTCGATTATTGAAACCTTGTTATTGGTAAAATTAGATATTGTTAATAAAAATGTACTTAAAGGTTGAATACATCGACATGTTATTAACCTTAGGCGAGTGTTTAAGAAACTCTAGTGTAGCTGTTACGCGTTATGCAAAAAAGAAGAAGCTTACCAAGTAAAAATACATTTAGAGCCATTGAACGACGTTATCGAAAAACTGGGAATGTAAGACCAAAAAAAATAAATTCTGGTAGGCCAAAAACAACAAGAACCAATAATAAAAAAAATATTATTTTAAATTAATTGATCAAGATCCTTTACAAGGATGAAGAGGCTTTTCTGTTGCAGAGATTTAAACCTTGGTTTAAAAAAACGACTAATGAGATGCTATGTGCTGTCTATACTCTACTATGGGATGAAGGCCAGGACACTGAAGGTAACCGACATAAGGAGACTGGAGGCATTTGAGATGTGGATATACCGGAAAATATTGAGAATCTCATGTGTAGAGAGAATAACCAACGTGAAAGTGATGAAACGTATTCATAAGGAGAGAGAAGTGATTTCGACAATTAAGAGAAAGAACTGCTGCTGCAGGGAAAAATCCAAGGCAAGATAGGAAGAAGACGAAATTCATAGCTAAAGAACCTTAGGGATTGGTTTGGATGCAGTAATAATGAACTATTTAGAGCTGCGGTCTCAAAAATAGAAATTGCTATGATGATTGCCAACCTTCGAAGCGGAGACGGCACCTAGAGAAAAAGAAGATCAAGATCCAACAGTTGGCGTAGGGAATATGGCAAGACAAACAAATACGTCTTTTTCAAGTACTAGGAGAATACTTAAGGAGCTTCAGCTACATCTTTATCATTACAGACAAGTCCAAGAGCTCTTGACAGATGATCTAACGGTTATAGTGGATTTTTAAACATTAAAAGAAAGGACAGCAATTTATTAATAATATATAATATATAATTAATCGCAATTTTTTAACACGAATCTGTTTTACTGATGAGGTCTCATTTACGCGACAAAAAATTTTTAATTCACATAATGCATACTAATAAATAATAATAATAATTAATAACTTTAACATTACTTTATACCAGCATCGGTTATTACTTCATAATTTTCAAATAAAAATATTCCGAAAACATTACACAGTATCAAGTTTTACCATGAGTATCTTTTTGGTGAAAAATTAAATGATGTTTAGGTTTACTTAAAATTTTAATTAATAAATCCTTAAAAAAGTTATGTTCAATACTACTTGGTACGATTCGTATAACTAGCGCCCTCTATGAGAGTCATGTATAAAACAAATTTATGGGATATATCAGCTTCTAAAACATATTCGTATAAAATTTTATTACAATGTTTCCAGGTGTTTCGGCAAAATCGTAATAAATATGTATGATTTTTTTTAACGCCCTTTATCTTGAATACGCATGGAGTTACGTAAATTTTTTTACTGATCAAATTATTTTTTAATTTTTTACCTATCCTAGGGACAAAGTCACCTTTTTTTTAAACACATCATCATTTTTTTTAAACAAATCATGGTGTGCACATAATTGCCATTACCAAGATATGCAAACATCGTTGGATCAAAGAAAAACAATACATATTTTATTCCCGACTGTTGACTGTGTTATCGAATAGAAAACTTCAACTATACAAACAAAAACTTTTTTTGTTTGTTTACATGTTAATAGCAACAGATGTTTTAAAAATTACTCCTCGTAAAACAGAGAAACATCTGGCTTACAAAATACAGGAAAAGCAGAATCAGGAATAATAATATAATTTATTATGACATCTTTTACATCCAACTTAAAATAAATTCGATTTAAGACCCAGAAATATTTCAGCTCTGCCTTTTATTATTATTTCGATTTTCTAAAATTGTCAAAATGATATAGGAAACGATATTTTCAGATTTGTTTGTAAACAACTTTTTGTATGATAATTTCAGACGTGCATTTGTTTATGTGAATTTGTGTAGGTAATTAATATAAAACAGTTAATAGTATTTTTATTATAAATTACTGTATTTTTCTATGGATGCAAAAAACCATTAATATTAGTTTTTATTGTTTGATATAACAGTAAAAATCCAAATGAAAATATTAAAAATAATTAATCACCATGGTAATTTAATTATTATTAAAACCATAATTTTAGTTGCAAAAAACAACATTTAGGGATGTAAATCTATAACACTCCTTCATGTAGTTTATTAGCTCCTCACAAAAATACTAACCACTAGGCTTACAACAAAATTCGACGGATACCAATCGAAAGAAAGGGTTCAGAAAGGGTTTCAGCACGAGCGGCTACCCATTAACAATGAAAATCCTAATAGAACGAGCCAACGCATATCACATCCCACTATATATTGCGTTTATCGACTTTAAAAAGGTTTTTATAGCGTTGAACACTGGGCAGTGAAAAGCTCGCTAATTAATAGCAGAATAGACTACAGATACACAGACCTAATAACCAACATATAAAGCGAAGCAACAACAAAAATTAAAATCCATGAGGAAACAAGACCAATACACATAAGAAGAGGTGTCAAACAGGGCGACACAATATCACCTAAACTTTTTAACCAGGCCCTAGAGGGTGTTTTTAAAAAATAAGACTGCGAAGAAAAAGGTTTAAAAATATGGGGACAGCACTTGAACAAGATACGCGGATGATATCGCCTTGATAACAGATAAGAAAGAAGAACTGACGGAAATGCTAAAAGAACTGGACACTTATACAGAAAAACATGGATAAAGTAACAAAACAACAAAGATCAATGGAAAGACAAATTTTACATGTTAAACTGATAGATTTAAAGAGAAATGAGTGGATAAGAAATAAAACGAAAGTAGGAGATGTTAGAAAAGAGGTAGCAAAATTAAAATGGAAATTCGCCGGTCACAATATCAGACAAAAAGACGAACGATGGGACATATTAATTCTAAACGGGTGACCCTGGAAAAATAAAAAAAGTAGAGAAAGACCCCAAATGAGGTTGGCGGATAACTTGAAGAAGCACGTTGGAACTAGATGTATGAACATGGCGACAAACAGGGAAGAGTAAAAAACACTGGAGGAGGCCTATGTCCAAAGATGGACCAAAAAAGGCTAAATAGATAGAAGGATGTAAACAAGGCAAGAAATGAGTATAAAAGGTTGAAAGGTGTGGCAAAAGAAGTTGTTGCAAGAAAGAAGGAGAATGAAAAGGATGAGTTTGATAGAAGATTATCTGACGATTTTCAGAACAACATTAGACTCTTCTGGAAGTCAATAAGAACAGCCAGAGGTAAAAATACTACCTCGCAACTGAACAAATCAGAAACCAATATGGTAGCATGGTGAAAGAAGAGAAATTAGTTTTAAAGAGATGGAAGGAATACTTTAAAAATTTATTTGTTTATTTGAGAAAGAAGATGCACAAGTGCTGGTTTCATTTGTGGACATAAGTAAAAGTTGCAATGAAAGAAAAATTGGTACGACAGAGATTGTGGAAGCGTTGAACAATATGAAATTGTATAAGGCTGCAAGGTACAACAGGATTACGGCTGAAATGCTAAAGACCGGACAAGGCGTGGTAGTTAGTCTGCTGTACCGCCTTTTTAACATTAGTCGAAAAAGCGGTAGCGTACCAGACGACTGGTGCAAGGCTATTATCGTTCCACTGTACAAAGGATAAGGTTCGCAGCAGGACTGTGCATTAGTTTGATCAGCATCGTCGGCACACTGTATGCAAAGATATTGTTGTAATCACATAACACTCTTATAAAATGGAGAAATGGGGCATGGTGAAGAATAAAGAGACCGCTTTATGTAGCTGTGGCATAGTGCAGGACACACTGCACCTTCTGACCTGCCAAGAGATGAAGAAACATGCACGCAGCAGGACTTAAATTTGGCAAACGACAAGGCGATAATTGCCGCTAAACACTGTGTGATTAAGGTCTGATCCGGACACGTAAAGTAAGTAAGTAAGTTGTAATCATAGATCGCAAAACTTTGGTTTTAAATTTCAATTATTCTAATTTTAATTCTTTACAACGCCAATGTTTTAAAAACCGTTTCCTTTTCCTTTCAACTGTAGTATTAATTCCGCATTAGACCGATAAGGTTGACAGAAGTATTCCTCTGACGTCGAAGGCGATGGTCGTTCAGAAGTTATTGTTTCTACAGTCGTAGCGAGCGGCTGCCATTATAGTTCCTTTTTCCTCGCTTGTTATATTTCTTCGGCCGTCGATGGTGGCGAGTCTTTTCATTCGTTGGTTTCCACGGCTTTGAATTAATTTTATTGCTTGCAACAGTCAGAAAAAGTGCATTGTGTTTTTAAAGATAGAAATTTGGTCTATCCATCGTGAGGGAGATCTTCCTCTTGACCTTTTACCTTCCACTTTGCTCTGCACGATAAATCTTTCTATATTGTCTTGATCTCATCTGGTGATGTGTCCTAAGTAGCCCAGAATGCGATGTCGGCAACTGGTGGATAATCGATCGTTGATTCCAAATTTGCTTAATACCATAAATAAAAATAAAATAAAACTAGTCAAAAGTGGCGACCCTCGACTTCGCGGAGATTCGTTTGCAATGGTTGACCTGTGATGTTCTTTATTTGGTCCAGTTAACGTGACGGAGATCGGCATCTGGATCTTCGGCTTTCTACTTTGCCCTGTACTATAAGTTTCTCTAGGTTATCCTTATTTCTGCGTGTGATGTGTCCCAAATATTGGAGGATTCGTCTCCGGCAGATGGTAGATAGTCGATCCGTGATGCCAAGTTCATTAAGAATTGACACGTTTGTTCTTCTAGACGTCCATGGATTGCGCAACATTCTTCTCCAACATCACATTTCAAATGCGTCTATGCGGTGTCTATTAGCCGCTTTGATGGTCCACGACTCGGATCCGTATGAAAATATAGAGAAGACCAGAGCCATTTTTGCTCATTACACTATTATTATATATCTTGTATAATTGTAAACATTACCACTTAATTTCTGTTTTAACACATTATTATAACTAATAAATAAAATACAAGTTTTAAAGACCCCACTTGGTTTTATTGCTCTTTATTTTATACGACTTATAACAATTTCTTCCTGGTAGTAACATCCAAACGTCTGCCTGTCGTAATATTTATATTCAAGTACTAAATAAAGAACATGTTTCGTATGTTTTGGTTAAAAAACGGACCTTTGCCATGCAACCCACCGGAAATCGTATATTTAATTGATTTTAATAAATCTAGGTTGTGTCCTTCCCCCATTTAAATTCAAAATGCTCTTTTATTATGACAAGAACCCATTCCTTTTGAAATTAAAATTATAACTGTTAAATAATTATCAGAGCCGTACCTTTAAGCTATTGTTTTTTTTAAACTTGTCATTTAGAACAAAATTTTTTTTAATTTATTTTAATTTTAATCATATTATAATTAAAATAATTAAAAAAAATAAAATAATCGTAATTTTGTTTCCATAAAGTATGGCATCTAGGAATACTATATAAATTAAAAAGACACCTACCTGACCAATTGTATTTAACCCTAAAATCATATCTAAGCGAACGCTATTTTCAAGTCAAACTCGACGATGAACTGTCAGCCTACCAACCTAAAAACGCAGGAGTACTACAAGGTAGCGTTCTAGGTCAATTCTCTATCTTATATATACAGCTGATATCCCATCAACGGACGATACGGTAATTGTAACATTTGCAGACGACACAGCAATACTAACATCGGATTTTGATCCAATAAGAGCTACACAGAAATTACACTATCACCTTAATCTACTGTAAAATTGGCTAACAAAATGGAAAAGTAAAAGAAAAAGTAAATCCATCAAAGTCCGTCCATCTAACATTTACAACACGGCGAGATATCTGTCCTCAAGTATATATAAACAACATGCCCATACCTGCCAAGGCTGCGGTGAAATATCTTGGACTTCATCTGGACCAAAAATTAACATGGAAAATAAAATCAAACGACGACAACTGGATCTCAAAACAAAAAACATGAGCTGGCTAATAAACAAAAGATCTAAACTATCCATGGAAAACAAAAGAATATTACGTAAGGAGGTACTCAAACCAATCTGTGGGGATGCACTAAACCAAGCAATATAAAAATTCTCCAAACATACCAATCAAAAGTGCTCAGAATGATAACCGCTGCCCCTTGGTATGTTTCAAATTAAACGCTGCATAACGACCTGGACATTCCATTCATAAATGAAGTGATTAGAGCCAATGCCAATGAATATAGAAATCGTACCACTAATTATGGTAAACAAATGATTATTAAACTCTTCAATCAACCAGTCGAAAGAAGACTTAGAAGATTATGGCCAGAAGATCTTGATGGATTATAAATTCCAGAGATCTATCGCTGGATGGAACCTGCTCAAATCACCTTTCGTTACATATTATTTGCTAATTACTTTGTATATACTATAAGTAAATTATAAATTGCAGTTAATAAAAAAAAATAAAAATAAGAGTTGTGGTTTGAATGAATGGTAACAAATATAAAACATTTTGTTTTCAATGTAGACTTGCTCAATGGTCATTATTTTATTGTTATTACTTAATAAATACCATCGGTTTCATTTCGATGATGACAAAATTGTTTAAGGATTGCGTTGTGGAAATAGAACTTACATATTTATACCTATGCACGTACATATGTAATAATTTATTCATGGGTGATAATATACATTTTAACATCAAATTTTGTAGTCATTGATGTGCGCTTACGATAAATAAGACTCTTTTAAGTTTCGAAAGAAACAAAAAAGTTGCTGGTGCGCGGTCTTGATTTCTCGATTGGATTAAATTTGAGGGGATAAATAGATCAGTTTACGAACCTATACCACCGTATTTTTTCTGAATACATAAAACTAACTTAAAAAACTAAAATTACCAACCAAGTGGGGGCGCCAAGTGATTTTAAACTTAAAATCAGTAAAATAAATCAACTCCAAACAAATTCAATCGTATTATTTCAATTTAGTACCATAAAACGAGCTAATTAATCGACATATTTCGGCTTCTCGGCTGTACAAACTTCGTTCTTATCTCTCAGAAAAAATTAAAAAAATACCTAAAGTACACATACAGGTTTATTGAAAATTAAAAGAAAAAATGTTTACAAATTTGCTAAAAGAGAACACAAAATATATATAAATAAAAAAATATGAATTTAAAATTTCAACAGTAAAGTAATATCAAAATGAAAAGATTCCCTCGGTGGATGTCTTCCAAGGTAAATCAACCAAACTTATCCCATTTTTCTCTTAAAGAAAATGCTGAATTCCGAATTTTATTGCAATATCATCAATCCCAAGTGTGCAGCATAATTAACGCCAGTCGACGAACAAAATCTCCGCTAATAAGCGGTAACCATAAACCAACCAACAAAAACCAGCTAACAAGGAATAGAAAAAGCAATGGAAGCCATCGGCAGCAGCGAAGAACATCCGACAGAAAAAAGCATCCGTCAGGAGAAAAAGTATCCGTCAGGAGAAAACAAAACATCCGTCCGAAGAAAAAAAAAGAATAAATAAAAAGTATAAAATAAAAATGCACGTAGAGAGGATGGATGAAGAAAGATTGACGAAACAAATTTATAAGGCGAGTGTGAATGGACAAGTCGGTAAAATTTGACCTCGGCAAACATCGATCTCGATCAGATCAACATTGTTTTGAAGAAAGGTCAGGTCAAGACTACCAACAACCGACGAGCATGTATGAGAGCACTGATGAAAGTAGAGAAAGCAAAAGATGTGTGTAACAAACGTAGCAAGTGGAAGGAAGTAGTTTCTGCCTACCCCCACGGGAAAAAGGCGTGGCTATATGTATGTATGTATGAAAATACACTCGAACTTTTTAACTTTGTAATACTACTAAATAAATAAATTCGATGGACGATGGCTCTATAATATTTAAATTTTCATTTTCATCAGCATTAGTCGATAACACTTGGTGGGACGGCTTAATACCAGGACCGGCTTTGATAAATTCTCAATAAGTTTTAAGTTGTTATAAAATATTTTATGTTGTGATAAATAAATTTCAGGACTGCCCATTTCTATCAGATGTCCAATGACACCACACGGCTTTTATTATTTAAAATTGTTATAGGTTATTGTTTTCGTTTGAAATTGTTCGTTTAAAATTGTTAGTATGAAGAAAATATTAGGGAAGAATGTATTAGGGCTGTTGTGTACAATTCACTAAATAAAGAAATGAAGAAAATCATTTTATTTTTACTTTTGAGGTTATTTCCGTATAGTCGCAGAGGTTCAATGATTTTTAAAAACAATAAACATGAACTGTTGATTTTAGCTGGAAACTTCAATTTTGCAAAAGATGAATTATCGGTATTGATTTTTAATTTTATCTAAATATTTTGTTTTTGATTGCGTCGTATTTATTTATTTTTATGCATATTTTCTACAAAAAATAATTTTGATATTTCACATCTACCAGGCCTCCCGCGACGACTTATTTTTTTTTAAATTTAGTTTTAAATTAGAAATAAAAGGTTTAAAATTTTACATTATTTGTTTATTAGTTTTTAAAAAAAAGCTATTTTATTAAATATTTTGCCATTTAAAGAATAGTTATTACTTCCAAAGAGTATTTATTATAATTAAAAATTGAGTTCTTGTTAAATAAACGTGTAAACTGTTAAAATGTACACTTGATAATTAAATATGCAAAGTATAGTGAGTAAGCCTTTGTATTTTTATTTATGCTTTTAGGTTAACAAACGACACAATTGCTGTGATAATAACAAAAATAGAAAATGTGTGTAACATTTAAGCTGATAATTACCGAAAGATACCGTAAGTATTTATACTTTTTAGCTAAGTGATTGTGAAGTTACAATTACGCTTTTTGAGCTAGATCACAAATCTGAAAACATTAGCATTGTATTTATACCGGGTGTTTTGAAATGATTGGTCATAAATTATATCACATATTTTGGGGTCAAAAATAGGTTGATTAAACTTTACTTATCTGTATACCAAAGTGCACAGAAAAAAGTAACTGGGTGATTTGGTTAAGAATTTAAAATAATTTTTTTTAACATTTCTCTAAAACGCATTAACGTTAATTTATGAAAATTTATTCGATAACCAAAAAATTGTAAATAGATGCATTTAATTATTTTTATTTATTATGAATTTTCAGAAGGGATCAACAACCCATTCTATTTTATTCTGAAACTTGTTTGACTTCTTGTATTTGTTGATAAATATTTAAGTTTTAAAGATACAGCCACCCTTTAACATTTTTTTTTATTTAGAAAAGTGTCTCAACTACAGAGGTCATTGACACGTGATACAATGCATTAAATAACTATAGATTACATTTCTGACAATTGAAATTTTTTTTAATTATTATGATCAATAATCATTTTTTAGTAACAATATTCAATTGTTATAAACAATGCTTGATTATAACTAATAATAATTGTTCACTATTATAGCGTCTTAAATGCTATTCTCTCAATACTGACACAAGTTTAAAATTCTCCAATTTCTATTTTTGTTTTCTAAAACTATCTCTTTTTATAAAATATTGTCATCATATTTTTCATTAAAATATTGCCAACATGCAATAATCATATTATTCAAAAGATCTTAAAATTCTGTATTAAAAATAGTATAATTTATAAATTGCAAAATTCAGGTAGTTTACCATTTTTTTTCTCCATAAAAAACAGCTTGACCGATTTTGCTGAAAATCTAATCAGTTTGGTCTCACGTCGTATCATTTTTTGTTCTCGAGATAATGAAAACAAAAAATAATTCCGAAAGTTTAGCATTTTTGTCAGTTTTTTGATTCTCCATAAAAAATAGCTTGACCGATTTTGCTAAAAATCTAATTTAAGTTGCGTAATTATGCGTCGAATGCAATTGGTCTCACGTCGATATCATTTTTTGTTCTCGAGATAATCAAGACGAAAAATAATTCATAAAGTTTACCATTTTTTTCAGCTTTTTGATTCTCCATAAAAAACAGCTTGATAGATTTTGCTAAAAATCTTATCAGTTCTAATTTGCGTAATTATGCATCGAATGCAATTGGTCGATATAATTTTTTGTTCTCGAGATAATTATGACGAAAAATATTTCCGAACGGACATGCGAACATACGCACATACGTACATACACACACAGACGTCCACTTAAAAAATATTGTATTCGACGCATCCTGTAGACCTTGAAATGTGAAGATTTGCAAAATCGGACCCATTAATATAACTTCCGACTGGGAAGCTTAAAATCTAATGTAATATTCTTAGTTAATGTTAACTTAATTTAAGTTCATTTTGTATATCTAAAATGTAGAATACATTACTTACCAATTATAACATGTAAAAATTGAGAAGGCGCTGATTGAAAATTGTCATGCTGCAACTTTTTTTGTGTGCACTTTGTATATAGGTGAGTGAGGTTCAGGGCCGGTTTATCAATACGAATTTATCTGTTAGTTAATGCTTAACTACCAGTTATTTTGGAAAGGTCGGTTTATCGACAACAGGTTAACTTTATCCGGCAGCTAAAATGTCAAATATTTATCTGTTAGTTTTAACTGGCGGTTAGGTCGATATCTGGAGGTTAAGGTCTATTATATAACCTCACTTTATGTAGAAGAGTTGTTTTGTTTTGATTTCTTCAGATGATATCAGGAACTTCCCTGTTGCATAAAACCTGAGTGTGAGAAGAAGTTATTCCATTGGTCTTATACTGTTATTCCTGAAAATGTAAAAAGTTAAGAAATATAAATGAAATGAAAATAATATAATCACCTATCTATCAGTACAAAACTCAAGTGAATCCTCAATGAGTTCTAATATTGAAAGAACAGTTTTTTTGTCATCCTAAATCTTGCATGAAAATCCTGGTCATCCCACTTTTCGAAGTTGTCTACAATATCCTCGTCCTCGTCGCTATCCAGAATATAATCATCCAAAAAATGCATGTTCATCAAGAATCAAAACTCTTCAGAAAGTAAAAACACAAACTTTTGCATAAACAAAAACAATCAACAATAACCTAACAAAACGGTCGTGACATCTCAGTTAATGTGACATGACCTTGTTCTTGTAACAACCAATGAGATTGCTTACATTCATCCATCAGCATTGCTAACTTTCATTATCTGTCAGTCAACTAACTAGAGGATAAAAACGAGTTGATAAACCGCTTCCGAACAAACTGGAACTTTATCTGCTATTTAGTTTTATCTGACGGATACCTAACTGATGGATAATATTGGCAATTGAGAAACTGGCCCTCGGTCAACTCTGTATACCGAAATACAATAACAATAGGTAAATGTGCGTTAGTGCGCTTTAACAGGACCTAAAAGATCCTTATAAAATTGGTAATGATCCGAACACGACCTACATTTAACATAGATTATCTCAGACTTTTTAAATAATTTAAAACAGGATATTTAAACAACGTAATTAAAGAAACTTTTTTACTAGCACGGTATAAATTATGACTTTTTATTTGCTTTAAAAATCAATTTACATTAAATTAACTTATAATTTCATTCGATGTTATTAAGGTTTGCTGCCGTTTTTTAATCATTTAAAAAAGTACTTTTTTAAATTTGTTTGTTGGTTTATAATAATAGGACTGTTGGTGCAATAACTTATACACATATTTACATTTAAAATCTAATTTTTTAATAAGTAATGGGCGGAATTTTAAAATTTAAAGGCTATTATTGTATAGAGAATTGTAAGAGCTTTTGACACACATCTTATCGGACCCCCAATGCCACTTATTTCGGGGTAATTCTTACCCTCGCTTGAGGTTGAAAGTAGTGGAGTCAAAAATACCGGAAAATATTGTTCCCCTTAATCAAAAACTGAAGGGTCTGAACATGTTGCAAATGGTTTTGTTTCGTTTTCGGTTGGCCACCCTGTATTACAAAAACAGTTTTTTTAAAGCGAAAAAGCTCTTGGCATTTTAAATTTCAAAGTTGGTAAAATCATTATCTTTTAATTTTTTTTTATTTTTAAAATTTTTAACCTTAAATTTGATAATTGTGACTGTCTGTGTGAAGTAAAAATAAATAATCTATACACATAAAATGCTTTGTTCTGAATGACTGACGGATCAACGCATAGCCTAAGCTGCTGATCGTAGAGACCTGAAACTTGGAGGGTGTATTCTTTGTATTAGCATCCGATATAAAAGGATTTTCCGAAATTCTGCCCCTAAGGGGGTCAAAAACGGGGGCAAAATTTGTATGGGACAACGTGATTTCTTGGTCCAATCTATTTCAAAACATTCTTTAACAGAATTGATTGAAGACGTGTTTCGTATTTTATTGAAACTCATCGCCTAACGGGGTTTAAAAGAGGTGAAAAGTTATTTTGGGGGTGATATCAATACTCCTTAGTGCTTTTGAATTAAATTAAATTTTATTTCGACACATGTTTGAAAACTTAATCCGATTTTATTTAACTCACATCTAAACTTGTATGGAATTGCATCGAATCCTTAGAGTACCTTGGTGCGAACAACAGCTTGACCCTACTGTGGGTACCTGGGCACCAGGGGGTGGAAGGAAACGAAAAAGCCGACACCCTTGCAAAACAGGTGGCCGAATCTGCGTTCACTGGACCAGAACCGGTTTTTGGAGTCACCACAAGTGCCGCCAAAACAATTATTTCGGACTGGGCGGAGAGGAAAATACTCACGTACTGGTCCGACTTACCAGGGCTAACCCACTCGAAGGCGTTTTTACCGTTACAACCCTCGAGAAACACAACTAAGCAGATCCTAGAATGGAGCAGAAATGACCTGCGTATTCTAACAGGACTGCTTACGGGACACTGTCGTCTGAGATACCACCTCAGAAAGATAGATCTGAACCAACAAACGGACTGTCGGTTCTGCTGCGTGGAAGACGAAACTGCTGAACATAGATACTATGTTCATGCCCCGGCCTGGGAAGAATAAGGTTCAACATATTTGGTTACACTAACCTAGAACCTACCGATTTTAAAAAAATCTCACCCTATACAACCATGAACTTCGTAAGAAGGGCTGGATTGTACGGTGAACTGTAGCCTCTAGGGGTGAGCCACAATAGACCTACTAAGGGTCGCGGTGGAGGGGCGACCACGCCCCACTCACATAAAACCTAACCTAACCTATTTAACTCACATAAAAGCTTGGTGCAATGCACTACTCTTTAAATTGGAATGTCAAATATAAAAGAATATTTAAATCGGATTAAAAATACTTTTGAGATTATTTAAAGAAGTCGAATATCAACATAAATCCGTCGACTCAGTGATAAACACCGATGATGCCATTCATTATCCGGTCGAGTTCCTGAATACACTGAAGCCTCCCGATCTCCCAACTTACCTATTAAAATTGAGAGTTGGCGCGCCAATTATGTTGTTGCGCAATATAAATCCACCAAAATTATGCAATGGCACCAGATAAAGTTTGGGTACGCTGACGATCTAGCCTTAGATGTACAACAAAAACAATTTGAACCTACCGAAAACACGTTGACCAACGACCTCAACAAACTGTACAAATATTTTACCAAGTGGCGGTTAATAAAACCTAAATAAAACTAAAGTCAGCTACTTCCACCTGAATAACAATACGGCAAATTATAAATTAGAAGTCACAATGAATAATACAGTGCTGCTCTATCAACGGTATCCAAAGTATTTCGGGGTAATCTTAGATAGAACTCTATCATTTAAAAAACATCTTGAAACAACAGCGCAAAAAACAAGTACTCTAAATAACATTATCCAGAGACTATGTAGCACTAGCTGGGGGGAGGGGGCATCGGCAAATACATTACGAACATTTGCACTTAGTTTGGTGTATTTTGCGGCCGAGTATTGAGCACTGGTATGGATGAACAGTGCACATACCAAGAAAGTGGACACTCACCTTAATATAGTAATGAGAACGATTAGTGGCTGCATCAAAACTACTCCATCTTATTGGTTTCCAACACTCAGCCGCATACTTTCACCTGTCATAAGAAGACAAGACGCCCTAATAAAAGAATATAAGAAACTAATTAATAACACACAACTCCCTATTCATGAGGATATCCCAGATCTGGCAATAAACCGGTTTCGATTTAGGAAACCGCCAATGTTATCAGCACAACTGGCAGCCAATAACTTCAACGTAATCTCCGAATGGCAGACCCTCTGGACTGAAAATGCCCCACCCGATGTACGAAATCTCAATGACCCAGTCGTAAAACCCAATGGCTTCGACCAACAACGACATATATGGAAGACCTTAAACCGAATCAGAACAGCACATGTTGTGTGTGTGCCCATAACATTTATAAATGGAAAAAACGACCAAACCCAGGCTGCGACTGCGGCAAACTAAACAATTGGCCACATACTGATAGAGTGTGAACTGAGGGCATATTAAGCGAATTTGAGGGACTTCTTCCACTCCACACAATCAAGCCTTGAATGGATAGCTGAACTAAATCTTTTAATATAACCATTTTATATGTCTGTTTGTAACTCGTACATTGTAATGTCTTGGTCACTTGTTAATTATTAAATATTTTATAAATTTAATATGTGTTGTGCCATACGCTAAATAAATAAATTCCCCTAAATCCATTAAATTACCCCTTCGAACTCAAGAGAGTGCAGCTTCCTATTAGAGTCTGCTTCACCATAACCATAAACAAAGCTCAAGGTCAAACTCTTAAGGTAGCAGGAGTAGACTTGAGAGAAAGCTGTGTAAAGTTGTATATGGCATGCTCCAGAGTAAGCGCACAGAGTAGCCCGGTGATTCTAGCACCCGAAGGAAAAACAAAAAATATTGTTTACAAAGAAATACTGCGGAAGGTGCAGTATTTTGATTTCGTTCTAAAAAGGTAATACCCCCATGTCACTTTTACCAGATCAAATGCCGAGCTTCGTGTTCAGAAAATATAACAAAATTTTACTTTTTTTTTTGTGTTTATTTAACCTTTATATCCCTAGACTATAATAAAATATTCAAACATTTTAATATAATAATTTATTTGTTATAACAAAATCAATAAAGTAAAAAAACAATTAAAAATTCAAAGTCGCGGGAAAAAGCTAGTATATAATAAAAAATTAAAATTGTTAACACAAGACATGCTTTAATTAATTTTCCTGGTAACATGAAACCAGTACTGTTGGTATGATAAACGAAAGTACAAAAGTACAAATAATTTTACATCATTATTAACGATAATTCTTAATAATCTTAAGTCAAATCGGTAAATCAATTATGGTTCTAATTGCAAAAGAAAAACATAGCTACCTATTCTCAGTAGATAACCTAAATTGTTCTCAGCAAAAAGCCAGGAAGAGATACATTTAAATCTTAAGTGTATATTTTTTTACGACCTTTCCTTATTATGAAATTAGATTTAAAATTGCTTTGTAATTAACAGTAAATTTACAAATGTTTTTGTTGTTCGCTTTAAATTAGCGCGAAAGAAAAAAAACCATAAATATGACTTTATAGTTCCTTATTGCCTTTAACGGTACACTGATGTTTTTGTCTACTTTGAGCCGGAATTAACTAAATAAGTAAGAGATAATAATATTGTTGAAAAACCTTATGATAATGACTGATTTTATCTTTCAACCTTTGCTTTTAAATATTTTAAAGTTATTTATTCTTTGAATGATGACTTAAACCAAAAACATATTACAAACAAATGTATACAGAACTATGGATAGATTTATAACTGTACGTAAGCGAGTTTTAGTGCACAGTCGACCACGGTTTCAAAATCAAAATATCAGTGGTCTGGGTGCGACCCGAAAGGTCCACACGACTAACTTCCCAATGGAAAGATTTAAAAAATACCATTTGTTTTGTTTTTATAATTATTATTATTGAAATAATTATAAAAAACGATTTCAAATTATAATTGTCATTAACAATATTCTGTTTATGTCAACCATATTCTTTCAAACTTTTTCTTATCATTTCATAAGCGGGAGATATTTTTCATAATTTTAAACAATTAAATTTTTTTTTTAATTATTATGATCAATAATTATTTGTAAGTACCAAAATTCAATTGTTATAAACAATGCTTGATTATTACTAACAATAATTTTTTAAAGTTATAGCGTCTACAATGCTATTCTCTCAATACTGACACAAAATTCTCCAATTTCTATTTTTGTTTTCTATAACTATTGCCACGTCTTTTAGTTCTCTAAAGAGTCCTTCGCCAGCGGTCTCTCTACTGGCAAATTATGCCCGAGCTCAGCCGTAGAGGGTAGAAAAAAATATATAAAAGTGAGCTGCGCCACCGGCTTAGACGGTACAAGCCGGAAACCCCTAGGTCTTGTAGGAACTAGCAGAGCCACACAATAAACAACAAACAATTTTGGTGAACTAAATAAATAAAACTATATTTACAATTCCTGCAATATATTAATTAGATAAAAATGATGTTCTGTTTTTTACAACAAATTCTGTATTTTTGTAAAGTGGATTAAACGAATTTAATACACTTTTCTTAAAATAATATTTAAATTAATTATAACAATCTTTCAGAAAATAATAAAAACCTAATGAGGTACAAAAGAGAATTAAAAACAAAAAAAATGTTCACAATATTTAAAATTTTAAAAAAAAATAATTGGTTTTATATAGAATTCCTGATAGCAAAAGATTAAAAAAATACACAATAAATGGATTTGCAACAAAAAAAAATAATAATTTGAAACCATTACAATAACTACATAATGTATATTCAGTAATGTATACATTCAGATTCAACTTGGAGCAGGTACAAATTTAATGAAAATAATTTGTTACTTCTAAACTATAGACAACACTTAGATCAAGCACATAATAACTGATAAGTTGATAAAATTAAACTCAATACTATGTAACCAATTGAAAACTTCATTGAGACGCCACTGTTACATCGATGATCCAAGAAACAGAAACACCAAGTAGTATTTTTAAAGATTTGCACTGTTAAAACAATCGAGCTTATTTAAAAATATTTCTTTTTACGATGGCTGTCCTTCAAAATAGCGATATTGTAGGATATTTACAAATAAGTATGAATAAACGTTCTTACTTGGACACAAAGAACTATTGCGAATATTATTTTAATCGAAGTTCAGCCTTGGCATATTATCCAATGCAATAAATAGTTTTCAACAGTGTAACATATTAATAAATCAAAACAAAACTTAATCGCGGTGTCAAAAACAAGTCACGTCGTTTAAATATACTAAAATAAATCACTTGTAACTCTCGGGTACACGAATTTCACTACTCCTGTGGCCGGCTTGAATTATGGAACAGCACCTGCTACTTAACAATGGCTTCACTCCATCAGATCCCGCACGCGGTTATTTTAACTCGACACCAAAATCCAAAATATCCACAACAAAGGCAAGATAGAATGGTCAAGTTAAAAATTAAATGGTTTTTCTTCAAAATCCAATTAAGATGGCCCAAATACAGCCAGATATGAAAGAAAAACCGTAGAAGTTCTGCTCACGTGTTAATATCAAATCGTTCCAAAAACTCTCACCCGACCTCGACGACCGACACCAAGCGACCCCCTCAACTACTCACTCCCAGGCCGGATATCAGAAAAATGACACGGGACACGCGTCAGCCAACCTTCGCAAATCTATGTTCCCAACTCATAATCGCGCTCGTCCGTGTTGATAGCCAGCCCATCCACACAGAAAACCAAACCAACAATAATATAGCTGACAACACACGACAATCGAGGCCAAAAAAATCAAGGCGAAATCTAATAACAAAGACTCCCACTCCAACTCATCGATTAACAAAAATGTCACAGCCATTAATTATTAAATCCTAACACTACTAGGTATGCAACACTATTTACACGAGTGATAAATTCAAATTACAACAAAATACGGTAAGCGAAACTATTTACGAGCACCTGAGAAATACAAAACCATCAGAGATCCAATTAAAAATGAAACTGTAGAAGGGAAAAAAAAAGCACGTGACACTATCTCTTTTTATAAAATATTGTCATCATTTTTTTTATACAAATATTTCTAATAAGCAATAATAATATTATTTAAAAGATCTTAAAATTCTGTATTAAAAATAGTATAAATAAAAAATTGCAAAATTCAGGTAGTTTACCATTTTTTTCAGTTTTTTAATTCTCCATAAAAAACAGCTTAACCGATTTTGCTGAAAATATAATCAGTTCTAAGTTGCGTAATTATGCGTCGAATGCAATTAGTCCCACGTTGATATCATCTTTTGTTCCTGAGATATTTGCGACATAAAATATTTCCGAAAGTTTACCATAATTTTTAGATTTTTGATTCTCCATAAAAAACAGCTTGACCAATTATGCTGAAAATATAATCAGTTTTAAGTTGCGTAATTATGCGTCAAATAAAATTGGTTTCACGTCGATATAATTTTTTGTTTTCGAGATAATCGAGACGAAAAATAATTTCAAAAGTTTACCATTTTTTTTAGTTTTTTGATTCTCCATAAAAAACAGCTTGACCGATTTTGCTGAAAATCTAATCAGTTCTAGGTTAGGTTAGGTATCATGTGAGTGGGGCGTGGTCGCCCCTTCACCGCGACCCTTAGTAGGTCTATTGTGGCTCACCCCTAGAGGTCACAGTTCACCGCACAATCCAGCCCTTCTAAGTTTCGTAATTATGAAGACGAAAAATAATTCCGAACGCACATACAAACATACGCATATACGAACATACGAATATACTCACATACGTACATACACACACAGTAGTCCACTTAAAAACTATAGTATTCGACTCTGAGGACCTTGAAATGTGGAGATATGTCAAAATTCGGGATTCGCACAATCGGCCATTACTATAAATTCCACTGGGAAGCTAAAAAATATTCGTAAGAATACCTAAATTTTGTTTTTTCCACAACTAAAATAAATGAAGAAGAAATACCCATATGCGTCATTTGTTGAAAAGTTTTGGCAAAAGACAGCATTAAACCTAATAAACTTGGAAAACCATTTGAAAACACCTTATAGTGAGTACATTAACAAGCCCCAAGAATTCTTTTATTAAAATTAAAGTCATGTAAAGAGCAAACATCATTTTTCAAAAAAACTTAGTCTGTGAACGAAAAAGCTTTACAAAGTATCATATAAAATAGCCAGATGTAAAAAGTCCACACAATTGGTGAAGACCTTATTCTGCCAGCTGCGATGGAGATTGTAGAAACTATGTTTGGACATAATTTTGTTAAACAATTGCAATTCATACCTCTTTCAAATGATACTGTTGCCTGCCGTATTGGTGTTATAGCTGAAGATATACAGCATCAGCTTCTTGAAAAGTTGCGTGACAAATTGTTTTCGATTCAGCTTGACGAGGAAACAGACAGCAAATAAAGTAAATCGGCAGTAGAAGAATTCCTTCTCTTTTGTCTTTTATCCTTCGTAAGGATATGCTAACGGATATG
The DNA here is from genome assembly GCA_950111635.1 of Agelastica alni. NCBI lineage: Eukaryota > Metazoa > Arthropoda > Insecta > Coleoptera > Chrysomelidae > Agelastica > Agelastica alni. Next base: position 5,469,530 of record OX467709.1, on the reverse strand, counting down.
TTATTCGTCGATTTATGGTTATTGTTGATTCTTCTCTTTTCTGGGCGTGATGTGCTGCTTCAGGGAGAGTGTACCCGGAGATACTTTTTATTTGATTTGCCCATCGCAGTGGCGATCTTCCTCGAGTTCTTTAACACTATACTTTGCCTTCAACTACTAATCTTCGTCTAGTTAAATGTCCAAAATATCTCAACATGCTTTGGTTAATGGTTGTGGTAAGTCTAGTAGTGATGTTGCGTTCTGTTAATATTAAGATATTTGTGCGGTGTGCTGTCCAAGGTCTGCGCATTATTTTGCGACACACCCACATTTCAAAAGCCATTATACGTTGTGAATCAGACTTTTTGATGGTCCAAGTTTCTGCCGCGTAAGTAGCGATAGGAAAGACAAGTGATCGTACCGGGAGTAGTTTGGTGTTCTTAGTTATGTCATTATCTTTCCAGATTTTAGTAAGATTGGCCGTTGCTGGTCTGGCCATTATAAAGCGTCTGCGTATTTCTTCTTCGCACCCTCCGCTGATTGTGACAACAGAGCCCAAGTAGTTGAAACAACTCACCACTTCATATCCTGCTACATTTCGTTTCTCCGGTTGGTTATTTCTGCATCTTTCGATGATCATCACTTGAGTTTTCTGTGCATTAAGTTGAAGCCCATATTTTTTACTAACAGTATCTAGTATATTCATAGCAAAAAAACTACTTTTCTGCAAATCTAAAGAAATCAAAGCAACAGTACTCGCTTTGTTGGATATTTTAAATGATTTTATTATTGAGGCAAACATGAAGCGAAAAATTGCTTTGGAATTTTGGAATATGCACCGATGGTGCTCGCACAATGTCTGGAAGATTCCAAAGTGTACAAGCACCTGTAAAAAAAAATCTCCAGAATGTGTCTGGATCCATTGCATGATCCACAAAGATGCTCTGGCTTCCAAAAAAATAAGTTCTGGTCTTAACATTGTACTAACGACGGTTGTGACTGTAGTAAATTATCTAAAAATAAGGCCCTTAATATCAAGAATGTTATATGCACTTTGTTATGCTATGAGTGCAGAACATTCAACGTTGCTATTTTATTACGAGGCCAAATGGTTATCGTGTTTGTGAGTTAACAGAGGAGCAAATGGCCACTTTTCTAGAAGAGGAAATTCGCCTGGAAGCCGAAAAGTTTTGAGATGCTTTATTTGTGATAAAATTAAGTTACTTGGTCGACATATTCGAGAAATTAAATACCCTAAATCTACAACTCCAAAGAGTAAACACACATACGTTGGATACCAGTGATAAAGTTAGTGCTTTTTGTAGAAAGTTGGAGCTGTGAAGCAGAAATGTAAACAATAAAAAACTAGAAATGTTTGCAAATGGAAATGAGTATGTCAAAACATACAAGGGAGAAGAACAGTATGTGAAAGTTCGGATCCATTTTAAACTACTCCCGAAGGTCTCTTAACTGCAGCTTTATGGACTTTACTGCAAGCAGCAAAATCAACAAAAAATTAAGTAATAAATCTCTCTTTGAATTTTGGGCGGGGTGGATGATGCCTTTTCTTTGCTGAAAATAAGAGCATTTCGTATATTATTGCCATTTTTAACATTCTACCTTTGCGAAGCCGGATTTTTTGCGGTGGCTGCTTTAAAGACGAAATATAGGTCTCGACTGAATAAAGACAAAGAACTGAGAGTGGCTATTTGTAATATAAAACCTTCTTTTGAAAAACTTTGCCGTGCGAGACAGGCCCAAGAAAGTCATTACCAGTTCTATTAAAGCTACTTTTAATTTAGTATTGCTGAATTTCCTTTGGCATTTGACAGTACACTAATACAATCATATTTAAAAAAATAAAATAGTGTATTAGTTTAAACGTGTACTTCTTTTTCTTTTTCTTCAAGTGTTATCTCCTATCAGAGGTTAAAAATCATCATGGCTATCTTCACTCTATCTAGTGCTGCTCTAAACAGCTGCAACAATACCATTCCCTCAGATTTCTCAATAACGATATTCTTCATCTTTCAACACTCCGTTTTCCTTTTATTTTTTCCTGCATAATTACTCGTAGCAACACATATTTCTCTCCTCTTATTATATGTCCTAGGTATTGAAGTTTTTTTGTTTTTATAGTTGTAATCAGTTTACAATCCTGTCCCATTTTTCTCATTACCTCGATGTTTGTTTTTTTTTAATTCCATGATATTCTCAACAACACATTTCGAAAGATAGTAATTTATTTATATGTTCTTGCTTGAGTGTCCAACTTTCCATTCCCTATAGTAATGTTGAGAATACATAGCATCTTAGAGCTCTCATTCTTGGCTGTATCAAAAGATCTCGGCTGCAGAGAATTTTTCTAATTCTCTTAAAAACATCCCTAACGTGTACTATACTTACTTAATTTTTGTAATGTCAGAATGAATAACATTTTGCTTTTCTTTCTTTAAATTATTTTTTTTTAACAGTAATTATCACCCCCCACCTAGAGTTATGTCGCCTCTTTAAAGGGGCGCGCCCCACAGGTTGAGAAACGCTGTGCTAGGGACATTCAAGTAAATTCTGTTTTTTTCCACAGGTGAATATTGATAATAAAATAACTTTTTTTACATGGATTTGTAAAATAATTAAATAACGATGTGCTTCCATCTCTATTGTTTAAGGTATTTGTACTAGTGACAGGGTATTCACAACAGAACATTGCATTCGTTCATTAATAGCTTGTTAAATACAGGGGAACGAACATATTGGTTGTATCTACGACACAGTTTAACCGTCAGACAGTCCTCTACGCCACTTTATTGCGGTTACGGCTCCTCTGCAGTGAAATTGATTACTTTTTCCTGCGAAAATTAATTAAGGAAACAATAATATTAAACCTTCACAGGTATTGGATAAAACTAGCTAATTAAATGTGTTATTTTGTGAACACATAATTAAAATATTCCACCACAAAAATCAATTCATAACACTTTTTTTTTAATTTGTTTAATAACCGTAAATAAAAAAAATGGAAGTCCATAGAAAGCATTATCACACACAGACATACAAACATATATATGTTAAAATTAAAGAAAACTGTAGTGTTATTACAGTTTAAATTTCGACAGCGTAAATAGGTGTAAAAATGTGTAACTGATTGTTTAAAAACCAGCTTACTTTTACGGTATGATACCTATTTTAATATAGGTATATATATGTGGGTCGATTATACATCAGCTAAGAACTACTGCCCTGACTATATGTCGCGACAGGCATTGAATTACATCCGATGTATAATCGTGTATACTACCCCATCACAGGAAGCAAAGTATACAAATGATTGTTAAGTAAGAGAAAGGGCTGTTAAATTTATTTAATCGCAGCTACCACCTATGTACCGGTTGGTAGGAACGGGAGCTATGAATTTATTTAATTTCAGATCAAACCTGTCCTATGCTGACGGGCGAGTCACCACAAGTGCCGCCAAAACAATTATTTCGGACTGGGCGGAGAGGAAAATACTCACGTACTGGTCCGACTTACCAGGGCTAACCCACTCGAAGGCGTTTTTACCGTTACAACCCTCGAGAAACACAACTAAGCAAATACTAGAATGGAGCAGAAATGACCTGCGTATTCTAACAGGACTGCTTACGGGACACTGTCGCCTGAGATACCACCTCAGAAAGATAGATCTGAACCAACAAACGGACTGTCGGTTCTGCTGCGTGGAGGACGAAACTGCTGAACATATACTATGTTTATGCCCCGGCCTGGGAAGAATAAGGTTCAACATATTTGGTTACACTAACCTAGAACCTACCGATTTTAAAAAAATCTCACCCTATACAACCATGAACTTCGTAAGAAGGGCTGGATTGTACGGTGAACTGTAGCCTCTAGGGGTGAGCCACAATAGACCTACTAAGGGTCGCGGTGGAGGGGCGACGACGCCCCACTCACATAAAACCTAACCTAACCTAACCTATGCTGACGGGCGACAAACATTCCGAAACCGGTACATAGGTGGTAACTGCGATTTAATAAATTTAAAAGCCCTTTCTCTTACTTAACAATCATCTGTATATCTTGCTTCCTGTGATGGGGTAGTATACACGATTATACATCGAAAGTAATTCAATGCCTGTCACGACATATAGTCAGGAGAGTAGTTGTTATCTGATATATAATATATACACAGCGATATATATATATATATATATATATATATATATATACGTATATATATATATATACATATATACATATATATATAAATATATATATATATATATATATATATATATATATATATATAAATATATATATATATATATATATATATATATATATATATATATATATATATATATAGATAAATAAGATAGATAGATAGATAGATAGATAAATAAGGGTAGGCCGCATACATAGAGTGTCGATAATCTGTGTTCGAATAATCTATGAAGCAACTACCTATAAATTGTAAGAAAATAATTTACAAGGCCAAAATGTGGTTCGCCACCCATCACGTCTGTTTCTCAAGGGAGCGAAAGTGGACTGCGAATAGTCACTTTCCTACTTTGAGTGTTAGAGGAGAATTGAATGATAAAATTAAGGAAGTAAACGACATGAAGGGCGAAAGACGGATTGATTTTCTTTGTGTTAATGAGACCAAGCGAAAAGGATGCGACATCCCTACGAATGGGATCCATGTGCATAAGAAGCAGATTTCTTTAATTGGATAAAGAAATTTAATAACAATAAGAAAAATAAAATAAATTCGATTTTTGACAAACATTGACGTTTAGAAAAAAAGGCTTTTATTATATCATGCCTAAAAAAGCAACATTAATTACTATTTCAGCAGAAGGATCATCGAGTTTTTTGCCGAAAATTTGCAAGGAGGTGAAAATTATAATAATTGGTCTTTTGCTATAAGTATGCTACTACATAAAGATTTATGGTGCAGTATTTTTGGATATCCTGAAGGCGATACAACTTCTACTGTTGAAAACCAAAAAAGTGGAATGTAAAGTTTTCTAACAGAATCTCGAACTTTACAGGAAAATTTCAAATTGTTGCAGGTACCTACCTTATGATGAGTTAAAGTTGAAAAAATAAAATTTTTATTATGTTAAAACAAATTTAATTCGCCTAAACTTTGTTTTAAAAATTGTACTGTAAAATAAAAGGCTACAAACAAAAACTTTTATTTTGCTTGGAACACAAAAGATAGACCTTCTCAGGCCCCTCCTGCGCTTCTCTCTCGCCTCAGTTCCGGGTGTTAAGGTACCTCCTAACCATTTTAAACTAAGTCATAAAAAATTTTTTTCTCTTTTAGCAATTTTCCTCTACTTCCCCTTTTTGGGCATTCATTAATTGGACTATTTATACAAAAGATAATAAAATGTTACTAAGTTGCATACAATACAATGTGTTTAAATAACCATAATGAGTATTGTACAATTGATGTTTTGCAACATTATATAAAACAATTACAAAACCAAAATAATTGGATAAATTTACACTTTATTTTTGTGCTGGTTTTAAAAGTTACTGCATTAGTTTTGTAAGATTATTGCTAAATAATAGAAAAAACTTGATTATAAAATTCGTCCAAAAGAAACAGTTTTTAATTAAATTTGAAAATTCGAGGGTGAAAAAATATTTTAAAATAAATTATGTCATGTTGATTGTAAATAATTGTGATCTAGGATGACCTACCCTCCCGTCCATATAAGAGCACAGGAACATTAATGTTATCAAAAGTTTTAACTAGTCTTTTAAGAATATATATATATATATATATATATATATATATATATATATTTTCTTCCTAATTATAACATCTTTGCAGATGTGTTGTGACCCATATTAACGTGGTTCAATGTTTTGGATGACATCTCGCCATTTATCTCGATTAGATGACATGTGAGCCGCTTGTGGGTGAGTAACATCTAATAATTTTTTGGTAACATCCACCCATCGATTTGGTGATCGGCCACGCCTTCTGTTTCCTTCAGGTTTTTTCTGTACAATAAGCCTTTCCATGTGCTCATTTCGACTGATGTGTCCAAAACACTGGACAAACGCTTTGACGGACGTATTTCTTGTAAAACCGAAGCATTTGTTCTATGTACGGTTCAGGACACTCTCAACATTCGTCGCCACGCCCACATCTCTAGTGCATCAATCCGACGACGATCTACTTCTTTGACAGTCCAAGATTCTGAAGCATATAGAAAGACCAAAAAGACCAAGGTACTCACTAGATTGATTTTAGTTTGTTTTGTGATATTCCGATCCCTCCATACTTTATTTAACTGTGTCATTGCTGACCTAGCAAGCTGAATACGCTGTCTTATTTTGCCATCACGTCCCCTGGTATTTTCTATTAGGGCTCCAAGATAGACGAAACTGTTGACAACTTCACAGTGTCCAATAGTCCGAGTTTCAGGGTAGTTGTTATGTTCTCTATCAATGATCATAATTTTGGTTTTATTATAATTTATGTTTAGGCCGTCAAGAGCACTGACATCTTCAAGTCCCATCAGGAGTTCCAGAATTTCTCTCTGGGAGGTAGCTATCAAGGTTGTATCATCGGCAAACCTTAAGTTAGACAATTTTGTGCCGCCAATATTTACTCCACCCTGCCAGTCCTCTAAAACCTGTCTCATAATAAATTCGCTATAGATATTAAAAAGAAGCGGCGAGAGAACAGAGCCCTGTCTCACACCCTTGCATGTGGCACCTTCATCAGACAAACATTTATCAACCCTAACCCGTGCAGAATTGTTGTATCATATAATTGTTGTATCAGATATACTATATATAAATATATATATATATATATATATATATATATATATATATTTATAAATTTATTTAATAGTTATTTATGTACTGCACTGCATAGCTTAATGAACAGCCAGAAAGTGTTAAAAAAGGCACGTCTGGCTGTGCATAAAGGTGTTTTGGTTTCTACATTTATGTATGGTAGTAAATTTTGGGTTCGGCAGAAGAAGCATGAAAATATGATTAATGCTGCGGAGATGAGTAGTCTGAGAAGTATAGCCGGAGTGACTCGGTTGGATATAAAGAATGGTGAGATAAGAGAACGCTGTGGTGTAAAAGAAGATGTGGTTACAAAGATAAATGAAGAAATGCTTAGATAGTTTGGACATGTAGAAAGGATGGATAAAGGAAGATTGACGAAACAAATTTTTAAAGAAAGTGTGAATGGACAAGTCGGTAGAGGTCAACCTCGGCGAAGGCCAGGTCAAGAGTACCAACAACCAACGAGTATGCATGAGAACACTGATGAATGTAGAGGAAGCAAAGGATGTGTGTAGGAACCGTAGCTAGTGAAAGGAAGCGGTCTCTGCCTAGCCCTACGGTAAAAAGGCGTGACTATATGTATATGAGTTATTGATTTTTTTATGAAAATGCTAGGTACAATTGAAAACTATATAACATCGAAATGTATGGAAATTATTCCTTTAAATTTTGACCAAACATAAAAAAGGTTTTGGGCTATTAATTTGAATAAAACTCATCTTACAATGTAATATAATTTCGGACAAAGATAAATTTGTTATTTTAAATGGAACACCTTGTATTTTTTTGTTCTGCACAATATTAAATTTAAATATCTTTTATTTCATACTGTGGTTCTCTATACCTAACCTAAATAGTTTTTCAAATAGTAGTTCTTATTTTAATTCATTTTTTAAATATTATTATTATTAATATAATTATTATCACATAAAAATAAGGGCAGAGAGACAAGCCCCTATATTACCCAAAACTGTAGATAATATGAAAATTAATTACCTATTAGCAAATTAATACATAAATTAAAATGAACAAAAAAAATAAAAAGATAAGATAAGATAACAAAACAAATGTACAATACTTGGTATCAGGATAAATAATAAATTAAAAGTTATTGATAATGTATAAGGCGGTCCAGTCTATTTTTAAATGTTAGTAGAAGAAGCAGAAATAATGTCAACATCGAGATTATTTTAGGCATCAAAAACTTTATTACTCAGAAAATTTTGTCTTGATCTGATCACAAAGTTTTCTCTTTTTAAGTTTTAATTCGTGTATGATAAGCCGGTTGTTCTGGTTTAATGGAAATATCACGGAAAGGTTTCCAAAGTTGAATTGTAATATTTTAAATGTTGTGATAAGATCTCCACAGTAACGTCGAAGTTCAAAAGTACTTAAGTTGGCCATAGCAAGTCTTTCTTCATAAAAAGGTCTTCTCAGTCCCAAGGGAAGTCAAGTGGCTTTTCTTTGAACATTTTTTAAAAAACTTCTATCACGAATCAAGTCAGGATACCAGACAGGCCCCGCATATTCAAGAATGGTTAAAAACCAATGTCGGGGTCTCCCAGGGTTCCATCTTGTCCCCCACACTATTTCTTTTACACATTAACGACCTCTAGAAAACCATCACGAACCCCATTTACAGTTTCGCAGACGACAGCACACTTGTCTTAACTTTCACATCCTATCTGAAAATCATACAATTAGACTCAGGCAGGAACAGGTTGATTCCATCAATAGAGATCTTAAAGCAATCGTCGAGTGGGGAACCAACAATATTGTTTAGTTTAACGCCCAGAAAACACAAACCGCCACGTTTTCCAAGAAAGTGAATTCCTCAAATCATTCCATCACAATGTCCGGAAATACCCTTGAATCAATTCCCTTTATATATATATATATATATATATATATATATATATATATATATATATATATATATATATATATATATCTGTTATTTGCAGCGTCTCTAAGTGATCCAAAGTCTTTAATGCAATGTCGGATGTTGCACAACCAAGATAATTTCTTGCGACCAATACCTCTTTTTCTTTTAATTTTTCCTTCTAATATTAGCCGTGGAAACTCATATCTGTCTCCTCTCATTATGTGTCAAAAATATGCGATTTTCCTCTTTTTGATGGTCTCGAACAGTTCTCTGTCTTCTAGTTTTGCTCTTCTTCTTCGTTTTTGACTCTCTCAACCCATGATATTTTAAGCATTCGACGAAGGGTCCACATTTCAAATGCTTCGAGCTTATTAATTTACGAAGCCTTAAGAGTCTACGCTTTCATGCCATAAAGAAGAACAGGCCACACATAAGATTTGGTCGTCTTGAGTCTTAATTTAATATCTAGTCGGTGGTTAACTAAAAACTTACGTAGACGTAAAAATGCGGCTCTCGCTTGTTCTATACGGCACCTCAAATCTACCTCCGGGTCCCACTTATCATTCAAGTAGCAGCCTAGGTATTTAAATTTTCGTACTTGTTCTATGTGGTTAATACCATTGATGGTTAATCTGAAATTTGGCAGGACGTTTTTTGAAATTGTCATAAACTTGGTCGTAGCGGCATTTATTTTTAGACCCAACGCATTGCTTGCATCATTTACGGCATTTAATAGCGACTGTAAACCATCTGCTGTGTCAGCTAAGATCATAGTATCACCAGCGTATCTTATATTGTTGATAGGGATGCCGTTAACTTTAATTTCTAAAGTGCTTGTTGCAAGTGCTTCCTGAAATGCTTTTTCCACGTACAGATTAAACAGCATTGGTGATAAAATGCAACCTGACATTATCAAATGCTTTCTCGTAGTCGATAAAGCATATAAATATGTCTTTGCTTTGATCAGGGCAGTTCTGGATTAGCATTTGTAGGCTGAAAATAGCCTCTCTGGTACCAAATCCACTTTTGAACCTGAATCGACTATCTCCGTTAACTTCTTCGCATCTTCTATATAGCCTAGTATGTAAAACGCGTAGGAATAGTTTTAAAAAGTGGCTCATCAGACTTATGAGACAATAATTCTTGCAAAGATGTGCGTTTTGCTTTTTTGGCAGCGGTATAAAAGTTGATCGTAGCCAGTCATTGGGGATTACCCCAGTGCTGTAAGTGTTATTAAATTGACTGACAACTACATCCAGACTCTCCCCATTTAAAAGTTTTAGAGTCTCTGAAAACATTTCCTCCAGACCAGGAGCTTTATCCGTTTTTCATTAGTCTGATGGCGTGAACTACTTCTGATTTTAAAATACTCGGACCTATTGGTTTCTCTTCTATTTGTGGTGGTATTGTAGATGTATTGTCGTTGAACAAGTCTGCATTATACAACTTCTAGATACTTAGAAGTTCATCTTTGTTGGATACTAGTTCTCCTCTGTTGTCCTTTATACTCATGATAGCTTTTTGCTTGTGCACTCCCGCAATTTCATTGATTTTTTTTATGGAGATGAAAACTATCGCCAAGGTGGAAGAATCGTTCCGCTTCAGCGCACAGTTCAGACATCCATTTTTCTTTTGCTGCTCTAATTTCCTGGCGGATCTTTCTTTGCAAAATCCGGTATCCATTGTTATTTTATCGAACCTTGCATTTCCTGCGTTCTTTCATCATTTCTAGAATTGCATTTGTCATCCAATGCTGTTTGGGAAGAATTTTGGGTCGAGGAAGATCGGTGTTATTGACTGCCAAAAAGGTATCTCTTATTTTGGACCAGTATTCTTCTACGTATTCTTCAATTGAAATCATTACGATCTCGTTATTAATGTGTTTTTAGTATTATAATTTAACTTCTGGATATTTGAGTGTTTTAATATTTGATACTTTTTTGTCAGGTTTCTTTTTCACTTTCGCCAAACAAAATAATACCATTATATATTCCACATATTGCAAATCCACAGTCCATATGGAATTTGTTTTTATCCGAGAATGGTAGCAAAATATGTAAGAAAATTAACATTAGTGCTTAATCAATTTATACGAAATTAACTTTTTTTTCCAAGAATTAAGATTTTAAGAAGAATCTTTAGGACATAAAATATTCCAGGTATTGGGATTCCCAAATCCATGTGAAATTTGTTTTAATTCGAGTATGGTAGCAAAAGATGTCATAAAATTAACTTTAGTAATCAATTTATACGAAATTGACGTATTTTTACAAGACTCATAGATTTTAAGAACAACCTGAAGAAAATTAAATATTCCTGGTATTGGCATTCCAAATTTCATATTAAATTTGTTTTTATCCGAGAATGGTAGCAAAAGACGTAAGAAAATATGTAAAAATTTCGCAAACAACAGTTAAATTGTTCACATTAAAATTCATGTCGCTTAGAGTATAATAAATAACATCCTAAACACGTTTAATATTTTTTAATTTAATTCATTAAAAACACATTATTATACAAGATGAATTTCTGTTATAGAATTGTTCATATTTGGATATGTATTTACGAGGAAAATATTTTAGAGTAAAAATTATTTCAGATAACGATCACAGAAACTTTTTTTTCAAAGAAATAAAGCAACAATAAACAATATTGGCTAAAATTATATAGGATGGTCAACCGAAAACGAAACAGAGCCATTTGCAGGAACCTCGTCAATATATTAAAAAAACGCTCAGACCCGTCGATTTTTAATTAAAGGGCGCCACTCCTTTCCGGTATTTTTAATTTCACTACTTTTAACCCCAAGCGAGGGTAGTATTACCCTAAAATTTTTAAATGGCATTTGGGGTCAAAAAAGATGTCTTTCAAAAGCTCTTACAATAGTCTTTAAATTTTAAAATTCCGCCCATTACTTATTGAGAAATTAGATTTTAAATGTTATCCACTATCTGATGTATGGGCTGGCATTTACGGTGACCGATTGGTGCGTCCTTTTTTTTTTCTATCAAGCAATTTGACTGGCAAAATATATTTGCAATTCCTGGAAGACGCTATTGACTGATATAATTTGAAAATAATCCACAGTATGACGAAGATCTATTTTGATGTTTAAGAGGACGGTGCTCCTCCGCATTATGTGGCGATTATTCTTCAGTATTTAGACCAACGTTTTCCACAGTATTTAATTGGGAAAAAAGGCAGCATTGAATAGCCTCCACGATCACCAGATTTTTCGCCCCTTAGTTTTTTTTGTGTGGGGACATCTGAAAAGTAAAATCTATAAAACACAACCAGCGTCGTTGGAAGATTTGCGTTAAAGAATCGTTGACGAGTGCCGTCGAATTACTCCGGAAATTCTTCGGAATGTGCGTGAACGTTTTGAACAAAATCTTTATTATTGTATGGAAGCGGGCGGTCATCAGTTTCAACATTTAATCAATTAAGTAGTACGTAAGAAACTAAATAATTGGAATTTTAACATGTAATTTTTTTTAAAGTATTGGGACGAAATGTAAAATTTAAAGACTGTTGTAAAGAGAATTGTCAAAGCTTTCAAAAGACATTTTATTCGACCCCTGATGCCATTTAAAAATTTTGGGGTTATTCTTACCCTCGCTTGTGTTTGAAGGTAGTGGAGTCAAAAAAACCGAAAAAGAGTGTCTCCCTTTAATTAAAAATCGACGGGTTTGAGTGTTTTTTTTTTTAAATGTTGACGAGGTTCCTGCAAATGGTTCCGTTTCGTTTTCGGTTAGTGGCCCATTATTATAGGATATATTTTTTGATTTATTTAAATGATAATCATAACATGAATGAATGTTTATTATTTAAAAAATTTAAGGGATATTGGTAAACATAGATTCATAACAATATTAAATTATTAGACTTGACAGTCTTCTGAGTGGCCATTGCTTTGGTCTTTATTATATTGAGTGCTTGGGGTTTAAACATACTGTTTATTGCATATTTGCATAAAAGGCGTTAAAATACATTTATGTACAGTTTTTAAAAAAAATAATTTTTTTTAAACGCATATTTAACCATAACATTTAAAAGCTAACAATTGGTTCTAAGTGTTATACAGTACTTATACGAGTATATTTCATTAAGAAGATAATGATAAAATATATAAAATATTTTCTCAACTATTAGGTTTTTAATTTAAAAGGAATTGAGTAATTCTGGTATGAGCATAAAACTTCTTTAAGTTTATCTAGAATGTTAAATATTTAGATAACGCATGTTAAACCTTTTGTTCCTTTATTTATTATCATTATCAAGTGCATCAGTGTTATTAAACATTAACATAGTAATGACAAACAAAGACAGGATATCCCTTAAAACCATCCATTCAAACAATATTTAGTGACAAAATAAATAATAAAAAAAGCAGATCTATTGAAAATTTTCACGCATATATACAATGATCGCACGAGATGTTCCAAATAAAAGAAAGTGTTATTGATCGCTGAATATCAGGACTTTTTTCAGGTAGTGAATGATATAAAACCGTAAGTCCGACAGCTGCGTCATTTTTTAACAAACTAACCAGTTGTATTAAATAAAAATCTACGCTGAAAAACACATGTGAAAAATAAACGTGAGCAACTAGAGTCTTTCTCTCCTGATCTAACCCTCGTAAGGGTGTAGTGACATTATGTCGCGACTCTTTGATCAAGCTGCTTCCAGGACTTCCTATCTTGGGCATGATGAAATAGACGACTTGAAAACAGCTAACATTGAAATTAAAAGAGAAGTTGGACAAGGCTGTATTCTTTCACCGGTCCTATCAGAATTTCAAAGAAGCCTTGTATGATACTGAACTAGGCATAAAAATCAACGGTGTTCTCCTAAACACAACTAGAAACGCAAATGACACCATTATCTTGTGCAATTTAATGACTAGACTGCAACACCTTGTTAACAAAATTAGTACAGTTGGCTCGGAACTGGGTCTTAAAATTAAGACCAAATTTGTGGGTGTTTAGTCGAGATGGACATGCATATACACAGATATCACTCAATAACACACCAATCGAACGAGTAAGCCGGTTCCAATATCTAGGTGCTATACTTTTAAAAGATTTAGTCCCCGATCTAGAAATTAAATGCATAATTAATGCTGCCAGAACTAACTTTAATAAAATCCGGGCCCTTCTCTGTAAAGGCAATATAAACCTCAAACTATGACAATGCATGGTAAAATGCTATATCTGGTCAGTTTTGTTGTATGGAGCTAAAAGCTGGACCTTGAAAGTGAGTATTTTAAATCGTCCATAGGCATTTGATATGTGGATCCACCGTAGAAAGCTACGACTGGAATGCTGTTCTGACCTTGTGACAAACGAAGAGGTCCTGAGACGTGCAAGATCAACAAGAGGGCTAATATCCATTATTAAATGTCGCAAAAGTGCTTATCCAGGACACTTACTACGCGAAGAAAAATATCACATGCTACAGCTGATTATGAAAGGGAAAATAAATGAGAAACGGGGTGTTGGTCGAAGACAAATGTCTTGGCTCCAAAACATTAGAGAGTTTAGAATCTAAAAAAGTAATAGAAAAATATTTGAAGAAAGGAGATATATCGAGAGTAGCATTAAAAGCACGTCATCTGTCTCTTCTATATTGAAATTTGTGAATTAATTTGTTGATCATTGAAGGTTGATAACAATTGTTGAAAGCAATCTGTTTTATTATGTTAACTTCTCCATTATATTTAACTGTTGTTAAAGGGATATTCAACAATCTATTAACAAAACAGTTAAAGGAAGCCATTTTATGTCACAAATTTCAATATAGAAGAGACAAAAGACGTGCTTTTAATGCTACTCTCGATTTATCTCCTTTCTTCAAATATTTGAAATTTGAAATTTAATAATTATAATTTTAACCCTAATAGATATTCAAAATTTTTACATCAAATTGACAATAAGAATTACTTGAGACTAGAAGAAATGGAAATTTCAAAAGAACTCTCCAACAATGATTACTGCTTAAACACTCAAGTAAACCTATACAGAGATTTCCTTCCTTTTTACCAAAGGATCATACATTAAAATTAAATTCACATTATTATGTTGTCTACCTTTAATCACGAGTTGGTACTTCAATTTTATATCTGCTGTTGACAGATGAAGTGAATAATTTGTCTTTCAATCTACTTGACATATCCACATGATTTGATTACCTAAAAACTTTTTAACATTTTTTAACTTGTTATTTCGTTAAATTGTTTCAAGAATTATTATGCCATCCACAATTAAGATGTCTTCAAATTGTAAACTTCCTGTTACCTGACTTGTAAGTACTCTCCATTAGACAAAATATCCAAATTTCACAACTTCAAAAATTCCAATTAGAATCTTCAATCAGAGTATTTACTTTCAGGAAGCACTGAAGATGACGCAAGTCAAAAGCGCTTTGCAAATTTAAATATACAATACACTTAATATAAAAAATTTCCCTCTTCATTAATTCTACAAGGTGTATTCAGCTTTTCACAATACTGTATAAATTCCAACAAACAGCAGAAAGGTTGGACATAAAATATTCATAAAGAAAACAAAATCCTTTACAGTATCTAGAGAACCAAGAAGATGTAAGCGATTTACGATCAGAGTATAGAACAAGTGATGTCCTTTAAATATCTAGGGGCAAAGATAACAAGTAAAAGAAACCTAAAGGACGAAGTAAAAGCCCAAACAACAAAGGCGTCATTAATATCATGATACTTAAGAGATTTAATTTGGTGGAATAAACATATAAGTCAGAATATATAAAACTTGCGTAAGACCGGTCGTGGCAAACACGATAAAAACCAGAGCGGAGAACGCACCAACCAAAAGACTTTTAAGAACAACAGAGATGCGAACACTAAGATCAATAACATGACATACGTTATTTGACCGGAAGATAAATGAAGAAATAAGAAAAATATGTGAGATCCAAGATTTAGTAAGATGGGCAAGAAATCGAAAAAGAGAATGAAGAGACCACGTGGACAGAATGCGAAATGAGCGGTTGACAAAAAATGCGAAAGAGAAAAATCCAAATACACCTCAACCACGTGAACGACCACCCATAAGATGGTATGAAAGCTGGTCTTTAGCATCCCAACTGCCCCTGGCAAACCATTGATGCAAACACAGGACTTAGTCCTAACGTAAGAAGAAGAAGAAGAAGAAGAAGAAGACATTTAAGAAGTGACCAATACCTCTTACGCCCTCCAAAGTTTCAAATCCAAACAATGGCGTGTTTTAAACTACATACAGCGCCACCCTTTGGCATAGTTATGAAAACCACTGCTACTATTATGGTTTTAAAAAATATTTAAACATATAAATAAACTTAAAATTGGGGCTGACCTTATATTGGTTGCACTTGGTTGTGACAAAATGTAGTATTATAATTATATCTCCGATTCTCGCCATTATTGTAGCAAGAAAAAATATATACAAATTAATTTTAATGCTCGGAGCAACAAACAAGTAAACAGACCAACATTTTTAGAATCAATAATTTTATTTAGGGACGCTTGTTGCAATTATTTTATAATTATGTGGATTATTAAAATTTCTAATGAATGAAATCGGTTTTTAAGCCTATCCTGTTCTAACATTGAATGCACTCTCACTTAACCATTTCAATTTCCACGGACGATGATTTTCTATTTACACAATGTGTTTCGAACACCCAGTAATATTATTTTAACCTTGTGAAAACTATATATTAACCATTATGCTGCTTTTATCGTTCAAAAGTTAATCACCGTAGATAATTAGTGTTTGGTAAGCACCTTTCTTGAGTGAAGTGTCGTTTACCTATACACCTATGCATGAAAGCGTAACTTTACAATAATACTGATTTATTTTATACATTATATTCTATAATCGTATAGGCTGTTTCAAAAAAGGTCGCCCAGTTGCTAGAATATAGGTATAACACTGCAAAATAAGTTGTATGTCGTAATTGGTTAAGTAAGGTCAATAGTTGCAAGACAGAATTGAACATTACTTTAATAACCTTATAGTATTTGATATTTATTTTATTTTATAATTCATTTCGGTTTTATCTGTATATGTTATTTGTAATTATATCTATGATTTTCGTTCTTCGAATCCGGATTAAAACCTTACTATTAAAGGTAAATATTGAACATTATATGGTCCTTCAAAGCCTTTACTGAATCAGGCTATAGACAACATATCAGACATCCGAAGAAGTAGTAGAATAGTAAAAAAAGGACAAAAAGCTGCAGAAGACATGAACCGTACAAATAAGTATTTCACGGGATCGAACGAATGACGACAAGAAGTCCAATGTAAAATCCTCGAATGCAGATAGCAGGAAAAAATATTCTGAGAAAGGATCCAAGACGAGAAATCCATTAGGTCAAAACGTAGCACATATTCAACAAAAATTCAGAGAGAGCTAAAGATACAAGCGGATTTCAAGAGGAAAGAACTGAAGCAAGAATTATTGAGGAAACAACAAGAGATATTGGACTTACAACTGGCTTTTCAACTATCCCGAATGGCAAACGTGCCCTCTAATACCGAAGGGGATGAAGCTAATGAAGAGTCAGAGTCAGTGTTTGGTAGTGTTCGTGGTCTGGATCAAAAATGGGTAGACGAACAACCATGTTTGGATGAAAGTAAGGTCTTAACACAGAAAACCATGTTGCTCCAAGGTATGTAGTATAAACAAATGTATTTATTCACGTTTTTAGACAGTTCGGTTGTAAGCGAGGTTTTCCCGAAGAAGTGTATAGCGGTAAAGGGGAAAACTTAAAGGGAGCAGAGAAAGAAAATTTGGAGAGACTCGACCAAAAAAAAATAATGAAATTTTGTTCATTAAAGAAAGTGAAGTGGATTTTCAATTCACCTTTAGCGCCATTTATGGGACGAGCAGCAGAAAGCCCAATAAAATCAATAAAGAAGAATATGTTCGAGGTATTGAAGAGCAAATTTCCGAAAGAATACGTTCTGAGAACGGTATTTCCAGAAGTGGAGAATATAATGAACTCGAGACCACTTACTCATGTACCGACTGACCCTAACGATCCGGAGGCATAGATGGGCCAGGAAATATCTACCCTCCTTAGTACGAAGATCTAAATGGCAGCAGGAACAAGACAATATCAAAGTTGGAGACATAGTTTTACTCTATGACCCGAATAGTCCCAGAAACGTAAGGCCAAAAGGAAGAGTTTTTGAAGTATATCCAGCAAAGGACGTGAAAATAAAAGTAGTTGACATCATAACAAGTTATAGGACCAAACTCAAAAGAGCAGTATCAAACAAATGCATACTGGATGTAGCTGAAAAACGAAATATCTGATTCTTAGTATTTGATTCAAGTTAAAGGCAAATATTGTGGAGGATTGACATATCATTTTCGTTCTTCGAATCCGGATTAAAACCTTACTATTGCAGATAAAAATGTTACTTTCTTTTTAATACCTACTTTATACCACCCCCATTTTTACTTCATCATTTTTAAATCAAAATATTCCGAAAATCGTACATAGTATCGAGTTTTACCAATGGTATCTTTTTGGTGTAAAAATAAATGATGTTCAAGTTCACATAAAAGTTGGACTGTGTGCAAAAACTTTTCTTTTAGCACCCTGTATCTTGAATACCTATCCTAGCGACGGGGCCACATTTTTTTTAAAAACCCTGTATAATTAACACTATTAGAAATATTGCTTAAAGTCGAAACTTTTATATTGTATGAAAGGACTTTTATTTTAAGCCGCGCAAGTACTGAAATCCATCCCAATAAGATTGCCTCTTATATAGTCAACACCTTCAGGGGACTAGGGAAAAAGGAGTTCTCCACTCGCATAAAGAGGGACCTGGCGAGACTTAAAACCACCAGCCCAGTGGAATCGCAATTCTCACAACCCTTCAGCATAGGTGAGATCGAAAATGCCATCAAAGACACCAAGGCAGGTAAGGCCCCAGGCCCTGACAAGATACATGCGGAGTTCCTGATACACACTGGCAAACATGCGAAACTTTGGCTGTCCAAGCTCTACACAAACATACTTGAGACTGGGCATCTACCAAAGAGCTTCAAACAATCCCAGATAATAGCCATTCTCAAACCAGGTAAGCCCAGTGACAGGCCAGAAAACTATCGCCCCATCGCCCTGCTGAGCTCAGCCTACAAGCTCCTCGAAAGACTCTTGCTTAACAGAGTGGGCCCTAACATACTACAGTCGGTCCCAGTGGAACAGGCAGGATTCAGGCCCAACAGAAGCAAAACCGACCAAGTGCTGTCCCTCACAACATACATAGAGGCAGGCTATCAAAGAAAGCTTAAGACGTCTGTGGCCTTCATAGACCTATCGGCTGCATATGACACCGTGTGGAAGGACGGCATTCTGTACAAATTCCTAAAAACCATCCCATGTAAAACGACCGCCAGGCTATTAAACAACATGCTCAGTGATAGAAAAATCCGAGTCACCTAGGGGTTCCTTCAGAGTAGATCAAGAACGCTGAACAACGGACTGCCCCAGGGCTCAGTACTTGCCCCAGTCCTATTTAGTTTGTATATATCAGACATGCCTACCACCACCTCACGCAAATTTGGGTACGCCGATGACTGGGCGATCGCAACTAGAGATCCCTCCTTTGAGAACACTGAAGAGACCCTGACAGATGACCTCGCTATGATAATCTCATACTTCAGACAGTGGAGACTTATGCCCAACCCCAATAAAACGGAAGTGGCCTGCTTCCATCTAAACAATAAGATGGCAAACAGACAACTAAGAGTGCTCGCCGATAACCAACAACTAAAGCATAACAAAAATCCAAAATACTTAGGGATTACTCTAGATAGAACTCTCTCATTCAAGGAACAACTTCAGAACACAGCAGCCAAACTAAGAACACGCAATAACATAATCCATAAACTATGCGGAACAACATGGGGATCAACAGCTGCCACTATGCGATGCTCGGCCTTGGGACTGGTATACTCTGCAGCGGAATACTGCGCCCCCGTGTGGCTTGATAGCCCATACACCCGACTCATTGACGTACAGCTTAACACCACCATGCGACTAATATCAGGCACACTTAAGTCAACTCCAACCCAATGGCTCCCACTACTGAGCCACATCCCACCACCGGAACTCCGCCGACAATCCGCTTTACTCAGAGAGTTCGAAAAGATAATTGATAATCCCCTCCTGCCAATACATGAAGACCTTGGCGATGCTAACTTGACCAGACTGCGCTCACGGCGCCCTCCCGTGAGGTCTACCCACGAACTAAGCACAAGCAATTTCCAACTCAAAAACAAGTGGAAGGAACAACGAAACAACGCGTCATATATGGCAATGCAACTAATGCCATGCATCGAAAAAACTCCACCGGGATTCGCCCTCCCACGAAGAACATGGGCTAGTCTTAACAGAATCAGAACTGGCCATGGAAACTGCCGGGATTCCCACCACAGATGGAATATGGCCCCCTCCCCAGAATGCGACTGCGGAGCGGCAAGACAGACCGTCCATCATATCGTCACCCTCTCAGAAGGTATACCGGAAGCACCGAAGACTTTGCCTTTGCGACGCCAGACTCGATCGAATACATTAATAGATTAGACATTAAATTGTGAATTTTAACTTTACTTTATTGTGTACAATGCCATACGCTAAATAAATAAATATTTTAATGACTTACATTTAAAAAAGCTAAAATATGTAACAGCTGGAAGTTTTAAAAGATTCGGGATGTAGGGCCATTCTATACTAAACACGTAGTACGGCGAACAATCATAAAAAGAGATAAGATAGGATAAAAAAAATTATCATTGTTATCGAAAAGATGCAATATATTTGTTTTTTATTAAAAGATAAATAATATATTAAATTACGTGGATTAATAATTTTTTATTGTGGAAATGTAACAACTCGGTCATATAAAAACTAATGTAATTAATGTAAATGTTATTGCTAGGTTATATTAAATTTGATAGAATGAGTGGGATTAAATTAAATGAACAGTATGAACAGAAAAAAACATTAAAAAAAATTGTGCTTGAATGTTAAATAAAACAATTTAAAACCTTGCGCTCGCCCAAAATGTTCCGAGTGCTGCATTTCCAAATAATAGAGGGCGATTTATATGCACAATTACATTAATAAGAGTGTATTAACGCTAATTAGTAATTACATATATTGCATATTTGTGCATGCTCACGCATATTTCATCAAAAGCTGCATATTCTTGCATATTATTATTATTATTTTTTTATTTCTGGAAATAGATACCGACGACCCACGAAAGTATTTGCTACGGTCACCCATCTCGCCCATTAGTCCATTGAAAAGTTACATTTGGGGTTGCGTTTTTTAGAGGACGCAATTTTATTTTTTTGATGTGTAGGGGGGGTCAGTGTAAAGCTAAAACCAAGTTTGTGGGGTCGCCACCCTTGTCCCACGGCAGCCATCTTGAAAATAGGGGTTGAAATGATTTTTACGATATATCTCTTAAACTATTTATTTGATAAAAAAAATTTATAAACATTTTTTGTTGCAAATTAAATTCTCTACAACTTTGGTTCGGTAATTTTTTGTCGTAGAACTATAAATAAAAAAGTTATAAGCGAAAATCTTCAGAAATTCGAGAAAAAAATTTATATTTTTCGATATAACTTTTTTTTTATAATCATGATGATGAACCGCCGACATTAACACCGTTTCCTTCTCCACTTCTCCCACTGGTATTTAATTCAGAAAGCCGATCAGATGCTGAGCCGCAGCCTGGTCCATCGAAACGACTGAGGACGGAGTAGTTCTAATTTAGAAAATCACCGTGGATTATGCCTATTGGCACGTAAAAAAAACGCGCCTCTAGACTCTACCTCGTG
This sequence comes from Agelastica alni, assembly GCA_950111635.1. NCBI lineage: Eukaryota > Metazoa > Arthropoda > Insecta > Coleoptera > Chrysomelidae > Agelastica > Agelastica alni. The sequence continues at coordinate 5,447,947 of OX467709.1, read as the reverse complement.
GTTGGTGGGGAAAAGAGTCAATAATTAATTATTAATAATATTGCAAAATTTGTAATTAAAAAAGTTATAATAACAAAATAAAAAAAAAAACAATAACTGATGACATATTACATACACACGTATAATATAGGTATAATTAAGAATATTGAAAAATAGTACTCACTTCGGAGCGCTGTAAAACCTTAGCTATTGACTTAATGAAAAAATGATGCAAATAAAAGTTGTTCCTCCAAAAACGATCTACAAAAATGGTCGGATATCATTTTTTCGTAAAATGATAAAAAAAAGGTTATATCGAAAAATATAAATTTTTTTCTCGAATCTCTGAAGATTTTCGCTTATAACTTTTTTATTTATAGTTCTACGACAAAAAATTACGGGACCAAAGTTGTAGAGAATTTAGTTTGCAACAAAAAATGTTAATAAATTTTTTTTATCAAATAAATGGTTTAAGAGATATATCGTAAAATCAATTTCAACCCCTATTTTCAAGATGGCGGCCGTGGGACAAGGGTGGCGACCCCACAAACTTGGTTTTAGCTTTACACTAACCCCCCCTACACATCAAAAAAATAAAATTGCGTCCTCTAAAAAACGCAAGGTAAGGCCTAAAAAATGTAACATTTCAATGGACATCTGCTTTCCCAAATGCGACATTGTCTGGGAAATTCCCAAATTTTGTTATCTTATTTATTGAATCATTGTCGAGGCGATTTCTGAGAATCCCTCGGTTACTTTATTATTCAGTACTAGCGGACTGGGCAGACGTTGTCCTGCCCGAACGTTGGCTTGCCTGCTTTGGGAATATTACTATTAAACTCAGCGACTCAAAAAACTATAAATTTAACACTAATATCAGCCGTTTTTAATAGTTTCTATACTCCATCCGCTTTCCACCCTTTTCGTAGGGGTGCTAACACAAACATTTTTTTCACTAAAACCACCCCTGGTATGTATAAAACAACTTCTAAAAATTTCATCCCTCTCAGCAACCGAATGGTCGACGACGTCGAGGGTCCGTGTTCAACCGCTCTCCTTTGTAGCTGCTGACAGGCCCTAGGAAAGTCGCGCAATGTCTCGAATCCGCGTCGAATAGTGGGGAAACAGGTAGAATGATCTGGAACTATGATATCGGGAATATAAAAGGAGAAACGATTATTAGTATTAGCTTATGTGTTTACGAATTATTAAATGTAAATAGTTATATAGAGTTGTAAAAGTTGTATTGCTAAGTGAATATCTAAGTGGGTAATGAAAATAGAAGTTATTGTATTAAAATAAACAATGTTTTGCTATTGGATCGAGAGTTTTAATCGCCGAACCCAAGAAAGAACGAAAAATCGTATCATTATGTTACAATGTGTTGTAATTTAAAGCTGCCAACTTGTTTTAAAAAGTGTCAGTAAATAATTATCGATTCGAGATGGACTCATGTTGTTTTGCTTTTATTTTGATTTATTTCCGCAATTATTAATTTCTAATTTAATAATACAATAATTGTATTAGTCTATTTAAATTGTTTGTTAAAATTTGTTTAGTTAGGTAACAACTATCCACACCTGCTTTCTTTGAACTGACTTTTTTCCAAACTTTATGATTTACCAATTTTATACGAAACAAGGATATGAAATCATAAGATTTCGTTATACGAGGTTGTCCCTAACATAGTTGGTGGTAAATGACAAATACAAAGAAAGTGTAAGGCAAAAACTTATTGTATGACATTAGTGTGTGCCAATTAGCATCAGCGCATCAGTTCGTATATGTTAAATATTAATTTTTTTCTACTGAGGTGTGCGTGATTTCATAAAAATGGTCAAAATTGAGATAACAGGTGCGATAAAGTACTTCTGTAAAAAAGGGTTATCACAGCAAGAAACTTATAAGGACATGGTAGAAGTATTGGCTGTATTTGTCTTTGTTTACTTCTTTAAAAAGAAATCGTTACATGTCTTATCCTTGAATATTAATGTTTTTACACTTCCACGTTAATATGCACAACCCAGGATGAATAATGATGAATTTCTATTTAAATTCTTGGTGTGTAAGGTGTAGACAAAAGATTCGTTATTAATTAAAAAAAAAAGAACAACGTTGATTAGACTGTAAGGTATATATTATATTAAATAATAGGTAATCATGTAGTAGTAAATTTAAAAATGTATTGAAAATATATATTTATTTAAAGAAATAGCAGGGTTTAATCTTTTATTAAAAAAAACAGTTTTAATGTTTAAGATTGTTCACGTCACCTCTTTATTTCTACATTTTTCAGACACTCGAATAATAGCACAGTACAAAGCAGTATGAATTAAGCATTTTATTCTTTATTTACGGTCTCTCTCAATTGTGGTTCTTTTCATAGGGTGGGTATCAGCCCCATTTTTATAACTACGTTTTTTATACCGTTATACGTGTTGGGTATTAGCCCCATCTTTGTAATTATTCAACCGCTGTACCCTTGTGCAATTACATTTGGGTAAACTCTCGGTCAATGGCACAAGGCTAAAGAGAGTTCATAGGTTGGTGTATCTCGGAAGCAACATTAACGATCAGTGGTATCCAACTGTGGAGATCAAAACGCGAATAGAGAAAGCTCGAGCCGCTTTCATGAAAATGAAAAAACTGTTAACCAGTCTCGATATAACATTGAAATTACGAATGAAAATGGTGCTCTGCTATGTTTTCCAGTTCTCTTGTACGGTATGGAAGCATGGACACTCACGGAAGTAATGCTTAAACGCCTGGAATCTTTCGAAATGTGGGTATACCGGCGATTACTAAAGATCAGTTGGGTGGACAGAGTTAGTAACAACATAGTTCTTAATCGCATGGCAAAAGATCTAAAAATAGTTTAAACTATCAAACACGCAAACTAGAATATTTTGGTCAAATTTTAAGACATCCGAAGAAATCTACAGTTTAAGTTTTCCGAACAGCTGTCATTAAACAATAATTATTAACATGGTAGCCAACATGATAACCAACGATCTTTGAACGGTCATGGTACCAGAAGAAGAAAAAACTCTCATAAGAATTTCCTTTGTTCGCAAAGATATTAAAACAAAAGACACTGCCATCGACTTTATGTCGATCATACAAACTCATGGTAGGGATTGGTATTACTTACAATTTAACCAACTAGCATTATATTGTGGTAAGTTCCTTTTGGGTCCACAATATCAGATATGCAGACGAAGCAGTTCTGATCATGGAAAGCATAACAGATTTGCAAGCTATCGCCAATAGGGTAAACGCATATGGGCTTGAATATGAATATGGACTATACGAAATTTATGGTAGTGACTAGAAACCCACATATATTTGTCAACAGCATGTTAACCATTGACGAGGCACCCATTGAACGGGTAAACAGGTTCAAATATCTTGGTACTTGGCTCCATGAAGACTGTGAGTCTGGAAAGGAAATAAACTGCCGGATAGAGGCCGCCCGCACAGCATTCTCGAAATACCGTTCCATATTGACTAATAAAGAATTTAACTTAGATCTTCGGATTCGATTTGTCAAGTGCTATGTGTGGTCAGTGCTTCTATATGGTGTGAAATTATGGACCCTGAAAGTCAAAGCCATGAACAAACTGAAGGCATTTGACATGTGGCTGTATCGTCGCAAACTTAAAATCCCATCGACCGATAGAGTCACAAACGAAGAAGTTTTGCGCAGAGTGCACGGAGAACGCGAGCTACTATTGACAATTAAAAAAAGAAAGACGTCATATCTTGGACACATTATGCGCCATGAAAAATACCAGAGGCTACAATTAATAATCAAGGGCAGAGTAGAGGGTAGAAAAGGCGTTGGCCGGAAGAAGTTGTTATAGTTGCGCAATATAAGACACCGTTTGCGCACTGTCGATGAACTAATTCACAAATATACAGACAGGGAAAAAATGAGAAATGTGATCGCGATCATTCACTAATTATAAAGAAAAAAGAAGTTCCTTTTATATAAAAGCCGGTTACATTATTTCTAATCGGTAAGCTAATCAAACCACTCTAAATATATAGTCCACGATTATGGGTAAAGGATATGTGGTGAAAGAGACAAAGGCAAAGACGGAGCCAAGACCTATCCAAATGTCAACCTCTCCTGCACGATAGATAACTTGCATGCATAGTCTTCGGCACATCCTGTTTGATAACAGATGAGGCCGGGATAGCCGTTAGAACATTTATTAAGGTAATGCAATACCAACTGGCTCCAGAGGGCAACGAAAATCGCTGGAGAAACACTCTCAAGTAAAAAAATTACTATGGTACCGTACAACGTCAATACATTAAAAAATAAGAACGGTGTCGCTATAATTGGGAATGGAAAGGTAAATAAGACATTAGACAAAATTGCAAAGCCACAGAACCTTAATGTCATTCGGGTCTAGGCAACATTATAATTCATAGAAAATAAACCAAAAGACTTCTATGGGTAATTAGACAGTGGGACGACTTATACAAAAAAAGGTAACGTTAAAACATGGCAACTAAGCCTCATGCAAAAACAAAATTGTGTGTTCACGCTAATACCGTCGGAAATTACATTCAGGTCTAATATGAACGATACATTTTTTCGCTGTCCGCATAATTTAGTAAATAACAAAGGCAATTCTTTCAAAATTGTTTTTTAAATGACACTTATATTACAGTTAGAGACCAGCAAGAATTATAAAAATAAACATAAACAATATAATGTGAAACTTATGATAATTTAGCTGAAACAAGAGTGGGATTAAATAAATTTCTCGCCGGGATATGGTGTAAATAATGTGGCAATTTGGTTACATTATTTATTCGCTTTTACTAAAATATAAAAATATATAATTCATAAACATTTGAAAATATTGCCTATTGTTGATTTTGTAACAGCTTTAAATTTATGTTTAATTATTTAAATAAGAAAGGAAAACAATTGTTTTTTTTTAAATTATGTGTAATAAAAAATGTTTATTAAGTTACTTATAAGAATATTGAAATGCTAATTATTACCTCTAGTAAGACGTCAGTAACAAAAAAGTTTTGAAACTAACCCACAGATGTTACTCATAATGAACCTATTTTAATTAATACCAACCTTTAAAATGTATGTATCAATATTTCCCGACATTTTCACTATTAGCAGAATTATAAACAAATACTAATAATACAATAAAAAATAGCAAATTTTGTTTGTTGATTAATAGTATAGTCCAGAAAATAGGCGTGCAAGCACAGAAAAAGCATTTATGGACGTGTAATGAACGATATTTTTCATTATATCTACCTGAAAACCACAAATTGTTACGATGTTATCACTAAAAATTGTCAAAAAAACAAGCGTTATTTATTTAAAAAAAATTTCACGGGTTGCACTCTGGGAGTGCCGGCAGAAGTGAAAACTTAAGTATTAACGTTGTGCGCCTTGCGCCGCCTAAACGAAACAGCCGGCGCAGGCATACATTTTCGCCGCGCCGTAGAAAGAGAGGGGGATACTCCCTCTCCTACGCCACGCCAGCTGTCTACTCTCCATCCGTCTTACGAATTTTCGATCAGGTCACGTGTCCTGACGCGAGTTTAACATTTTTTACCCATTACAAAAAAAGTGTACAACGCCGCTAAAGAAGTTTTCACTTCAAAATATAAACATAACGAAACAAATCGAGAAGATGATTTATCCCTTTTAAGAATAAACTTGCAAATTCTTAAATGATAGTATTGCGGAAAATTTTAAGCCGAGTATGTCGTCTATATATAATGAGGGAATACACAGGAGTATTTTGGCGAATAAATCATGCTGCTACCTACATACAAGATAAATATTGCATCGAATTATGAGTATGTTGTGCGTTTTGTCGTACTACAAAAATCAAAAAATATATTTAAACTTAAAACTTTCTCGTGCGTACAATTTCCAAGTGTATAATAATATATTAACGTATTGTCGATTATTTAAATATAATCATGACCGACCGATCTGACGGACGGCCGGACACTGACTGACTGAATGAATCATTATTATTTAAATTAATTTAATATAAAGATATATTAATTACTTAAATTATGTTTGTTTCTTTTTAATCACAATATTGTTAGTATTTTATACACGATACACACTTATTCGAAGCAACAAGGTAGACATGTCGGGTTCGTATAGCGTACTATTCTTCTTATAATGATTATTGTTAGTTTGTGATATATTTTTTATATAAAAGATACTTCCGTTAATGCGTACGGCTATCGATATGACAGTAATTTAAAAAGAATATCGAAAATTATATCGGTTAATCGACGAGAATATCGCTGAATCAACGAATACTTTTTTTAAACGCGATCTACGAAGCTTCGGGTACGTTTTATTTCTATTAAAAATATATAAACAAAGTAAATAAAGTCCATGACATGCGTCAACGGTTAAAGAAAATATTTATTTAAAACGTATTCGAGTTTATTGTATAATAAACCTAGTCTGTTTTAAACAAAATTACGGAGCTATGAAAGTAACATTTTCACGAGTTAAAACCGGTCAGTCTCCCGTCCGACCTAAAATACCTTGGTACCGTCTTACGAATTTTCGATCAGGCCACGTGTCCTGACGCGAGTTTAACATTTTTTACCCATTACAAAAAAAGTGTATAACGCCGCTAAAGAAGTTTTCACTTCAAAAATAAACAAAAAATTTGCGATTTCTAGAGAACTTTCAATAACATATTATTTTATTTTGACATGCAGGTAGGCAGCTGATGACACTAGTGCACCGTAAAATTTTCCGTGCGTTTCGCGTTTATAATAGTAGTAGGATGTGATATTCTGATGTATAAGCTACATTACAGTAAAGTTTCATTAAAATCCATTCATTAGTTTTTGCGTAAAAGAGTAACAAACATCCATACATACTCACACACTTTCGCGTTTATAACAGTAGTAGGATGTGTTATTCTGATGTATAAGCTACATTACTCTAAGGTTTTATTAAAATCCATTCAGTAGCTTTTGCGTAAAAGAGTAACAAACATCCATACATACACCCATCACAATGTCCGGAAATACCCTTGAATTAAGTCCCTTCATCTCGATTTTGGGAATCACGGTGTCCAATAAAGTCTTGGCATGACCATGTTGCTAAGATCGCAAAGTCAGCAAGCCAGAGGCTAGGTTTTCTGTGAAAAGCTAGAAAGATGTTTACTCCTGATCAACTGTTGACGACGTACAATGCTCAAATCCGACCTCTACTGCAGTATTGCTCGCACACTTGAGGCTCAGCACCAAGGGCCATTCGGTTGATAAACAGCTCAACTCTCACAGATACCCTTCACCCTCTAGAACATAGAAGAGTTGCAGACCAGTCATTACTCTACAGATATTTCCATGGCAGATGCTCCAGAGAAATAAAAACTCTTGTACCACCATTGGCCACATTTGGCCGAAGAACTCGGTACGCTGATCAGTCTCACACATTTACTCTCAAGCTTGACACTACAAAGACCAATCTTCATCAAGAATCCTTCTTTTACAGGGCCACTCGGGATGGAATAAGCTTCCAAAATCAGTTTTTCCAGAGAACTATGACCTGCAACTTTTTAAAAAGCGTGTCCACAATCATTTCCGTTCTATAATCCCTTTCCCTTCTAATAGTCGCAGTGCGGGCCCCGTCCGCGGCCCACACGATAGGTCTACCCTTTTTGCGACTATTTTCATTAAAAAAAAACATACTCACAAACTTTCGAGTTTATAAATCGTAGTAGAATATAGCGTTTTGGAGACTATGGGCTATTGAAAATAATTAAATTACATAGTGTTGTGAGTATAAAGACAGATATGAATTTAAAAATAAAGATTAAGACATGGGTATTTTTTAAAATAATCAATTCATAAAATGAGATATCTCCGCCTATGGCAGATCAAACAATATTGTCGGTAATTGTATGGAACGAGTTTTTATGTTCTGCAATTGATAATGGAAGAACTATACTTATGCTTGTGAACATCTGTAGGTACGCAAAGTCTTTTAGAATAATATATTTTTAATCAACCGATTACTGTTTCAAGCTTGAGATTAAGAAACAAACACCTACTCTTTCCGTGTAAGCATATGACCTAAATTTAGGTTTAGCTGATTTACTCGAATAGAATGTTCACTTTATAGTTCGCACCGTAGTCTCAAGATGTTTAAACCTCCATTTTAATTATTTAATGGCCACACAACATGTCTAAGAATTAAGTAGTAGTTTTACAGTAACAGATAAAAGTTACAAGAATAGAAAAAGTTGTCACATTGAGTGGAAATGCCGTTAGTGAATATTTGAGACAAATTTATTTTTCTACGGATAAAATTATTTCGAGAAATATTTTAAAAATGTTAATCTAAACTATTTACGTAAATTTAAAGATATACACTGGTTTTTGTAAATTAACCTAAGAAAGGTCTACACATTTGATCATTAAAAAACATTTGCATCACATTGATTATAAGTTTGATTAGTTAAATAAATGAATGTTTATTCCAATTTACATTTGCCTTAATTATTGCGAAAACCGAGCTAGCCGGCAAAAACTGTGCGTAACAAGAATGCGTTAGTCGCTATCTCTCTTCCTCTACCTTTCTGCTTGCAGAGAGAAGGAGAGAGAAAGTGTTATCCGACTGAACCAATCATAAAACGTCATTTAAATTTAAATAATAATAATAATACGTGATTGGTTTGTATAATCTAATTAAAAAAAATGAAACTATATTGTTTAGGTATTCTCTATTCTTTAACATCTATAAGTTGACAGTAACGTTTATTGGTTATAAAAACGTAAACGGCTAAAAACATTGTTGCTAGACTTTTAAATAGGTCTTGAGAGGTCGTTGGAGTTTACAGAAGTAATTTAAATAAAGTGTATAACATTGTGCGGTAAGTTTACAATATGTTCGAATATTAAAACTTAAAATTAATAATGGTTATTAAATTATACGTTTTTGTAAATATATTTTGCCATTTTCTTTAATTGAAATGTGTTCACAAGGCAAAACTTTAATCTGTTTAACTTGTAGTTTTCCTTTATGAAATTTTATTTGAGCCCTAGTTTGTTGGATAGTGGTATTGATTCACAAATAATATACGCTATGATTATAAAGGTATACTTCCGGACGACCACTAATACGTAGTAATTATATAGGCACTGTGTAAACACAACAACGCTAATATACGTTTCAATGAGTAAGCATCGTGTTGGTATTAGTAAGCGTGTTTTATTACTTTATTAATTATTTAAAAAATATGGAAAGTAAATCAACGGAAATGGTAATGGACGATTGTGTAAAATCAGCAATGAGCACGTGAGTAGATACTGTAGTAATATATTATACATTAATGCAACAAGTGTTTGTTGCTATTTGCATATAATTTATTTATTTATTTATTTATTTATTTAACGGCAAAGCCAATTTACATTTAACAAAGTGTGATAAAATATAAAATAATATTGAACTCTTATGTCTAATGTCTACACTAGAATTTTACAAAACATTTAGCGAAGTGTGAAATACAAAGTATTAATGAATCCTTATGTCAAGTTACTATATTACTAAAAGATGAAACAAATCTGGTATTAACAAAGAAAATGATGTAACCAATCCGGTACATACAAAAGAAAATGGTAAGGTAATGAAAAGTTTCGGAAACGCTATAGCCTTTCCAATTGATTTTTAAAGACCTGAAGTGACACATTAAACAAATCTATGTTATTATGACATTCATTTCCCAGCTTCAGAATACGAGGAATCGGACTGTTCATAGCATAATTGGTATGGAAATAATTTATGAAAAATATCAGGATTTCTCGTATCTTTTTGTTTGATATGAAAAGTTATTAGTTGAAGTAGTTCTGGGCAGTTGATCACATTATTTATTATTTTGAAGAGGAAACTCAAGTTCATAGAAATTCTCCTATCTTCCAATGATTTTATATTTAACTTGGTTAAGAGTTGACTGTACTCATATTCATTTCGTTGAATACCAAAGTGAAAAGCACAATTCCTCAAGAATTTCTTTTGAACATTCTCAATCAAATCGATATTTACATTATAATATGGGTCCCATATAACCGAACAATACTCAAGAATGGATCTTACGAAAGCACAATATAAAATATTTTTAAAATCAGTAGAAATTCTCAACACAAAACCTAGCATTTTAAGACTTTTTGCCACAATTTCTGATACTTGAAGATTAAAATTAATTTCGCTATCAAATTTAACTCCCAGATCGGGAATAAATTTTTCTCTTTTAAGAACTATATTATTCAATTTATATTCAAAGAATATTGGACTTATAATTCTAGCGAACGTAATGATTTGACACTTATCGATGTTTACCTCTAACAAATTATTTCTACACCACATAGAAAAAGCTTCGAGATCTTTTTGTACTAATTCGGCATCCTCCCAGCAAGTAATTGCTTTATAAAGTTTGAGATCGTCCGCAAACATAAGAAATTCAGAATAATTGAAAACAAACTCTATGTCCGATACAAACAAGTTGAACAGCAGTGGGCCCATATGGGATCCCTGTGGTACCCCTGATGGAACCTGAATGGGTGTAGATGTTGTATCTCCGTATTTCACAGACAGAGTTCTACCAGTTAAGAAGCTATTGATTACCTTCAAAATATTCCCGTCTATACCAAGCGCTTGAATTTTAGCTATAAGTAGGCCATGGTTGACTCTGTCAAAGGCTTTGGAAAAGTCCGTATAGACAGAGTCAACCTGTAGCCTCCTCTCAAGATTTTCAGTTATGTAGTTTGTGTAAAGAGCAAGGTTGTTACAAGTGGATTTACCTTCTGAGAAACCGTGTTGTTGGGGATTGAGTAAAGACTTACAGTCCCAGGAAAGTTTCTTTGTAAGCATAGAATCAAACATCTTAGCCATCACTGACTGATTGCAAACTGCTCTATAATTCCTAATATTTTTCTTATCTCCTAGTTTATGTATTGGTTTCAGGAAGCTATGTTTCCAATAATCTGGAAAGGTGCCTAGAGAAAAAATTTGATTGAAGATATTTCGTAATGGAATTGCTAAAGTGTATAGACATTTGTGTATAAAAAATAAGGTCCCATTGTGAGCTTGGGGGAAACAGAGAGAACGTAATCTATTACATCCGTAGCAGTAATGCTGTAATTGTTGATATAGACTTTGTTTTCAAAATTATATTCAGGAGTAAAATTCACTGCCTGGTTATTATATACAGTTGAAAAATAAGAGGCAAACAAATTGACAATCTCAGAAGTATTATTACTGACTTCATTTTCATAAAACATGGCTGAAGGTAACTTATAATCCTTTCTTTTACTCTGAATATAACTCCAAAAAGCCTTTGGATTATCAGAGATATTATCTTCAATTTTATTAATGTAATTTTCATAGCACTGATCTCGAATAGCTTTACAACTGTCCCTCAATTTATAGAAATCATAATAGTAATCAATGTTGCCTGTTTCCTTATATTTTTTATGAGTGTTCTTTTTGTCATAAATCATTTTTCTGAGGTTAGAACTGAACCAAGAGGGAAAGGTAGAAGTTTTGAATTTTTTTAAAGGAATAAATAGATGGATTGCCTGATAAATAATGTCATAAAAACAATTAATGTTCTTATTAACATCTGAGTTACAGAGAATATGTTCCCATTTAACGTCAGCTAAAAAGTCATTTATCCCAATATAATTTCCATTTCTGAAATCAAAAAAGTATTCCTCAAATTCAGATTCTTTTGGAATAGAAATATTTAAAGAAAATTCAATGGCAGTGTGCCGAATACTATTTTTTATTATTTTAAAACTCTCTTTTATTTTTTTTCTTTATACTATTGATTATGTTTAAGTACAAAAAAAAAACCCCACAGTATCAAAAAGAGTATCGGCAGCGCCTGAAAAATAAAAAAATACATGTCCAATGTCCAATGACGCCACACTGCTTGTTATTTATAATTTTATGTCGTAAGTATGACAATATGTTAAAATTTTATTTTTACAATAATAATTTGTTAATACAGTAAATTAAAAGAATACAAAATATTAACCAATCATAATAAACATTCTTTAAGTTTTCTTTGAATAAATAATTTTTTATAGTTATGTATTTATCTAGTTCTGTATTTTTAATTTGTTCTTTGCAAATTTTACTATTTCTATTTATCCAGACAAATATAACCGATGAATGAAGACTAGTTAAAATAAAAGATTTTTTTTTAAAAATGCGCATTGTTTTAACAAAAATTTTTCTTTTTACTATTAGATACATTTTTTAAAAAAATCTTTTTCACTGCCTCATTCTGCTATTTATACAAGTGTTAAACTGTGTGGGATTTATCAAATAAAAATGTATATATGGTTTTGAAGATAATAAAAAAATTGGTAATTTTTATTTATTTTTTGATAAATCAAAAAAGTAATACAACCAAAACAAAAAATTAATGAATATCTACTCTACGCACATACTTTTTGTATTGGAAACTGCTAGGTAACCATAATTGAAAATAAAATTCAAAAGGTTCCAACTATAATGTATAAATTACAAAAAGAAACCGTGATTATTAGATTCATTTTTTGTTGCATTACTGCATTCAATTATATTCCATAAAAGGACAATAATAAACAAATTTTGTTTTACGTATTTATAGTTGATCAAATTATATTCACAATTTTATTGGTTATTTTTATGAAAAACAACTCTCAATACGAGTCCCAAAACAAAAATGTCTTTGTCTGTGTTTCTAGAATTTTGTTTTCACTCTGTTACTGTCAAATTACTCGATCAATTTATTAACGAACTTCTCTTTTACACCTTATTCTGCAAATTCTGAACTTTTATCAGTTCTAGTACACTAATTGATTCCTGCACACAATGCCGCCACCGGCACACTGAACCGACTGTCCATCACTTTCTTTTTCAATCTTTCATCCACAATCAAAAAATCAATTATACTTCTCTAGCATCCTTTTTGTCTTGCGTACAAGTGGATCTTTTTAAGATTAAACATTGTGTTTGTTACCACAAGATTTCACTTCAAATATACTTTAAGTAGACTTTCTCCGTTTTGCTTTTATTTACTTTATCTCTACCGTGCACTCCTAAAACACTGTCATATCTATCATGCTTCACTTCTACACAACTATTAAAATTGCCTAGCATTACTATTTTTTCATTCTGGTTACACTTATTAAATATATCTGTCACACTTTCCCAAAACTTTTGTCTCTCTTTTTGGGCTTTCGAAGACCGGTTCCACTGTGCATTTTGTGGGGCATTAACCCCTAGTATAAAGATGAGAGTAAGACTAACCTTTAGCCCCAGCCAGAGGAATCTTAAGCTCACTCATTCATTCATTCTTGCAGAAACTATCACACCAACGCACTAACCTTTTCTATATAAAAACAGGTGGTTTCTTCGAGCAAATAAATTCAATAGCCCTTTCTCTTATTTAACAAGCACCTGTTTATCTTGCTTCCTGTATATGTAGGTAAATACAGCAGTTATAATTCTCACACCTAATTTTCGCTGTCGGACTTCAAAATACTTTTATAGTTTACTGCAATAATGCAGTTTTCTTTAATTTATATATATATATATATATATATATATATATATATATATATATATATATATATATATATACTTAACAACATACTAAAATCTTAAGAAAATCGGAGAGGTGTAAACTAATCTGTATAATTACCGACTTTTTTACTCTGCATACTACATCATGTCTTGTGTCTAAAGGAACGTACTATTTTCGGGAACACCCTGTATAAATTTTAGTAGAAAATTTTTGTGTTTTTTTTCACAATATTAAAAAGTTGTCAAAAGTGTACATTATTATAATAAGTAGTAGAACTCAATAAGATGCTGGAATACAAGTAACTGGGAAAGTTAAAAAAAATTTTAACCTGTGTATCATGTAAGTTAGGGCAGAGTTTTGCCAAGTTAGACGAACCTAATTGTTTTAAAATGGTTTTTATTACATGTCGGGTAATAATCTGTAAATTTAAATATTTATTTCTTAGCTTTCATACGGGTTAACATTCTTTCATCTTTATGTACTGACTCATTACCACGTATTAATAAAATGACCTTAAAATAATGCTCGTATAATCCGTTTATTCATGCGGTATATTTTATCCACGACTTCCGGAAATCACAAAGCCAATGAAACTATGTGTAAAGATAAATTTTGGAAAAAAATCCACACCAACACATATTCTCTTTTAATGGCGGGGTTTGCTTCAATATCATTATTGATAGTGACTTGCACCAGGAAGTCATGATTTTGTATATACGGTTATTATTATTAATAATAATTAGTAAAAAAAATTTGGATTCTTTAATTTATTGTTTATGTTATTTTTGACGTTTATTTCAATAAAGAATTTTAAATGAAATAACATTGCCACGTCTTTTTCGTTCTCTAAAGAGTACTCTGCCAGCGGTCTCTCTACTGGCAAATTATGCCCGAGCTCAGCCGTAGAGGGTAAAAGAAAAAAAAGGAAAATAAAAGTGAGCCGCGCCACCGACTTAGATGGTTCAAGCCGGAAACCCCTAGGTCTTATAGGCACTAGCAGAGCCACACGATAAAAAACTAAGATTATGGTAAACCAAATAAATAAAATTATAGCAAAAATTTATTGGATACTTTACTCACACAATAAATCAAAATACACAGCTCAATAACAAAATTATAACAAATATAGCCAAAATTAACAGCCAACAATAAATCCAGGCACGCAGTTCAATAATAAACTTATAACAAATATAATCAAAATCAACAGCTAACAATAAATCGAAACTTCAAAATTTACAACTTTATAAGACAACAATAAATCAAAAAAATCCAAAGTTTACGATTCCATAAAATAACTAAAACAAAGGTAAGAAAAACAAACTTTATCAAGTTACCAAAAAAAACGTATACAAGTCAACTTTTTAATAATACTTAATCAAACGTTCACGTACGGCTGCTAATTTACTCACGTTTCTTTTTTTTACCATTTACATAGATTTACAATGTTAAAACAATCGAGCTTATTTAAAAATATTACTTTTTTTTTACAATGGATGTCCTTCAAAATAGCAATATTGTAGGATATTTACAAATAAGTATGAAGAAAACATTTTTACTTGGACACAAAGAACTATTGAGAATATTACTTTAATCAAAGTTCAGCCTTGGCATATTATCCAATGCAATAAATAGTTTTCAACAGTGTACCATATTAATAAATTAAAACAAAACTTAATCGTAGTGTCAAAAACAAATCACGTCGTTTAAATATTCCAAAATAAATCACTTGTAACCTTTGGGTATACGAATTCACTACTCCTGTGGCCTACTCCTGTGGTCGGTTTGATTATGGAACTGCACTTGCTACTTAACAATGGCTTCCCTCCATCAGATCCCGCACGCGGTTATTTTAACTCGACACCAAAATATCAACAACGAAGGTAAGATAGAATGGTCAAGTTAAAAATTAAATGGTTTTTCTTCAAAATCTAATTAAGATGGCCCGAATACAGCCAGATATGAAAGAAAAAACTGTAGAGGTTCTGCTCACGTGTTAATATCAAATCGTTCCAAAAAACTCTCACCACCACCTGACTCCTAAGACTGACACCAAACGACTCACTAAACTACTCACTCCCAGGCCGGATATCAAGAAATGACACGGAACACGCGTCAACCAACAATCTTCACAAATCTATGTTCCAAACTCATAATCGCACTCGTCCGTGTTGATAGCCAGCCCATCCACACAGAAATGCAAACCAAACAATAATATAGCTGACAACACACGACAATCGAGTCCAAAAATCAAAGCAAAATCTAAACAAAAACCCCCACTCCATCTCCATCGATTAACAAAAATATCACAGCCATTAATAATTGAATTCTATCACTACAAGGTATGCAACACTATTTACAACGAGTGATATATTTAAATTACAACAAAATACGGTAAGCGAAACTATTTACGAGTACCTGAGGAATACAAAACTATCAGAGACCCAATTAATAATGGAACTGTAGAAGGGAAAAAATAGGCACGTGACAACATACTTATCAAATTTTTTTTTTTTTTCTTTTTTAGGGGTTCTTTATTATAACCGTTATCGTTGATTGATTTTTCAAAATTAGGCCAAAGTTCTATCGGAAGAATTGTTATTTTTCTGCTTTTATTGGTAGACTAAAAAGTTATCAAACTTTCCTTGAATTAATTCGTGTAGGAACAATTCTTCTTTTTCTTTTTCTTTTTTTTTTTTCTTTCTTTCTTTTTTTTTTTTTTCTTTTTCTTTTTCTTTTTCTTCTTCTTTTTCTTTGTTTTAAGATTGCATCCTGTTTGTCTTCAACGATTACAACCGTAGTTGATACACCCAGCTCCAGCTTTCGTGCCATCGTATTGGGGGTCTTCCAGAAGATCTTTTCGATACCGGGAGTCCTCTTTAGCGATTTTTGGTAGTCTCGTTATTCATCCTGTCGACATGGTCTCTCCACTCTCTTCTTTTATTGCGGCCCCATATTACCACATCTTGAATGTCTCACTGCGATCTAACGTCATGACTTCTAATGCCTCTCAAAGTTCTCATCTCTGCTGTTTTAATGAGTTGCTTCGTTGTGGCGTTTTCTGCTCTGGTTTCAATAGCGTATGTCATAATTGGTCTTATACAGGAGTTGTATATTCCTGCCTTGCTATCGACAGGCATGAACTTTTTTCGCCATATTATATCCCGCAGATAGCCCGATATCAAGTTCTCTTCTGGTAACACAGTAATTCCCCTCCGTTTTCGTTAAGACTTTACTAAAGTAAGCGATGACCTTTTTCATTTTGGAGCTGAAAAAAAACAGCTTCTATAGCATTATTATTTGCATTCGTGTCCAAAACAAACTTTCATTTTTTTTGGGGTAGCTCAATATTAGTACTCTTATAAGAGTTCTTCGAAGGTGTTCAAAAGCCCACTGGTCATCATTTGAAAAACCGAGAAAACTTCTAATTTTATGTTTAACTATTGGTTATCCTTGAATTGCTTTTATTTTCTCAGGATCAGCTAGATATGATATCGCCCAAGTATCTAAGTTCTCGCCGAAATACGTTACATTTTTGGGGTTCAGTTTTAAATTAGCCTCTTGTAATCGTTGGAAGACTTCCCTCAAATTCTTGGAATGCTCGTCGAATGATCTTTTCACTATGTTACGTCATTTAGGTACACTAATGATGTCTACCATGTTAGCCTTCTTAAAACTGCCTCTATCAGGCTCTCAAACAAAACCGGAACTTTACATAGCCCATAAATTGCATCAGCAGGTTCCACTTCCTCCACTTTTCAAGTCAAGGGTAGGGAACCAACGAGATCCGGATAAAGTATCCAATGTGTCATCAATTCTGGTCAAGTAATAACTGTCTTTCTTAGTTACCGCATTGAAATAGCGGTAGTCAATACAAAACCGTGTGGAACCATCCTTTTTATTTATAAGTACGACTGGCGACGTCCACAGACCCCATGTTTGCTTATATCTCGAATAAATTGAGTAATCTTATGTCTATATTATCCTGGCTTAGCAATGATGAAAGCCAACCTCCGAAATGGAGACGGTACATAAAGAAGATGAAGATGTTTACCGTTCTGTGTCTTACTAATGAATCAAGGTTTCCCCCTTTTAAGACGTTTTACGATGTCTTTTCCAGGATTATGTTTGGTTTTAGTATAATTTACTGATTATTCTAAAGTCAATCAGTTTATTGTGTACTTTTTTGCCAGGATTTGAGTTAAATTTCCAACGATGGTAAGTGTAATATGAGTTTTTTCTGCTTATTATTTGTTAGTTATTTACAAAAAATTATAAAAAATATTTTTTATTTGTTATAATTTCCTTTTTAAACTTTTAAAGCTGTCGGGTTCTCTGTTTGGTTAAGATGTCATTTGATTCTTCTCCTGGATATATACATATGGTCACGTTTTTTTCCCGTAGAGGTAGGCAGAGACCACTTTCTTTCACGTGCTACGGTTCTTATACACATCTTTTTTTCTACTTTCATCAGTGTTCCCTTAAATGCTTGTTGGTACTCTTGACCTCTTCTGGATGTATTTGGGAAATATTTGTTCCAATATAAATTACCTACTAATGATTATGAATTAAATCAGTTTATTGTGCAATTTATAGTCAAAAGTGTTTGAGTAATTAATAAAGAAAATATTTAAATCCGATTAATAATTTTTCTAGCATTGCAAGAAAATTGAACGCATTTAACACAAAATCTACTGCAGTTAAAAATGTTTTCTACCCATAAATAGTTGGGAAATATCTACATTCTACAGTACTGTAGTCACTACAGTATTTGCATAAATAATTTTTTTTTAACACTACAAATAACAACCTCACCTTTAATTTTGGTTTAAAATTTGTAATAATAATTGCTTTTAATTTTGTGCTAGTTGCTTGGTTGTAATGTGTGATGTCCATTCTCAAGTTTCAATTTTCAATTAAGCGTGATAGTATGTCGAGTGGTATTTGGCCAATGACTCGAGTGATATTGGCCCCCAATCGAAGCTGGCTTATCCATGTAGACTTTGGACTTTACATAGCCCCAAAGGAAAAAGTCAAGAGGTGTGATGACACATGATCTAGCCGGCCAATTCACTGGTCCAAAGCGTGAAATGATCTGTTCGCCGCATTGTTCTTGCATTAAAGCCATGGTTTCACGGGCTGTATGGCAAGTGGCGCCATCTTGTTGGAACCAAACTTCGTCGAGACCACGGGCTTTAATTTCAGGAATCAGATAGTCCGTTATAATGGCCGGTCACCATTCACAATAACATTCCAGCCGGCCTCTGATTTGAAGAAATATGGACCGATAATTCTACCGGCTCATAAATCACACCAAACAGTTGTTTTGTCTGGATTTAATGGCAGCTCTTAAATCTCTTCGGGTTGTTCATCGTCCCAATTACGAGCATTTTGTTTATTTACGAACCCAATAAGCCAAAAATGGGCCTCATTGGTGAACAAACAGTGGACCTTCTGCAAGCTTGTCAAAAGCCCAACGACTAAAATGGAAACGATTCGAAAGGTCGGTTGGTTTCAGTTCTTGCACTAATTGAATTTTGTATACTTTTAAAGAAAGATCCTTACGTAAAATACGCCAAGTTGGTGAGTACGATAGGCCAAGCTGTTGAGAACGGCGACGAATCGACACTTCACGGTCTTCGCGTACATTTTACGCCACCGCCTCTATATTTTCTTTACTACGTGCTGGATGTGGTCTATTTGGCCGAGTATTGGGTCTCAAACTAACTGAAGGTAGAGCGAATTGTGCGTTCGGTAGGCCGATTATGTAGACCATAAGTTGCTCTAAACGCGCGATACACATTCCTCGGAAAACGCCCATTTCCAGTTGAACAATTTGTAGAAGCTGTGCCGGGCTAAGTCTTTCCATTATGAAATGTCAAACACTATTAAACAAGAATGCCACTACAGTTGACATGACGCATGCGCGATCATGCAATTAAATACCCACCACAAGAAGTACCTCTTAATGAATCACCCTATATTTTTTTAGTTAATTAAGAAATTAGGCATGAATTTAATCTGGGTTAGTTACTTTATAACCTTTGAGATGTAATATTGATTTCATAATTTTATTAACCGTTATTTACTCGAGTTATTAAAGTCAAGCCTGTTGTGATTAAAATAGTCACTTAAATACCTATAAGCTTATTACTGAAAATAGCACAATTATAACAAATTAATATATTGGCCGAAATATTGTAAAAGTTACTTTTTTTTTATTTGTAAGTTTTAACACTTAAAAATACAGATGAAACACAGTAGATGGATTGTATGAGTGGGACTTTTACTCTTTGCCATGGTCATTCCAACAGAGTTTATCCAAAAAAATATTAATTAATCTTACTTTTCTGATCCGTAGGTACAATCAAATTTTTTTAAAAATTTTTTTTGCCAATCAAATAAAATTATTTAGGCATTCATCATACATATATTTTTTTTCATGTCCAGCTATTGTTAATTTTACTTACATGCTAATATTTTTAAATTTCTTACTGCTTTAGTTAGCCGCAATTTTACCTGGAAAAAGAAAAATATTATTGTAATATGTTACCATTCAAATATTATAAAAAGCCAAAAATTGCTTCTTTACATAAATTTTAATTACTATGAGTAAAACGAAGTAAATTATTTATTTAAATAAAAAAAGGGTGCATAGTACACATTTAGACACTTTATTCTTCAATAGAATTTACAAATAAAAAACAAATTAATAATTAACTAAACAGACAACACAAGAGCAAATAAATATTTGACAATGTAAGGCAAATATTTCTTTTTACATAAAGAAAAAAAGCTAGATAAGCCTCGGCAGCCTGTCCTATACGGAGAGAGCATTCCATTTGCGACAGAAGTTAAATATCTATGTTTAATTCTGGATAAAAGACTTAACTGGAACGCTCCGCTGGAACTCTCCCCTAAAAAAAGCAATAAACAAAGCCAGGTTTTCTCTCTAGAATCTCAGAAGAGTATGCGGCAAATCTTGGGGAATGAACGCCAAACAGATTTACTGGATTTATCGAACAATGATAATATCTATGGTCACGTATGGTTCAGTAGTCTGGTGGACCAAAGGGTTACAACAGACAGCTAAAGCAAAGCTTGCTGGCTTTCAGCGGCTGGCATGCCTAGCCATAACTGAAGCTATGTCGGCACACCAACGGCAGCACCTCCCAAATCTTCCTCCTCTAGATATTCTTTAAGGAACAAAAGCCTGGATAGTCTTCTACAGATTCCTGTCTCTGAAAAGGCAAATTAAAGGAGAGCAGCTCGGGGATCACTCCGGGATACTAAGTGAAACAAAAAACCACCAAATTCTAGGGATGGTTTCTGACATGCTAGCCACAAAAATACACGTAGTAAAGTCCTTCAAAGCCCTCTTTCCAAAGAGAATGAATGGGTGAGGGGATAAATCCTCTTTCCAGAGACAAGTTAAATATCAGACAGCCAGGCTGATTTAAAAGCACCCAGCTCCAACAAGATAAATTCTAAACTTGTATGGAATTGTATCGAATCGCTGAAGTACCTTAGTGCGAACAATAGAGTGACCCTGGTGTGGGTATCTGGGCACCAGGGGATCGGGAGAAACGAAAAATCTGACACCCTCGCAAAACAGGGATCCGAATCTGCGTTCACTGGACCAGAACCGGTCTTTGGATTCACTACAAGTGCCGCCAAAACAATTATTTCGGACTGGGCGGAGAAAAAAAGACTCACGATATACCAGGGTTGACTAAGTCGAAGGCGTTCTTACCTAAACTTTTAAGAAACACAATTAAGCAGATCCTAGAATGTAGCAGAAATGACCTGCAAATTATTTACAGGATACTGTCGTCTAAAATACTACCTCGGAAGGATAAGTCTGAATCAACAAACCGACTGTCCGTTTTGCTGCGTGAAAAACGAAACTGCTATTATGCCAATGCCCCGGCCTAGGAATAATAAGGCTCAACATATTTAGTTATACCAACCTAGAACCTACCAATTTCAAGAAAATCTCACCCCATACAACCATGAACTTTGTGAGTAGGGCTGGATTGTGCGGTCACCTGTAACCTCTAGGAGTGAGCCATAATAGACCTAATAAACGTTGCAGTGGAGGGGCGACCTATGCCCCACTCACATGATACCTAACCTAACCTTGGGCAAATATTTTAAAAGCTTGTTAAAAATTAATAGGGTTAATTATTTTGTAATTTAAAATAGATAATTTATGTTTCTTTTGCTACATAAGTTAAATTTAAATTTATATTGTTCAGTTCGTCTACCTTCTTATAAATATTGATATCTGTTTTTAAAATAATTCAAGCATTAAAGTAATACGGTTAGTAATTTAATTTTATTTAAAAAACATTTTTATGAAAATGTTAATGCCCATTATATTTTATGTCTTAACTAATAAATTATTTATACATTTAATTTAATGTCAAACAAGATTAATTAATTTTTAGATTTCCTAAACTTTCCAATGATAAATTTGTGATTGCATAGTTATCGAAAATATTAAAACAAGGATGATACCAAAACAATTAAAAAAATAAAAAGTAAAATTTAAACCTTTTTTTTAACTCAATAAATTCAAATCGTAAATAAATAGTACCATTTTTTGTAAATATATTTCCTAAAATTCGTTTTAATTAAAGAAAATATATTTTAACGATTTGTGTGTATCAAGATCATGTTTGTAATAAACTACAATTGTTCAATCAAAACTAGTTCAAGGTTCCCAAAATTTAAATTGTATGAAGAATGTGCAAAACTGTTAAAAGATTTATTTTATTTGAGACTATGTAAGCACACTCTTATTCAACCTCCATTTTTTGTAGAGGCCTTGGAAGACGCAGAAATGGGCATTAAAGTTAATGAAGTATGGATAAACAACATCCGTTATGCCGATGATACGGTCTAGATAGCCGATAATATAGACGATCTACTGCAAATGGTAAATATGGTGGGAGAACACAGTAAATCAATGGATTATGGGTTTGTATTAAGTTATTGTTGAGTTTCATGGAAAACAAAAATATTGCTTTAATTTTAGTTTACAGATGACAGCATCAACAAGGAGACGTTTTGAAGTTTTTACTTGAAAGTTTTAAATGATTAAATTTTAATTATATATTTTTTATTGTGTTTTTTTTTTTAACCGCAAATAAAATACTAACTCACAATTTATAATTTAGACACTGAATATCTCAATATCGGTTTAATTTTTGTATAGGGAGTTGTTAACGAAATTTAAAGAGCAGTAAAAGTTCGATCTATCAACGTTATAAAATATAGGATGATTCGTTTAAGAAAGTTGAGAAATCTTTAAATATGCGTTTTGAATCACCATGTACAATAATCATCTTGATAACAAAATGACCAAGTTTAGTAAAAATACACAATACTAGAAAAACTTAATGCAAAAATTTTTTTTTTAAATTTACATTAATTATAATGATACAGGGTGTCTAATCGGACACTTTTTCGTTATAAAAATGGTCACATCTCGTAAAACACTTAGTGTAAGATAGCAAAACGCTATATTGGGAGAATCCCCAAGAGTAGCTTTATCGAAATACGTAATAATATACAGGGTGTTCTATTAAAAATAAACATGTTATAGTTAACTTCCGGTATAACCGGAAGTTACACCGAAAGTTACACCAACGTGTAATGGACAGGATGACCATGCTATAACCCACAATTCTGCAACGTACAGTAAATCAGGACAAATAAAACAGCGACCAACCCAAGCTATTGAAGATTCAACATCTTATTGAGGCACGGCGAGATTTTACGGAGGCAGGAACTTACTTCACCTTCTTAGCTTCTTTTTACTTCTCCCTGTTGCTTGCCGTCGCGTCGACAATACTAATAAATTATTTATATAATTTAATACTTTAATTTTTTTTATATTTAACAAATTTATGTCAAACGTAATTAATTAATTTTTAGATTTCCTGAACTTTCTAATGCTAAATTTTTAATTGCATTAGTTATCGAAAATATTTAAACAAGGATGTTATTAAAACAATTTTTATCATTAAAAAAATAAAAAGTAAAATTAAGGCCATTTTTTTTACCTCAATAAATTCAAATGGTAAATAAATAGTATTTTTTCTTGTGAATATATTTCCTTAAATACTTTAACAATTTGTGTACATCAAGATAGCGTTTGTAATCAACTACAATTGTTTTATCAAAACTAGTTCAAGGTTCCAAAAAAATGTGCCAAAACGTTTAATAGTATATTATATATCTAGGGCAGTAAAGTTAGGAATGTCTCATACATGTGTTCTGAGACATTTCTTACTTTAATACCCGTGGTGTGTACACTATTTTTCTCCCTACACAGAAAGTGACGCACATAGTAAGTAGTATTTACCCCAAATTCCAATGAAAAAATTGTTTTCTAATAGTTTAATAACTTGTTAATGACAACTCGTCCCTATCGTACCCTTCTCGTTACACCCCGCAGAATACAGGCAGTCAGAACTTAGTTTAGTTTGTGTTTAGTTTGCTCGATACTTTCTTTGTTTATATAAATTACATCTGAAGTTTTGAAGTAGTTTTGTGTAGATTTTGGGTCATAAACAAGATGGATACAAAAGGTGAAGGTATGTACTTTATTTGTAATCACACTACATTTAATTTGTAGTCCCATAAATATATTGTTTTTTATTACTGAATACAATCATACAGAATTCCCCTTTTTAAGTAAAAAACATAAACAAAATTTTTTTTGTATGTGTTCCGGACACTTTCGAGCAATGTAGTCTCATTTTAAATGAAGTTTAGGCCTTGCTTAAGAGAACTGCAAAAGAAAAAATTCCGCCATTTTGTTTAAAAAAAAAAGCTCACAAAATTTCCTGATAGTCAACTGGACAAATTAAAACACACTTTGAGTCATTTCAAATGTAAATTTAAACGAAGATTGTTGCTGCAAAATATAAGCATGAACGTTTTCTGAAGAAAATAACGAACAGTGGCTTGAAAACACCGATAATTTTGCCATGTGGACTATAGGGAAGTCGGGTCGATCATCAAAGGAATTAGGGTAGTCCAGCGATAGATCTTAACGAAAGAAAACTAAAGATTTGAAGAGTTAACTTTGCTGCTCGAATGAGTCAACGTGCTGAAGGAAATAAAGACGGGTCTTTTAGTAGATATACCAAAAGCATGGTTCGGGAACACTAATGATGGCAATACTTCCAAAAGATTTTTTTCTGATCCGAAAGCTGCTTCTCGAATCACTGGAATAGACTCAACATTGATCCACAGGTTCAAGGTGATTCTGGAAAAAATTTCAAGTGGTCATGCGAGTTCCGTAAAAAAATTCAAAGCCTATACATTCTAAACTGCTACTCTGAACGTGCAGCTGTATGGTTAGTATCCAACGTTGCATGGTGAAACTGGACAGCTTTCTGAAGAGGCTGCTAAAGCTCGTAATAAGCACTTCGGCTCTATAGACAGAACTTTTCCCGAAAAAATGATAGAGTGAAATGCAATGGGACGTATTAAATAGACTTACGTCTGACCCATTGTTAAGCAGCAGTAGGCAATAACCACGTAAGAAAAGTTAGCCCCTTTCAATGGGGAAACTATAAGTCTTCTGATCCCTGGAGCGAAAAATGCACGAACCGAAAGCATTGATCACGAAGAGAATTCAAACGATGAAACTGACTTCGATGATTATAAATTGTGCAACAGCTTTTTTCTTAATTTAATATAATATACGTACACGTTTGAAAACTGTCTCTGATCGTTTATGTATGAATTCCACACGGTGCATTGCACGAAACATTTTCCTGTAGTGACTAAACTTTAAGGGTATTTACAATTACAAAGTAAGTCAAAAGTCGACAGCAGTAGTTTTAACTGTAAAAAACATGAAAAATATATTCGACCAGGTTTTTGCCTCAAATACTCCACTGTGTGACGCTTTCTGCACAGTGGGTAGAAAAATATTTATATAATTTAAGACTTCGTAAGCACACTCTTTTTCAACCTCTATTTAAAGAAATTTTTTTAAAAGGTCTTGGAAGACGTAGAAATGGACATTAAAGTTAATGAAGTTTGGATCAACAACATCCGTTATGTCGATGATCCGGTCTTGATAGCCGATAATAGACGATCTACAGCAATATAATGGAAGAACACAGTTAATCCATGGATCTGAACATTCAATACCAGAAAGCCAAAATTAATGGCCATCTCCAGAAAATTAAATGCATTTACAAACTCCGGAATAACGTTTGGGACAGTGCCCATTTAAAGAGTAGACAAATTTAAATATCTGGGAACATGTCTCTTTAAAGACTGAACATCGGATAGATGCCGTATTGAGCAAGCCTGACAAGCATTCCAGAGATTTAGAGGTGTGCTAACCTGTTTGAACTTTAATATCGACCCGAGGATAGGGTTCATAAAACGCTACGTTTGGTCGGTGCTTTTTTATGGTGTGAAAGGTTAGACCCTGAAGATTAGTTATATCAAGTAACTGGAAGCCTTTGTGATGTGGCTGTTTCGCAGAATTCTAATTTTAGTTTATCGTGTCCGGACCTCAGCATTATAAATTTTCAGCCCAGTACTGGGCCACATTTATTCCTTTTTGGTTAGAAAGCCACAAATCATCGAGGGTACCTTAGAGTACCTTGGTGCAAACAACAGGGTGACCCTACTGTGGGTACCTGGGCACCAGGGGGTGGAGGAAAACGAAAAAGCAGACAACCTTGCAAAACAGGGGGCCGAATCTTCGTTCACTGGACCAGAACCGGAATTTTTGATGTCACCACAAGTGCCGCCAAAACAATTATTTTAAACTGTGCGGAGAGGAAAATACTCACGTACTGATCCGATATACCAGAGTTAACTCACTCGAAGGCGTATCTACCTAAACCGTCGAGAAACACAACTAAGCAAAATTATCTGCGTATTCTAACGGGACTGCTTACAGGACACTGTCGTCTAAGATACCACCTCGGAAAGATAGGTCTGAACCAACAAACGGACTGTCGGTTTTGCTGCGTGGAAGACGAAACTGCTGAACATATACTATGTTCATGCCCCAGCCTGGGAAGAATAAGGTTTAACATATTTGGTTACACCAACCTAGAAGCTACCGATTTTAAAATATTCTCACCCCATACAACCATGTGGTGAGCCACAATAGACTTACTAAGGTTCGCGGTGGAGGGGCGACCACGCCCCCCTCACATGATACCTAACCTAGTGGATATGCATCCGAAGAAGAAGTAAACAAGTTTTCTGATTTTAAACGATGCACAATTTTATATTATATATATATTTATACTAGCTGACCCGGCAAACGTTATTTTGCCATATAAATAATTTCCTAGTAATTTCTAGTGTAGACAAAAAATAGCTTACTTATTGTAAGTATGT
Source organism: Agelastica alni (assembly GCA_950111635.1). Classification (NCBI taxonomy): domain Eukaryota; kingdom Metazoa; phylum Arthropoda; class Insecta; order Coleoptera; family Chrysomelidae; genus Agelastica; species Agelastica alni. The sequence continues at coordinate 5,420,972 of OX467709.1, read as the reverse complement.
ATGTATGTTAGAATGTGTATATTGTATGTATGTAAGAATGTGGTATATGCGTGAAATAAGCATGGAGCGCTGTGAACGATGAGGGAATATACAAATAACAAAAGGCAAACATTTTTAAGTTATTATAATTTATTCCTTAAAATTATATATCATTAATTAAACAATTACGACAGTAACACTATTAAACAATATCAATCTCTTAATGCTATAGCGTGAACAATATTTTTTGTTAGTCCATCTTTAGCTAACACAAACAAACTGGATGGTTTACCCACTCGAGAGAATGCGCGTATAATTGTCCGTGTGAAAAACATGGTGTTCTCAAATCTATCAATCTTTTTTTTAACTAATCGTGCAAAATACACTCAAAATTGATAATTTAATTATTATTGATAAAATAGAAATGATTAAAAGTTAATATCAGAGTTACACTGAGATAGCAAAATAATAATTGTCAACGTTACTACTACACTTGATGCATAAACAATAATGATGGCCGACAACTGTGTAGGGAGTGAGAAAGAAAGGAGACCGGCTTCGTTCTCATCCCTATTCCGTGCTGTTTACTGGGTCAGAAGTGACACCTGTAGACATCTGGCGGAGATAACTAATTAAATGACGATTGATCAGTTTTCGACCGGAGAGGAAAAATGATTAAATTACTAAAATGGCTATTAAAAAATAAGGGTTAATCGTAGAAGGGTGAAAATTGAGGATTGTATGTATTTTTGTATGTTGTATCATAAAAAAATAGAAATTAAAAATTTTGTCTAAAAAATAAAAAAAAAATGTTAGGGGTGGACTACCCCTAACATTTAGGGGGATGAAAAATAGATAGTAGCCGATTCTCAGACCTACTGAATATGCATATAAAATTTGATAAAAATCGGTCAAGCCGTTTCGGAGGAGTATGGTAACTAACATTGTGACACGAGAATTTTATATATAGATTTATAAATTATTATTGACAAATAAAAAAACCACAGAATAAACTGTTACTTTACTAATCCATTGACCCATAAAAACTGAATTTTCTGCACAACGAGGTACTGTATTAAATTTTTTTATGGATTTTTGTACTTATTGTGGTTGTCTCAAATTTTAAAAGCATTAATGTCACCTCAACCTATCACATTTCTGTTATATATTAATTAACTCAATATTGCATACTGTAAGCATATTTTAAGTAAGTTCGACTTGTGATATATTTTCCGTATGTGCATAATGTTCCTTCTAGGAAACATTAGAATCATGCTACTTTGCTTGATCATTTAGATGGACCTATTAGTGACAGGTCTTGTTGCGTGATTGTTACAAGTCGTATTAAAGTAAATATATTAATTAGGAAAAAAACATCATAAATATAAGTTTGTGGTATAGAAAAGACTGTAAGTTCACGTTATTTTTACTTTTTCAAAGAAACAGTAAATTCTTTCGTAGACATCAAAGTGCAAAGTGGACGTTGCTTTAAATTAACATGTTTCCTATTACTAGCGCCAAAACTATAGAATTATAAGAGAAATTCCAGAGGAATCCAATGATAGTGAGTTTGACGACGGAGATTATGATATAGACATTTAAACCAATCTCAGATGATGTAAGTTTTTCGCTGTAATACATTTTGTTCCCACTACAAGGAAACGAGGTCGTCAATAATTTACACGCGAATTAAAGGAAATATTACTCAATCGTACCTTTCTCAAATGAAGAAATAAGAAAGGACCAGCCAGGCCACTTTCCTGTGTTTAATAAAAAAAAGAAAGATGAAAGCTATCTGAATGAAAGGGTTAAATGTGTAAAATGTAAAACTTATGTTTCACAACATCTAGTAACTGTTTTTATAGATTCGACAATAAATAATTACATAACATTGTATTTATAACCAGTTGTACTTTTTTATGTTTGTAATATTGATAAATAAAACGTTCAGTGTTGAAAATAAGTACTTCCAACTGTACAATTCCTCTCTGACAAATTCCTTGATTTTTAAAACTACTTAGTACGGCCCTGACGCCGACAAAAAATCATCTAAAACCACGTGCATTCATTATCCCTCCAGAATATTCCGAAATGGTCGTTTGCAATTTTAGAAATCAGCTATACGATCACGTGAAAAAGACGGTTACGCTTTTTGACCAATAAAAACGCTGAATTCAGCGCCAGAAACGAAGCCACGTTTGATCCGGCTTCCAGCCTCTCGCCCTCTTTCCATTTCAACAGCCGAGCAATGAACAACGCTCGCGTTCTCTTTCGCATTGCATCAGCCGACAGTAGAACATCTAACCGCAAAAAAAAATACCTCTTTAAAACACCACGTGGTAAAATGCACATCAATATAATCAGATAAAATGAATTAAATTTAAAGCTAACAAACAGTAAAAATATTCTAAAGATACATAAGGCTTGAAGCTGTAAGCTCCCTGTATTACATTGTACAATATATTCTCAATGACAAGTGTGTTATTTTATTATCTGTGATAACAATAGTCATGGCGATAAAAGACAGTGAACCCTTCGACTTACTCCGGTAAAAACCCATCGAACCAGCTCAACTGAATTATCGAAGGAATCTAACATCTACGTTGCGGAAGACGTCGTCAACAGCAAGAGTGAGTCGAGACCATAGAGGTTCCGGTGAAGCTACCCACACCTCAGCGCATTTCCACAGATTTTCGCTTCGATTCGCCATTGCTCGCTCCTCTTCGTCGTCGCCTGGCGTGAGTTTAGTTTTATCATTTATTTGCAGAATCCGGTGTACGTTGCTACACCCAATTATTTTATATTATTTATTCTGGGATGCCAATCCATATTGAAATTTTATTTATTTAACAAATGTATTATTTTAATGCCAGCGGATAAACAATATTTTTGGTAGGTATGAACACGAAAAGATTTTTTTGGTGTTTCAACTCTGGAGCAGGCAACATATAATTGACCGTGCGAAAAACAGGAACTCTGTTCGTAGTCAAAGACCAATCCAAAATCGAAACCAGCCAATCCAGTCAATATTAAAATTCTTATCCAACAGTCCGAAATCAAAACCAAGTCAATCCAAATTGTTATCCAAATTTAAGTTAATCAAAATCGCGGTAGTTCTTGTATCACAAAGATTTTTATTTTCACAAAGATTTTTGATCACAAATGTTTCTACTCAAATTGAAATAACTCAAATACATAAATGTTTCGACAGCTTTTCAAACAAAAAATTTGAAATGACAGGTGTTTGGCTACAAATATTTCATTTGCGTTGTGTGGAAGGTACCAGTACCACTTTCTACACAAAAGTTTTTTTCATTAAAACCACTCCTAGTATGAATAATTTCTGAAAATTTCATCCCAATCGGTTCAGCCGTTTGGGAATTTTTAAAGGACATACATTCAAAAAAAAATTCATTTTTATACAGAGTGGACCAAAAGTCTGAAAACGGACAATCTCGTATATTGCTTGTCCGAATTGTACAAAATTTGGGATAAGCATATTTTGAGATACGGAGATTTTAGATTTGACATTTGAAACGTTGTCAGATTTGCTGTTTCTTTGATATTATTAGTCATTTTGGTTTATTAAATACATCACTCTGTATATTCAGTCATTATTAGAATCTCCTCTTCAATACGAGTTTGGCCACATGTGTCACTCATGATTTTATGTAGTCTAAAAGGTCTTAAATAAATAAAACAAAAATGTGGCAATGCCTATTTGTATTAATAATTTTTTAAAACGAGCAATTTTCAACTACATTAAAACGTAACAATTTAAAGATTACAACATTTTTAGCATAATGATTACCTAATCCATTGTTTAAAATGTGCTTTATTTGAAATTTGACAGTACCCTAATCGATGGTAGAATGCGTCTACCATATTTCTCCATGATTGTTTACACCTAGACTAGACCTTTTAGAGTACATAAAATCATAAGTGTATGGCTAAACCCGTATTGAAAAGATAATTCCAATAATGACTGAATATACAGGGTGATGTATTTAAAAAACCAAAGTGACTAATAATATCAGAGAAATGGCAAATCTGACAACATTGCATATGTCAAATCTCAAAATCTCCGTATCTCAAAATAGGCTTATCCCAAATTTAGTTCAATTCGGACTAGCAATTTAGGAGATGATTGTCCGTTTCCAGACTTTTGGTCCACTCTTTATATATAGATTATTTATTTTATGCACAAAATTGCCCCAAAGCAACGTTTCAAAATTTTGGAAAAAAAATTTTTTGGATTGATCAATACATTTTCTTAACACAAAATGCATTGGGAAAATGATCATTGTATTTTTTCATGTCGTTTTTGGAAATTTATACAATATAGGGTTGAGTACATATACGAATGAAACACAAAAGGGTACTTTCGCTAGTGAAAAATAAATTATAAAGATAAAAATTAAAATTTATGTAGAAATATACTTAGATATTTTGATTTTGAGTCATACAAATACATTATTGTTTTATTATATTTATATCAAAAGTCGTAATTTTTAATCTGTTTATAACGTGACATAAAACACGAGCTGCCATGGTGAGACGTCATATAGGCAAAATAAAAAAAATAAAATAAAAAACGGTTTTGTAAAAGTAGATAGTACGAATCTACCAAAAATTGATTCAATAATGGTTGCAAAGTTCTTTGCATGTAACCCAGACTTCTGTTCTGCCGAATTCCTGGATGTTAAAAAATCTTTGTAAATATTACTTGTTATATTATACTGTTTTTCTATGTAAGTGCCAGGTATACCTAATTGGTAAAAAAATATTGGAAAGTGTTAGGTTATGTTTATAGCTGCTAACGTTGAATAAGTGCTGGTTGTACATACACAACTGTTGTTTTTACCAATATTATGTCACCAAAATGGGAAAACGTTCTCGTGACTATATGTACGTATGAAATTAAATATTTAAGTTTGCTTATGAAGTTTAAGATAGAATGAAACTGCATGTTTTTTAAATGCAAGATAGTTCTGGACAAACTGGACTCCTTATCCATAATCACAATGAAGAGCCAAGAACCACTGTAAAGTTACCAGAACCCTCCTTAGGGCTAGTAAGATGCTGGATCAAAAGCACCGTTTGAGAGTGGGTCGCGTCAAATCGAAGCAAAAGACTGACGATTGACATTAATCTATAAGATACTTTTGTGTAAGAGAATACTTTTGTGCACGAAAAATTCAAATATACAGGTGGCAGATCCTTTCCCCACTTTTGGTACGAATCCTCACAAAACACTAGCAAATGGGCTACCATAAACAAATTTTTGGCTGGAGTACGAAGGAAAGTTTATACAGTGCAAAAGGACCAAAAATACCCCCTCCGCCACCTCACGGATTGGGAAAATATAAGGTGACAATGTTCTGAGATCACCGCGACCTAACCAGAACTAATAAACTTGAACAGGCTCTGATAGGTTTCTAAAATAGAGCTAAATTTACCAAGTAGTTTTTTAACAACTTACGAAAGGCATAATGGACTTCTAAATTTAAGTGCCAGGGCAAGGTAATATTACCCTCTATTTTGCTTACAACTAAAAGAGGAAGTTAAAATAAACTATTAACAAAAGGCTGTTAAATGTATTTGAATAATTTATAAATGAAATGTAAATAACTCTTCTTTAGATTAAATCTATATACAGTAAGGGCAAGGTTAATATTTATAATTTTTCAACGTTAACACAAAATAAATTCTACAATAAATTTCTTGGCCACTGTTTACGTAATAGCCGTCTATTGTGACTTGTTTAAAGAAGTAGATTCAAGGTTTTAATTACAATCATCGTCAATTGCATCTCTAAATATGGATGTTTCTAAAGGTACCAAATATTCAACAGTAATTACAATAGGAAGTTGTAATATTGTTCAAGTTTATTTCCGCATATTTTAAAATGATATTTCTACCTAAAATAATTGAAGGTTGGGCCTAATAACGGTCCATGTAAAATTAAAGAAAAGAGGAGTGATTTTTGTATGATGTGTACAGTTTAGTAATAATGCAAAGCGCTTTCGACTGATTCATCAGTCATCTTCAGTGCTTCCTGAAAGTAAATACTCATTAAAGTCAAAAGAGTAATAAATTTAAATTTTGGGTATAAAATTTTTAACTTTTTGAAAAATTTATTTCAGTACTTACATGTCAGGTAAAAGGAAGTATACAAGTTGGTGCAGACATATTGAATTGGGAATTTAATAATCTAAAAGAAAGGTATTTTAGAGTTTAAAGACCACGTGGATATGTCTGGTGTTAATCACCTAATAACAAAAAACCACCAAATTCTCGGAATGGTTCCTGACATACTAGCCACAAAAATAAACGTAGAAAAGTCGTTTGAAGTCTTTCTTCCGAAGAAAGATGAATGGGTGAAGGGAGATATCCTCTTCCCGGAGACTGAATACGTAATGTACACAGATGGATCAAAAACCCCAGATGAAGTTGGGGCCGGTATATTCATCAGAAAACCAAAGATTGAAATATCTACCAGTCTTGGCAGGGGTATGCCACATTATTTCAGGCTGAAGTCTTCACTATCGAATTGTGTGCAAAAGAACTGACTTATATTCCTCTAGCAAATAAAAACATAAGTATAATATCAGACAGCCAAACAGCTAACAAACTTGTATGGAATTGCATCGAATCCCTCGAGTACCTTAGTGCAAACAACAGGGTGATACTGCTGTGGGTACCTGGTCACCAGGGAGTGGAGGGGAACAAAAAATCCGACACCCTTGAAAAACAGGGGGCCGAATCTACGTTCACTGGACCAGAACCAGTTTTTGGAGTCACTACAAGTGCCGCCAAAACAATCATTTCGGACTGGGCGGAGAGGAAAATACTCGCGTACTGGTCCGATGTATCAGGGTTGACTCACTCAAAGGCGTTCTTACCCAAACCCTCGAGAAACAAAACTAAGCAGATCCTAGAAAGGAGCAGGACTGACTTACGAATTCTAACAGGACCCTGTCGTCTACCACCTTGGAAAGATTGTAATTTGAAGTGTAAGGAAAAGTTAAATGCAAAAACTAAAGAATAAGTAAAGTATCTACAATAAAAATATATAAAATATAAGTTTTACCAATCCTTTACTTCTCCTGGCAATTAGGAAGAAATGAAACCAGCATTATATTTGAATAAACCCTTACCAACATAAGTTTTTTAAAATAATGAATTAATAGTTTAATAAATTTCTAAGAAACAATTCGTAAAGTGGCTAAAAAATTGAATTTTTGAATCCCACGGTTTTTTTATAGCAAGGTACAAAATTAGTATTAATAGTACAAAATGGGTACTATAATGCAATAGGTCTAGTTTAATTCTGTTGGTTTGATCTGGCTAGCTTAGTGAAGGTAAATTTTTTATGCGTATTTTAACTATTAAAAACTTTGACGTTCCACAATAACAAATTAAAAAGTAGTAAAGGAAGTGATTATAACAATGACCCGGTGTTAGGAACAATGGCATTTTAAAATATGTTCAAAATTAAACTAACTGTAAAATGATGATATTGTAACAATAGAATAGCGAATTGCAGACACATTTTTTTGTCGCCAACTGTCCTCAATTTAATACTGTAATGGATAAATAAACTGTTTTTTCAAAGGAATATTCGGGATATTAGCATAAAAAATCTAGTGCTCCGAGATCATTAAATGTTAAAAAATAAATATTTATTGATGTAACATTCGATGTGGGTTTGTACCGTTTTACAAAATCTAACAGAATTTTAAACAAATGTTGGGATTTAATTTAAATATTTTCATTTTAAACAATCAAAGTTTAATAAAGTATAATAGGTTTTAAAAAGGCGAAAGAGAAGGAGTGCCAAACCGACGACGTAGTCAGATGCATAAGGAAAAAAAAATAGAATGGAACCAGCATCTCAACCGAATAGGTCCCGACAGAGCAGCCAATATATTACGAAAAAACATACCACATGGAAGAAGACCTATAGGACGACCACCAAAAACGATGGCAAGACAACCTCGCAAGAATTGCTTTAAAGAAACCGGAACTTAACAGGCGATGCGCCTATGTAAAAGAGGAAGAAAAAGAAGAAGGTTTTAAACAATATATATATATATATATATATATATATATATATATATATATATATATATATATATATATATATATATATATATATAACGCACTTTAAATATAAATTAAAAAAAAATTATAAGTGACACATAATTCATGTGATATTTTATGGATACTGTAATAGAATTGTCATGTAATGATCCAGGATCGTCCTGTATTGATGGTGCCTGGCAGGATAACATAAATTAAATAAACAAATGTTTTGTATTGTTTAGGTGATAAATTTAACAGCCAACAATACTAAAATTGTGTTTGAGTAAGTTTTTAAGTAAAGGATAGGCACTCGTAAAACAATAATTACCTATAAATTAATTACCTTAATTTATTAATTATAAGATATAAGCGATATGAGCGACTCACTTTGATAAGTATAGCCGGAGTGACTCGGTTGGATAAAGTAAAAAATAGTGAGATAAAAAAACGCTGTGATGTAAAAGAAGATTTCGTAGGATTTTCCTGATAGTGCGATGGCGGATAGCGACCTCAGGCATTGATGCGTTTATTCTAGGTATCGTTGGCGGTTGTTTCCCATTGGTACCGAGGGTTGAGTTAGATCTGAACATGCCGGCCAGCAGATCCGCTTTTTATTTGGAAGATACAGCTGTTGTGCCGTCGGACCTCTCGAGTGGTGGTAAAGAAGTTGTGAAATTCTTATTTATGGCCCAAGCCAAAGACCAGAAGGTCTTTGATCCAGGAGAGGCATTGACAAGCTTGTTGCATATTTTCGTGTCGTAGGATTCTCTGGCAAGATCGATCGTTCTTTTGCAGGCGTTCCTCGCATGGCTTCTCGGTTGGCAATTGTCGGGACTTCGCACTAGAGTCGATTTGCTTAAATGATATTACTTGGGATACTACATACTAGTGACAAAAAACATGTTATAAAAATTTGGAGCCATTTTTCGCAAAAACCGAGATTCAAAATATTTACCAATGTGTTTAATAAAAGTTTTGTTAACATTTTTCCCCTTGTAAGAACTAACAAACTTATAAATAATTATTATCAAACAATAATTTAAAAAAAATTTCTTGCAGCTTTAAATCCCTCAATTTTATTATTTTTTACAAAAGGTTTGTATCATTTGTTTTTAAAAAGATAATATTATTTACCTATTCAAATCTAAGTATGCTTTTTATTTTTAAATAATTCTAGATTATTTTAAATATGCAAAGTCCGTGAAAAATATACATTGAATTAATTTAATACTTTACAGATTAAAATAAAGATAGAATTTAATCTGGGATAATGTGAACAAAGTAATCCTTATCTTTGATCGACAATTTAATACAAGTATTTGTCTTAAAAATAATCTTTGGAAAAATGTGCCAGATATCTGGGTCATGAGATTCGTAATCGATCATTTAACACCCAAATGATATTTTTTTTGTTAGCCTTGGAACTAAAACGTAAGTTTGACCGTTACAAGCAGCCGTTTTAAAAGTAACGTGTTTTTTGTTTATGTTTTCAAGGTAAGGAATTAAAAATAATAATATGGTTTTTATGTTTCTTAAATCATATAGCAAAATAATAGTTACAGCAAAATTATTACCTTATTTTACTACGATTACATATATTATAAAAGACTATTATTGACTATCAGTTTTTTTTTTTATAATAAGGCCAAAATTAATAAGGTAATAAGTTTAAAATAATTTAAATATATTAAAAAAGTTATTCACGAACACTGTAAAAAAATTTCATTAAAAAATTGTTTCGTAAATTAATTTTTTTCATTGTTTATATCATTATCAGTTGTTTTGCCGATTTGTTTAAATTCCCAGCAATATAATTTCTTAAGCTATTTATATACAGAGTGGCCAACCGAAAATAAAACAGAGCTATTTACAGAAATCTCGTAAACATTTAAAAAAACGCTTAGACACGTCAATATTTGATAAAAGGTGAACACTCTTTTCCGGTATTTTAGACTCTTTCAACCTCAAGCGAGGGTAAGAATTACCCCAAATTATCTAGTGTAGAAGAAATGGAATTTATTATGCACTGTCTTCAGGAAAATAGTGCAGAATTTGGATTGAAATTAAATCCCAATAATACTACTGTCATGATTGTAGACCGACAAAATAACAACCAACTCCAAATAAAAAAACATAGCTGGATTTGCGGTGGTTAATAAATACTTGTATTTAGGGTCTCTAATTGACAACAGCGGTGTATGCGAAGGTGAAATAAAAAGAAGAGTTGCACTGGCTCGAACAGCGGTAACTAAGTTAAGCAAGATCTGGAGAGATACAGCCATCACCGAAAACACCAAATTAAGATTGAATTCACTTGTGTTCCCTATTGCCACTTATGGAGCAGAAACCTGGACACTCAAGAAAAGCGATACCAGGCGGATAAATGCCTTTGAAATGTGGGCATACAGACGGCTACTGCGAATATCCTGAACGGCCCACCGTACAAATGAATCTGTTCTTCAAGAACTAAATATTCACCCAAGAGATGGGTGGACGAAACTAAAGATCTAATCGGCCAAGGCCTACATGAAACTGTAAATATGGCCCAGAATAGAGAGGAGTGGCACAATACTATAAGTGCTGCTAAGGGAGCATCATAGTCACTAATCCCTTCTCAGGGAAATGGACTAGAGAGAGAGCAAGAAAAATCTAGATACTAGGTACTAAATTTATACCATTGGCGTACTTAACACAAATAAATGACATTTTTACCATTCGTGATTGTTTGCAAATAAGTTTCATATTTAAAATCTTATTTTTCAATAAATATTTGGCGGAATTTTAAAATTTAAAGACTATTGTAAGAGCTTTTGAAAAACATCTTACTCGACCCCCAATGCCGTTTAACATTTTGAGGTAATTTTTTCTCTCGCTTGGGGTTGAAAGTAGTGAAGTCAAAAATACCGGAAAAGAATGTCCCCTTTAATCAAAAATCGACGGGTCTGAGCGTATTTCTAAAATTTTGACGAGGTTCCTGCAAAAGGTTTTGTTTCGTTTTCGGTTGGCCACCCTGTAAAGAGTAATTTTACCGACAGAAGTTGGTAATCTCATCTTTAGCTCCCTCACTCTACACTGAGTGATCACAGGAAAAATTGTAGGTAGTTATAAAGTGAATTTGGAGTCTGGTCGACACAGAATTCGGTCAGAAATTTACTTCAAAACATCAGAGCTAAGAATATGTAAAATGGCAACATCGTAAAATTCCTAGTCCTCAACCCGAACGAGAAACGAAAACAGGAGCGGACTTATAAGTGTATACATATTTTATTATGGTTTTAAATAATTAAATTATGGACGTTAACTTTAACAAACAGCAATAGAATTCGACACCGCCGCTTTGGCATGTTTTATCGATTTAACAAAAGCACTTGACCGTGTCCGACTGGAAGATATTATAAACAACTTAAAGAAAAAAACGAACCCCGGCAAGAATTTTAAAAACAGTATGCTGTCTAAACACAGGCAATTATCACAGGGTATAAGCTAAAGGAATAGCTTAAGACCATTTCTATTCAACCTGATTATGGACGAGATCATTGAAGAGGTTAGTGGCTTAAGAATGGGGTATAGGATCAATAGCATAATTCGGTACGCTAATGACGCGACAATATTGGCAGAAACGGAGGACAATCTGCGAAGACAACTTCGCAGATTTAATCAGGTCATCACACAATTTAATATGCAAATATCAATCTTCAAGACAAAATGTATGACATTTGCCAGGGAACCAAGGAGATATAAGCCGGTTATAAAAAATGAAACTGTCGAGCAAGTCACAACTTTAAGATACTTTGGAGCGAATATCTCTAGTTGCAACAAACCAATTAAAGATCTAAAATCCCAGATCAACAAAGACGCGGTAACATCAGTCATATGGGACAACAAACATGATTATCGACATTAAAGTTCGAGTGTACAAAACATGCGTAAGACCAATAATCATTTATGGCATCGAGACTCGAGCAGACACAAACAAAACAAAATGTATGTTAGGAATGGCAGGGATAAAGACTCTTAGGTCAATAGCGGGAAAAACAATACAGGATAGAGTGAGGAGCGCAACAATAAGAGAGACATGCAAGGTGGAAGATGTAATCAGATGGGGACGAAAGCGCAGAAAATACTGGCGGGATCACGTAGAAAGAATGGACACCGAAAGAATTGCCAAGATTGTGCTAAATGGAAATCCAGATGGTAAAGGGCCAATCGGAAGACCACCAAAAAGATGGAAATATAGTTGGACATCTCTATCACAGCAGAAACAACAACACTGACCAGCTTTCGAAATAAACAGACCAAAAGGTCTTTACAAAGAAAAAGAAGAAGAAGAACTTTGACATACCTTTTTAAATTAGAACTGACAAGATCAGCTGTTGAAAAAAATCCATGTCATTGTTCAAATTTGCTAATTGCTCAAAAAATGTAAAAGTTACTTCAAACCGTAAAACTAATTAGCTAATAGAAAAATAAGATCTGTAAAAAAACAATATTTTTATTTATCATTAAATAGGTATGTCATTAACGCTTTTCAAAAAGTGACTTAAAACTTATCGCAGGATCAACCCATTTTTAGGCAAAATTCTTTCGGTCCGATGGGCGGGACTCTCATTTAAAAGGGCCTATAAGCTACCAAACAAGATGTGCACGTCTAATGGAAGATTTGGAAATATAGCCACGTGATTTATTTTCGTTGTATTATTATCACATATGGTATGAAATGCGTGAATCTTTATCTATGACGATGTGAAATGTGAAATTTATTGACGTATTCATTATGAATGGGATGTTTGCATTTTAAATGTGGTGTTCATTTCTTTAAACAAAATATTTATAAATAAAATGCACGAAGTAATTGAGTTAAAATTAATACAAGAATTTAGAAAAATTACATATTTAATATCATTTTTTCAAATATTAATTTTTTAAGTCTAATAGTCCAGACGATGAAGAGAAAAATGGGTATAACATCTGTGCGCCGGCGACGACGACAAGGAGGTAGTAGTTGAGTAGAAGCGTAAAGCTGTAGAAATGCTCTGAGGTGTGGGCAGCTTTACCACCGGAACCTCTGATGCCTCGACTTACCCTTGTTATTCGACGACGTCTTTAGCAACGTAGATGTTGGATCCTTCGATAATTCAGTCAAGCTGGCTCGATCTGTTTTTTACCTACTAAAAGCTGAAGGGTTTACTGCCTTTTATCGCCGTGAATTTTGTTATTACAGTAAATAAAACAACACACTTGTCATCGAGAATATATTGTGTAATTTATTACATGGAGCTGTTGAAAAGGAAAGTGGACGAGAGGCCGACAGCCGGTTTGAACGTGGCTTCTTTCTCGCGTTGAATTTAGCGAATTTTATTGGTCAAAAATCATAACCGTTTTGTCACGTGACCGTATAGTTGTTTGCTACAATTGCGCGCAACGATTTTGGAATGTTCTGGAGAGATAATCAATGCACGTGTTTTTAGATGAAAAATAAAGGAATTTCTCAAAGAAGTACTGATTTCCAACAAATTTCAAATTTTTTCACAGTAAACCGATTTTTATAAAAATTTGGAATAAAGCTAATCTTACCACTTTTGTTGTTTTGTTACTTTTGTTGGACATCTTAAAAGTAAATTCTATAAGACACAACCAACGTTGCCACGTCTTTTTTTGTTCTCTAACGAGTACTCTGCTAGCGGTTTCTCTACTGGCAAATTATGCCCGAGCTCAGCCGTAGAGGGTAGAAGAAAAAAAAATATAAAAGTGAGCTGCGCCACCGACTTAAACGGTATAAGCCGGAAACCCCTAGATCTTATAGGCACTAGCAGAGCTACAAGATAAACAACTATGATTATGGTGAACCAAATAAATAAAATTATAGCAATAATATGTTGGATACTTTACTCACACAATAGATAATTAAGGTACACAGTTCAATAGCAACATCATAACAAATATAGTCAAAATTAACAGCTATGGTAAAATTTTCTTGCTAAAACAAACCAAAAATGTAAAATTTACAACTTTATAAAATAACCAGAACAGAAGTAAGAGTAACAGACTTTACCAAGTTAAAAAAAAGTAAAACATATATAAATCAACTCACTAATAAAACTAATTCAAACGCTTACATAAATGCAAAGAACAAAAGGTAAAACATATTTAAGTTAACTCATTAATAACACTAATTCAAACATTTACATAAAGGCAAAGAAAAAAAGGTAAAACATATATAAGTTAACTCATTAATAACACTAATTCAAACATTTACATAAAGGCAAAGGAAAATAAATAGTTTCCAACGATGTACTATACTAATAAACTAGAACAGAACGTAATAGTGGTGTCAGAATGAGTCACTGCGTTATATATTTAAAAAATAAATCACTGATAACCTTTGGGTATGCGAATTCACATGTACTCCTGTGGCCTACTCCTGTGCTACTCCTGAACTACTCCGGGGGCTGGTTAGATTATGGGGCGGCACCAGTTAGTGAACAATGGCTTCCCTTAAATAAATCCCGATAACGGCTATTCAACTCGACACCAAAATTCCAAAAAAAAAAATCCACAACAAAGGCAAGACAAAATGGTTAAGTTGAAAATCAAATGGTTTTTCTTCAAAATCCAATTAAGATGGCACATATACAGCCAGATATGAAAGAAATCCCATAGAGGTTCCGCACACGTGCTAATAACACACCGTCCCCAACAACCTACACCAATACCTCCGACTTCGATGAAGCTCTCCCAACGACTCACGCTCCTATATCGGAAATCAAGAAAAATGGCGCGGAATAAACGTCAACCCACAATCTTCTCAAATCTGTGCCTCGTCCTCGTCCGTGTGGATATTCAGTCCCATCCACACAGAAATTGCAAACCAACTATCGAATCTTACCCCTACAAGTTATGCAACATTATCTACAACGAATGATATATTCGAGTTGCCACAGAGTACGGTATGCAACAATGAATACGAAACTATAGAACTGTGGAAGGAAAAAATAGGCACGTGACAACGTCGTTGAAAGATTTGCGTTAAAAGGGGTTTAACCTTATTTGGTATTGATAGTAACACTTTGTAAAACAAGGAATGGCAAAAAACATATTACTCGGAACTCGCTGAAAAAAATCGAGATTTTTTTTCACTTTCTACTTGTGAAAGGTTGGATCTAGGCATCTCTCAGAGTAATTTTTTAATTTTTAAAAAAAAAAACTAGAAAAAAAATACGAAATATCGGTCATGGTCATATTCACTATTTTTTATCTCACAAGATATATCGTATTTCGAAAAAGTACTCCAAAAGATGCCTCAATTATATAATATATACAAAAAATTATCGCGATACATCAATAACTAATGAATCTTAATTTCATTCATAAAAATCAAAAATAGCACTGAAGCTATTCCAAAAATTTTAGCACGTGTGATGATGTCAATAAAAGTTGCGAAAGGGATTCATTACATTCTCGAATAAGACTAATTAGGTGATAAAAACGTAAACATTTTTTGCGAACGGCGACGGCGAGGGTGATGCACAAATAGCCGGCCAGATATGCATGTATAAAAGACGACAGAAAGCTAGTTAGTTTGCAATTGCATTCAGATGGTGACACTTGGTAGTTTGTGAACTTGTCATATTGTGATCAAATTATCGAACTGGCGATAAACATCGTTAAAGACTTTCTGTGAGAAAATTATCAGTAAAAAAAAGGATTTTGAGATTAAATAAGGTAAGTAAATATTTTTAAATGGGTATTGGTAAATATCTGTACTTAAAAAAAGAATCGAAAAAGCCAATATTCTAACATTTTAACATAAAATAAGTAATTCGTACCAATCTACTAGGAAGTGTTTTATAAGAGTAAATACCCAGATAACACCGATAACGGCCGACTATGGAAAATTAAAGTAATTCAAAATAGTGCATCAGGAGTGCTTAAGAAGCAGTGCAATCAGCACACCTCCATATTTGCTTCCGGCAGTATGTGCAGGTGTACTACTCAAGCGCTTCCGAATCTCGCTTCATCAACTGCCTTTATGCATGTGTGAATCCGCTGCCGGTCGAGTACCATAAAATGAAATACACGCATAAGAGGCAGTTGATCTGTATCAATCATACACTAATACTGTTGACGTTGGAGCACTTCAAAGGCACTTTCAATCGCCGGGAGAGTGTATCACGTCCGGCTGGCGGCCGCCTGGACGCCTCGATGCTGAAAAAGTATTATTTGCCTGACCGGAACAGAAAACTGATTAACAAAATTCTTCTTCTCTTGGTGCCGTCTCCGCTTCGAAGGTTGGCAATTATCAAAGCAATTCTTATTTTTTAGACCGCAGATCCAAATAGTTCATTATTACTGGATCCAAACCAATCCCTAAGGTTTTTTAGCCATGACTTTCGTCTTCTTCCTATAGATCTCTTGCCTTGGATTTCTGCCTGCAAAATTATTTGTAGCATTTGATATTTTTGCATCCACAATTTTTCGGTAATAACTCGCGAATAACTTCCCCTAATAAAGATAGGTTAGCTTGAAGTCCTTCACAGTGTTTAACCACACCAATTTTTGCCACACAAAAAGGTCACGGATCGGAATTTCAAAACCCTCCCATAAAAAAATTTCACTTCAAAAAATTTATTATTCATTTGAAAAACATGTACATTTTTAGCAAAATCCTGCATAAACTTAAATTTTTTTAATTGGTCACAATTTTTTAAGTCTTTTGTCAATTATTGGTTTTATAAGTTGTTCCATAAAGTATTATTGGAGGTTTTCGTTTAAAAAGGGAATAACTTTCTCGTTGATGTTTATATACCTACATACATATAGTCACGCTTTTTACAAATTTACATTACAACATTATCAAGAGTCCTCATTTTGGTTTTTTGTTTTTTATATTTTTAATAATTTACAGTCAAATTGGTTTAGCATTAAAATTTCTATTGCCAAATCGCCTAAAGAAATTATTAAATACATATTTTTTTAAATTGGTTAATACAGTTTTAATAAGCACACTGTGAATAAAACAGATAAAAATACAACATTTATCAGAGGTAAGTACGATTATAAACAAATGTTTTTAAACTAATGGTTTGGTAAATAATATTTTTATTTTCATGTAAAACTAATAAAAAATTTGATCGGTAATAACAAAGGAAAAGGTTAAAAACTGTAATCTTATTCACAAAACATTTTATATGTTTTATTTCGATATCCTCAAAAATAAAATATTTTAAAAACTAGTACAAGTAGACCGTTTTTTCACGCTTTATATTAGCTCTTATTAATTTATCCATGTAACGGAATTTTTGGATACCATTTTTACCCTCTTAAAAACATCAAATCAACTTGAATACTTTTATACTTCTAAAGCACCGATAATAATACAATAATTTTATAAAAATTTTCCAAAAATCCTGGCCAGGATCAGTTATATTTAAAAAATATGTTTTATATGAATTAAATGGATGATATCCCCTATGAATTCAATTAAAATAGTGTGACATAAGAAGTGAAAATTTGATGGCGAAGCTTGAACTACTCTCCAACAGATGTTGCTAACGCATATCACCATTTTAAATCCTAGTAATTTTAATACCTCCTCGCGTTTTTAATTTTGTTTTCTCTTTTAACATCCAATTGATAATTAATGTGAAAATAATTGTCTAGAGTCAAGACAAATAATTTTTTTATACGCTTTATATTAGCTTGACTTGTATTTATCTATCTATTTATGTAACGGAATCTTTGGACACGATTTTCACCCTCTTTAAAACATCGGATCGACTTAAAACTTTGTATACTTCCAAAAGAACGATGACAATACAATAATTTTATAAATTATTTTAAAGATCCTGACCAGAATCATAAGGATTTTAAAAAAAACACGAACTATAAATGAAAAATAATTAATAGTTTAAAAAAACTAAGACAACACGCTGTATAAAAAAACCGAACTAAAAAAAATAAATAACAATAATAATTAATAAAAAAATAATTTTACAATTTGAAGCGTGGGGTGCGCTATATTAATTAATATATTTGATAATAAACAGATATTGGTAAAGGTAAAGTCTCCAAGAAGAAAACGTAAACATTATAAAAAGCACCCCATGCTTTTGATTGTAAAATTATTTTTTATTATTCATTATTTTTTATTTTTTAATTCGATTTTTTTATAAAGCGTGTTGTCTTGGTTTTTTTAAATTATTATTTATTATGTATTTCGTGTTTTGTATGTAACAGAAAGTACGAAAGGTTTTTTAAAAATTAAAAAAATTTCAAACCAGAATTTGTCAAATATGGACAATATGGACAAAATTTAAAAAAAGAAAACACAATTTAAGATTCAACAGTCCTTATGTACAAACAAAACAGAAGGTTACATTTAAACTGATTGATTATTATGCAGTCGAACAGAATTTAAATCAGAAACCCACATTTTTTGTCAATTGTAAGTCCGTCTGCCATACGATCACGTAGGAAGTGTGTAACGAAGTCGATTTAAAACCACATTAGGCGCCATAAAGAGTTAAAATATTGACCAGTATCGGACAAAATTCATAAAAAATTACTTTCATTTTATTTTTTAATAAAAATTGGATCATGCAAAACATCAATTAAAACAAAATCAGTATTATCCACAACGTAATGACTTTATTCATCCTTCTAAGAGTTATCAAGGCCTTTGATTTCCTGTGTACGGTTTATTGCACTGTCATTAATAGCATAATTATTGACTAGTCAACGTTTCTGTAACTTGAATTCTTCAATACATTAGCATATTAATCGCAAGATGATCACAGTAATATTTCGTGATTTCTGATTTTGATAAATTAGTAGCATTTAAATATTTTGTTTAAATAATTAAGATCATTTAAATAGGAATATTTAAAAAATCACGATAAAACATGTCATTAAAAGAGAAAAAACTTGTATGTATTTTAAATTATTTATAAATCAAGATTTACTGGATTATCCCGTAGAGTAGGTGTGCTTTATCAAAATATTTGCTGGAATTTCTCGTAAGTACATTAAATACATTTCCCTAAAAGATTTTTTTTAAATTTTATATTTTTTGTCGACTTTTTGACGTTTAATTTATTTCTGGCTTGGTTAAATTATTTATTTTTATATATTTTATTTGCTGGAGTTTTCCGTAAGTGCGCTTAATATATTTCCTGGAAGCTTTGAATAAGTTGTATTGACTATGGCCAAAACGACAGCGATGGGGGTCGCCACCTGTCATGCCTAACTTTCTGTGGGGGCAAAACAAAGGCTATTGATAGCCACTTTGCTACTTTAAATGTGGGGGAGGATTAAATGATAAAATTAATGATATTAACACGATGATACAAGAAAGGCGGATGTTCTTTGTGTGAATGACACCAAGCAAAAAGGATGTGAAACCATAACACAAGGACCTTATACAGCCTACTGGTCGGCAGTTCCGGAAACCAGCAGAGGTTCTCAGGGCGTTGACGTTGACGTAATACTCTCTGCTAGAATGAGTGAATATGTGACTGACTTTAAATGTGTGAGCCAAGACTTTTCTGGGTGAGGCTAAAGGTTGGTCTTACTCGTATCTTTTCGTTAGAGGTTTATGCCCCACAAGATGCGCAGTGGAACCAATCTTTAAAAGCCAAAAAAAAAGGCAGGAGTTTTGGGATAGTGTGACAGATATTCTAAATAAGTTTAACCAGAATGAAAGAACTGTAATGTTGGGTAATTTTAGTAGTTGGGTAGGAGTCAAGCGTGATGAATATGACAGTGTTTTGGATATGTACAGTGACAGCGGTGTAAATAAAAACGAAGAAAGACTACTTGAAGTATGTTTGAAGTGGAATCTTATGGTAACAAACACAATGTTTAACCATAAAAGGATCCACTTGTACACAAGACAAGAAGAATACCGAGAAATATAATTGATTTTGTATTTGTAAATAAAAGATTGAAAAAGAAAGTAATGGACACTCGGGCATACCGCGGTACAGGTATTGACACAGACCACTTCTTAGTAATGAGCCGAATAAGAGTTCTCTTTAAGCGGTGGCAACATTGTGTGCAGGAATCAAGTAGTGTACTAGAGCGTATAAAAGTTATAAATTTGCAATAAAAAGGTATAAGAGAGAAGTTTGTTAGTAAATTGATCGAGAAATTAAACAGTTTAGATGAAGCATGTGAGGTTAAATAATTGTGAAAGTCATTCAAGGAAGGAATCGTGGATATTGCTATTGAAGTGTGTGGTGTAAGTAAAAGAAGGAAAGGATGCAAGTTACAGAAAATGTGCGTAGAGGTTCAAAAAGCAGTGTCAGAAAAAAAGAAAGCCTGGTTGGATTGCCTGGCTACAAAAGCCAATCAAAGAACGCAAAATGCAACTATTAAGGATGTAAACAAGGCAAAGAACGAGTATAAAAGGTTAAAAGGAGAGTTTGATAAGAATTAATTTAATAGTAAGTTATCTGACGATTTCCAAAACAATACTTAACTCTTCTGGAAGTCCATAAGAACAGCCAGAGGTAAAAATACTACCTTGCAACTGGAAAAAATCATCAGAAATCAAGATGGTAGTATGGTAAAAGGAGAGGAATGCGTTTAAAAGAGATGAAAGGAATACTTTGAGAAAGCGGATACACAAGTACAGGCTTCATTCGGAGACATGAGTGAAAGTTGCAATGAAAGTGAAATTGGTACGACAAAAATTGTGAAAGCGGTAAAGAGTATAAAATTGGGTAAAGCTGCTGGGTACGACAGGATAACAGTTAAAATGCTGAAGGTGGACAAAGCGTGGTAACTAGTCTGCTGTACCGCCTTTTTAACCTTTGTTGTAGGAGTGGTAGCGTACCAGACGACTGGTGCAAGGCTGTTATCGTGCCGCTTTACAAGGCAAAAGGTTCGCAGCAGGACTGTTAAAACTACCGAGGTATTAGTTTACTCAGCATAGTCGGCAAACTGTATGCAAATATATTGTATAAAAGAGTGATAAATAAAACTGAGAAGTGATATGGGATGTGCAAGCAGGATTTGAAAGAGAAAGGAGATAAATGAATCATGTCTTTTCATTACGAAGTATAGTTGAAAAATTCTTGGCTAGAAGTCAGAAAGTCTATTACGCTTTTATAGACATGGAAAAGGCCTACTCAACTGTTTGTTTTAGGATAAACGATGCTTATACGGACTGGTTTAACATCGAAAACGGTGTAAGACAGCGATGTGTAGCTTTGCCATGGCTGTTTAACTTATACATAGACGATTAATTAAAAGATTTAAAAGAGAGTGCGTATGGATTAAAAATAAATGATTTGATCGTCAAATGCTTTCTTAACACCGATGATCAAGTTATCTGAAGAGAAGTTGCAGGCGATGGTTAATGTTAGGCATGATGCCCTAAAAATCAGAAATAAAAATAAATGTAAACAAAACGAAAGTAATGGTTTTTGAAAGAGAAGAAAGGCATGACAAACTGTAAAGTTCTGATAAAGGGAGGAAGAGTGTAACAAGTAAATGAGTTTGTATACTTGGATTCAAAGTTTACAAGAGATAAAAAGTATGACAGTGACGTTGAGCGAAGGGTGTTGGCAGGAAAACAAATAAATGAAGCACTGCTTAGATTTATGAACAGCCAGAAAGTGTCAAAAAAGGCACGTCTGGCTGTGCATAGAGGAGTGTTGGTTCCTATACTTATGTATGGGTTTGGCAAAAGAAGCATGAAAATGGGATTAATGCTGCGGAGATGAGTAGTCTGAGAAGTAAAGCCGGAGTGATTCGGTTGAATAAAGTGAAGAATAGTGAGATAAGGGAATGCTGTGGTGTAAAAGAAGATGTGTTTAAAAAGATAGATAAAGGAATACTTGGATGGTTTGGACACGTAGAAAGGATGGTTGAAGAAAAATTGGCCAGGTCAAGAGTACCAACAACTGACGAGCATGTATGAGAGCACTGATGAAAGTAGAGAAAGCAAAAGATGTGTGTAAGAACCGTAGCAAGTGGAAGGAAGTGGTCTCTGCCTACACCTACGGGAAAAAGGCGTGAGTATATGTAGTATGTATGTATTATTTCGAAATAAAAAAAAACCCAACGGTAATAAATTAATTTTTTACTTTTAATTTTAGTCTAATTTTTATTTTATATGTTTAAAACCTTTATAACTGATTTATACTTTGCAAACAAGTATTAACAAGTATTTTTAAGTGTAATGAAGTGAATATATTAACGAAATAAAACACAAGAATGTAAAACTCTTTAAATTCTATTAGGTAATAAGAAATAAAAAACAATTATTTTTGAATTTACACAAAAATAAATACTTAAAATTAACAATTAAAGAGCAAATTGTTATGGTATAAAAAAAATGGACTTTATTAATGGTAGTGTCACAAAATAATATTAAATTTCAAATTAGGTAAAATTACGCCTTTCAATGAGCAATCCATATTTTATAAAATTCTCATTTTCCTTTTACTTTCTATTAACACTTTCTTTAGATAAAACCTGGTACAGAGAGAAAGTATATTATTTAAGTAATGGACAACAAACAAATTAAAACAGGACACATTTTATCACACAATAACTTTATAAACGTTAAAAATGTTACCAGTTTATTAATTTACACTTTTGTAATTGGATACTTTCTTTAAGCAACATTTTTAAAATTGATTGCTTGCACAAAATCTCCTTACTAATTTTTTGTTAATATTTTCTCTCAAATGTATTTGTGTACACTAATTAGTTTTTTTGCTCGTTTCTTATTACTTTTTTTCGCAGGGCAAGCACCTAAATAAATCTTTAAAAAAATGTTCTCTGTTATCCTCTCAATTTGCCCGAGGAAAAAAATATGCAAAGTTATAAGCTATATAAAAGTTTGGGGTCAACAATTAGAAATTTGCAAACAT
Organism: Agelastica alni; assembly: GCA_950111635.1. Taxonomy (NCBI): domain Eukaryota; kingdom Metazoa; phylum Arthropoda; class Insecta; order Coleoptera; family Chrysomelidae; genus Agelastica; species Agelastica alni. The sequence continues at coordinate 5,398,023 of OX467709.1, read as the reverse complement.
TTTACAGATATTTAATATTTATTTTAAAAGTTTCAACTGCTTTTAATGTTGGCTCTTTTGTTTAAGGTAAGTACATCCACTACTAAGATCATTAGCACCATCGAAGATTTTAACGGTTTAACTTTCCACGTGTGAAATAAGGTCAAGTTTATGCATATGTAAACTATACAAATTAATTTAAATACTTTATAAATGGTTTTGTTATGTTAAATTTTAGTACGTTTAGGTTTTTCGAGTATGTGAGATTATGGTTTAACATTTTTGATAAAAAACTGAGCATATGCAAATTAGATGTGTGTAATTTAACAGAGCCCATTGCTTTGATTACATGTTCATGATATTACATTACATTAAAATCTTGCGGTTGGGCCATTGGTATAGGCACTTATGTCAACTAGATCTTTTGATCCTCTGTGACTACCGCTGTGTTTTTAGGGCATTAGAATTCCAGCCCGCTGGTTTTGGCAAACCGCATGATTTCTGTTGGCCCTGTCTCATTTAGATCACTTGAATCCATTATCATGCGGCCCCAGGTTTGATATCGGTACACCGCTAGCATCGAGCAGCAACACAGAATGTGTCTGCTGCTGTCATTCTCTTCGCCGCATAGTCAGCAGTTTTTCTCAGCCGCCAGCTTAAGTTTAAGGAGGTGCGCCCTTAGTGCGACGTGGCCAGTGAGCAGGCCAAGCGTGCTACTTAATCTACTCCGGTTTATCGTCCAGAGTGCGTCTGCCCTTTTCTGGAGAGGTTTTTTCATCAGCTGTCTTGATGTTCTGCAGCCAGTATTTGCAATCCACTGAGAGATATGTTCTTGCTCAAGGATTAGTTTTAATTTATGTTTCACTTCGGCAATTGGTAATCCGACCAACTGGCTTTTTGGTTCCACCAGGGTCCCATTTTCTGCCAATTCATCGGCTACCTCATTGCTATTTATCCCTGTGTGCCCAGGAACCCATGTAAGAGTGACCTTGTTTGCAGTCGCTAACTCAGTGAGGGCCAGCATTCAGTCCCACACCACCGATGATGTTGTGGGGCAACTCACGAGGGTCCCAATAGCCGCGCGACTGTCAATGAGAATATTATTCTCACTGTTGGTCATTCTGGTTTCTGTCAGGTGCGTAGCACACCTAAGTATGGCATAGACCTTAGCCTGGAAGACCGAGGCGTATTTCCCCAAGAGTATGCATTCCCTGTGCTCTAAACATTTCTGCTCCGTAACGTCCCTGGTACCCTGATCCGCCAGTGTACCATCGTTTTACTCCTGTGCTAGTCAATGGTGTTTTCTTCAAGCAATCTTCTCTGGTTGGTATTTTTGTTTTATAGTTTTTTCCTATCAAGGTCTTTTTCGGAATCTTGTCCGATTTTATTGTAAAGGGGTGTTTGTGGAGGGCCTCGATCTTGGTGTGACCAATTCCGTTGCTCCTCCACCCACCCTGACACTTTAGTCTGTATGCAGTGTTTCTGGCACGATCTTTTATTAGGAGATCCAAAAGGTGGTACGCTGAGGGCTATTTGTAGTCCTTTTGTAGGGGCGGTGCTCATTGCCCCCATTGCAGCCCGCAAGAATGTTACTTGCAGACTTTTCAACAGGTTCACAGCCCGGCCCCTTCCACCTTTGGCCACCAGACTACTGCTGCGTACGTTAGTGACAGTACCGTCTGATATAACCACAGGCTTACCCTCTTGGCTCTTTTGCATGCCCACATTGAGGCATATATTTTATTTCTCTTTGCCTCGAGGTGTGTGCTCCACTTCAGTTTTACATTCAGGTGTACGCCTAGGTACTTCAACAAAGCAGAGCCTTATGATACTTACCTGTGTAAGAATATACATACATACATATAGTCACGCGTTTTTCCCGTAGTGATGGCAGAGATCACTTCTTTCCACTTGCTTCGATTCTTGCACACGTTTTTTGCTTCTTCTACTTTCAGCGGCACTTTTATACATGCTCGTCGGTTGCTAGTACTCTTGACCTGGCCTTTTTTTTAAAATGTTGATCTGATTAAAATACGTTCGCCTAGGTCGACCTCTATCGACTTACCCATTCACACTCGCCTTAATAAATCTGTTTCGTCTACCTTTTTTCATCCATCCTCTCTACGTGTACAAATCATTTATGTTTCTTTGTTATTACATATTCTTTTATACCATATTATTTTCTTATTACACTCATCCCATCATCTCTAGCTCATGTCCATCTATTCCTGGAATGTAGGCCTCTTCCAGCAATTTCCATGTCCGTCTATCCTGGGCAGTTTGGGACCAGTTTCTTTCTGCTATCTCCTGAATGTCGTCTCACCATCGTTTTGAGGGTCTTCCTGCGTTTCTATATGTAGCTCTTGGGCGCCACTGCATTTTTTTGTTAGTCTACCTGGATGGGTTCTGCCTTGCAACATGATCTGCCCATCTCCACTTTAGTTCGGCCACTCTTCTCATAACACCCGTCACCCCTGTTCTTCTTCGAATCTCATCATTTGTAATGCGATCACTTAGGCTGATTTCCAACATGGCACGCTCCATGGCTCTCTGCGTTGTTCTGAACCTTTTTGCAATTCTCTTTTGTTAGTCTTATAGTCATCAGTTCGTATGTTGTGACGGGTAAAATGCAAGTCTCATGGACTTTCCGCTTAAGGTTGATTGCAATGCTTTGGGATTTAAGAATTTAGCCTAGCCTACCGAATGCTGCCACAATTCGACCACAATTCACTCTGTCATAGGCCTTTTCCAAGTCTATAAAAGCACAATAGACATCTTCGTGTGCCGATGTGTAAATAAATTTTAAAATATTGTGTTTTAAAAATGTTGGTATATCCAATCTCAGTTTAAAAAAGATTATTTTACCGATAATAAGCTATACTGAGTACTACCGATAAATTTAGCAAAACATATCGGCCGCTATTTTTTATATGCTACGGGTAGCACAGCTTATTTTTAAAAAACAACATCGCATTTATCAAATCATCGGTCGACTACCTGGCTTGCAGGTGTTTACCCTTTAGACGTTTCAAAACATTAGCGCACGCTGGTTCTCAATAATTTTTAAGGAGATTTTTATTGTTTGCATTTTATTTTTTTTGTAATATTTGTGAAATGGCTTTTTGGATACTGTTTGGGGCAAATGATAAATCTAACGAATTGCTTAATATAAACGATATTCACATTAATAATAAAATGTATGATAATAATGTTATACAAAAGTAATGATAATATCCAAAATAATGATGAAATACATTTTAATAATGCAATTCTAATTAATAATAATAAAAATAAGACACAATTTTGGGAATTTAAAAATCGAGATTTGCATATTCAAGTTCAACAAGTAATTTTTAATATATATTCATGCTTAAAAGCTGAAAATGTCAATTTAACTAAAGATAAAATAATTAAAAGAATATGCAACCTAACAAAAATTACCTATTCCACCATTTATTTAGCAATTAAATGGATCGTTTTCATTGAACACGATAAAAAACGAAAATGTATCGTCAGCCGTCCGATATATGATGCATCTAAAGATGTGATTCGACAAACAGTTTACAATACGTACAAAGAAAATCAAGTCCCAACATTAGAAATTTTATTTAAAAAATTGCAAGATTTTAACGATTTTAAACATAAATCACTAGAAACACTTTGACAAATTTTAATGGAATGTGGTTTTAAGTATAAGAAGTTAGATAGTCGAATGTGTATTATGGAAACGTCACGTATTGTGGTACTTCGTCAAAATTATTTAACACAGATCTTAAGTTAAAGAAAAAGTAAAAGAAATATAGTTTATTTAAATGAAACGAGGTTTGGCACTAACGATGTCTCTCAATAAATAATTAAATAATTTTTGAAAATATATCGGATTTAAAAATAAAATTGTTACGTCACTGGTCAGTTTCTTTTTGAAGATTTTATGAGATGTTTTTTGTACATTTTTAAACTGACTTTGGAAGAACTATAAATTAATTCGCTTTAGGGAACGTACCGTATTTTAATCTAAACAATTATTGTTTACATTAAAACAACTATTTCTATTAATTCCCAAATGTTTTAAACAATCCGTAGACGTTTTAAATGAGTTGTAGCACCATTATGTTTGTTAATTAAAAATCGAAATCTAATTTTATACGTAGCTGTGTTGCTTTACAATTTAGTCGAGGTTCATAATTTCATTAAAAAAAATCTGTTTTCGTAAAAATTATTTTAAGTTTATAGCAGATTCAGCAACACGATTGATTTTTTGTGTTTAAAATTATACGTTATAAATATGAAGAGAAAATTTTAAGATTGGCCAAGCGAAATCTCTGTTGCAAACATTAAGTATCCAGACAATAAACTATCAAATTTCATCACAGTACTCGTTCATCCCACATTGTATATTTTTATTGGTCGTCGATATGGAGAAAATGCAGGTGTTCTGTTACAGTGCGAAATTTAAGAAAACATTTCCAAAAGGTCGGGAGTATGCACTGTCTGAAACATCAGTGGGAAGAGTTTATTTCATATGAATCAAAAGGACAATGGTTTTTGTTTTCTGTCAAGAGGCGTGCATATTTTTACTCGCTAATAAGGTCGATGAAAGGTGTATCAAGGATGAAAAATAATAATTTTTATTTAAATTTCGCTAGTTATTAAAACTGCTCATTTTAAAAAATGCATTTGAAAATATTTGGGTTTAACAAAATAATTTGTTCCACAATCATTATACGAGCGGTCTAACTCAAAACAATAAATATGACCAGTAATGTGTAATAGTGATAAGCAAAAATCCACCACCACCCAGACAGCTTATTATAAATAATACAGTTATTGAAAAGGTAGAGACTACAACATATTTGGGAACTACAATCAACGAGAGTTGGGATCATTCTCTCTCGAGAGAGGGCTCGTGCTGCATTCCTTAAAATGTCGAAATTTCTAAACTTAACAACTAAAATACGACTTCTTCGATGCTATGTATTTCCTGTGCTCCTATATGAAGTTGAGTCATGGACTGTAACAGATTCAGCCAGTAAAATGTTGGACGCATTTGAGATGTGGCTAAATCGACGTATACTAAGAATCCCTTGGACACAAGCAAAAGAGTACTCGACATTTTAAACAAGGAAATGGAGATCATAAGTACAGTCAAAAGTCGGAAATTCGAATAATTAGGACACATCATGAGAAACAGCGAAAGATACGGTCTGTTGCAGCTTATCCTACAGGGAAAGGTGCTTGAAAAGAGGGGACCAGGCAGAAAAAAGATCCCATGGCTTAAAAACCTGAGAACTTGGTTTGCAACCTTTACCACGGGTCTATTTAGGGCCGCAGTTGATAAAATAATTATTGCCAGAATGATCGCCAACGTCCGGTAACGGACAGGCACTGAACGAAGAATAAGAATATGTAAACGTAGATAATGAATCTATAATGAAAAATAATTAATTTAATAACATGTTTACACTTTGAACAAAAAATGTAGGTATATACGAGATCTGGCTATTAAATAACCAGACTGCGCGTGTAAAAGGCGTCCTAGAGAGGTAAGGGTGGAGAAGAATGCAACGTTGGATAGCTTGAAGTGTGTACTATTTTAATACGAAAACACGTTTTTATCGCTGTAGTAGTATTTTTTCTATAAAGGTTAAAAACGAACGTGTTTTTTTGCTCGTGCCGATAACAATGTGTGACGAAAACGACGAGCAATGAGACTGAGTGCTAAAAGTTGTTGAAAGAGGCATATGGTGAAAATTCTCTATCTTGTGCGGGTGTTTTCGAATGGTATAAACGGTGTTCTGAAGGCCGAGGGAGCACCAAAGATGACCAACGTTCTGGTCGACATCAACGTGATCGTAATGACTAAATATGTACCAGATGGTGAAACTGTAAACCAAACTTTATATTTGAAAGTTTTGGCAACACCGCGAAAGCGAGTTCGTAAGAAAAGGTCGGAATTGTGGAAAATCAAGTCGTTGATCTTGCACCAGGACCACGCACCTGCCCATAACGTGCTGTCCGTAAAGCGTTATTTAGCCGCTAGAGACACTGCAGTTCTCGAACACGCGTCTTACTCGCCTGATTTAGCAGCCTGTGACTTTTTCCCGTTTCCGAAGATAAAGTCTGCCTTAAAAGGATTGTAGAATAATTCCTAAAATAAAACTCTTATTCATAATCAGTCTCGTTATTTAATAGCCAAACCTCTTATACCAGTATTTTTAAAAGCAAAAAATGTAAGGACGTTGTCGTGGTACAATATTGTCAGAAAATTTAATATTATATGTATACATGCTTGTAGCGAAGTGAGTCATAATTTTTATGCAAGACTACCCGTGGAGACGTTACCCATACAGTTTTCATATATAAGCATACACTAATACTTCCATATACTCCAAAAGTTTAACCTAGCAACGTCGCTTATGCCCCACTAGTTGATATATTGGAGAAGAATTAATGTACAGTATAGATCGTTTATTATCTACATTTATATATCTGAGTTTCAGAAATTTCCGTTTTATTATGTGTTGTGTTTAATTTATACTCGTATTTTATAAAAAGATTATATAAATATTATTTTTTGTGTTAACAAAAATGCAATATATTTTATCTGCAATGACTGCATAATTAGTTTTACGTAAAATTCTATTACATATTTATTATTATTTGTTTATAAGAAGTCACTAGAATTAAGCGTATCCATGCGCATACCTACACTTCTTAAAATACGAAAATAAATGTGAATAAAGGAAATATTTATGAGTCAAGTAAAATTTATAATGTTTACTATTAAGTTATAAGCTTTATTTTCAGATAATTCTGTAAAAATTTATGCTGTGTTTAATAAAAAAGATTGTACTAATATTATTTTTTGTTTTACTCAAAATTTAAAAATTCTCACCCGTAATAAATATATATGTTCTACTAAATATAATTTTGAATATTGTTTCTCCATCAGTCCGTTTGAATTTACCGCGCAAGTAATATCTATACTCGCGTACAGCGATGCCAAGTTGTTTCTGTCGAACTTGCTAGTATGTATGCTTTTTTTAAAAATTGTTTAACTTTACACGGTATCTATTAACAACTAGCTGGTCAATAATTATATATATATATATATATATATATATATATATATATATATATATATATATATATATATATATATATATATATATATATATACATAGACAACGTCGACCACAATTCACTCCTCACCACTCTGTAATAGGTCTTTTCAAAGTATATAAAAGTGCAGTAGACCTTCTAAATTCTAGCCAAAAAAATTTCTACCATACCTCGTAATGAAAAGACCTGATCCATACGCCTTCTTCTTCTTCTAAATCCTGCTTGCACATCCCATATCATCTTTTCAATTTTATTCGTCACTCTTTTGATCAATATCTTTGCATACAGTTTGTCTAGTACACGATTACAAAATTCACGCCCATTGTCGGAATGATGGATCACTGGCGCCTCGAATATACAAAATATGTCCAGTATTGTTCTTGCCACTTCATTGGCTGTTTTAAATTTTAGTGAATTCAATTGTACAAACTTCGCTAAATGATCCTGATAGACTAATATGTCATTCGATTGCATGTCAATAAGATCTACTTGACATTGACTGTTCATTCCCGAATGCAAAATGAGTTTTACAACCAACCCTTTCATTGATTTTTGTTTTATTAGACATGGTGTGCACAGACCAAGATAAATGGATATACTTTCTTATATAATGTTTTTGTATTTTTTTTCTTCCATCCTAATACGACCACCATGTCCGATAGATAAATAAGTTTCATGAATAATATCAAAAAAAAATTCAGTTGCAACATGATATTTAAAGTCCTGTTCATCTGGTTTTACGGGGGTGATTAATTTTTCAACGCCGCCAATGGAACAAACATCATAACGTTTCAGACGGCGGTACTGTTGAGAAGTTTTTAAGGCCGAATTTTTTGCTTGTTTAACAAGTTCAATTGTATTTTTATACTTATCACTATTTAAATAAGGGTAATGGCACTTTTTAAACTCACAATTCTAAAAAAAATTTCATTAAAACGCGTTTTGAAATTGTTTACACTTTACATATGACCAGCCATGTCGACAGATAAAGCAACGTTCTATCCGGTTGTTCTTGGATATTTCGCGTTTTCACCTGTTTACGTTGGCTAATATGCGAAACTAAAACAAATTCGGGTTTTATCCTAGGCGTCTGGATAATTTGTGTATTTAAGTACAAAATCTGATTTTTAAAAACCAGCTACATTCTATAAAGAATACCTATACAATATACATGAATGTATACTGTGGGTCAACGATCCATCAGAAAATAACTACTTTCCTATCAACGTGCCCCGACGAACATTGAATTATATCTGATAGATAATCGTGCACAATCCCTTTCGAGCGCTGTGCAGATGCTTGAAGTGACAACCTATGAACCGGTTTCGGAGTGTTGCCCGGTAGAGTGTTCTGATAATCGCTAAATCGTTTTTATCTTGAACGAATTGCACGAGCTTGTTGTGATCGACGCAGTTGAATGCCTAGGATAATAGATGAAGCACATGTGTACCTCTTTACTTTGGTCTCTGCACTTTTAAAATAGTACTGTCAGACTAAATAGCGCTTTTCTGGTACCGAACCAATGGCGAGAGCCAAACTGACATTCGCTTGCATCTTCCTTGCATTTTTTATATATCCTTGAGTGGATTATTTGTAAAAATAGTTTAATAATATGACTCATCAAACTTATCATGCAGAACTGCTCACATTTATTTGCGTTCGCTTTCTTCGGGATAGGAATGAAGGCTGATTCAAGGCAGTCTTTGGGTATTTGATCTGTTTCGTAGTTGGAACTATAAAGTCCCACCAAATAGTCTACATTGTCATCATCTAGGAGTTTTATGATTTCTATATATACATCATCTGGTCCAGAAGCTTTTACCTATCTTGGTTTGTTTTATCGCTTAACTAACTTCTGATTTTAGTATTGGTGGAGACTTTTTGCCTTTGATTCGAGGATCCTCTAATTAATGACCATTTCCTTTATATAATTGTTTAATGTAATTTTTAAACGACTTTAAAAAAGGAAGAGGTTCTTAATTCGATTGTATTTTTGTTTGTTTGTTACCTCAGAACTTTCGACTGGGTGAACCTATTTTGATGATTTTTTTTATTTGAAAGCTGGTGCTTCTCGTGTGGTCCCATTTAGTTCTAAAAATGGCATCCATGAGAAAACAATATAAGTCTTAAATTTGCATCAAGTATGTGCACGACAAATGGACAAATGACTCAATATCAAGCCAACTGATTTAGATTATTTTTTTTTATTGAACAGGATATACTTCAAGGGTAGTTTGATGATAGTTTGGTTTAAAGTCTGTTTTTTTTTCTTTAAAATTATCGTCTATATCTGTTATTACTTTATTATTGTCAATATTAAATTTAGTTGAGTGGATAGACTTTTTGTGACCTGTGGTTTTCTTGACAAGTTTATTGAAGTTAAAGTGTTCGTGTTTTTCCTTCAAAAGTAAATAAAGAATTAAAAGTAAAAACTATTAAAGTATGGAACATAATTTCCACGGAGTATACTAGAAAGTTAGTTGAATCAATATCCAGAAGACTACAAGCCGTTATTGATAATGCGAAGAAGGCCCTACCAAATATTATTATTATTATTATTTAAATCGTTTGTTTTCTACATTGATTTTGTTATATTGAGTTTTGAATCATTTAAGCTGTGACATTTAAACTTGCATACATATAATTATTTATAATTTAATTAATTATTTATTGCTTAATAAGTAACACATACCCTGGACAAAAAGTAATTAATACTTATTTACAAGACTCGTTACGAATATAATTTCAATAAGTTGTTTTTTCCAAATAAATAAAAAGACACTAAGACCAGCTAGTTTTTTCTTTATAGCAACTGCATAATTTATGCTGTGAGTCACTGTATGAACGAGTAATGTTGTTTTTATTTACTTACTTTTAGTTGTTAAATATGTAAGTAATATGTGGTAAGGTTATGTTTATATAGTTATTTTTGTATCTAGAATGCGAAATGATACTTTTTCGTTTAAGAATGGATATTATTTTGCCGAGCTTTAGCAAGCCAAAATAACCATTCAAATAAATAAGGAATGTACCAAGAGAAATAGCAACTTATCTTAAATTGCCTTACCCAGAAACCTATACAGGACACTGCTTCAGGCGATCTTGCGCAACCCTGTTAGCCGACTCAGGAGCCGATATGACAACCATAAGCGACATGGCGGATGGCGCTCTAGTATGGTAGCCGAGATTTATATATAGAAGATTCTATACAAAATAAATTTTCAATAGCAAATAAAGTGCTACCATCCTCAGCAAATCCTACGCAATAAACCTAAACAATTACAACAGCAGCCTCATTAAACACCCAGAAATAGAAGCTACGATAACTAATATCACTGGATCTGGCATAAATTTTACTCTCTGCAACATCGGCACTTTCAATTTACATGTAGTACAAGATAAATAATTATAATGGTCGTTGTGTTTGCAATAGTTTTTTTATTCACTTAAGATAAGTTACGTGTTGTGATGGCCCATATATGGTTACTTATTTCCCTGATCCGTGCAATATCGATAGTTCGCTATCCCATCTCTACCATACATACTTACCCAGAATTGACAGATGACAAGACACGAAAGGAATGTTGTCATCTGTTATCTGTGACATTAAAAAACATGTAAAAACTGAAGAGTGAAAAGGAAAATAGTGAAAACTGAAAAGCAGCAACCATCTGAATACTGTGGAGTTTGCGAGTTATGTAAGTCTCGGATAATATTTTATTATTATTATTATGTATTGAAACTAACGTACTCGTATGTTGAGTATTCAATTAATAAATTCGTAAATAAGTTCCCAACATATTACCAACTGTTTAAGATTTAAGTTCTAAAACGTAAAAGTCTCTTACGTTCTAGAACATAAAAGTATTTATTAGCTGAGTCACAGCAAAGAGCCACTTTGCTAACTGAGATTTTAACGAATATGTCAACATTTGATGACAGTTTTCTTTCGAAGAAATTTATTAAATTTAATTCTATATTAGAAATTTAACATTTAATTAAATAAAACTTTTAATAATTATACAAATCTGTCAAATATTTACTTTTATTAAAAATTTAAATTATTTCTGGCTGAAAGCAATAACGTTTCTGTCTGGGAGGAAATATTAACAAGCAGTTAAATTATCTGTCACCAAAATGAAATGAGTTTTAGCAGACACGAATTGACACCACACTCTTTTTTTTTTGTTTACCGTTTTCATTGTATTGATTTTCCATTCCCTTTGGTATTTTATGACCAAATATTGCCAAAATTTCTCGTTTACAATACAACTACAAAGAAGTTATGGTAATGTTTGTTAAAAAAATTAATTTAACACATGATTTTTTGTAGCACACAATAATAATGACACATTAAAAAATTCACTGTTTACAAAAGCAAATTCTTAATTGAAAATTCTATTTTTTTTTAAATATTTATTAAACTACTAACTTTTGCCCACCACTTCGTCCGCGTAAAAGTCAAAAATGGTTCTAATATGATTTTTAATTGGTTTTTCACATAATTAATTTTGGTTATAACATATAAATTATTATGTTAAAATGTTTGAATACTTATCAAATATAACAATCTTTATTATAGTGTAGGAATTTAAAGGTTAAATAAAAATCAAATAAATTTTTTTTATATTTTATGAACACGAGCCTTTGATCTGGTGAAAGTGACAAGGGAGTATTATCTTTTTACAACGAAATCGAAATACTACAACTACCGCAGTATTTCTTTGTAAACAATATTTTTTGTTTTTTTTTGGGATGCTAGAATCATCAGGCTTACATTGAAGCGTGCCACATATAACTGACCGTGGGAGAAGCAGCTTACTCTCAAGTATACTCCCGCTACCTTAAGAGTTTGACCTTGAGCTTTTTTTTATGGTTATGGTAAAGCAGACTTTGATGGGAAACTGCACTCTCTTGAATTTGAAGGGGTAATTTGATGGTGTTAGGGGAATCCTGGGAATAAATACAGACTCTCCTCGAGAACAACCTTTCAGTATAGTTGCCTTGATTACATTGCGTTGCAATGTTTTCACTTGCAATCTGATGCCATTGCATAATTTTGGTAAATTTAAATTGCGCAGCAACATAATTGGCGCTAACTCTCAATTTTAATAGATGAGTTGAGAGACCGGAAGGCTTCAGTGTATTCAGGAGCTCGACCCCATAATGAATGGCATCATCGGTGTTTATTACTGAGTCGACAGATTTATATTGATATTCGACCCATTCGAATAATCTCAAAAGTATGTCATTAATGACTGAGGCTTGTTCGTTTTTTGGTGTTAAAATTGCACGCTTGCATAACCATTCTGAAGATTTATCGAAAATATTATTAATGTTTGGGTAAATTTTAGCTAAAAGCTCTTCGACAGTGGAAACACTTGTTGCTAACTCTGTAGGGAGAATTATATTATTATTTAGTTCCGAGAAATCACGATTTGTTATTTTAAGCAACAGGTCAGAGAACTGTCCGGCAGTAACATCTTCCCTAAGATGGACTCTTATATTTTGGAGTTTTGTCACTAAAGGCCAAACATGTGGCAAAATAAAATGTAATTTAAATCAAAAGCACTAAGGAGTATTGATAACAACTTCGATGCAAATCACCATCAAAATAACTTTTTACTCTTTTTTAACCCCGTGTGTGAATGGACAAATCGGTAGAGGTCGACCTCGAAGAACATATCTCGATCAGATCAACATTGTTTTGAAGAAAGGCCAGGTCAAGAGTACCAACAACCGAAGAGCATGTATGAGAGCACTGATAAAAGTAGAGGAAGCAAAAGATGTGTGTAAGAACCGTAGCAAGTGGAAGTAAGTGGTCTCTGCCTACCCCTACGGGAAAAAAGCGTGACTTTATGTATGTATGTAGTTTCAATAAAATACGAAACACGTCTTCTATTAATTCTGTCAAAGAATGTTTATGTAAAATTTGAAGTAAATTGGACCAAGAAATCACGTTGTCCCATACAAACTTTGCCCCCGTTTTTCACCCCCCTAGGGGCAGAATTTCGAAAAATATTTTTTTATCAGATGCCTACGTCATACAAAGAACACACCCTTTAAGATTCAGGTCTCTACGATCAGCAGTTTAGGCTGTGCGTTGATCTGTCAGTCAGTCATTCAGGACAACAAAATTTATATGTATAGATGAAAGAAATTTTATTAATGAAAATATGCAGTCACCAAGAACCTTTTAAACAATAAAACATGCTAAATTTATATAATTTGTTTTATGTTGACGAATATTATACTTTAAGTATATGTAAATTGTAGACACAACAGTACCAACAGATTTACTAAGACATATTTACTACTAAAAAAATCAAAACAAAATTTATTCATAAAATAATGTCATTTATAAATTGGTTGAAAGAGTCCCAGAGTTTACAAAGATTCAGAAATTCAGTAGGTACCAACAAAGCAACAACTGTTCCAGTAGTTGCAGCCTTTATAATGAAGTGGATCAATTTACGAAAAACCAGTTTGGTTCCTTTTGAAAAAGAGTTATTGTGTTTTGGAATACTAGTGGCTTTTTATTATATTTTTATCGAAATAAATACTAGACGACGTGTCGTTCGGTTTGTTACATAACCACAAACACTCTAAAAAATTTATTACACTAACAATATTATTTTAAGAATAAAAGGGATAACGAACAGCTAAATACGTTTTTAATTATTTGTTCAGTTAATATACAGGGTGTAGCGCGAAAAGTTTTGATTAAAAGTAATAGGGGATACAGTTATGTTAAAAATCTAAAATTACAAAGCTGTAGGTTTTAGATGACGCTGAGTTCAAATATAATGTTGTCCTGAATGTGGCACTTCCGGTTATACCGAAAGTAGACGTCAACTTTGTATAATAATAATAGTAATAAAACCTAATATTTTTTATTTTATTTTCGAATTTTACAGGAAATTTAAGATAAAATATTTGCACAATGTCTCATACCAAAAATGAAGTATTTTCGAGATATTTCGATTTTTTTCAAAATCCTAGTCCACATTGAATAACGATACCTCCATTAATAACAAAGCTAGTGACTCTATAGGTTCAACTCATTGATATTTCATACAGGGTGTTTTAAACTTAGCCGCCAACATGCACAATTTTAATCATTTATAAGTTGCTTACTTTAAATAGAACACCCCGTATTTTATTACATTTTCCGCTGTATTTTTTTAAGCTAAATCGTTTGGTATCGGTATTCCCTATACCTAAATCCAATCGTTTTTGAGATATTACATTACTTTAGTTAAAACGTAACAACACTTAATTATTTTAAATTTTATGATAAAAATTTAAATGGTAAATTGTATTGCCACATTTTAGAAGAAACCATACGACCGGCGTTACATACTTTAATAAATGGAGAGGCGGCTTCAGCTTGGTATCAGCAAGATGGAGCACCTCTTCATAACTTTGGGCCTGTTGCTTAGCATCTTTACGACATGTTTATTGATAGATGGATTGCCAATCAGGGACCGTTTCGTTGGCCAGCTCGCTCTCCTGACTTGGCTCCTTAAGATTTTGATATTTGGGGTTACATTTAAATCAGGTATTTTCCAAACCTGTTACGACAAAAAAAGATATGATGCAGAAAGTCTTACTTGCTTTTAATTCTCTAACCCCTGACCATAATTTCAGAATTACAAGACATAACTTAATGAAAAGGATTCATAAATGTTTAGAAGCAGATGGTGCTAATTTTCAACACTTATTATAAAACTATTTGTTTTATATTACATTTGGTTATTTTTGTTTGTAAGTTATATAATTAAATTATTACAAAATACCTAGTCAACGTTTTAAATAATACCCAAAATTAATAATCCTTTCATGCTATTGGTTAATTTTCAGAATTAATAACTTTTTAAAAAATATTAAAATATCACCTTGAATATTGGAAATCATGGCCTACCCTTTACTAATGTTAAATAATTAAGTGTTGTTCTGTTTCAGCTAAGATAATGAAATATCTTAAAAGCGGTGGAATTTAGGTATAGAGAATACCGATACCCATCGAATTGGCTTAAAAAAATACAGCGGAAAATGTGATAAAATACAGGGTGTTCTATTTAAAGTAAGCAACTTATAAATAAATTAAATTGTGCCTGTTGGCAGCTAAGTTTAAAACACCCTGTATGAAATATCAATGAGTTAAACATATAGAGTTAACGGTCAATAGCTTGTTGTTTATTGGTTACAATTTTACGTCACTAGCTTAGTTATTAATGGATATATCGTTATTCAATGTGGAGTAGGATTTTTTCAAAATTTTGAAAAAAATCGAAATATTTTGAAAATACTTTATATTTGGTATAGGAAAAATTTTGTCAAAAATTTTATGTAAAATTTGAAAATAAAATAAAAAATAATAGGTTCTACTTAAAATAACAAAGTTGACGTCTACTTTCGGTATAACCAGAAGTGCCACATTTAGGACAACATTAAAGTTGAACTCAGCGTCATCCAAAACCTACAGCTTTGTAATTTTAGATTTTTAACATAACTGTATCCCCTATTACTTTTAAATAAAAATTTTCGCGCCACACCCTGTATACATTTATAATAAATTTTTTTTATAAATTATTTGTTTGATTACCTGCAACATACTTTCACACATATTTTTTAATATTGACGAATACACAAAGGCGATGTTTAAGAATAAAAGACTACCACTAATGTTTAAAATGATATAGTATCCATTCGACACAAGGATCATAAGAGCTAAAGGTTAGAATATGAAGCAAAAACTTTGCGTGGAAATAAGACTAGCTGGGTAGCCTTAAATACCTATTGGAGCCCTTTGAGTAGTTGATATCTTTGTGGCTAGAAACGGACAATGTAACCAAGACTAATAGGACTAAATCGCTTATGATGTGAATGGTGTTTCAAAAAAATTTGTAGACTTGGAAAAGGCCTATAACAAAGTGGTGAGGAATAAATTGTGGTCGACATTGTCAATGTATGAGGAGAGCGGTAGTTTGATACGAGCGCTGATATCACTTTACTAGGACTCCACTCATTGTGTCAGAATAAACAGAGTTTACACACACTGGTTTAACATCAAAAAAAGTAAATGGCTTCGCCATGGCTGTTTGCCTTATTTAGGGAAAAAGAGTGGAACAAGTAAATGAATTTGTGTACTTGGGTTCAAAGTTTACGAGAGATGGAAGGTATGACAGTGACATTGAGCGAAGGGTGTTGGCAGGAAGACAAATGAATGGGGCACTGTATAGCTTTATGAATAGCCAAAAAGTGTCACAATAGGCACGTCTGGCTATGGTGCATAGAGGTGTGTTGGTTCCTACACTTATCAGTATGGTAGTGAATGTTGGGTTTGGCAGAAGAAGCATGAAAATAGGATTAATGCTGCAGAGATGAGTATAGCCGGATTGACTTGGTTGGATAAAGTAAAAAATAGTGAGATAAGAGAACGGTGTGGTGTAAAAGAAGATGTGGTTACAAAGATAGATAAAGGAATGCTTAGATGGTTTGGACACGTTGAAAGAATGGATGAAGGAAGATTGTCGAAACAAATTTATAGAGTGTGAATGGACGGAAGTCGGTAGAGGCCGACCTCGGAGAACATATCTTGATCAGAGATCAACATTGTTTTGAGGAAAGGCCAGCTGTCAAGAGTACCAACAACCGACGAGCATGTATGAGAGCACTGATGAAGCAGTAGAGGAAGCAAAAGATGTGTGTAAGAACCGTAGCGGAAGTGGAAGGAAGTGGTCTTTGCCTTCCCCCATGGGAAAAAGGCGTGACTTTATGTATGTATGTATTAATATTAAAAAGATTAAACAAAGAGTGCGTATAGATTAAAAAGGCCTTTTTTGCGTTCTTAGCATCATTTGAAAAAGAATTGCAGGCGTTGGTTAATATTATACATGATGCGCTAAAAATCAAAGAGATGAAAGTGAATAAAAGCAAGACGAGAGTAATGGTCTGCTTTATTATGTCGGCGTGACAAAAGGAAGGACCAGAAAATGGTAAAAGGATTATTCTGGCACTCTCTAGAAAAAAGGCGAATAGTGGCGATTCTTCTACAACGATGATTTAAAAATAAAACAGCGGTCGCGAAGAGTTTTAGTTTTAAAAGTTTTAAATTTAATTAGTTTGAAAACAAGTATTTAATGTAGTTATAAAGTAAATATCTAAGTGATTTGTAAAGTAAAATTAATTGTGTAAAAATATTGGAATAAAAATTGTTTAGTTACTGTACTTGGAGTTTAGAATTTCCGAACCCAAGAAGTAAATAATATCGTAACAGTATGTGTATGTATATAAACTTACTATTAAAATAAAATTTAGTATTTGACCTGTAACGGTATAAAGGTGACATTGGAAATTAACTTTTAACAATTACAATAATTTTATATTTTTTTTTAACCATAATTATGGTCAGTTATAATATTCACATTATAAAGTTGCGGAATTTCGATTTCAAATAACTATAATAATCAGGTATTTAATATTGTTTTTTCATTGTAATTAATTATAAGTTGTTAAGTATTTATATTTAACAAAAAACAGGCTGTTATTTCATAATTAGTATTTTTAACTGTTAAGGTAACTCTTCTACAAGATCATGTTCTAAGAAAAAGAAGTGAATCATAGAACAATAAACATTTTTAACAAGCGTTATTATGGGGTTAATTTTTTGAGCTTCAAACAATCCCGATGTCCGATGGTTAGTTACCGGCTTTCGGATTTCGAATAAGATTTATAAAGTTCTTAATCAATTTAAAAACCAAAGTGGATTTAATAATAGATAAACAGGGTGTTAGTAAGTAAGTGCGACAAACTTCAGGGGGTGATTCTGCGTGAAAAAATAATGACAGTTTGCTACATAAACGTATATCAGCAAATGCTTCGTTTTCAGAGATATGGGTTCTCGTTTAATGTTATTTGTATTAGATAGTTCTTGATAATTTATTAAAGAAATGAAATACGCGTAAAGATGTTTTGTTTTGTTGCATCAAAACGAAGCCCTTTACGAAAAAAAGGTAGGATAGATTTTTTGTCAAAAATTTACCGAGGAACTCAAATATGGTTTTTTATTTGAAATACCTCAGTGGCGTACCATTTTTTTCTTAAAAATGATTGGGATCATTACCCTTATGCGCGCCAATAATAAACATAAAATTCTTTATTAAATGTCAAAAAATGCGCAAATTTCATTGGCATATCTCAACCGGTTTTAGAGTAATAAATAAATCGTCAGTTTTTAAGAAAAACTTTAACACCCCGTATGTCTGAAACGAAGTATTTGCAGACATACGTTTATAAAGCAAAGGGGCAGTAGAGATCACTTCCTTTCACTTGCTACGGTTCTTACACACATCTTTGGCTACTTCTACTTTCATCGGTGCTCTCATACATGCTCGTCGGTTGTTGGTACTCTTGACCATATAAGCATTTCTTTATCTATCTTTGTAACCACACTATCACTATTCTTCACTTTATCCAACCGAGTCGCTCCGGCTACACTTCTCAAACTACTCATCTCCGTAGCATTAATATTATGTTCATGCTTCTTCTGCCAAACCCAACTTCACTACCATATACAAGAGTAGGAACCAGCACTTCTCTATGCACAACCAGACGTGCCTTTTTTGACACATTCTGGCTGTTCATAAAGTTATGCGGGGCCCCATTCATTTGTTTCCTGCCAACACCCTTCGCTCAATGTCACAGTTATTTGCGAGTGCACGGAAATTACAAAATTCCAAACTTAATTTTACTCACCACCTGTTAGGGGTGATATCTCGGAAGGGGATGAGCTGAAGAAATTTTGTTACAGGAAAGATCCATCATAATTTCATAAAGGCAAACACCTTCTGAATTTTGTCGCATAAATTTGTATTTGTGCCCCTAGAGAACCTTTGAAACATTCATTGTTTAATTGATACAAAAACTAAATTGTGTACCTATTTTTAAACTTACAAGGTAAAATATTTTGGTACTAAAATATTTTGGTGTACCTATAATAATAATTATAGGTTTAAGGCTTAAGTTTTTAAGTTTTTCACTGTGGTCTGTTCATGTAGAAATGTTTAAGTACCTAGTGAATTTTTTTAAATTGCTTGTTTTTCGTTACAACCGTTTTGGAATTTTAAACTATACTACAAAAAAATTTATTTAATGGATAATTAATGAGACTATTAAAGCAATAATTTTAAAAACATTCGGAACAAATAATGCGAAAGATAAACGAAGAACTGTTAATCCTACAAATTAAAATACTATTAAATTAATCATCTTTGTTTACATACTTATTAATACTTACTCCAAAGAAACTTTTTTTGTACACAGGGTGGTTCTTTAATAATGGGACAAAATGCAACTGTGAATTCTTTATATTGCGATATAATACAATTTAACTTTTTCCAATTCTTGATATTAAAGAAGATCATCATCATCATCAGCCTATACTTTCCAATGCTGGACATAAGCCTCTCTCATATTTTGCCATTCTTTCCGGTCCCATGCCATCAGCATCCAGTTTCCAGCGAGTCTCCTAATGTCGTCACTTCATCGGACTGGTGGGCGTTCTCTATTTCTATATGCTTCCACCCTTGGTATTCATTGTAATATTTTTTGAAGTGATAACTTCTTACGGCACGCTGTGAACTTTTTTTGTAATGGGTAAAAAATGTTAAACTCGCGTCAGGACACGTGGCCTGATCGAAAATTCGTAAGACGGATGTATTTCACTGGAGCAATATAAAATGCGACTTTTCTTGACTGGTAACTTGGCAACCTTATTCAACAAAGTGACAAATTCAAGTACATTTTTTATGTCATTTTGACAAATTAATTTAGTAGCTAAATTCAAAATTTAAGTGCTTTTCATTAGTTTATTGATTAAGTTCTGCTTTTGCTGCATTAAAATGGTCCAAGGAGAGATGTCGTTTTTAGCAGATGTTATGGACACCATAGCGTGTCTTAATGACTCTAATGGTTCTCCCCCCGACAAAATTTTAGATCAAATAATTTATCAGTGCAAGAAGCCGTTAAAAAATGCATCAATTTGTGTTAAAAAAGCATTAAAAACTGGACTGAAAGCTGGTTTGATCAAAGAGAACGGGGGAAGGTTTAAATTAGGTTTTGGTTTGCCGATAACGGAGGCTCGAAGACGAAGAAAAAATAGAAGCAGAAGCCGTAGACGACGTAGCCAAAAGCGACAAAACCGAAAACGAGGTAGCCGAAAACGAAAAAGTCGAGGTAGGAAGAAAAACGCCATCAAGCAAAAAGCGGAAGAAAGAAATCGAAAACATTCAAATCTGGTACTGATGTTTAATATATGATTTATAATAAAGCGTTAATAAAAATAATGCATTATTCATAAACTATGGAAATCTGGAGACAATATTTTTCAGATTAAAAATAATATTTTCACGCGCGTTAATACTTAAGTTTTCACTTCTGCCGGCACTCCCAGAGTGCAACCCGTAAATTTTTTTTTTTTTGCACCGACCATCGGTTACTCTGGCCACATGACCCGCCCAGTTCCACTTCATACGCAGAATGGTCTCGACATCATCTCTTACTCCTATGTTGTGTCTGATGGTACTATTTGAGATTATTTCTCGGAGGGTTATTCACAGCATTAATCTCTCCATCTTACGTTGCATGACTTGTATTTTCTGAATATTTTTCTTGGTCATTGTTAATGTTAAAACCGGGAGGACGCATTGGATAAATACCTTGGAAGACTGGATCAGAAAACTGTTCTTAATTTTCCATAACCTGCCCAGGTGAAACTATCAACGCTTTATTTCGTGTGTTTGATTGTCTCTTCCAATACTTATCTCGTGTCACAGGTATTTGTACAGGCCTGCTTGTTCTATGTTATTGTTGTTAATTTTGATGGAATCACTCAAGATGAGATTAGTTATATACTGGGTTTTTGAAATATTTATTTCTAGCCCTAGCCTTTCCGCTGCCTCACAAAGGTCAATGTTAATTCCTATGTTGTCCCAGTTTATTTTGTTTAACATGCTCTGTAACAAGGCGACGGACAGTTTAGGGGAAAGCGCATCGCCCTGCCTCAGTCCTCTCTTGATTTTAAATTTATTTGTGTAATGTTCGTTGGATATGTTTACATTTGATTTTGCTGTCCTGTATATATATATCTAATAGCTGTAGAGTATCATTGTTTTAAACGGCATTCGACAAGTGCTTCTAATAGTTTCTGTTGGTCTATTGTATGGAATGCCTTTTTGAAATCTACGAAAATCAGCACAAGCGGCTTATTGTATTCTATGCACTTTTCGATAAGAGCTTTTATTACGAGAAGGTGGTCGTGTGTTCCATATTTTGTTCTAAATCCTGCTTGTTCTTTTAAAAGGAAAAACTCGAGTTTATTTGTTAAACGTGTGGTTAAAATCTTCGTGTACAATTTGTAGATGTAACTTAATAGGCTGATTAGTCTATTAAAGAAGATACATACATACATATAAACACGCCTTTTTCCCGTAGGGGTAGGCAGAGACCACTTCCTTCCACTTGCTACGGTTCTTACACACATCTTTTGCTTCCTTTACTTTCATCAGTGCTCTCATGCATACTCGTCAGTTGTTGGTACTCTTGACCTGGCCTTTTTTCAAAACAATGTTGATCTGATCGAGATATGTTCGCCGACGTCGACCTCTACCGACTTGTCCATTCACACTCGCCTCAAAATATTTCCACAAAAGTTGGTGAATAGAGCATTTTTGTGATGAGAAATCATAATCTTTTATCAGTTTATCAGTCTAGCTAGCACACGGGGGGCGCTAAGTACGCTATACTGGATAGGTATCATTAAAAATGAATTTTTAATCATATCTACCTGGAAAAAGTATACCTGTTTCCTTTCCCAAAAATTTACTGTTTTAAAGATTATGGTAAATAAAATATTAAAAGAAATAATTTAAGGAAATTATTTTTTTAAGTTGACCCAACAACATAGCAGATGCAGGTAGCCCCAACAATTTAATAAATCATTGACATATTTCTATTAATTCATGAATATGCGCTCATGAAAATGTACCTACTTAGATTGTTGAAAATAAATTTATTTTTGGTACAAGTAGACTTGGTGATGACCACTTCATTTTATTAGGTATCTACTGTAATAGGAGGCGTTGGAAAAAAGTTATTTGACAGATGACGACATAATTTGTTTTAAACTGTAGAAATGCGCAATACGGTTTGTATTTATGCACAAGAAAACTTTAATAGCCTTACTGCTTTTCGAAGATATGTTAAGAGGTATCCAAACATAAGTCGACCTAACCACAAATTAGGGCAGCGGCTAGCTTGTCCGGGAATCACAGTGGCAACATTCACGTGTCCTACTGCAGCTTTAGCGGTAATGCTGAACCTTCCACCATTGCACTTATTTGTACTGAAAGAAGCAGTGCCTTTGGACTGAGCCAGACAATAAATCTTAAAGCAGAAAATCGGATTGGACATTTGAAGATTTGGGAAAATATTTCCTTACAATCCATGTCTAAGCCGACAGATATTATGCCATTTGGGTACGACTTCGAAATGCAGTTTAAAGTGGTCATAAACAACCACCAAGTTTGCACAAAGAACGGACCTCAACTAGGAAGCGATGCTTTAGTGTGGTACACTGATGGATCCAAGATGGATAAAAGGGTTGAAGTGGGCGTTACAGGGCCAAATTTTAGGCTTTTAAAATCTTTCGGTAACACCCCAAACATCCATCAAGCAGAATAACATGCCATAGAGATATGTGCCCAGGAGTGCATCGAAAGAAACACCCGAAGGGCAGATATCTATATTTTATCAGATAGCCAAGCAGCAGTAAAAGCTCTGAAGATGACCTGAAACTGTAAACAATTTCTAAGACAACTGGCAGTAAACAATCAGGTTACTCTGATGTGGGTTCCAGGTCACAAGGAAGTTAAAGGCAACGAAGAAGCAGACTGCCGTGCCAAAGAAAGGGCAAATATGCAATTACAATTTTCTGTTAAATAAAAGCGAAAAATGGCAAACAATAAATATTTAAACAGTTTGTTTACTTACTTAATATCTTTGAGAGTCTAAAATAAATATTTATGAAATTCTGCTGAGCATTAAAATCACGATAAGTACACGTTATCATGAATAAAATATAATTTCGAACCTAAGCACATTTATATTTAATAAATAAAAAGACCTAGATCATTGTTTGTTGGCCTGAGAGTCGCAAACCTTATTAAAAATTGGAACAATGTAATTATTTATAAAATCGTTTTATTAAATAAAGATAAAAGTAAAATTTTCAAAAAAATGTGTAGGGATATTTGATACAATTAATTTAAGCTTTAGAATACATAATGTCATTCCAACCTATTACATAAAGAAATAAATTAAGAGACCTTAACCTTTTTAAAATTTCAGTAGCTATATTTAATACTGGCGAAAACATTCCAGTAATGTTTCATTTAAAATGTCGTCTCTGTTTATTTCGCTGTCTATTAGATATTAATTAAAATATCTCATTCTCAAGAACGTATCGAACAAAAAGGTTTTATTAATTTAAATATAAATTTATAGACACCAAATTGTAACGACATTAATTAAAAATATTTTAGAATATAGACAATCAAAAGCGAGGGGCTTGCTACGAGCGAAATCAACGTACGAAATATTGCCATTTAATTTAAATGTTTGCACACTTGTCAAAGACCGACGACAATGCAATAATTCGATCAAAATATTCGATTATTCTGATTACTTTCGCCAGGATTTATAAATTTCTTCAGGGATACTTTGCATGAAACTAAGAGAGATAAAACTAGTGCGTGTACTACACATGCGCGCAGAACAAAGATTAAAACAGTTCATCGCATCGGTGGTTCAGTGGTAGAATGCTCAACTGTCACGCGGGTTGGCCGGGTTTGATTCCCGGACGATGCATTTATTTCGTGCTTTCACCATTTAATACATAATTTTTTTAGTGAGTAAAATAAATCAAACTTAAAAGCGAAAAATAAATTATAGTTTAAAAAAACTAAAAAACACGCTTCTAGAGTTAATCAAACTAAAAAGTAAAAAATAAATTTTAACATAGGAATAAAATTACTGACGAGAAAATTAATGTCACTGTTCTAAAAGCGTGGGGTGCTTTGTATGACATTTTTAAACTAACTCTACGTTTCGGAATGAAAGCACCCCATGCTTTTAGAACAGTGACATTAATTTTCTCGTCAGTATTTTTATTCCTTTGTTAAAAATTATTTTTTACTTTTTAGTTTGATTAACTCTAAAAGCGAGTTTTTTAGTTTTTTTAAACTATAATTTATTATGAAAGAAAGGAATAGTAGCTTAGGAAATATCTATAGGTAGGTTGTTAAAAATAATTCTAAAATATTTTTGGCGTGACTGTCCTATCCATTTGCATAAATCGGATAATTAATTACTTCTGGACTCGAGTGATCTATATACTTAAATGATGATAATTCATTGCTAAGGTATATTGTGATATACCTATTCATTCGTACTGATCGACTGGCTCAAGTATCAGGTACGGTTTTTGCAAAGGAAACCTTTAATCTTTATTTTGTTTTCCAATCTTATTACTAAAGAGCAATCCTTTATAATAATGATAATAATCATAATAATAGTTTATTGGCAAAAAAATACATTGGGCATCATAAGAAAAAAAATATATTATGCTAAAGAACAAAAGATTTAAATAACAATATCCTCGACAATATCGTGAAATATATATTCGAATATATTATATAGATACTATGAATAATTTTCAAAGAACAGTTAAATTGTATTTCCAAGTATTGCCCGGCATTCCCCATATTTCCTGATATTGCCTCGCATTGCCCAATATTTCCTCGTATTTCCCCGGGAGAGAAAGTGGAACAAGTAAATGAATTTGTGTACTTGGGTTCAAAGTTTACGAGAGATGGAAAGTATAACAGTGACATTGAGCAAAGAGTGTTGGCAGGAAAACAAATAAATGGGGCACTGCATAGCTTTATAAACAGCCAGAAAGTGTCAAAAAAGGCACGTCTGGCTGTGCATAGACGTGTGTTGGTTCCTACACTTATCAGTATGGTAGTGAATGTTGGATTTGGCAAAAGAAGCATGAAAATAGGATTAATGCTGCGGAGATGAGTAGTCTAAGAAGTATAGCCGGAGTGACTTGGTTGGATAAAGTAAAGAATAGTGAGATAAGAGAACGCTTTAGTGTAAAAGAAGATGTGGCTACAAAGATAGACAAAGGAATGCTTAGATGGTTTGGACACGTAGAAAGAATGGATGAAGGAAGATTGACAAAACAAATTTATAAGGCGAGTGTGAATGGACGGAAGTCGGTAGAGGTCGACCTCGTAGAAGATATCTCGATCAGATCAACATTGTTTTAAAGAAAGACCAGGTCAAGAGTACCAACAACTGACGAGCATGTATGAGAGCACTGATGAAAGTAGAGAAAGCAAAAGATGTGTGTAAGAATCGTAATCAGTGAAAAGAAGTGGTCTCTGCCTACCACTATGAGATATATATATATATATATGTATGTATGTATTTTCCCTTGTCCGTACGAGAATTTCGTTTATGAAAATGCGTTAATATTATTGGCATTGTTAAATATGAATTTTAAAATAATAAGGGGGTCAACGAAATTAGCGTTTGGTTTTATGAGTGACGCTTAAAATTTGTCCACAAATTGCATTATTATAGAAAAGCAGTTTGCGAACAATAAACAAACTAAAAACTACAATAATGCATCATCATTATATTATTAGAAGTTATATTTTCGGGAATTTAATAATTAGTTTGATAAAATAATCTTATTTTAAAAGGAAAAAATTATGATTCATTGGTTTTTATTCTTAGATTCCTTTATCTATCTTAACTTTTTTTTTCCTATAAAATTTTAATGTTTTTATTTCCATCCGAAGAAGTTTTGATTATAAAATCAATATTTAAGTTACTATTTTAATATTTATATGTAGCAGTGTAGCACTAAATTTTCTCTTTTATTGTTAACTTATTCAACATTTTGTTTAAATGATTTCATTGAATTAACAAATACATAAAAAGAAACTTTTTAAAATTTTATCAAATTGGGTGTACTTTTAATGATATTTTTAAGAATTAACACGTGTTACAAGATATTTTTTTATTCCCTTTTTTACAAAATAATAATAATATTTAATTAAGTAATAATAATAATAACCTGTTCAAACACCAACATTCTCGCAGTTTATCCAAAAAACAAAGAACAAAATAGTCCAGTTGAAACGACCCGAAGAGCAAATTCGACACTTAACATAACAATAAAAACACAACAAATTCCAACAGCTGATAATCGTATCGGCCGCGTTCAAAAATAAAAATTCCGTTTTAACTTCCACCGCGCTTGCAGTTGACTGACTGACTGCCTGGCCTTCAGTAGACACTAGTCGCACTCGCGGTGATATCAGATCATTCACTTTGACACATCGTAGCATGTGGGGGAATATACTACAGACTTTGTTTGTTGACTGAATACGATATATTTTTTTATTATACTTCCGATAATCCGTTATCTCGGAATTTTTATTCACTCACAATTTTAGATGATGAATTTTTAAAATCTGGAATAATATATGCAGTGGCGTACTGACATAAATGGTGGCCTGGGGCGGCTATATATGAGGGGGCCCTATATATATATATATATATATATATACACGGTTATATATCGGATGTAATTCAATGCCTATCGTAGGCCTATAGCCAGAGAAGTATTTTGTTTTCTGATGTATAATCGACCCACTTATACCTATATATTAAAAACATGTAGGTAAATGCAGCAGTTATAATTCTCACACCTAATTTTCGCTGTCGGGCTTTAAAATACTCTTTTAATTACTGCAATAATATTAGTTTTCTATAATTTATTATAAATTATGGAAAATTATAGAAAACTAATATTATTGCAGTAATTATAAAAGTATTTATATAGGTATAAGTGGGTCGATTATACATCAGAAAACAAAATTTTTCTCTGGCTATAGGCCTACGATAGGCATTGAATTACATCCGATATATAACCGTGTATGCTACCCAATCACAGGAAGCAAGATATACTGGTACTTGTTAAAGAAGAGAAAGGGCTATTGAATTTATTTGAAATATATTTTTTGGCCATTTGGGGGCCTATAATGGTGCGGGACCTGGGGCGAACCGCCTCTACCGCCCCCCCCCTCGGTACACCTCTGAATATATGGTGAAACTTTATATTTCGGTTATTTTATTTAAGGATTATTTACAAAAATATACTTCTGTAATTTTAACACATCCAAGAAGGAGATACAATACCTATTCGATCACTATTATCTAAAGACAGTCCCACTGAGGATCGATTGGGCTTGGCTGGGGGAGTTAATAGCACTTGAATTCCACAGATGTTAAGATTTAAAAAAAAATGTGTTTTTTATATTTTTATTTATCTTAATGTTTATTATTTTATTGATGCAAATTTGTTTTAAACATTTAAACCAACCGTGGATCTTAAAATATAAAAAATTTTTATTTATTCTCATTGACATATATTGTTTATTTATTTATTTATTTAGCTGGGTAGATTATTTTAAGAATCTAAGTACGTTCGATTTTATATTTGCCACATCTGAATGAACCAAACGTACCAAATGGTTGACAATGAAAGATAGCGCTTGTCTATCATTTGGTCAGCTCAATGGCTTTTTAAATGGCTTTGTTTACATAATAATTTGACTGCAGCATCCTAAAGCTTAACAGCTTCTCGAGTTGAACAAGAAAGACTTGAAACTGGTGACAGGACTCCTCACTGGACACTACCTTTTGAGGTATCACCTGAAAAAGGTGGGCAAAACAGAGAGTGATAGTTACCGCTACTGCGGGAACTTCGCTGAAACTGCAGAACATTTGCTTTGCAAATGCCCAGCGCTTTTTTGCAAGAGGCTCATGTTTATGGAAGTGGCCTTCCTAAATCCCACCTATGTCAGGAACTTAGCCTCCAGGAAACTGATAAACTTTGTACAAAGTCTCGGAATCACGGAACTCGAATAGATTAAGGGTTATTCACGACCTCCCCTACAATCTAAAATCTATCTGCAGCATCCTGAATAATCTTAATCAGCTGGGAGAAATTTAAATAGGTGCACTCAGAGTAGAGGAGTTGAGGTATCAGGAGAAAAATAGGAATACATTTTATATCCAGCAGGATTCAAACCCATTGTCTGGGAGCAGATACATTAATAACTAAAACTTTATACAGGGTGGCCAACTAAAAACAAAACAAAGCCATTTGCTAGAACCTCGTCAACATTTTAGAAAAACGCTCAGACCTTTCGATTTTTGATTAAATGGGGATACTCTTTTCCGGTATTTTTGACTTCACTACTTTTAACCCCAAGCAAAGGGAAGAATTACCCAAAAAAAATTTAATAGCATTGGGGTAGAAAAAAATGTCTTTTAAAAGCTCTTACAATTTTTGATGCAATAGTCTTTAAATTTTAAAATTCCGCATATTACTTAATGAGAAATTAGAATTTAAATGTGAAACTCATTTGCAAATAATCGTGAACAGTAAAAATGTCATTCATTTCAGTTAAGTATGCCAATGATATAAATTTAGTACCTATTTTTTGCTTTGTGGAGATTTGTTATCGCTTCTAAATATCTTGATCCTACGTTGAGTACGAGGCAGCTGGCGAATGTGTCTGGGATCAATCAAACTAGCATCCAAACCATTTTAAAGAAGAATAAATTCCATCCATTTAAAATACGTTTAATCCATAAGCTTTATGAGGATGATTATGACCGCCATTTGCAGTTTTGAGAGTGCATACACAGCAACCAGAGAAATTAAATGTTTGGGCTGGCATTTGCGGTGACCGACTGGTGGGTCCTTTTTTTCTACCAAGTAATTTGTCTGGCGATATGTATTTGAAATTACTAGAAGACGCTATTAACCCTGCCCTGACTGATATGTATTTGAAAATAATCCACAGTATGACGAAGATCATTTTTAGTTTCAAAAGGACGGTGCTCCTCCGCATTATGCGGCGATGGTTCGTCAGTATTTAGACCAACGTTTTCCACGGCATTGGATTGGAAGAGGAGGCAGCAGTGAATGGCCTACACGATAGCCAGATTTATCGCCCCTCGGTTTTTTTTGTGGGGACATTTGAAAAGTAAAATCGATAAAACACAACCAGCGTCGTTGGAAGATTTGCGTCAAAGAATCGTTGACGAGTGCCGTCAAATTACTCCGGAAATTATTCGGAATGTGCGTGAACGTTTTAAACAAAATCTTTATTATTGTATTGAAGCGGGTGGTCATCAGTTTGAACATTTAATCAATTAAGTAGTAAGTAAGAAACTAAAATACTTAGAATTTAACATGTAATTGAGAGGAAATGTAAAAATTAAAGAGAATTGTCAGAGCTTTTAAAAGACATCCTATTCGACACTTAATGCACTATAAAAATTTTGGGCTTATTCTTACCCTCGCTTGGGGTTGAAAGTAGTGGAGTCAAAAATATTGGAAAAGAGTGTCCCTCTTTAATCAAAAATCAACTGGTCGGAGTGTTTTTCCAAAATGTTAACGAGGTTTGTTCAAATGGTTCTGTTTCGTTTTTAGTTGGCCACCCTGTATAGGGAAAAACATTGGTTTGAGTTTAAAACATCCATTTTTTAATAAAAAATATTACCATAGAGTTAGCATGTGCTAGTGCTCAAAGGATAAAATATCTAAACCTTTGGTGGTGCAAGCCCTGTTTGTGAAAATCGGAATGCACGCTCTTATTCTCAAATAAGTAAATAAATTATTGCTTGTAGTTAGTTTAAATAATCACTGTATCTTGTGACAAACCTTTATAAAAAAGGGTAATTTCGATAATACACTTTGCTGCAAAAATAATTCTTCTATAAACTTTTGTAAATATTAAATGACCTTTTTAAATATCTATTCAGGGAGATTGTAACATTATGTAAGGTGTAAATCTATTCTCGAAACAAATATGCGGGGATAAAAATCTGATAAATTTATTTGTATTTTAATTACGTACTTAAGAAATACAAAAAAGAATTTCAATAGGTAACTAGTAGCAATATCAATAGCTGGTATTGCCTCGTCTGGCCCCAATAACTGCCTGACATCTTCTTCTTATACTTAAAATCAGGTTACCAATGTCGCTCTTGCTAATTTGATCTCCACTAGTCGCAATGACAACTCATGTAAGAGTGCTCGATGAGGTTAAAGTCTGGACTTCTTGCACGCCAATCGATTTTTGGAATTTGAACATCCTGGAGGTAATTTTGCTGGGAGAGAGTAGCCATGAGCAGAGACGATTGGAAGAGAAAGATAGGGGAGGCCTGTGTCCAGTAGGACGGTAGCGCCGTGGAGAGAGAAAGGAGGTAATTTTGCACTACTCTAGCAACGTGTGGCCGTGCATTGTCACTAATTTACACAAAGTTGCACACTTATTTTTTTTAACTTTCCAATAGGAAGTTATAGTGATAGGTACGATTAAGCGAATCCCGAATTTTAACATATCTCTTTATTTCAAGGTCCCAAGAGTCGAATACAAAAGTTTTTAAGAAGACGTCTGTGCGTGTGTGTTTTTTTTCTCAGAGGTTTAGAAAAAATACATTTACGTACTCCAGGCTTAGGTGTTTCACCTGGATATGTCGGACTCAACAATGTCAACAATATCGACAATGCTCCTACTGACTAAAACCTTCCTCTGGAAGGCATTACTTCGCGGGGATAGGATCTAGCTGTTGCTCTTCCTTCTAGTAGTTGAAGTCACCACTTTTATCCCCTAGGCATTACTGTTTTGGCTCTTTCTCTTTCAATGAAACGCAGATCTTGGAGCACTTTCGTTTCAGCCAAATATCGATCCTTGGAATGAGACGCCATGTCCACCTACCCTTCTCTGCGGCATCCCACCGGAGCTGCCATCGGCTTATGCTGTTTGGCCGTTCCTCTGTTCTAAGTTCCTCAGCGCTCAGTGTAGTTGATTTTTTCGATGATAAAGGGTCCGTCTTTCCTCAGCCAAAACTCTAAGAGGTAGAGAAATGACGCACACTGCTTCCTCCGATACTGTGCGGAAGGCACTGGCTACACTTAAGGCACTTAGTCGATATACTGGTCCAGCCTTTCTCCATGATTCTTAAATTTCTAAGGCATCCCTCCAGATAGATATCCCATAGGTCAGTACTGTTGTGACCACTGATGATAGCAACAACCACCTACTTTGCTTCGGACCTCCAACATTCGGCATCAACCGTGATAGGCTTGCTCTCACGACTAATGCTTTGGAACTCACGTGATTACTTGCTGCTTAAAGTTGAGTCGGGCATTAAGCATCACTCCCAGGTACCAGATGTACGGTTGCGATGCGATTTCTTGCTCTCCAACTTCCAAACTGATCGTTTCCACTGCTTGTCTACTGGTGATGAGCACTGCCTCAGTCTTGTGTTTAGCTAGTTGCAACTTCACCGTGTCCATCCACTAGTTTATTCGTCCAAATGTGATGTCGAATGCCAGGTTTATTTCCTTAAAGTGCTTAGCGATGATCACTACAGCCATGTCATCTGCATATGCCACCAGCTCGACATTCGTTGGTAATGTCAGACTCAGTAGGCCATCATACATAATGTTCCATAACAAAGGTCAGTATGATATTACCTCCGGTAATATCATACTGCCTTGGGCCATTCTCCGTGTCATATTTCAGGACCCTTTTCCTAAAGTAGCTAGCTACTAACCTGCGCAGATATCCCGGTACGTTCTTCTCTTCAAGGGCCCGCATGATGCAGTCCCAGTTAGCGGAGTTAAAGGCGTTCTTGATGTCAAGTGTAGCTACCAGGCAGTACTTCTTCGTACCTCCCTTCCATCTTTTCCCTGCGATCGCATCCTTGGCTTTGTTGACAACAAGATTAATAGCGTCTAGGGTTGATCGTCCTTTTCGAAATCCATACTGGTTAGGCGCCAGGACAGGCTCGACCACTGCTTCGATTCTCTGGTGGATTATACGTTCTAGTATCTTACCTGCTGTGTCCAACATGCAGAGGGGTCGGTAAGATGACCGTTCATCTGGTAGCTTTTTCCATTTAGGACGCAATACAAGTCTTTGTTGCTTCCACTTTCTGGGGAAGGTTTCTTTATTGACGCATGCGTTGTAAGTGTCTAGGAATAATGCTGGCGCTGCTTTGATAGCTGTTTTCAGTGCTACATTTGGGATTCCGTCCAATCCCAGCGCTTTGTTATTCCCGACACGATTACAGGCTTCCGTGTGTGTGTGTGTGTGTGTGTGTGTGTGTGTGTGTGTGTGTGTGTGTGTGTGTGTGTGTGTGTGTGTGTGTGTGTGTGTGTGTGTGTGTGTGTGTGTGTGTGTGTGTGTGTGTGTGTGTGTGTGTGTGTGTGTGTGTGTGTGTGTGTGTGTGTGTGTGTGTGTGTGTGTGTGTGTGTGTGTGTGTGTGTGTGTGTGTGTGTGTGTGTGTGTGTGTGTGTGTGTGTGTGTGTGTGTGTGTGTGTGTGTGTGTGTGTGTGTGTGTGTGTGTGTGTGTGTGTGTGTGTGTGTGTGTGTGTGTGTGTGTGTGTGTGTGTGTGTGTGTGTGTGTGTGTGTGTGTGTGTGTGTGTGTGTGTGTGTGTGTGTGTGTGTGTGTGTGTGTGTGTGTGTGTGTGTGTGTGTGTGTGTGTGTGTGTGTGTGTGTGTGTGTGTGTGTGTGTGTGTGTGTGTGTGTGTGTGTGTGTGTGTGTGTGTGTGTGTGTGTGTGTGTGTGTGTGTGTGTGTGTGTGTGTGTGTGTGTGTGTGTGTGTGTGTGTGTGTGTGTGTGTGTGTGTGTGTGTGTGTGTGTGTGTGTGTGTGTGTGTGTGTGTGTGTGTGTGTGTGTGTGTGTGTGTGTGTGTGTGTGTGTGTGTGTGTGTGTGTGTGTGTGTGTGTGTGTGTGTGTGTGTGTGTGTGTGTGTGTGTGTGTGTGTGTGTGTGTGTGTGTGTGTGTGTGTGTGTGTGTGTGTGTGTGTGTGTGTGTGTGTGTGTGTGTGTGTGTGTGTGTGTGTGTGTGTGTGTGTGTGTGTGTGTGTGTGTGTGTGTGTGTGTGTGTGTGTGTGTGTGTGTGTGTGTGTGTGTGTGTGTGTGTGTGTGTGTGTGTGTGTGTGTGTGTGTGTGTGTGTGTGTGTGTGTGTGTGTGTGTGTGTGTGTGTGTGTGTGTGTGTGTGTGTGTGTGTGTGTGTGTGTGTGTGTGTGTGTGTGTGTGTGTGTGTGTGTGTGTGTGTGTGTGTGTGTGTGTGTGTGTGTGTGTGTGTGTGTGTGTGTGTGTGTGTGTGTGTGTGTGTGTGTGTGTGTGTGTGTGTGTGTGTGTGTGTGTGTGTGTGTGTGTGTGTGTGTGTGTGTGTGTGTGTGTGTGTGTGTGTGTGTGTGTGTGTGTGTGTGTGTGTGTGTGTGTGTGTGTGTGTGTGTGTGTGTGTGTGTGTGTGTGTGTGTGTGTGTGTGTGTGTGTGTGTGTGTGTGTGTGTGTGTGTGTGTGTGTGTGTGTGTGTGTGTGTGTGTGTGTGTGTGTGTGTGTGTGTGTGTGTGTGTGTGTGTGTGTGTGTGTGTGTGTGTGTGTGTGTGTGTGTGTGTGTGTGTGTGTGTGTGTGTGTGTGTGTGTGTGTGTGTGTGTGTGTGTGTGTGTGTGTGTGTGTGTGTGTGTGTGTGTGTGTCAGTATTAAGAGAATATCATTGAAGACGCTATAAAAGTGAATAAATGATTATTGATTAAATAATTAAAAAAACATTTTCAATTGTTGTAAACAATTGTAAATAGCTCCCGCTTATAGAATGATAAAAAAAAGTTTAAAAGAATACGGTTGACATAAACAGAATATTGTTAATGACAATTATAATTTGTTACAAACAATTTAAAATCGTTTTTTATAATAATTTTATTAATAATAATTATAACGACAAAACTTATGGTATTTTTTATTATTTTCACTGGGAAGTTATTCTTGTGAACCTCTCGGGTCGCACCCAGACCACTGATATTTTTGGTATGGACTTCGACTACTTAGGCCGTTAGCTTGTTTTGTAAGTTTATTATAGTTTATAGTATGTTTATCGTTAGAAACTCGATAACCAGTATTCAACTGTACATTTAAGAAGTACGAAAGTAAATAACCCTAATATTTTTAAACAAATTTCGTAGGTAACGAATTTTATTTTATGAGGGACTTCTTGTTTGTTTGTTAGCAAGGTTAATTTTGCAATTAAATCTGTTTTTATGACTTTATTTATTGTACCTAATAAGAGAGGTAGGTAAGTAATCCAAACAAATTTTACTAATTAACTAAGCTATTAAGCTTTAATTTGGGTTGTTGTTTTATTTTTGTTAGATTTCAAGAAAAGTAATTAGTAATCCTAGATTATCATTGTAGTGGGTACCGACATTAAAATCGTATAGTACCGATTTTTAGGAAATTATACTGACTGTAAACAAAAATGCTCTTTATTTGTTTATATCGACGAAACAAGGATTTTTGCTAAAGGTGGAACCAAAAGAATTTGGCGGGACGATACCATAAAGTCTATAAAACACACCGACGGTGAAGGAAAAAGACACATTATTGTGCATGCAGGTGGAAAGCATGGATATTTTGATAGTGCGGATCTTTTATTTTTGTCAAAATAAAAATCGGCTAATTATCATGAGAATATGGATACAGAGATGTTTGTTTAATGGTTTAAAAAAAACTATTATTATCGTTACATGAACCATCTGTCATTGTATTAGATAATGCTCCGTACCATTCGGAAATTTTATGTAAGCAACCAACAAACGCCTGGACGGCAGAGAAAATAAAAGAATGGTTAACGAACGAAAATATTTCATTTCCACAGTACTGTTTCAAGCCGGAATTATTACGATAGCTAAAAGGCGCGAAAAAGAAAAAATTTACAAAGTGGATAAAATTATATTCAGTTATGGACATCATGTGCAAAGACTTTTGCCTTATCATTGCCAATTTAATCCCATTGAGTATATTTGGTGAATATGTAAAACTTATTATGACAATAACATTGGATCTAATGGTTACGGTTATAAGGCTATTTTGAAAACCTGGCAACGAGCACTTAATAGTGCTACTCCTAAAATGGTGGGTTCGTGAAAACCGCATCGAAGCAGTTAATCCTGTTATCATTTACAGTCCGTATAAAGAGAGCGACGATAGTGATTCCAATCATGATGACTATAAAATCTGATACTTGATAATACCGTAAGTACTACATGATTAAACATATTTATTAAATTTGTCACAATAATTTATTTTTGTTGCATTCCCTTTTAACATAATTAAATATGTGCCTTTTTCTAACCAAAAAACTACATTATCGATTTTTGTTCACAATAAAGCAAAAAATAAAAACAAAAACATAATAACAAACGAAATTTTCTAGTTTAAATCTTGGGGAAATCTACTATGTACCTCTTAACACTGTGCGCCCGTTAAGTCGATGCCTCTGTAACTAATCATATACCGTCGTATATTGGTGAAGTGAGCTACAGTAATTCTGCACGAAAGTTCATTAATTTATTTGTCGGTAATTTTATTATTGGTAAAATTTTATTTTTGGTACGATTTCAAAATAGCATATAGGTAAATAGTGTTTAATATTGGGGTAAACATTTTTTTATCATTTATTTATTATTTACAAGAATTATAAATAAACTTTTTATAGTACACATTATCCTATTTTTATTTAAAAATATTGTTGTTGCAATTACTTTTTGTTTTAACTACAATAACAAATCTTATATAGTGACAATAACATAAAAATAAATATTGTCACAATGTTTGATAATAAATGTTATTAAAATAATCTAGCAAAAACATTGTCAACTTTACATAACAAAAAAAAATCTGTACGTGATATTTTTTTTATTTTTAACCATAAAGAAATCAAGGTTCCGTTTTTTTTTATGTGTGTACACATTAACGAAAATTGTGAAAATATTCATATATAAACACAAAGATATGACATTTTTTAAATTATTTTTGATTCCATTTTAAGCGTTATCCAAATACCCAATAAAGGTATACATACATTTTAATTAAGTAGATTTTTGAATCAGCATCCGACGAGCATGTATGAAAGCGCTGATAAAAGTAGAAGAAGCGAAATAAGTGTGTAGGAATCGTAGCAAGTGGTATCTGTCTACCACTACGGGAAAAAGGCGTGACTATATGTATGTATGTATGATTTTAACAGTGTTATATTAATTAGGAAAGTAAAATTTTTACATTATATAATATTTAGGATCCTTTCTCTTGGTTGAAAATTTTTGGTGGGTCATTAAACTATTTACATAAAACAATCAACGAAGAAGCAGACTGACTTGCCAAAGAAGGAGCAAATACACAATTTTCCGGCCCAGAACCCTTCAGTGGACTTTCCAAAGCTTACTTGAAAGAAGAGGTTCGACGCTGGGAGACAGATAAAATAAAATCTCACTGGCATAAAATGCCAGGACAAAGACAAGCGAAAAGGCTAGTAAGCCTTTCGCCAAGGAAAGCTAAACAGCTTCTCGAGTTGGACAAGAAAGACTTTAAACTGGTGACGGGACACTGCCGTCTACAACCTAAAAAAGATGGGCAAAAAAAAGTTATAGTTACCGCTACTGCGAGAACTTCTCTAAAACTGCAAAACATTTGCTTTGCGAATGCCCAGCGCTTTTCTGCAAGAGGTTCAAGTTTCTGGAAGGGGCCTTCCTAAAACCTTTCGATGTCAGAAACTTAGCCCACAGGAAACTGATAAACTTTGTTCGAAGTCTCAGAATACCGGGCCTCGAATAGATTAAGGGTTATGCACATAAGATCTGATGGGTCGAGGTGCTTGAGAGCATGCATAGCCTTCACGACCCCCCCTACAATCTGCAATCTACAATATAAAGCAATACTTAATTAAATAAATAGGACATTTTTACTGTAGTTAATTAGATAATTTTGGTTATATAATTTATTCCACAAAAAAATTACTTTTTTGTCATCACTAGGTTTTAGTTAAAAATAGTTATCAGCTCTTAGGATAACAGTAAAGAATGAGGTACTTACAGCAAGTATAGAAAAGAGGAAACCCTAGATGACTGAAGAGATTCTAAAATTAATAGAAAAAAAAGAAAGAACAAATCAATTAGGACATGGATGAATATACATCTATCAACAACCAGATTAGGAGAAAAATAAAAGAAGCAAAAGAACAATAACAAGATATACTAACGAATTGCGGAAAATAGTGGACTATTCATTTCATCAGAGAGTCTCCCAAAATCCAAATACACTAAATAAACTAGATATACAGCTCCTTCCCCCCCCCCCACCATGACTGATCAAACTCCCAAGCATTTACACAAGATAAACCATCTTTAATAAAGCAGAAACACCAGCCTCCAAAATACATTAGAATTTTCCCTTTAAACTCTCTAAGTACTCCACCTTTTATAAAATATAATCTGATACATCCACCACCCCAAATGAAGTTGGAGCTGCTGTTATCACCACTTACAAGCCTCCATTAAAATTTAAATTACCCAGCTAATCTTCTGTATACACAGGAAAATAATATGCCATCTTACAATCTTTGATCGAAATACAAACAGCAAATCTACAAAAAGCTGTAATAATCACAGATTCTTTTAGTGCTCTAAACACCTTAAAACATATTTATACCAAAAACTCATCTGTATTAGCTACAGGATAAGACAACTAACTTACAAAGGCTCTTAGATTTTTATAGACAGATGCGTAATTTAACCAACCAAGCTATCAAAAGGGGAAAAAAAGCTTATTTCGCCCATAAATTTAATAACTCTTCACAAAAAGAAATATGGAAAACTCTTAAAGATAGCAAGTTTATACCTGAAAAGAGAAATGATATACCAGAAATTTTAAAAAACCCACAGAAACTGAATAGATATTTTATAGAATCAGTTCCACATAATGAACCACCACAACATCTATTGAATTTTTATAAAAATAACGAGTTAATGCAAATTTTAATTTTAAAAAAATTAATGATCTGTTTGTATACAAAACTATCTGTGGAATAAAAACAAATGCTAAAGGATGTGATGGGTTGAGTAACAAGCTGATAAAGCTGAGTTGCATCATATCGTATCCTATATTACCCACATAATAAATTTCTGTTTAACCAAGAATATCTACCCAACTGTCTGGAAGAGAGCCATTGTGAAGGTTTTGCCTAAGAAACAAAGCCCAATGGAATTCAAAGATTTAAGGGGAATAAGTATTCTGCCTGTATTGTTCAAAATTCTTGAAAGGGCTATGGAGCTTCAAATTAAAAACCATCTTTGGAACTTTTGTTTGTTGCCTTATGTTCAATCAGGATTTCGGAAATGACATAGTTGCGCAACAGCTCTACTACATATTGTAGATGATGTAATAAAAGCAATAGACGAAAATAAATGTACAGTATTAGTCCTACTAGACTTTAGCCGGGCATTTGATACCATTAGTCATGGTCTATTATTGGGTATTCTGGACTATATCGGTTTTTCTGCCAATGCTTTGTTATTGCTGACGAATTATTTGAAAGATAGGCAACAGATGGTTAGTATAGATGAATGCAGCTCAGATCTTTTATATCTAAAATCAGGAGTACCTCAAGGTTCTATACTTGGCCCTTTACTATTCTCTATATACACTTCCCACTTACTACTGGCTCTTCACAATTGTCCAGTGCATTTATACGCTGATGATACTTAAATTTATTATAGTTTTCTTGCTAAAATGGCAGAAAATGCTTGTGATCTAATAAATGCAGATCTAAATAGATTTGTTGACCTGGCTGCGAGCCATTGTTTATTTATAAACTCCAGTAAATAAAATGTTATAATATTTGGTCCAAAATATCATCGTCCCATAGTGAGTAATTCTGTGAATATCTGCATTCACAATGAATCACTAGTTAATGTTAGTGAAGCAAAAAATCTTGGTGTCTTGATGGATGTAGAGCTAAGATTTGAAAAGTTCGTAAATAAACTTCTCCAACGTGCGTACTCTGCATTGAAAAGCATTTATGGCAACCGACATTTTCTGCCTTATGTAAAAAAATTATTATGTGAATCTTTAGTGATTTCAGTTTTCAACTATGCGGATGTTCTTTATGGCCAATGTCTAACCACTCAATACAAAAACAAAATTGAAAAAGTTTAGAACTCGTGCCTCAGATTAATTTTTAATATTCATCGGAGAGAAAGAATCTCATATAAACTTCAGGAAATTGGATGGTTGAACATGGAAAAAAGAAGGGTATTTCACGCAGTTTGTCTATTCCATAAAATAATTGTAACAAAAAAGCCTTCCTATTTACATAGAAAAATTACATATCGTACTGACATTCACAATTTGAATATTAGAAATAAAAATTTGCTCGCAGTGCCTGAATTCAAAACAGAAGTATTTAGACGGTCTTTTAGATACCAAATTTGTCAAAGGTATAATTCTGTTCCCACCTTACTTAAACAATTAAATTCCATTAAATTCAAAAATAAATATAAAAAGTATTTGTTTGACTGTAATTAAAGTAAATTATTGAAATCTTGTAGAAAATAGGTAAACTACATTTTTATGTTAAGTATTCGTATTCAAATTATAAACGATAATTATGTAACGATCACAGGTTTTGTTTTCCTTCTCATTTTGACTTTCTGTGTTAAGTGGAAGAACATTTTCTGTGATGCACAGCATTGCAGACAATGAACTTCGCCTTTTATTTCTTGATAACTTATTGCATATTTATCAATTATGTTTTAT
This sequence comes from Agelastica alni, assembly GCA_950111635.1. Classification (NCBI taxonomy): domain Eukaryota; kingdom Metazoa; phylum Arthropoda; class Insecta; order Coleoptera; family Chrysomelidae; genus Agelastica; species Agelastica alni. The sequence goes on along the minus strand of OX467709.1, from coordinate 5,358,097 downwards.
GTTTATTTAATGAAATAATAAAGACGATATTATTATTATTATTATTATTATATATCAGATATCAGGTTCTCACCAAGGTATAAAACAAAGAAAGCTGGAATAGCTAGGTCAAATTATGAGACATGAAACCAAATACAAATTGCTGTAATGCATTCTACAGGAAAAGGTTTAGGACAGAAGATTCATTAGCAAAAGATGAATATCCTGGTTAAAAAACCCAGGATCCTTGTTTGAATCATCCACCGCAGAACTATTCAGAGCGAAAACAAAAAAAATCATTATTGGCCATCGCATGAAAACACAATGTATCTTACAAGTATTACATATTATATTAAATTAAATTGCTTAGTGCGATTGCCAAGTCAATCTATTTATTTAAAACATAAAATATTTTTAATACTGATATGGTCACTTTAAGATATTGTTTAGTTAGCTTATTACGTAATAACTTAAGACAAAAAGACCCTTAAATAGGACTGAATAAGTTAACTGACCTGGTATTACATGGATCTCACTTTTTACGGTAGAAAAACTGAGTTGCGAGAGTTGGTGTTTTTTACGAGTTATATTTTTGATAGCATCTAATTTCCTTTTGTAGATAGTCCTACTTTTTTTTCTTTATTATACATATACAGGTACACTGATTTATTCAATGCAAATGTAACTTTCTAACCCTATATGGCCAATGGTCAATGGAATGGTGCAAATCTATATTCATCCCCATACATAAAAAAGGGTCACCAACGGAATTTAATAACTACAGAACAGTAACTCTCATTTCACACGCAAGCAAAGTATTACTCCGTATCAAACATTTCTACTTCCACAAATATCTTATGAACAGAGAGGGTTCATACCAGGTAAAGGTACACGAGAGCAGCTACTTAATACCCGACAGAAGCGAGGGAACACAACTTAAAATTATATTTGTGTTTCGTGGACTATACGAAAGCGTTCGACTCTGTGAACTGGTCACTTTGCCACGTCTTTTTCGTTCTCTAAAGAGTACTCTGCCAGCGGTCTCTCTACTGGCAAATTATGCCCGAGCTCAGCCGTAGAGGGTAGAAGAAAAAAAATATAAAAGTGAGCCGCGCCACCGACTTTGACGGTTCAAGCCGGAAACCCCTAGGTCTTATAGGCACTAGCAGAGCCACATGATAAACAACTAAGATTATTGTGAACCAAATAAATAAAATTATAGCAAAAAAATATTGGATACTTTACTCACACAATAAATCAGAGTACACAGCTCAATAGCAACATTATAACAAATATAGTCAAAATTAACAGCCATGGTAAATTTTCTTGCTAAAACAAACCAAAAATTTAAAATTTACAACTTTATAAAATAACCATAACAAAAGTAAGAGTAACAGACTTTACCAAGTTACCAAAAAAAAAGTAAAACATATATAAATCAACTCATTAATAACACTAACTCAAACGTTTACATAAGGCTGCTAATTTACTCATGTTTTAACCATTTACATAAAGATTTTCACTGACAAAACAATCGAGTTTATTTAAAAATATTCTTACAATGGTTGTCCTTTAAAATATCAAGATTGTAGGATATTTACAAATAAGTAGGAAGAAAATATATTTTTACTTGGACATTAAGAATTATTGAGAAGGTTATTTTAATCCAAGTTTAGTTTTGGCATATTATCTAATGCAATAAATAGTTTCCAACAATGTACTATATTAATAAACTAAAACAAAACTTAATCGTGGTGTCAAAATGAGTCACGGCGTTATATATTTAAAAATAAATCACTGATAACCTTTGGGTATACGAATTCACATGTACTATATTAATAAACTAAAACAAAACTTAATCGTGGTGTCAAAATAAGTCACGGCGTTATATATTTAAAAATAAATCACTTATAACCTTTGGGTATACGAATTCACAAAGTACTATATTGATAAACTAAAACAAAACTTAATCGTGGTGTCAAAATGAGACACGGCGTTATATATTTAAAAATAAATCACTGATAACCTTTGGGTATACGAATTCACATGTACTATATTAATAAACTAAAACAAAACTTAATCGTGGTGTCAAAATAAGTCACAGCGTTATATATTTAAAAATAAATCCCTTATAACCTTTGGGTATACGACTTTACTACTCCTGTGGCCTACTCCTGAGGCCTATTTGATTATGGGACGGCACCTGCTAATAAACAATGGCTTCCCTCAAATAAATCCCGCTTGCGGCTATTTTAACTCGACACCAAAATCCAAAATATCAACAACGAAGGTAAGATAGAATGTTCAAGTTAAAAATTAAGTGGTTTTTCTTCAAAATCCAATTAAGATGGCCCAAATACAGCCAGATATGAAAGAAATCCCATAGAGGTTCTGCACACGTGCTAATAACACACCGTCCCAAAAACTCTCACCAACACCCGACTTCGAAGACTCTCACCCAACTACTGACTCCCAGGCCGGAAATCAAGAAATGACACGGAATAAACGTCAACCCACAATCTTCTCAAGTCCGCGCTCCACAATCGCCTCGTCCGTGCTGTTAGCCAGCCCCATCCACACAGAAATGCAAACCAAACAATCGAATCCTATCCCTACAAGGTATGCAACACTATTTACAACGAATGATATATTTAAGTTACAACAAAATACGGTATGCAACCCTACCTAAGGAATACGAAACTATCAGAGACACAATTAATAATGGAACTGTAGAAGGAAAAAAATAGGCACGTGACAACTTCTGTGGAGAGTAATGGGTGAAATGGGTGTTCCCAAGCATCTAATATTTTAAATTAAGAGACTCTACCAACACAATAACGTCAAGGTTAAAACAGGACAAACATATATAGCAAATACATTATGAGAAAAGTCCTCGACGATTGGGAAGGTAAAATATCAATTGGAGAAAGAATGGTATGCATACGACACCTTAATTATTGCAGCAGACGAATAAACATAATAAACAAATTAGAGAACTATAGTAGAGAATATGGTTTAAAAATCAAAAAAACAAAAACCCAAGTAATGATCATAGATCGATCCAATGACACATCAAATATCAAAAACGTAGCGAGATATGATGTGGTGGACAAGTCTATATACCTATGATCGTTGATAACCAAAGATGGAGGCTATTCAAAGGAAATAAAGAAAAGATTGGCAATGGCCAGAACCGCAACAACTAAGCTCATAAAAATATGGAGAGATCAAACCATTACAAAAACAGTAAAAGTAATGCTGGCCAATTCCTTAATCTTCCCAATTGCTGTTTACTCCGCTGAAACATGGACACTAAAGAAAACATATAGAAAAAGAATTGAAGCCTTTGAACTATGGGTGTACAGACGAATCCTAAGAATGTCATGGGTGGAACACCGAACAAACGCCTCTGTTCTACAAGAATTAAAAATCAAAAAGCGTCTACTAAACCAAATCAATAGAGCATATCTCAGTTACTTTGGCCACATAACTAGAAGAACAGGTGAGATGGAAAACCTCGTGGTCGAGGGAAAAGTTGAGGAAAAAGACCTAGAGGACGGTCTCCAATGAGGTGGACCGATTGATTAAAAGAAATGACGGGACACTTAATGCACGAGGCGATACATCTAGCATAAGATATAAACAACAAATTCAAACATATACCTAAAATAGTATCACTACACCCTCCAGAGTGTAAAAGGACTGAGAAGAGAATCCTATATATTTATATGGGATTATACAGTTATTTATGCAATTGGTGTATCCAGAAAACTGGACCGAAATTGCAAAATATTTTAGTTGATTAATAAACTAAACACTTATTGTATTCTAAATTTGAAGCTTCTATGTCTGCTAGAAGTGCCTTAGAGTTTTGATGATCGGTCATTCAGTTGGTGAGTGAGTGACAAAATTAAGAAACTTTGACTGGTTATAATTCTTAAACTTCTAGTTTAAATTAAATGAAATTTAAAATATGCCGTGTTTATACAATGTCTTCTTGGTTACTAAAAATTCAGGCTTCTAGTTTTATCCACAACAAAGTTATAGGGGGGTAAAAAATGGCCTAAACTGAAAAGGATGGTACGGCCATGCCGGTTTTTTGATCGACTTGGCGGGGGCAAGGGAGGTTTAAAATGCAAATTTCGTGTCTACCTAATCTGTAATTCAGTTTTTGTAGTCTTTACGTGATGAGAAAAGTAGTAGTTTTAGATATGTCTAATTTTTTTACGATATAGAGATTTAGTTAGAAATAATTATAAAAATTAAATAATATAAACCTAACATATATTATTTATTTAATTTAAATTATGCATTACCTCATTAACATAAAAAAAATAATGTTAAATTACCTTTACCCATGACCTTATTGCCTTAATTTTTTTTTAATAATTTTTAAATTAGTAACAAAATTGTTAATAGACTAACGGGTCATCATAGTAGTTATGTGTCTATAAATCTATAAATTAAAATTGATTGATTTGTTTGGCTAATAAATGTCATTAAAAACTGGTGTGTAAATAAATTATAAACGGTTTAATAAATTTGTATATAAATTAAAACGGTGAAGTTATTAAATAAATATTATTTAACGCATAATTCCTCAAATTTGACTTGCCATTGTAAGTAAAACGAATACTTGGAACTCCCAATTCAATAGACCAGATATTTTCTTAAAGATTTTTTACATCTCATATTGAAGTGTTAAAGTGATAAATTTTTATTTATTAATTCCGCAGCCATACGTGCTTTTGAATCAGTAAAATCGAGGTATGCCAAACTTATGAATTGATCGGAGATCAGCGACTAGCGGTATTCAATTCCGAAATAAATTATTCTTCTTAAAGCTGCAAAATTGTTTAAAATATTAAATTAAAACATTCCTTTAACTTTGCCTTAGTCGAAGGTCCTATTGGCTTTTGCCGACAATGTGAACACAATCACACAATCTATTAGAGACACGAAAGAAGTTTTTACCCTCTTTAAATAAAGGGCCAGGGAAGTGGGCCTGAGGATCAATGTGACAAGGCCAAGTATATGATAGTCACAAAAACCCAATACCACGTATTGGTCAAAATATAACTATAAATGTTTATAATTTTGAAGTAATGAAAGAATTTAAATATTTAGGAGCAGTCATAACGGTCGATAATAAGAATAAAAAGGACGTAGAATAGAGAATCATGGTAGGGAACAGGGCATATTATTCCTTGGCGACGCTGTTAAAATCAAAAAGAATTTTAAGAGAAGTAAAAGTGAACGTCTACAGAACTATAATTCGCACCACAATAACTTATGGGGGTAAGACATGGACCCTGAATAAACATAATGCTACTAGATTGCTGATACTAAAACGGAAAATCCTGAGAACTATTTTTGGGTCTAGTAAAGATGAAATAACAGGAGAATAAAGAAGAAGACAAAATTAAGAACACTCCATGAAAACGAGAATATAGTGCGCCACATAAGGGCCAATCGCATAAGATGGGCAGGACATGTCCTAAGATCACTCGATGAAAGACTCATCAATACTGCCTTTTGGAAAAGGCCCGAAGGTAAAAGGTCGTTTGGCCGTTCAAGAAAAAAGTGTAAAGATGCAGTAACAATTGACCTACATAAACTGGAAGTACAAAAATGGGAGATAACTGCGCAAGATCGACAAGAAGAATTTGGGCAAGTCTTCCTAAAAAAAATTATAAATTTAAACGATTTTATGTTCTAAATACCAAACATTTCATCAAATCTTTTAACAAAATGGTTAGGTGCGTTTAACCAGCGGCTCTGTAAAATTAAACAGAGCACAAAGCACCCGCGTTTAAGAGAGAAAAAAGTTGGTCCGATGACCTCATTACCAACATTTGAGATATGAACAGGTGATCCAGTTTTCAGTTTTGCCAGTTATGAGATTAATTTGTATGTATGAATTGATTGCTCAACTATTTATCTGCACAAGGCTTTGATTTTATTCCTTTTAAAATATCTTAAAGTATCTAAATATCTACTCCTACAGATTTAAAATTTATTGAAAAATTATTATACAGGGTGACCAACCGAAAACGAGACAAAGCCATTTGCAAGAACCTCGTCAACATTTTGGAAGAACGCTCAGACCCGTCAATTTTTTAGTCTTTTTGACTTCACTACTTTCAACCTCAAGCGAGGGTAAAAATTACCCAAAATTTTTTAAATGGCACTGAACGTCGAATAAGATGTCTTTTAAAAGCTCTAACAATTCTCTTTGTAATAGTCTTTAAATTTTACATTTCCTCCCTATACTTTGAAAAAAATTACATGTTAAAATTCCAATTATTTTAGTTTCTTACTTACTACTTAATTAATAAAATTTTCAAAAAATTGGCCGCCCGCTTCCATACAATAATAAAGATTTTATTCAAAACGTTCACGCACATTCCGGAGAATTTCCGGAGTAATTTGACGACACTCGTCAACTATTCTTTGACGCAAATCTTCCAACGACGCTGGTTATGTTTTATAGATTTTACTTTTGAGATGTCCCCACAAAAAGAAATAAGGGGTGATAAATCTGGCGATCTTGGAGGCCATTCAATGCTGCCTTTTCCCCCATTCCAATACCGTGGAAAACGTTGGTCTAAATACTGACGAACAATCGCCGCATAATGCGGAGGAGCACTGACCTGTTGAAAATAAAAATGATCTTCGTCATACTGTGGAGTATTTTCAAATAAACTTTGACATTTAAATTTAATTTCTTAAGTAATGGGTGCAATTTGAAAATTTAAAACTATTGTATAGAGAATTGTAAGAGCTTTTAAAAGACATCTTATTCGACCCCCAATGCCATTTAAAAATTTTGGGGTAATTTTTATCCTCGCTTGGGGTTAAAAGTAGTAGAGTCAAAAATATTGGAGAAGAGTGTCCCCCTTTAATAAAAAATCGACGGGTTTGAGTGTTTTTTTTTAAATGTCGACGAGGTTCCTGCAAATGGCTCTGTTTCGTTTTCGGTTGGCCACCCTGTACTTATACTAAGGCTATAATTTTATTTATGATTTCTTTATTTTATTTTTCGGCACGAGGATTGCCAAATTGGACTTTAATTTAGCAATACTAATAGAGGGCGCTAATTAGACAAAGAAGTATAACTTCTAACGCGCGTACATAAGAACACACACCAGTTTTTTTTAAATAAAAGATTTTATTACATACAGAAAGAAAAAAATAAATTGTTTGGTTCTTTTATTAGGTATTGTAATTTAACTAACTCAATACTAAAAATCCTAACAAAATGCTCGTGTGTACTGACACTAAATCGACGATGTCACGTACATACAACTCTTAAATATTATTTATAAAAATAGACAAATTATATTTTTTAAAATGATTTACAATATATATATATATATATATGAATACTAGGTTTTCTGGATAAACCGCGTTCAGAAAATTTGTTTTCTCGACGTTCGGCTCCCGCTTTGGAGCCATTATCAAGAGTTAGGTTAGGGTTATGAAGGGTAAGGTTCAGTACGTTTTCGTGGTCTCAATCTGCCTATTCCACTGGTCGTACTGCACCGGTCAGTTGTCTCTGAGGCCTCAATCTGCCTACTCCTCAGGGACAACTGACGAGCACTACGACGTAGCTGGGTATTTATAGGACTGGAAATGGAGGGAGGTAGAGGCGGGTGATTGGAGGGCGGTTGATTAGAAGGTGGGAAATTGGAAGGCGGTAAATAGTAGTTGGGAGATTGGCGGGTAAGTAAAGGTTTCCATATCGGAGGTAATCGTTGGGATGACGCTTTTGTTCATACAATTGGGACGTTTCTCTATTTTTATTGCTTCTCTGATTATACGAGGTTTAAAGGATCGGATTGTTGCTATTGTTCTTGTTTTGGGAAAATCAATAGTGTGGCCTGTTTGGATTCTGTGTTGGGCTAATGCATTGTTGGTGTCTAAATGTTTGACGTATAGGGAGTGTTCAGAAACTCTGTTCTATACTCGACGGTTGGTTTGACCTATGTAAGTTTGACGACAGTTACTACAGGGAATCTCATAGACACCATGATTTTCGTTGGGGACTTTATCTTTTACTGGCCTGATTAAGTGGGAGATCTTTTTGTCAGTGGTGAAGATGGTTTTTATATCTGCGGACTTAAGGACTCTACTGATTTTGTCGGTTACCCCTTTGATGTTTGGAAGAATTATTTGATTTGGTGGTTGTTGGGTGGAATTAGAACAACTAGATGACGATGGAGCAAGATGTTGTTGAATGACTCTTTTAATATGATTGTTATCAAAGCCGTTTTGCAAGAGGGCATGTTCTAACGAATTGAGTTCTGTTTGTCTGCTATTAATGTCGCTGAGTCGAATGGAGCGGGATACTAAAGTATTGATAACCGAATTGAGTTGAGAAGGATGGTGATGTGAATGGGCGTTTAGATAACGGTTGGTGTGAGTTGGTTTTCTATATACAGAGTAGGAGAAGCCACTTATTGAGTTTTTGGTGATGAGGATATCAAGTAAAGGTAAACATGAATTTTCCTCCACCTCCATTGTAAACTGTATGCTAGGATGTATACCGTTCAGATGGGTTAGGAAGAAATCCAATGCCTGTCTTCCATGGGGCCAGATAACAAAAGTGTCATCAACGTAGCGAAACCAACAGGTGGGTTTAAGTTTTGACGAATTTAGGGCGATTTATTCAAAATTGACCATGAAAATGTCGGCGATGACTGGTGAGAGAGGAGATCCCATTGGAGCCCCCTTCACTTGCCTGTAGAATTCGTTTTGGAAGGTGAAGTATGTGTTAGACATACAATGTTTGATGAGGGAGAGGGTGTCTAGAGGGGTTTGGTGTTTGGTCTGCAAAATAGCTAATGTCTTGGTTATGGGTATATTAGTGAACAAGGATACGATGTCAAAACTGACCAGTAAATCGGTGGGTAAAATGTTATAATTATTCAGGAGTTCAAGTACATGAAAGGAATTTTTAACGTAGGATGGTGCCTGCTCCGCAAGCGGTTGAAGAATCTGGGCCAAATGTTTGGCAAGTTTTTGGGTTGGGCAATGGAAAGCACTGACAATGGGTCGTAAAGGAATGTTGTTTTTATGAATTTTCGGGAGGCCATAGATTTTGGGAATGCGTGATGATTTTTCTCTAGGAATAAGGCTGGTTTTAATGTTGGGTGGATTTAAAACCAGCCTTATTCCTACATATATATATATATATATATATATATATATATATATATATATATATATATATATATATATATATATATATATATATATATATATATATATATATATAAATATCTATACTTATTTTATTTTAACCTAAAATACGTCACCAAATGTATCATTTGTAACAATTATGAAAATTTAAAAAAAAAATACTTAATAAATTTGTTTTAAAAGTACCTACTCATTTGTTGGGAAAAAATTAATTTTTGCTTTCAAACAAATAATAACGGTTTTCTATAATTTGTTATCCCGTTTTGTTTGTAAAAAATTGTCCAGTTATATGATATACGTACCTACTTGTTCGGGTACATGAACTTTGGTGGGAGGAAATCTTTTCATGCATAAGTATTTACCTATAACAATAATCGATTCAGCTTTGCAATGAAGTTCACTGTGCCCAGTTGTTTAATTATACACAAACCCACATAGCGACGTAGCCTACTAAGAAAAGGACGTCTGAAATTTCACAATCTAACATCACTGTCACCGATGATTTCTTATTTGTTGACGCGTGAGAATATATACAAGGCGATACTGGTTAACCCTATAATTAATTTACCGTTTGATTTACGAGTAATTAGTGGTCATCAATTTTTAATAGTAAATAAATTTATTCATGTTTCTTTCTGGGAATATTTAACTTTACGCATTTAATTAGAACAATAGTAGATTATTTTAAGCGAAGGAGATGTGGGACTTTTCATGGCGCGCCTGAGTTTAGAGGGCAATCCATAAAAAGTCCCACTTATTCTCCTTTTTTTTTCTTTTTTTCAAACGTTCAATATTTAGGTCATTTTTTTTTTGAAAATAGTCGCAAAAAGGGTAGACCTATCGTGTGGGCCGCGGACGGTCTGCACTGCAACTATTAGAAGGGGGGGGGATTATAGAAAGAAGATAATTGTGGACCCGCTTTTTAAAAAGTTGCAGGTCACAGTTCTCTGGAAAAACTGATTTTGGAATCTTGAGAGTAAATCGGTGAGACTGATCAGTGTGCCGAGTTCTTCGGCCGAATGTGGCTAGTGGAGGTATAAGAGTTTTTATTTCTCTGGAGCATCTGACATGGAAATATCTGTAGAGTAATGTCTGGTCTGCAACTCTTCTTCTATATTCCAGTGGGTAAAGGGTATATGTGCGAGTTGAGCTGTTTATCAACCGAATGGCCCTTTTCTGAATGGAATCTAGAAGACGGACTTGGTGCTGAATCCCAAATGTGCGAGCAATATTCCAGTAGAGGTCGGATTTGAGCCTTGTATGTCGTCAATAGTTGATCAGGAGTAAAACACTTTCTAGCTTTGCACAAAAAACCTAGCCTCTGGCTTGCTGACTTTGTGATGTTGGCAACATAATCATGCCAAGACATATTATTAGACACCGCACCGTAACTCCCAAAATCTATATGGATAGACTAGATTCAAGGGTATTTCCGGACATTGTGATGGAGTGATTTGAGGAATTCAATTTTTTCGAAAACGTACCGGTTTGTGTTTTCTGGGCGTTGAACTGAACAACATTGTTGGTTCCCCACTCGACGATTGCTTCAAGATCTCTATTGATGGAGTCAACCTGTTTCTGCCTGAGTACTTACTACTACTTATAAAATATAACAATCTTTATTATAGTGTAGGAATTTAAAGGTTAAATAAAAATGAAATAAAAATAAACTTTTGTTATATTTCATGAACACAAAGCCCTGATCTGGTAAAAGTGATACGGGGGTATTATCTTTTTACAACGAAATCAAAATACTACACAAACCTCAATATTTATTTGTAAATTTGATGGTGTTGGGGGAATCCTAGAAATAAATACAGACTCTCCTCGAGAAAAATCTGTCAGTATAGTTGCTTTGATTACATTGCGATGCAATATTTTTACTTGCAATCTGATACCATTGCATAATTTTGGTGGATTTATATTGCGCAGCAACATAATTGGCGCGCCAACTCTCGATTGTAATATGTGAGTTGGGAAACAGGAAGGCTTCAGTATATTCAGGACCTCGACCGGTTAATGAATGGCATCATTGGTGTTTATCACTGAGTTGACAGATTTATATTGATATTCAACCTCTTCGAATGATCTCAAAAGTATTTCAACGTTTTATGGACTATCACAAGAGTAAAAACACGAGTTCTTTCTTAGAAAATGTTGTAATGGCACACTTCCTAGACCTTTGTTTAAAGATAAAATCTTTAACATTGTGAGCCAATTATTCAATGTTAAAGTCAACCCTTGCAAATAAACACAATGTAGATATATCTATATTGCCACGTCTTTTTTCGTTCTCTATAGAGTACTCTGCCAGCGGTGTCTCTACTGGCAAATTATGCCCAAGCTCAGCCGTAGAGGGTTGATTTTAAGTAAATTTAGCAATGCTCAGAAAACGATCGACTGCAACCTATAGTTAAAAACCCGAAAATGATTGACCAAATTGGTGCAAAACGGGTTGTGATAACGTTGTGTTAAGGTCGGCACGCAGCTTATGTTTGGTTAAGCAAGTTTTTGAAACAACGTAAAATTGTTACTAGGGGATATTAATAAGAAATCAGTTTATACAACAAATACATTTTATCTTCTGGATAATTTGCAACAAAATATGTTTTTTTTTAATTTTATCAAATTAAAAAAGACTTTATAAAAAAAATGTAACGGTATTTTACTGAGGTGAAATTTTTACGGGAAAAACATTTAAAATTTCCATAACAGCTAATTATTATCCTATTTTTCGGCCAACTGAAATCAACAATTAAATAATACTCTTCTTTATACAAATGTAAAATCAAAATAATACCAATATATGGGGCATTTCACGCCAAATCGGACAATATTCTGCCTGTGCATTTTCGATTTTTTTGAAATTTTTTAATGGTATAGTACCCATTGAAAAAGACCTCCATAATTTTTTTCAATTTTTTTTGCCTAACCGTTTTCGAGATATCAATTTTTGAAAAAAATCCATGCGGTGATGCCCTTAACTCAACACGGCGCGTCCCAATGGCTGATAGGGAACTTCCTGGCTTACAGGAAAGGTGTCTAATATTAAAGAATAAACACCCGCGGATCAACTAAGTACATGATATAGGGCAGCGGCTATACCTTTGAGTACAGGGGAGCTTACTTTCTTGTATTCAAACTAGACAGGTGCGGTGACGATGCGGAACACACCCTTTTCGCATGTCCCTTCTTCTTACGATGCCTTACAGGGTACCTGCGTTGGCGACCGTCCATCAGATGTTTTTATTTATTGCAGCTATTTGCAGATCTTGGAAGTTATGTATGATAGCGCTCTCCGCGTACGATGTGTCCCAGGTATGAAATTTTCCTTTCTTTTATATATGCCAAAAATTCCCGATCTTCCAGTTCACCTCTTTGGAGTACTTTCTCGTTTCAAAAGCTTCAATCTTGCTTATTGTTCTTACTTTTAATGTCCATGCCTCAACCTCATATAGTAGGACCGACCACACGTAGCATCTCAGCATTCTGTACCTAAGTTTAAAGTTTAAATGTTTGTCTACAAGGAATTTTTAAAGTTTTGTAAAGACTGTTCTTGCTTGGTCTATCCTGCTTTTTATCTCTTGGTCTGGGTCCCATTTTTCATTCAGCATATTACCCAGGTATTTGAACCCTGTGACTCTCGCAATAACTTCTCCATTAACATGTATTCTAGTGTTTGGGGGGTTGCTTTTACTCATTGCCATTACTTTGATTTTATTTATGTTAATTTTCAACCCTACTCTTTCACTTGCTTCGTTAATCAGATTAAGCAGTGTCTGGAGATCATTTACATTATCTGCTAGTATCGCAGTGTCGTCTGCATATCTGATATTGTTTACGGGGATCCCGTTTATTTTAATACCTATAGGGCTCTCTGAAATTGCCTCTCGCATGTCCCAATTGGGTGCAAAAGAGATTGGAATACCAGAGAGGAACTGGAAGAACGTTTGATGCAATCAATGTGATGAAAAGACTAACGAAATCAGAAAAAACCTGGAGAGAAGCCTATTTAATCATTCGGTACATTATTGAAAAAAAGAGAGAGAAGGTTAGGTTAGGTTAGGTTTTATGTGAGTGGGGCGTGGTCGCCCCTCCACCGCGACCCTTAGTAGGTCTATTGTGGCTCACCCCTAGAGGCTACAGTTCACCGTACAATCCAGCCCTTCTTACGAAGTTCATGGTTGTATAGGGTGAGATTTTTTTAAAATCGGTAGGTTCTAGGTTAGTGTAACCAAATATGTTGAACCTTATTCTTCCCAGGCCGGGGCATGAACATAGTATATGTTCAGCAGTTTCGTCTTCCACGCAGCAGAACCGACAGTCCCTTTGTTGGTTCAGATCTATCTTTCTGAGGTGGTATCTCAGACGACAGTGTCCCGTAAGCAGTCCTGTTAGAATACGCAGGTCATTTCTGCTCCATTCTAGGATCTGCTTAGTTGTGTTTCTCGAGGGTTGTAACGGTAAAAACGCCTTCGAGTGGGTTAGCCCTGGTAAGTCGGACCAGTACGTGAGTATTTTCCTCTCCGCCCAGTCCGAAATAATTGTTTTGGCGGCACTTGTGGTGACTCCAAAAACCGGTTCTGGTCCAGTGAACGCAGATTCGGCCCCCTGTTTTGCAAGGGTGTCGGCTTTTTCGTTTCCTTCCACCCCCTGGTGCCCAGGTACCCACAGTAGGGTCACCCTGTTGTTCGCACCAAGGTACTCTAAGGATTCGATGCAATTCCATACAAGTTTAGAATTTATCTTGTTGGAGCTCAGTGCTTTTAAAGCGGCCTGGCTGTCTGATATTATATTTATGTTTTTGTTTGCTAGAGGTCTGTTGGTCAACTCTCTTGCACACAATTCGATAGCGAATATTTCAGCCTGAAAGATTGTGGCATACCTGCCAAGACTGGTAGATATTTTAATCTTTGGTTTCCTGCTGAAAACACCGGCCCCAACTCCATCTGGGGTTTTTGAGCCGTCTGTGTACATTACGTATTCAGTCTCTGGGAAGAGGATTTGTCCCCTCATCCATTCGTCTCTCTCCGGAAAGAGGACTTTGAACGACTTTCCTACGTGTATTTTTGTAGCTAGCAAGTCAGGAACCATCCCGAGAATTTGGTGGTTTTTTGTTTCACTCAGTATCCCGGAGTGATCTCCGAGTTGCTCTCCATTTATTTGCTTTTCCAAAGACAGGAATCTATAGGAAGCTATCCTGGCCTCCCTCTCTAAGAGAATATCTAGGGGAGGGAGATGTAGGAGGTGTTCCATCGCTGCCGTTGGTGTGCTGGACATAGCTCCAGTTATGGCCAGGCATGCCAGCCGCTGAAGGCCAGCAAGCTTTGCTCTAGCTGTCTGTTGTAACCCTTTGGTCCACCAGACTACTGAACCATACGTGACCATAGATATTATCATTGTTTGATAAATCCAGTAAATCTGTTTGGGGTTCATTCCCCAAGATTTGCCACATACTCTTCTGAGATTCCAGAGAGAAAACCTGGCTTTGTTTATTGTTTTTTCCAAGTGGGCGTTCCAGGTGAGTCGTTTATCCAGAACTACACCCAGGTATTTCACTTCCGTCGCAAATGGAATGCTCTCTCCGTATAGGACAGGCTGCCGAAGCTTATCTAGCTTTTTCCTTTTCGTAAAAGGAATAATTACAGTTTTTCGGGGGTTTACAGACATCTGTTCCCTCTCGCACCATCTGTATACTGTGTTAAGAGCTTCTTGAAGGACGTTTGAGATCATCGCTTCAAATTTACCTCTAACTATTATAACCAGATCATCCGCATAGCATTGAAAATCTACTCCCTGCATGGAAAGCTCGCTCAGCAGAGAGTCGACTAGAAGTGACCACATTAGGGGGGAAAGTACCCCGCCTTGTGGACATCCCTTCGCCGCCCTGAACCTAACCGACTCTCCATGCAGTGATGATATTATATATCTGTTTTCAATCATGTTTTTGATCCAGTTACAGATTTTACCGTCTATCCCTCTATCCCTAATTGATGTATAGAGTGACTGTGGTAAGGCGTTATTAAACGCTCCTTCTATATCTAGAAAAGCTTTAAGGGAATGGCCGATCTTTCCTACTAGATTGTTTAGAGCTAAATCCGTAGATTTGCCTGTTTGGTAGGCATATTGGTGGGGGTTTAAGGGATGTTCCCTAAGATTCCCTTCTCTAATATGTCTATCAATAATTCTTTCCAGAGTTTTCATTAAGAATGAGGTAAGGCTGATCGGCCGGAAGGATTTGGGTAGGGAATGATTCACCGTACCCGTTTTACGATGTATACAACTCTCGCCGTTGACCAGCCCAGCGGAATATAACTCCACGCCAAACTTGCTCTGAATAGTTTAACCAAAAGAGGTAGTAAAATTTCGCTGCCCTTCTGAATGAGGGCAGGGAAAACACCATCCTCCCCTGGAGACTTAAATGGGGAGAAATAATTCACCGCCCATTGTACAGATGTTGGGGTGACCACTTTTGAAACCTTTCTCCAGTCCTCCCTTTTGGGTCGTGATGTCGATCCCATTGAGAGTGGAATTTGCTCCTGGTCCCTCAGAAGCAGACTGCCGGGAAAGTGGGTCTGCAAGAGAGTCTCTAACGTTTGCCTACCAGAGTCCGTAAAAGAGCCATCTGGTCGTTTTATCGATCCAATCTCTTGCGTCGGATCTCTGGCGAGAGCCTTGTGGATTCTTGTGCTGGCAGGTAGATCTGATATACTCTGACAGAACCTCCTCCAGGATTCTCTTTTGGCTTTCCTTATTTCTTTGTTATAAGTCGTTAGAGCTGTACGATAGATTTCCCAGCAACCTGTTTCTTTAGCTCGATTGAAGAGACGTCGAACTTCTTTTCTTTGCTTGTCTAAGCTTCTGCTCCACCATGGTGTACCTCTATGGTCCCTCTTCTCCTTTAATGGGCAGTTTTCCTTATAGGCCGTTAGAAGGGCGGATGTGATATGCTCATTCGCCGCTTCTATTTCAGCTCTATTATGTATAGTGCTATTACCGTTACCTAGGTGCTGTTGGAGGGATTCACAATACCCTTTCCAATCTGTGCATTTTGGATCTCGAAATTGCACTATGGGACGTTGTCCTATTCTCACGTCAAAACGTATGTGTCTATGATCTGAGCATGAGGGCTCGGTAGATACCTGCCAGTTAACTATTTTGGTACTCATAAACTGTGTACTAATAGTTATGTCTAGAACTTCTCCGCGAATTCTGTTCACGAAGGTTGGTTCCGAGCCTACGTTGTTGACTGCTAGCCCTTCCCCTATTATATAATTATATAAGTACTCACCTCTTTCATTGATGTCGCTGCTGCCCCAATCCAAATGGTGAGAATTTGCGTCGCATCCAATGATCAGTTGCCTGTTGTTCCTCTTGCAGAAGGCGACTAGATCTCGCACTGCTGCTGGAGGAGGGTGTTCTTTTCGGTCTCCAGGGAAGTAAGCAGAGCAGACGACTACATCTACTCTACTGTCTCCTCCTGAGATCGAAAGCTGTGCTGCAACCACATCAGGGGTGCAAAACTCTGTTAACATAAAATAGTTTATGATTTTCCTGATTAGTATGCATGCTCTTGGCTTACCACCTAGAGTACACGCTATTAACTTACCGAAGCAGTTTCCTAGGCCGCTTATTCTGCCTGTATTGGAAGTCCAGGGTTCCTGGATTAGTGCCACATCGAGTTGCTCCTTGGCGAACCTCCTGCTGAGGACATATGAAGCCGCTCTAGCATGTTGGATGTTCGCCTGGAGAAATTGAATGTGGTTATCCATTTCTACTTAAAGGTAGAGTGGGGAGGTTTACTTTCCTTCCCCGTATTGTTTCCTGGTGTAGGTCGTTTTGTCGACGCTTTACCATGAAGGGGTTTTTTCCCTTTTCCGGCTTTTTTGCTGGTTTTGGCCGGCCTCTTCAGTCCCGCTGTCGCCGCCGAGGTAGATTTACCTTCCTCTTTGGTTCTAACGGTTACCTCCGAAGACTTTGGAATTTCCACCGATGATGGATCTTTCTTGGCTTCCTTGGACCGGAATTGCACCTGTCCAAAGCCAAAATATGGGCGGAAATTTAGCCGCTCCAAATCTTTAATGGATACCTCATCCATTGAGAACGTCCACATTTGACCAGGTCCTGCATTTTCCCTGTCTAGAATGGTCCACTCCTGGGTATGCAGGGTACGGTTCATCTTCCGCAGACGGTTGGTTACCTGTTCTCCCGTCAGTCTGGGTAGTCCCTCATCGTCTGGGATGAAAGCCACACAGATGTGGGGTTTCGGTATGTCTTCCTTCTGAACTAATTTCAGCTGGGCGTTTTCCCAGGGTTGAAGGTAGCATATCACTTCCTCCATCCACTTGACCGTCTCAGCGTCCGTACAGGACAGAAGGAGGATTCCAGGTCGAATGGTGCAGCTCTGGAATCGCACTTGTGGACCATCGTCCGGTAGTTTGTCTACAGTGTCCATAATGGATCGCTGTAGCAGCCGTAGCTGTTCGTTTGACAGCTGAGCATTTGGGTGTTCTGGGTGGATTATGCCCACCTTGATGCCCTGAGCTACAGTTGCAAAGGAGCGTTTTTGCTCGTTTGAGTCCTCCATAGTGCGTGGCTTTTTCACCGCCGCTTCTGGAGTGCTACCATCCGAGCGTATTCGCTTGCTGGTGAGAGCAGGGGGGGATTGATCCCCGCTCCTTTTCTCATCCCGTTCTTTTAGTATTTGATCTAAGGCGGTTTTGTAAGGTACCCCGCTCTTGATCAATCGGCTAAGACGTTTTCTCGTCGCGCCGGCAAGTTTGACCTTTTTGCCCAGGTTTATGCTGGCCGTTTGCTTAGCCTCGCCCCCTGTTGTCAGGTCCGTTTTCTCGGGAGTGGGGGATTTTAAAAGTACCCTCTCAGCTTCCTGCGAGATTTGGTTGCTAGGAGGGTCTGTAGTAGACACCTCCATTTGCATTTGTTCGTCTGCGAGAAGATTGCCTTCGTCGCAGATAGTTTTAATGTTTTTTGAATTTAGGTTACTCATATAGTTCCCACGAGTAGCTAGAGAAAAATGGTCGACTACGGCAGAGCTCTGCATTACCGTAGCAAGGCAAAAATACTACCGGGAGGTTGCCTGGTATCCCAGAGGCTCCGTTTGCGATATCTGTTTGGGGCAGGCACAGATATCATAGAGAAGAGAGAGAAAGTCGAAACTGAAACAGACTACCTCTGCACTGAAGTAATGCGAAAGCGGATTCCGGTGTGGTAAGCGAGATGACAGAGAAGTGATTTTAAGCGGTAGGAATCCGACACTACCCCTACCTGGGTGTCTTATGCAAGATTTCCCCTCCTCTTACTGCCAAAAAAAAATACAGGTGTGGTTGGTTTGTTTTAAGCCTGCCAAGCTTACCGCGACCATCAGACTTTGCTCAAGGTGTCATGCGAGCCGTGCCTATGGGCGTACTATATGTATGATATCTGTGCCTGCCCCAAACAGATATCGCTAACGGAGCCTTTGGGATACCAGGTAACCTCCCGGTAGTATTTTTTCCTTGCTGCGGTAATACAGAGCTCTGCCGTAGTCGACCATTTTTTTCTAGCTACTCGTGGTAACTATTTGAGTAACAAAAATATTAAAACAACAATCTGCGACGAAGGCAATCTTCTCGCAGACGAACAAATGGAAATGGAGGTGTCTACTACAGACCCTCCTAGCAACCAAATCTTGCAGGAAGCTGAGGGGGTACTTTTAAAATCCCCTACTCCCGAGAAAACGGACCTGACAACAGGGGGCGAGGCTACGTTAACGGCCAACATAAACCTGAACAAGCAGGTCAAACTTGCCGGTGCGACGAGAAAACGTTTTAGCTGATTAAACAAAAGCGGAGTACTGTATGAAACCGCCTTGAATCAAATCCTAAAAGAGCGGAATGAGAAAAAGGGCGGGGATCAATCCCTCACAGCTCTCACCAGCAAGCGAATACGCTCGAATGGTAGCACTTCAGAAGCGGCGGCGAAAAAGCCACGCACTATGGAACATCCAAATAAGCAAAAACGCTCCTTTGCAGCTGTAGCTCAGGGCATCAAGGTGGGCATAATCCACCTAGAACATCCAAATGTTCAGCTGTCAAAAGAACAGCTACGGCTGCTACAGCGATCTATCATTGAAACTGTAGACAAACTACCGGACGATGGTCCACAAGTGCGATTCCAGAGCTGCACCATTCAATCTGGAATTCTCCTTTTGTCCTGTACAGACGCTTAGATGGTCTAGTGAAAGGAGAAAGTGAAATGCTCCCTTTAACCCTGGGAAAACGCCCAGCTGAAGTTGGTTCAGAGAGAAGATATTCCAAAACCCCACATCTGTGTAGCTTTCATCTCAGACGATGAGGGACTACCCAGACTGACGGGAGAACAGGTAACCAACCGTATGCGGAAGATAAACCGTACCTTTCATACCCAGGAGTGGACTATTCTGCACAGGGAAAATTCAGGACCTGGTCAAATGTGGACGTTCTCAATGGATGACGTATCCATTAAAGATTTGAAGCAGCCCATACTTTAGCTTTGGACTGGTGCAATTCCGGTCCAAGGAAGCCAAGAAAGATCCGACAACGGTGAAAAAGCCGAAGTCTTTGGGGTTAACCGTTAAAACCAAAGAGGTAGGCAAACCTACCTCGGCGGCGACAGCGGGACTGCAGAAGCCGGCCAAAACCAGCAAAAAGCCGGAAAAAAAAACCCGTTCATGGTAAAGCGCCGACAAAATGGCCTACACCAGGACACAATGCGGGGAAAAAAAGTAAACCTCCCCGCACTACCTTTAAGTAGGCATGGCTAACCATATCCAATTTTTCCAGGCGAACATCCAACATGCTAGAGCGGCTTCATATGTCCTCATCAGGAGGTTCGCCAAGGAGCAACTCGATGTGGCACTAATCTAGAAACCCTGGACTTCCAATACAGGCAAAATAAGCGGCCTAGGAAACTGCTCCGGTAAGTTAATAGCATGTACTCTAGGTGGTAAGCCAATAGCATGCATACTTATCAGGAAAAACATTAACTATTTGATGTTAACAGAGTTTTGCACTCCTGATGTGGTTGCAGCACAGCTTTCGATCTCAGGAGGAGATAGTAGTGTAGAGGTAGTCGTCTGCTCTGCTTACTTCCCTAGAGACCGAAAAGAACACCCTCCTTCAGCAGCAGTGCGAGATCTAGTCGCCTTCTGCAAGAGGAACAACAGGCAACTGATCATTGGATGCGACGCAAATTCCCACCATCTGGATTGGGGCAGCAGCGACATCAATAAAAGAGGTGAGTACTTATAAAATTATATAATAGGGAAAGGGATAGCAGTAAACAATGTAGACTCGGAACCAACCTTCGTGAACGGAATTCGCAGAGAAGTTCTTAACATAACTATAAGTACACAGTTTATGAGTACCAAAATATTTTACTGGCAGGTATCTACCGAGCCCTCATGCTCAGATCATAGACACATACAATTTGACATGAGGACAGGACAACGTGCGATAGTGCAGTTTCGAGATCCAAAATGCACAGATTGGAAAGGGCACTGTAAATCCATTCAACAGCACCTAGGTAACGGTAATAACACCATAAAAAATAGAGCCAAAATAGAAGCGGCGAATGAGCATATCGCATACGCCCTTCTAACGGCCTATAAGAAAAACTGCCCATTAAAGGAAAAAAGGGACCATAGAGGTACACCTTGGTGGAGCAGAAGCTTCTTTAATCAAACTAAAGAAACAGGTTGCTGGGAAATCTATCGCTCAGCTCTAACGACTTATAACAAGGAAATAAGGAAAGCCAAAAGAGAATCCTGGAGAAGGTTCTGTCAGAGTATATAAGATATACCTGCCAGCAAAAGAATCCACAATGCTCTAGCCAGAGATCCAACGCAAGTGGTTGGATCAATAAAACGTCCAGGTGGCTCTTTTACGGACTCTGGTAGGCAAACGTTAGAGACTCTCTTGCAGACCCACTTTTCCGGCAGTCAGCTTCTGAGAGACCAGAAGAAAATTCCACTTTCAATGGGATCGTCATCACGAACCAAAAGTGAGGACTGGAGAAATGTTTCAAATTTGGTCACCCCAGCATCGGTACAATGGGCGGTAAACTATTTCTTTCCATACAAGTCTCCAGGTGAGGATGGTGTTTTCCCTGCCCTCATTCAGAAGGGCAGCAAAATTTTACTATCTCTTCTGGTTAAACTATTCAGAGCAAGTTTAGCGTGGAGTTATATTCCGCTGGGCTGGTCAATGGAGAGAGTTGTCTACATACGTAAAACGGATACGGTGGAACTCTGGAAAGAATTATTAATAGACATATTAGAGAGGGGAATCTTAGGGAACATCCCTTAAACCCCCATCAATACGCCCACCAAAAAGGCAAATCTACGGATTTAGCACTAAACAATTTAGTAGGAGAGATCGGCCATTTCCTAATGTGGTCACTCCTAGTCGACTCTCTGCTGAGCAAGCTTTCCATGCAGGCAGTAGATTTTCAGTGCTATACGAATGATCTGGTTATAATAGTTGGAGGGAAATTTGAAGCGACGATCTCAAACGCCCTCCAAGAAGCACTCAACCCAGTAAACAGATGGTGCGAGAGGAAACAGATGTCCGTCAACCCCCGGAAAACTGTAATTATTTCTTTTATTAAAAGGAAAAAGCTAGATAAGCTTCGGCAGCCTGTCCTATACAAAGAGAGCATTTCATTTGCGGCGGAAGTAAAATACCTGGGTGTAGTTCTAGATAAAAGACTCACCTGGAACGCTCACTTAGAAAAAACAATAAACAAAGCCAGGTTTTCTTTCTGGAATCTCAGAAGAGTATGTGGCAAATCTTGAGGAATGAACCCCAAACAGATTTACTGGATTTATCAAACAATGAGCTTGCTGGCCTTCAGCGGCTGGCATACCTGGCCATAGCTAGAGCTATGTCCAGCACACCAACGACAGCGATGGAACATCTTCTACATCTTCCTTCCCTAGATATTCTCTTAGAGAGGGAGGTCAGGATAGTATCCTACAGATTCCTGTCTTTGGAAAGGCAAATCAATGGAGAGCAACTTGGGGATCACTCCGGGATACTGAGTGAAACAAAAAACCACCAAATTCTCGAGATGGTTCCTGACCTGCTAGCCACAAAAATACATGTAAAAAAGTCGTTCAAAGTCCCCTTTCCGAAGAAAGACGAATGGGTAAGGGGAGAAATCCTCTTCCCAGAGACTGAATACGTAATGTACACAGATGGCTCAAAAACCCCTGATGGAGTTGGGGCCGGTGTTTTTAGCAGGAAACCAAAGATTGAAATATCTACCAGTCTTGGCAGGTATGCTACAATCTTTCGGGCTGAAGTCTTCGCTATTGAATTGTGTGCAAAAGAGTTGACCAACAGACCTCTAGCAAACAAAAACATAAGTATAATATCAGACAACCAGGCTGCTTTAAAAGCACTGAGCTCCAACAAGATAAATTATAAACTTGCATGTAATTTTATCGAATCCCTAGATACCTAGATTCCTTGATGCGAACAACAGGGTGACCCTACTATGGGTACCTGGGCACCAGGGGGTGGAAGGAAACGAAAAAGCCGACACCCTTGCAAAACAGGGGGCCGAATCTGCGTTTACTGGACCAGGACCGGTTTTTGGAGTCACCACAAGTGCCCTAAAAACAATTATTTCGGACTTGGTGGAGAGGAAAATACTCACGTACTGGTCCGATATACCAGGGTTAACTCACTCGAAGGCGTTTCTACCTAAACCCTTGAAAAACACAACTAAGCAGATCCTAGAATGTAGCAGAAATGGGACTGCTTACAGGACACTGTCGTTTAAGATACCACCTCAGAAAGATAGGTCTGAACCAACAAACGAACTGTTGGTTTTGCTGCGTGGAAGACAAAACTGCTGAACATATACTATGTTCTTGCCCCGGCCTGGGAAGTAAAGGTTTGGTCACACCAACCTAGAACCTACCAATTTCCCTACCGATTTCAAAAAAATCTCACCCTATACAACCATGAATTTCGTGAGAAGGACTGGATTGTGCGGTGAACTGTAGCCTCTAGGAGTGAGCCACAATAGACCTACTAAGGGTTGCGGTGGAGGGGTGACCACGCCCCACTCACGTGATACCTAACCTAACTTAACCTAACCCATTGAAAAAGACATTTTTGAATTTTAAAATATTTTGTTTCACTTATTTATGTCAAAAAATGTCTAAAATCATAATATTTTACGTTAAAACTACTTTTAAAAAACAGAAATTCTAGCGTTGCATGCTTAAAAATCTTATTGAAAGTTAATTTAAAAAATTTCAAAACGTTTTTTTTTCTAAAAGTCTAAAAACAAAAATTAAAAAAAAAACATCTTTGTCACTGAACATAAAATATTTAAAATTAAAAAAAAATAGATCCCATCGATTAAGGGACTAGGTCTAAAAGTTGGGGAATAAGTGACAGTTTCTAAGTAAAATTTTTCAGGAAAATCGATCGCTACGTGCTTATTGGAAATCAACATTTTAAAGTCAAAATTTAAAAATCTTATAGAAGTACAGTTTTAAATTTTTTGATTGTATATCCTAAAAGTGTGTTTAAAAACGAAAATTTAAAAAAAAGAAACGTCCCGGTTGGCCCATTTTTCGCAAGGTTACAGACACTTGAAAAAAAAGCGATTTTTTTCAAAAATTGATATCTCGAGAACGGTTAGGCAAAAAAAAATTAAAAAAAAAAATGGAGGTCTTTTTTAATGGGTACTATAACATAAAAAAATTGGAGATGCAAAGACAGAATGTTGTCCGATTTGGCGTGAAATGCCCCATATGCATGTATACATGTATACAGTTATAATGAACAAAAATTTTAGTTAGTTCCACCACTTTAAATTCAAGTGTATTGTCCTTTCAATATAAAATTCATTTACAGTTACTAAAAATGAATCAGTTCAAGTATTCATTTAGTATTCACAAGAAAAATACAAATGGAGTAATGAACCTGACTTTTTTAAATATTTTTTTTAATGTAACTGTTTGTTATTATAAACGATTTGTAGAATTTAATAAACAATAAAAAGAGTAGGTTGTAAACGAAATACTAGGTATTTGGATTATTCAGTAGATTAATTACCATGATGACGTGCCACATTAAAAAATTAGGTCTTAATAAACAGAATTATTATTTTTTGCGATAATTTGTATTATATTATTTTTAATTTTAATTTTGTGTGCTGTTTTTATTTTTAAAATTTTAATTGTTTTATCGCATCAGACTGAGCCAGACAAAAATCTTAAAGCAGAAAATCGGATTGGACATTTGAAGATTTTAAAAGTTTTTTCCCTAGAATCCATGTCTAAGCCAACAGATATTATGCCAGTTAGATACGACTTTGAAATGCTGTTTGAAGTGGTCATAAACAACCACCATAATAGCACAGAGAACGGACCTCAACTAATAAGGGATGCTTTAGTGTGGTACACTAAAGGATCCAAGATGGATGAAAGGGTTGAAGTGTACGTTACAGAGCCCAATTTTAAGCTCTCAAAATCAATTGGTAATACCCCAACCATCTTTCAAACAGAATTACATGCTATGAAGATATGTGTTCAGTAGTGCATCGAAATAGACACCATAAGGGCAGAAATCTATATTTTATCAGAAAGACAAGCAGCACTAAAAGCTCTAAAGTCATACACTTGTGAGTCTAAGCTGACTTGGGGCTGTTAACAATCACTGAGATAACTGGCAGCAAATAACGAGGTCACTCTGATATGGGTTCCAGGTCACAAGGAAGTTAGAGACAACAAGAAAGCAGACTGCCTTGCCAATGAAGGGGCAAATACACAATTTTTTTGGTACAGAACCCTTCTATGGACTATCCAAGGCCCACGTGAAAGAAAAGGTTCGACGCTGAGAAACTGATGAAATGAAATATCACTGGAATAAAGTGCCAGGACAAAGACAAGCAAAAAGGCTAGTTAGCTTTCGCCAAGAAAAGCTAAACAGCTTCTTGAGCTTAAAAAGAAAGGCTTAAAACTGGTGACGGAACTCTTCACTGGACACTAGCCTCTGAGGTATCACCTGAAAAAGATGAGCAAAACAGAGAGTGATAGCTGCCGCTACTAAGAGAACTTCGCTGAAACTGCAGAACATTTGATTCGCAAATGGCACAGCGCTTTTCTACAAGAGACTCAACTTTTTGAAACGGGCCTTCTTTAAGCCCTCCGATGTCAGGACTACCAGGACATTGATAAACTTTACACGAAGTCTCGGAATACCGGGCCTCGAATAGATAACAGGTTATGTAAAAAAGATCTGATAGGTCGAGGTGCTTGAGAGAGAGACACAAAAAATTTTAAATAATAAAATTTGTATAAAAAAGTCCAAATTCTTAGATCGTTTTTGATATATATATATATATATATATATATATATATATATATATATATATATATATATATATATATATATATATATATATATATATATATATATATATATATATATATATATATATATTTATAGTCACGCCTTCTTTCCGAAGGGGTAGGCAGACTACTTTTTTCCATTTGCTACGGTTCTTACACACATTTTTCGCTACTTCAACTTTCATCAGTGCTTTTATACATGCTCGTCGGTTGTTGGTTCTTTTGACCTGTTTTTTTTTAAACAATGTCGATCTGATCGAGATATATTCGCCGAGGTCGACTTCTACCGATATGTAAGAAAGCTTACGTAACTAATAATTTTTTTTTATTTTATAATTAGTAACTAAACTTTAATTTATAAAATCGATACTCATTTAAAAAAAATCATTAAAATGCAAAATAACTAATAAATCAATGAAATATTAGATACTATTAATAATAAAACTAATAACTTAGCCAATAAAATACTGTGCAGGAAAGAACGACATTTATAGGATCTGGACAGTTGACAAGTCCTGGATCAATACGTATAAATCTAAAAGTACCCAGCAGTTGATCTTATAGGGTCTTTCAGCACTACTAGATAATTGGTCGCCGGTTTTTTTTCGAAAAGCTGGATATGGATACCTACCTTTGGATAATCGTAAAAGATCAATTCTACATTGTGCATTAACATTTGGTAGCCAAAAGTCTTCGGAGAAAAAAGGAAAACAAATAAAAACGAAGGATCATTCTTGTCCATGATAATGGGACTGTCGCACATTAGCTTAACTAATCGACTATGTGAGCATCTGCTTTACATCCCTGATTTGCAACCCAAAAATTAATTTTTATTCTCACACGTGAAGAGGCGGTTATTGCATTATTTACAGTTCACTGACTCATGATCTATCGATCACCATACACCGATCAAGTTATCCCTTGAACTGTTTATTTGCATAGTTGCAATTTAATATTTATCCTTTTTTTTTTAAATTTCAATCATAAAATAAAAAAATTGTGTGGTTGGGGCACCCCCATAAGGAACTTCGTTCATTACCTTTTTTCTTTAACTCCGAATGTAATTCGAAATGAAATCTGTATAATTCAATTTTTATTCTATATTATTTTTTCAGGGCAAATAATCTAAAGGAACGAATTACTAACATCAAAAGGTTTCATTCTATATTGCAATTTGATATGGGACGAAACTGTGTAACAGATGTGTAACATTTTTCCTCTCGCTTTCTTGCAATTTGTGGAAGTGATTTCGTGAAATGTAACAAAAAGTGTGTAACAGGAAGTCGCGGAAGCACGAGCTATTTGATTTGATAAATGAGCGCGCGGTGGTAGAGTTGGCCGTCAAATAGCCGTTAACCAATTTTCCGAGAGGTCGGTACTGTCGGCCATTAGCTGTTCACTTAAGTTACAGTGTTGTATAAAGTTTGCTGTTATATACGTAAACTATATAAATATTAACTGTTGATAATAAGTCTAAATAAAGTGCAGATCATTGATAAAAAATTTAAGTAAGAAATTATAAATAATTATTCGAATAAAATATTTCAGTATTTAGCTTATTTCAAAATTCGTTTTATTGTACTTTTGATGTGACAAAAAATTGACACACTATCAAAACATAATAAGCGTTGCCTTTCATTTTTAAGATGTTTTGCAATTTAAATAAATTAATACTTTTTTTTTTAAAGACGGTGTAATATTAAAAAATTCAGTGTCTGGGTGCGACCCGAGAGGTCCACACGCCTAACTTTCCAGTGGAAAGAATGAAAAAACCATATGTTTTGTTGTTACAATTATAATTATTAAAATATTGTCATTATAGTTTTCATACAAACATTCCTAACATGCAATAATCATATTATCAGTTCCCGCATTTAAAAAATAATATTTAAAAGATCTTAAAATTCTATATTAAAAATAGTATAATTTATAAATTGCAAAATTCAGTTTGTAAACCATTTTTTTCAGTTTTTTGATTCTCCATAAAAAACAGCTAAACCAAATTTGTTGAAAATCTAATCAGTTCTAAGTTGCGTAATTTTGCGTCGAATGCAATTGGTCTTACGTCGATATCATTTTGTGTTCTCGAGATAATCGAGACGAAAAATAATTCCGAAAGTTAACCATTTTTTTTAGTTTTTTTATTCTCCATAAAAAACAGCTCAACCGACTTTGCTGAAAATCTAATCAGTTCTAAGTTGCGTAATTATGCGTCGAATGCAATTGGTTTCGCGTCGATATCATTTTTTGTTTTTGAGATAATCGAGACGAAAAATATTTCCGTACGCACATACGAACATACAAAAAAACGAACAAAAAAAAAACATATAAATATGCGAACATACGCACATGCGTACATACACACACAGACGTCCACTTAAAAACTATTGTATTCGACTCCGGGGACCTTGAAAAGTGGAGATATGCCAAAATTCGGGATTTGCAAAATCGGACCCATTACTATAACTTTCACTGGCAAGTTAAAAAATCATGGATGAACATCTGGCTAAATACTTCATCTTAATACCTTTCTAATTATTGCCACACATGGTACATTCCTATTTTAAATTAAGGGGTTGGCGAAAAGATACATTTTTGTTTGATGTTTTTGCTAAGCTTTTTTTTGTTTTTAAACCAAACATATCAGAAAATAAAATGACATATCATCAGAGTTATAAAACATAAATTTAATTTAAATGTTTTGCGGATAAAAAAATAATACCCATGGCTTTTGTTTCCGACCAATTTTTACAATGTCATTAGGTTAATGTACACATTTTAATTTTCCTTTGAAAACTGAATCAACCGTTAACATGCTACTCCGATTCTGACTAATACTTTGGAAAAATCAACGTCAACGACCTTGAAGGTCCTTAACTCTCTAAATGATTCATTTTTTGTTGTCTTGTGCTAACCTGTCTTTGCATACCTTTCCTAACGCCAACTTGTAGGAATGAGACGTGGGAAGTACGTAATATTTGTCTTTTTGGTTAAAAAATATGCAGCTGCTTTTATCTCCAATTTAAATCAATTATGCCCCCTTAGCACATATTTTAATAAATTATTATAAATTAAAGTATTTATTTTAAATAAAAAAATGAATAGAAAAGCTTATTCTTTGGTAAAACAATAAATAAAATAAAAAATAGTAAAGTAAAACAAAATTACCACATTAAATGAGAGTACACTATTATGTTTGTTTTATTTATAGTGTTAGTTGTCATGTTTCATGTATTCATAGGGGGCTTGTTAACCTGAATACTACAGGGTGTGTGTGTGTGTGTGTGTGTGTAAATGGTAAAATACCTAAATTTTGCAATTTATAAATTATACTATTTTTAATACAGATTTTTAAGATCTTTTAAATAATATAATCATTGCATGTTGGAAATATTTGTAAGAAAAATATAATGACCATATTTCAAAAAAAAAAAAGATAGTTTTAGAAAAGAAAACTGGAAATTGGAGAATTCTAAACTTGTGTCAGTAATGAGAGAATAGCATTAAAGACGCTATAACAGTGAAAAATTATTGTTAGTAATAATCAAGCATTGTTTATAACAATTGAATATTTTTACTAATAAATGATTATTGATTAAAATAATAAAAAAAAATTTAATTGTTATAAAAAATTTGAAATTGTTTTTTATAATAATTTTTATAATATTAATAATAATTATAACAACAAAACATATGGTATTTTTTCATTCTTTTTACTGGAAGCAATACTTACTTAATTTAATTCTAAAAATACGAAAACACTTCTGCAGTAGTGCTACACCTTTTTTGTGTCTATACTGGCACATCAATTATTAACTACTTTGTGTAGTAACTTGTACAATCAGATTTTTAAAGCAAAAATAATTATATATTTCAGGTACATTACAAATGTATTAAAAATAGTTGTAATATTTTAAGTAATTTTAAATGTCAAGGTGTGAATTAAAATTTTAAACTCAAGGTTATCATTGTCCTAAAATTTCTAAATCTAAAATGAATTTGTTGCAATATGCTATTAAACTCATTATCTGATAATTTGCTTTTATTAAAGAATGACAATTACCAACTTAATTCGTTAGCTATATTTTTGTTAGACCTGATGAGATTTGTATTTATAGATTTTGCATTGACTATATCAGATTACAAAACAAGTCAATGGGTAAAATATGTTTATTTATAATGTTACACTTACGTTTAAAATAAATGGTTTCATTAAAATACTATAAACTGCTTATCCATACTGAAAACCGTACTAAAACCGGTTTGGACATTTGGTGTGCAGTTCTGTGACAGTTATTAGACAGGAAATGTTTAAGGACCTCACGTTTGCATTTTAAGGGTCATCTGGTATGAAGTCCGAGACAAGAGATTTTATGCCAGGATAAAGTGACAAACACCATGGATTATACAGGGTGTTAGTAAATAAGTGCGACAAACGGTGATTTTGCACGAAAAAATAATAACAGTTTGCTATATAAACGTATGTCCGCAAATGCTTCGTTTTTAGAGATCTTCTTTTTAGTCGCTATCTCGTATTCGAGAATCGTGCTTTTAAGAGTTGCTCTCCACAATATTCCTCTCTGCTCTCTGCCATCCTGAATGTGCAGGCTAGACTTTGTCCCGTGATGTTAGTGATGAGGTCCGTATATCTAGTGGGGGACCTACCTCGGGGTCTTTTTCCGGCTACCATGCCCTCAACGGTTAGTCTTTCAAGGCCGTTCCCTCGTATTACGTGGCCAAAAAATTTAATGATGTTTTTAGCTACTATTGTTTGTTTTTGGTTTTATTTGTTGAAGTATTGATTCATTGGTTCTTCTTTGTGTCCACGAGATTTTCAGCATTCTACGCCAACAGAACATTTCCATGGCGTCAATTTTCTTTTTGTCCGTTACTTTAAGCGACCAGCATTCTGACCCATAGAGAAAAATTAAGAAGCCCAGGATCCCTACCAGTCTCATTTTTGTTGCCAAAGAGATTTCATGACTTCTCCATATGTTTGTTAGTTTAGTTATACCTTCCTTTGCTATGGAGCTTCTTCTTTTGATCCCTTCACTGGCTTCGCCCTCGTTGGAAATTAGTGAACCTAGATAAATGAAAGTGTTAACTGTGTCGATGTTATGTTATTTATTTTCTTTATTTCTGGTCTATTGTTGTTAGCTTGGTCAACTATCATAATTTTGTTTTTTTTTATTCTCAAACCAATCTCCTTGCTGAAATGCTCTATTCGCCTGATCAGGTCGCATAGTTCCTTCTCTGATGCCGCAATTGCTATAGTGTCATCAGCGTAGCGAAGGTTGTTAATCTTTTTGCCGCCCAGTGTTATTCCTCCAGTCCAGTCTTCCAGAGCTCTCCTCGTAACCCATTCGCCATAGATGTTGAACAAGAGAGGACTCAGTATGCATCCTTGCCTGACACCCTTCTCTACCTGGAATGGGTCTGTCAGCTCGTTTTCCACTCTTACGTACGTTCTGTTATTTTCATAGAGACTATTGATAGGAGATATAAGGTGCCTTGGTACGCCCATTTCATCTTAAATACGCCAAATGTTGTGCCATTGAACGCAGTCAAAGGCATTGGTATAATCTATAAAACACAAGTATGTTGGCACATTGAACTCTCTTACCTTTTCTATAATTTGCCTGATGTTCAATATTTGTTCACGCGTACCACGTCCTGGCACGAAATCGGCTTGCTCTGGTGGTAGCTGAGACAGGATGTGAGGCTTTATACGTTCTGAAATAATCTGGAGCAGCACTTTGCTTGCGTGTGAGATAAGGGCTATTGTACGATAGTTGTCGCAGATCTCTCGCGATCCTTTTTTATAGAGCGAGACATAAATTAATTTAGTCCAGTCTTCGGGCCATTTACCCTCGTTCCACACCAGTTGGCAGATCCTATGCAGAACATCGATCCCTGAATCGCCCAGAGCTGTTATCATTTCCGAGACGATACGGGGTATTAAAGTTTTTCTTAAAAACTGTGCCACGTCTTGTTCGTTCTCTATAGAGTACTCTGCCAGCGGTCTCTCTACTGGCAAATTATGCCCGAGCTCAGCCGTAGAGCGTAGAAGAAAAAAATATATATAAAAGTGAGCCGCGCCACCGACTTAGAAGGTTCAAGCCGGGAAACCCTAGGTCTTATAGGCACTAGCAGAGCCACACGATAAACAACTGAGATTATGGTGAACTAAATAAAAGAAATTATAGCTAAAATATATTAGATACTTTACTCCTACAATAAATCAAAGTACACGGTTCAATAATAAAATTATAACAAATATAGTCAAATTAACAGCTATGGTAAAATTTTTTCGCTAAAACAAACCAAAAAATTTAAAATTTACAATTTTGTAAAATAACCAAAACAAAAGTAAGAGTAACAGACTAAAAAAAAACGTATATAAGTCAACTCTTTAATAATACTAAATCAAACGTTCACAAAAGGCTGCTAATTTACTCATGTTTTTACCATTTACATAAAGATTTACACTGTTAAAACAATCGAATTTATTTAAAAATATATTTACAATGGTTGTCTTTTAAAATATCAATATTGTAGGATATTTACAAATAAGTATGAAGAAAATATTTTTATTTGGACATAAAGAATTATTGAGAAGATTATTTTAATCAAAGTTTGGTTTTGGCATATTATCTAATGCAATAAATAGTTTTTAATAATGTATTTTATTAATAAATTAAAACAAAACTTAATTGTGGTGTCAAAAATAAGTCACGTCGTTAAATATTCAAAAATAAATCACTTGTAACCTTTGGGTAAACGCATATTGTAGATCAAATATAAAAAAAATAATTTTAATCTTGAACACCTTAATACGGAGTTCCTGCTAAAAAAACACCAAGCAAGACTTTATAACACTGCAATTTATCGTCGATATGGATGATACGAGTGCACTACTCCTGTGGCCGGTTTGGTTATGGAACGACACCTGCTAATTAACAATGGCTTCCCTAAAATAAATCCCGCATGCGGTCATTTTAACTCGACACCAAAATCCAAAATATCAACAACGGAGGTAAGATAGAATGGTCAAGTTAAAAATTAAATGGTTTTCCTTCAAAATCCAATTATGATGGCCCAAATACAGCCAGATATGAAAGGAAAACCGTAGAGGTTTTGCACACTTGTTAATATCACACCGCCCCAAAAATTCTCACCACACGACTCCGACTACCTCCCAAGCCGGATATCAAGAAATGACACGGAATTGACGTCAACCAAGAATATTCGCAAGTCTATGTTCCACACTAAGAATCGCGTTCGTCCGTGTTGATAGCTAGCCTCATCTACACAGAAATGTAAACCAAACAATAATATAATCGATAATACACAATAATCGAGGCTAAAAACTAAAGCAAAATCCAATAATGAAAATACCTTACTCAATCTCCAGTGATCAACAAAAATGCCATAGCCATTAACAATTGAATCTTATCACAATAAGGTATGCAACACTATTTACAACGAATGATATATTTAAGTTACAACAAAATACGGTACGCGACACTATTTACGAGTACTTGAGGAATATAAAATTATCAGAGATATAATTATAATGGAACTGTAGAAGGAAAAAAAAAGGCTCGTTACAACTGACGATTTATTTATTGCTCTGAAACCGGTCGAGATATGCAAATGAAATTTGGTGAGTTTTAAGAGGTACCTAGTTATTACGCATTTTTTGATATGCAATTAAGAATTTTATGTTTATCACTGAAATATCACTGAGATATCATTGAGATATTTTAAATTAAAAATCATGTTTGAATTCCTCGGTGAATTTGTGGCAAAAAATCTTTCCTGCCTTTTTTTTGTATAGGACGCCGTTTTAATGCAAAAAATAAAACATCTTAACGCGTATTTTTCATTTCATTAATACATTATCAAAAACTATCTAATACAATAACATTAAAACAGAAAAATAACAAAAAATAACACTAATAAAATTTTAAATAGGCGCAAAGATACAAAAAAATGACCTCCCTCAGACGAGACACAAGATTCAACTCTTCGTCTCATTGATTATTGTATTCGCGCAAATATTCCTGGTGTATTTTTTATTGTCTCACAGCCAGCTATAATTCGATTCCTCAGGTCTTTATTATTTTCTACACGAACGGGATAAAATATTGACTTAAGAAAACTCCAAATGCAAAAATCTAGAGAATTTAAATCCGGCAATCGAGCAGGCCAACGTTCCGTACCTCCCCTACCTATCCAACAATTTGGATACTGTTAACATTAATGTTATACCAAACTAAAAGCTTAAAAAAAGAAGAAACGCTAATTTGACAGTAGCCTTCTAGCGTCGCTACTAAGATAATGTATTAAAGAAATAAAAAATACGCTTTAAGATGTTTTATTTTTTTCATAAAAAGACGCAATATACGAAAAAAGGCAAGTAAGATTTTTTGTCACAAATTTACCAAGGAATTTAAACATGATTTTTAATTTGAAATATCTCAGTGGTTTACCATTATTTTCTTTAAAAAAACTGGGATCATTACCCGTATGCGCGCCAATGGTAAACATAAAATTCTTAATTGCAAGTCAAAAAATGCGCAATAATTACCTCTTAAAACCCACCAAATTTTATTTGCATATCTCGACCGGTTTATAAATAAATCTTCACTTTTTAAGAAAAACTTCAACACCCCGTATCTCTAAAACTCAGCATTTGCGGACATACTTTATAAAGCAAACTGTTATTATTTTTTCATGCAGAATCACCCTCAAAGGTTTGTCGCACTTATTTACTAACACCCTGGATGTATGTATTAATTTGTACCTGGAAATAGAATGAAAATAGAAAACAACAAAGAATTGGCATTTTTTGATGTCCTGATTGTGAGGAAAGAAAGACAATTAGGACATACCGTATACAGAAAACCCACCCACACAGATCGTTATCTACACAATACATCCAACTACCACCCTTGCCAACAAACAGGAGTTATAAGAACTTTGGTAGAAAGGGCAATAAGGATCTGTATACCAAAAAATTTAAATAAAGAACTTAATCACATTAAGAACGCCCTTATATCAAATGGATATAATGTAAAAGATATACATAAATGTATACGTCGATGTATACACTAGAGGTGGCATAAGCGATGAACTAAGTAGTCTAAGTCACTTCTAAAGCATTTTTACCCTACATTTCTCGAGTGACAGATAGAATCGGCCGGATTCTAGAAGGATATAACTTCAAAACTATCTTTAAGCTCTAAGCTTTAAGCTTTAAGCTCTTTAAGATCGAAAACTATCTAAAATCTGCCAATGATAAAAGAGCCTCACTAAGTTCTGCAGTTGTTTATCGTATCCGATGCATTTGTGGAAGTGTCAACATTGGAACAACCAAACGGTCCATTAACACCAGCGTCAAAGAACACAAAGTCAACTGCCGTCTTGGAAATACAGAAAAATCTGCTGTCGCGGAGCACACAATTAATAATAATGATCACAAAATTAAATTCGAGGACACCCAAGTCTTATGCACCACATCTGCATATTACCCGAGGCTTTATAGACCAATTTTTAAACATCAAATATGCCCCGCCCACCAAAAAGTATACAACCTGCGATCGCGTCATACAAATGTCATAGACTGTCAGCCTTAAAAAATCAGACAATTATATCTCCAGAAGATGCCATCCACTAGAGATGGCGTAACGTCAAGTGGAAATTCAGACCTACGACGGCCAACAACCCGAAAAACCATTCACCAACAAACGATGGCCGCGAAATCCTTTCACAATATGTAATTTGTACCTACTTATGCATTTATTACTGTTGTGGGGTAGACAATAGGAAAATGTACAAAATCTGATGGTTGTATTTTTGTTTTTATATCATGCAAAAAATTTTATAAAGAATAACTTTTTCCTAATATTAACAATAAAAAAGTTTCCCTTATGGTGCGAACTTAAGCGGACACAGTGTATATATATACCTACCTATAAAATAAACAATCATTTAATAATGGCTATTGATCATGCAAATTTTAAAATTGCATAATTTGTACATAAATGACAAAATGATTATTATTATTTAATGTAAATTCAAAATACCATTTTTTTAACAACCAACTATTGTAATGAAATACGCATATAATATTATCGAAGTGTTAGGTTATGTATCGTGTGAGTGTGGCGTAGGTCGCCCCTCCACTGCTACCCTTAGTAGGTCTATTGTGGCTCATCCCTAGTGGTTGCAGTTAACCGCAAAATCCAGCCCTTCTCACGAAGTTCATGGTGGTATGGGGTGAGATTTTCTTGAAATCGGTAGGTTCTAGGTTGGTATAACCAAATATGTTGAACCTTTTTCTTCCCAGGCAGAGGCATTTGTTATTTATTTATTGTATGGTTTTACATGGTAAATAGTAACAGTGGGTATAAAAAAATACATGACAAACATTGTATACAATATAGATATAAATTGTGGTAATTATAATAATAAATATATAAGTATAAAGTCAAATTATAATAAACGTAAATGTCGAGATCTTTTATCGATTGGATTGCTCTCGGTGTAACCTGCGTCAGTCTCTCCAACCGTCCGGGATCATTCGATGTATACAAATCTCAAGTATGTGGTGCATGTTTTGGTTTGCAGCACCGCAGTCGCGTACTGGGCTGTTTGAGAGTCCCCATATGTATAGCATGTGGCACATCTTCCATGCCCAATGTGAAATCTGTTAAGAGCTGTCCATAGTTTACGGGGGAGGAAGAAGCCTTCTATTCGCGTTGTTGGGTCGATGATGACGTTGGAGTTTGTTGGTGGATGTTGGCTCCAAAACTATCGCCATCTTACAACAACGTTGTATGACAAGATTACTTCCTGGCCTAGCCAAGGAGGTTTCCTTGAATTAAGATTTAAGCCTGGCTGGGGGAATATTTTGTAGCTGGTTATAGAGGAGTAAGTGTCGCACTTTTGGAACTCATTAGTAGTAGCCGCCTCTTGTCTAATTGAAGGAGGCGCAATATTAGTCAGTCTAGGCAGCGAAGGTAGGGGTGTTGATTTTACCGTTCCGCTAATGATTCTCATAGCCTGGTTTAGTTTTGTGTCAACTTTGTAGGTATGGGCACTGTTCTTCCAAACCGGGACACAATATTCTGCTATGGAATACATTACCAGCAGTGTAGTAGTTCGTAATGTGTTGGCGTTTACTCCCCATTCCGTACCTGCTAGTTTCCTGATAATGTCCACCCTCGTGTTAACTTTATTGGCAGTATTGTCTAGGTGCTTTTTAAACGTGAGGATCCTGTATAAAGTGACATTTCGGGTTGGGTTTGTGTTCCAGTTGCTTTCCATCAAATAATATGTTTAATGTACGTTAAGTTTCATGGTTATTCATATGGTAGCCATTTATTTCAGTTTTTGAAAGATTCGGTTTTAGTCCCCACTTTTGGAAATAACTGTTCATCATGGCTAAATCAACGGATACAGCATCCTCACATTCGTCCATGCTTTTTTCTTGGTATGCCAGAGCCAAGTCGTCCAAGTCGTCGGCGAACTACACTTTAACTGCATTCGTAGCTGGCATGTGCGAAATATAAAGTTTAAAAAGAACAGGTGACAGCATGGAGCCCTGCGGTAGGCCATCGTTTAACGTGCGCCATCTACTTGCTTTTTTTTCTATAAAGGCACTTCAGGGATGTCAAAGTGTTAAGAATTTATATAGTTGATCATAACCGTCAAAATAATGAATTAGAAATAATCTACATAATACTCGTATTGTTCAAACGATTATTTATCAGATGTGTTATTGTTTAAATAATCGTTTGTACAATGTTTTGCAGATTTTATTTTAGTGTATCTGCATGTATTGTATTAGTAGCAATTTTAGAAGATATCTCCTACACACATAATGAAGATATGCAAAAAATATAGTTATTTTTTCAGAT
The DNA here is from genome assembly GCA_950111635.1 of Agelastica alni. Classification (NCBI taxonomy): domain Eukaryota; kingdom Metazoa; phylum Arthropoda; class Insecta; order Coleoptera; family Chrysomelidae; genus Agelastica; species Agelastica alni. The sequence continues at coordinate 5,320,576 of OX467709.1, read as the reverse complement.
AGTAAAAGTGCTGTTGGAAAATTAACACAGTAGAAATAAAAACAACTTCAATTATACGTAATTTTTAAAATTTTGGAACATATTTAAAATTTAAATGATGGGCAAATTATTACAAAAATAGTTTGGATAAAATCTCATTGCAGTTTAATAAATAATAAAATTGTAAATAACATTGCAGGGAATGGTCCATTTAATATAAACAATTCAAAATGAAATGAAATATAGAATAGTTTTAATCAAATAAGGGAAATTTTTATAAAAATTTTCAATCAGGAATACCTTTTGAGCCGTGGTTTAAGGAAATGTCTATAAATAAACAAGTGTTATCCACAATATGCAGATTAAGATTTAACCACGCTTTATTTCCTGCACATCTTTATAAAATTTGTTTAAAAACTGATCCACATTGTGAGTGTGGAGAAATATGAACAACAGAACATGTCATTATTGGATGACAGTTAATAAACTCCAGAGTTGAATTATTTAATAATTGAATTGTTTATAAACATATTGTACTTATAAAATTAAAAACATATTGTGCCATTAAAAAAAAAAATCTTCATGTATTTACCTGACTGACGAGTAACGCACTGATTTTAATAAAATAAATTTTAAACTTTATTTCTAATTGAGTAGTACTTCTACACAGCTTAAGTCAGATCAAAAAAATAAATGTCAAGACTTCACAAGAAAAAATATAATTAATATTTCCGGTCTTGTTCATTGCTGTATTCAATTGAATTAAAAATTTGATTGGCTACGTTGACATTGTTATAAATATAGATTCGTTTATGTAGTTTTTGTTTTAAAAAAATAACAATAATACATTCTTCATCTAACTATAAACATGATATTTGTGCGTAGGCGATTACTTAAAGATTTGTTACCCACAATGTGTACAGATGCAAGTACAGTTAGAATTCATATGTTTGCATTTCCCATTTTTATTTAGCATTGTGAATCATCGAAAGTATACTAAACACATGAAATTCTTCGCACTTGCATAACGTTTAGCGAGAATGCTTTTAACCACGTGTTTGTTAATGTCCCATGTCGTTACCAAATAAATGTACGAACGGCTGCGATGACGTCCTACATACTAAATAGAGCTCTCGAATTTACGAGAGCGATATGGATATGCATGTATCTAAATTTAAATAAATTCCTTGTTACGATGTAAATTAGAGAGAGAGAAAAATAAATATCAAGCAAAACTTGTAAATTACTCACTACCTCGTAAATCACTTTGCATTGAAATGAATATTTTTGTTAGTGCTAAATAATTTTTAGTGTTTTATTCACAAATAAAAGTGATATCTGGTTAATGATTGTTTCAGAAGAGGGCTGACTGCACATTCTGTGTCACTGCCCGATGCTAGCGGTGTACAGGTATCAAACCTGGAGCCGTATGATAATGGATCCAAGCGATCTAAATGAGACAGGGCCAACAGAAATCCAGAGGATCGCAAAAACCAGCGGACTGGAATTCTGATACCCTGAAAACATGTAGTCACAGAGGATCAAAAGATCTAGGTGACATAGGTGCCGATACCAATGGCCCAACCGCAAGATTGTAATGTAAATGTAATGATTGTTAAAGCGATAAACATTTTTGCAAATTTTAAATTTGACCACAATACGTGAAAATTATTGTTTAAAGATTTTAAAACGATTATATGTGCAACAAATGAACCTGTTTTCAGGTCTTAAAAGATATTACGAGGCGCGCAGGTTATCATCAAAGCGTCTCCTAGTCATCGCAAATGCGGCCCTGGCATTGTATCCAATACTACAAAATTATTTGTCATTGTCAGTTAGTTTTTTTTAAATAATAATTCTAAGCACCACAGTGGCGTAGCCAGGAATTTATTTCGGAGAGGGACCAATACTGGGGGGAATCTAGAATACCCCCCAGGAAAAGCGGGGGGTCCGGGGGGTAAAAAATATTGAAATTTATAACAATACAAAATAAGTTATTTAAGTTTTCATAAACAAATTATCCAAAAATCAAAAACATTGACCTGAAAGAAATAAGATCCTGGTTGAAAATCAGTACTTCCAACTATACAATTCCTCTTTGAGAAATTCCTTGATTTTTAAAACTACTCAGTACAGCCCTGACGACGACAAAAAAATCATCTAAAATACACGTGCAGTTTTTGTAATCCACTATAATGTTTTGATCACCATCTTATCACGTGAAAGAGTCGTGCGCATTTGCAGAAATCCGCTATACGATCGCTTGATAAAGACGGTTACGATTTTTGACCAATAAAAACGATTGATTCCGGCCTCTCGCTCTCTTTTCCAATCTATCCGCCGGCCAAGGTACATCTCGCCGCTGAGTGTACGCTTTAAAACACCACGTGGTAAAATGCATATCAATACAATGAGATAAAATAAATGAAATTTAAAGCTAACAACCAATAAAATTATTCTGAAGGTGCAGGAGGCTTGAAACTGTTAGCCGGTGGTGAAGCTGCCCACACCTCAGAGCATTTCTCCATCTTGTCGATTCTCAACTGCTAGCCTCTCATCGTCGTCGCCGGTGCGCGCAATCCTAAAACTGTACTAGTACCGTAAGGTAATAATTTAAAAAGAATTGGGTGGTAGAGATAGTAAACCTTTTGATCAAAAGAGTAATTTAACATATAATAAATGTATTCTTTACAAAGAAGGTTAAATAGAATAAAACGTTACAAAATATGTTTTGTTAAAGTGTGATTTGAAGTTTTCTGTGCCTTTTTGCCATTATATCCAAGTCTTTTTCAGGTTTTACTCCTATATCTCGATGTATAAAGAGGTGTGCATAACCATTAAGGCGACTTTAAGAAGTTGTACTGCGCAGGTGTGATTTTAAGCGTGGAAGGGTTGAAAATGATTTCTCGGTAGTAGCTGTTGTAATTGGCAATGTAGCCGCTGTTTTCAATCCTTTAAAAATTGACGGAAACATACGTTCAACACACTTATTCATGGATGACACAAAGTCATAAGGTAAATCAGCGTAAGTCTTTTTAAATTGATCCAACTTTTCCTCCACATTTTCATCTCGCCTTTAAGCTGTAAAGGATCGCACAAATAACTGGACCATTGTTTTGAAACAACTTCACAACATAATTTAATTCTGTCATCATTAAGTTCTGCACATTTTTTGGTAGTAAGCAGCACAAGCTTTCTAATACACTTTTGTAAGTTAAGAATCTATCATTCATTTCTTGAAGTAGAAAGTCCAACTCGGGGAGTGTATACCTGTACCTACACTGCGATTTGCTACTGCTGGAGCATGCGTTATGTAAAAAGGAAAATTTAAGGATGTGCGTATTGTGCAAATTACAACTATGGGTTATTTTAATTATAGGTCTCAACGTAATTTTAAACGTATTAATATTCTCTTTTTTTTTATTTCAGAGGGGGATACATCCCGATATCTCCGTCCCTCCCCCTGGCTACGCCACTAAAGCTCCGCACTTAATTAATATAGACCAATTTGCCGTATTGTGTCTAAATAATTAATATAGACCTTTAATACTAAAACTAATCCACGAGCTGTTTTTGTTTATTATGGTTAGGTTAGATTAGGTTTAAACGGTGGTTCGAAGGGAACCCACTTAGGCCTTTTGGCCAGTTGTGATACCGTGATGGACGGCGGTGACTTTTCCCTCTACCGTGAGAACCAGTTGGAACTTTTAATAAAAAATATGAGGTCTTAAATGCTAACTAAGCTGAAATCAGATAAGTCATCAAAGTTCGGTTGCCCTAATATAGAATGCCGATTTTTGCCTGGGGCAGGGGAGTGGCAAAGAAAATGTAACATTGTTTCCCCATCGTGACAGCTTTTACAGAAGTCGTGTCGTAGCTCTGCGATTCCCATGCGCCTTGCATGGGATCCATTTGCCCAGTGTCCTGTTATGGCCGCGATCGCATTTTCAATGGACTCGATGGATAGAGTTAAAACATTATTAGTTCTACGTAGATTTTGTTTAAGCCAAATCTGTTTTAATGATGTGCATGTGGGTTTATTTTGCCACCTCAAGTTGGCTTTTTAAACTATTTTGCTGTGCAGGAGTAGGCGACAGTTTGCAATCGGTACTCCTTGCTAAGATGAGACAGATACAGCTGTGAGGGTGGTGCCTTCTCTGGCTAGCTCGTCCGTCTTTTAGAGGAACGAAACGAGAGAAATTAAAAAAAGGAAGCTTTTACCGGATAAGAGGAAGGTCAGTGCATTAGCATTCACAGACAATGAGTATGAAGAAATGATCAAAGCTTGGGATAATAATCTACCAGAAGGGTTCTTGATTGCCTCTATAGTACTTGCTTGCAGAGGAAATAAAGGAGCGTCATGCTTGATCCTGGAACTGGAAATGATGGTTCTCCAACTGGTAGGATACACTATAATCCCATTTTCACAAAAACAACGCAGGGTGGAGCAAAATCATGTGCTAATAATAAGTGGCTTATACCTAACCATACTGAAGTAAGTCGGTGTCCAGTGAGACTTATAAATAAGTTAATGTTAAAAAGGAACGAAAACAAGAATATTAAAACAGACTTGTTATTTCTGACAGCGAATCCATACTGGAAAAAGCAAGAAACCCTTGGCTGGTACAAAAATATGGCAATTGGAGTAAATGAAATTTCCAAATGGACCAAAAAGTCTGCAGGATTGGCCGGTTGAGACATCACAAACAAAAAAAATTCAAATCATCCTTACAGAGCAACTGCCGTTTCACAATTGGCAAAAGCAGGTGTATCGGAACAAGAACTGATTAAAATTACAGGGCATTATAATAGTAATTTTATTAAACCGTATTAACAATTAGATTAAGAGCATCACGAGCATATAAAAAATCAGATGAGAACCAAACTAAGACACAATCTTGGATTTAGTAGCAACGTCGAAATGTCCTGCACATCAGCAACCAATAGCCACGTTGAAGTTTCCAGCTCAGAAAATAACACGAATAAAAAAAACAAATCCTGTCACTTAAACAGAACTAACAAACTGACACTCTTTGAAATTATGCACAAAGTTATCGATGTATAACCCGAATATTTTGAAGCACTTATGGTATTACTACTAAAAATCTTTAATATGTACTAAAAAAATATTAAATCCCATTAATATGTAGGTTCTAAACAAATTTTTATATTTTTAAAATGGTAGGTTACCTTATTTTAAATGAAAATATTGTTAGGATATTTATTTTTGGACAACGAGAATTCTTTGTCATTCTTTTTGACATTTACACGAATATTCTAGTCGCCCGCGGCTATAAATCATTCGCTCTTTGGATGACACCCAAAAAATTGCACCATTGCTGCGAGCTAAATAATAGGACAGAGGCGGACCCCATTCACCGCCATCAGTAACAATATTATAAATTTATGTACACGCATAAAAATAATTTATGAGTATTTTAGCTAAAAATTTTAAACTAAATTGGAACTTTGCAGTGGATAAATTAAAACAAGTTAATTTGACAACCTTTATTTAAACCTATTTAAAAAAAATGTTAATAAAAATTTAGAAAAACTTGGAAATAACCCAAAATAGCCATATGAAAGCACAAAGGGTCGAAGTATTTCATCAATGTAATTATTATCATTTAAAAAAATTGCAGCAACATAAGATGGGTTCTACCTCCGATGCTGATTTCGCCCCAATTCATTACTGCTCTTCTTTAGGAATGAACCTTTTGTATATTTTGCTAGTGTGTTACATTGCTCGGTACCTACATACATTTCACACTCTTACACATCTTAAATAAGGATGTATTCCAAATCTCGTCCGAAAAACAAATAGTACTTCATTTGAAATTTTTTTCCAAAACGTGTTTCTCAGCCCAAACTAAACGATTAGTGTGACATCTTCTAAATGACTGACATCCCAATAATTCTTTCGATTTCAAGCGAGCTTAATGCAAACGATTTATGATGGTCATGCGTTTTCAACAGGTGCATTTGTAAATCAGGTACCGTTACCGTACGGTTTCTTCTTGTAGCTAATTGGAAAATACTAATTTCATTATGGGTTGTAGATCCCGTGCGTCCTGTGTGTCTAACAGATACATCTCGTGCTAAATGCTCGCGCTACCTCGGTTTGTCGAGCGCCACTTCCTAGCTTGCCAATGGCTCTTAAAATTTGTTTGCGGCTCTTCAAATGGCAAACATGAGTTTGTCAAGACCTATCCTATGCTGATGAGGGGCAACCCCCCTAAACCGGTCCATAGTTGGTCACTTCACTTCTGGTGTATAATCGATCTACATATACCTATGGTATAGGTTAACATGCAGCGAAACTAACTGGTACTTTAAAAATCAGTTTTATATACTTTTAAATACAAATACATTTAATTACACATTTCCTTCAGTGTATAAATCCGATAAAATATAAAACAATAATTCTTTTTTAGCCTAAGTAAGATATAAAAATACAGTGAGATATAATGTGGCTTAACAAAAAATCCTTTTAATAAACCAACTTAATGGTATTCAAAAACAAATTAACATTATTTCCGTGCGTGTACATAGAGTAAAAACGAATAAACATATTTTAAAATTTTTTAGACAGAGACCACTTTCTTCCACTTTTAACGAATCTTACACACATCGTACGCTTTTTCCAGTTTCATCAGCACTCTAATACATGCTTGTCGGTTGCTGGTACTCTTGACCTGGCCTTTTTTTAAAACAATGTGTATCTGATCGAGATATGTTCGCCAAGGTCGACCTCTACTGACATGCCCATGCACACTCGCCTTATAAATCTGTTTCGTCAATCTTTTTTCATCCATTCTCTCTATACGTGTCCAAACCATTCAAGCATTCCTTTATCGATCTTTGTAACCACATCTTCTTTCACACCACAGCGTTTCCTTATATCTCTATTCTTCACTTTATTTCTCAGAGTCACTCTAACTATACATCTCATATTAAAAATATCCAGAAAATGTTAATAAAAAATGTATTCAACTTTTAAAAACCAAAGATACAAAATTTTAATCTTGGTCAAAGCAAATTCCCGTACATTATTAAAAAGATATAACGGTATAATATAAAAAAATAACTTTTAATATTTATAAAAAGAAATTTTTAAAATTTACATGCATCTAAATACGATTGGCAGACTTTTGCCTTTTACGTTTAACGACATACCTGATAATTTTTTAAAAAAACTTCGACTAAAAGACACAGACTTAAAAACTTTCAATTTAATCAAACTTCACTGTTTCGGTGTGTGAACATATATGAAAATTATATTCTGAATGTGAAGCCTTTTCAAGCACTTTCAGGGCTGATTTGTTTCGGTCACATGATAAGTCACGTTTACTTTGCCGTCAATATAGAAAAGATTTTAGGGGATTAAAGCTAAGAAAAGATTTTAATATATTCCAAGTGTATTTTCGTAACAAATGGGATTGTTTTGGATTATAAATGTATTTTTAAACATACATGTTTTAATAAAAACTAGTCCAAATAAAGAAAAACCATCTTTAAACAGAAATTTTTGTGGGCAGCAAAACTCTGTAATATTTGACTTAAATTAAATGAACAATGGTATTTTAAAAATTCTTTTTTATTAAAAGCTTTTATTTTTAAGTAAAATGCTTTTAAAATTATAATTTTAGCACCCATTTTTATTTTTAAACTGTTTTAAACATGCTATTGAAATGTTTCATAGTGCTGCAACCTTAACTTCTTACTTTCTTACTAGCGAGTGAATGATTTTATTTGGTAAGCGTTACTTTAACCGAATCTCGGTTGGTACTCGTATTCGTACTCGTACTTCGCTGGCTGTGCCAATAGGACCAATAATGATTTACCGCGCTGCACCAGACTTCCAATTGAAAATATTATTTAACCCGCCTAACTTACATGTGAGGTCTTTTCCCTAATTTTTTGGTATTAAGTACCATACCAAAATCACACATTCAATTTTAACATTCACGATGCTTGTTTGTCATTAGGTATTGCCTTCGAGTATTATTTACAAAAAAACTTACAAATCACAAACAATAAACAATATTAAAATTAAATTTTGAATCCTGACAAATAGAAAACGAAGGTAAAAGTCCGTGTTAAAGTACCAACATTGTTGGTACTACTACGTGTTTTTGAGTATTTGACAGTTTTTTTCGTGCTTTTAGACGCTCTAGTATTTTATTTTAAAATTCATTGATTCATTTCAGATTACAAATACTAAAAAAGATTCAATATAAGTGGTTGGAAGGTTGTGTTACAATATATTTTGTTAACATGTTCTTGTAGAAAACTTTCATACATTGCTGTAAAATTAATGCCAATTGTTCATTTAAAAAAATTTCTACTTTAAAGTAATTTATTGGTAATTAGCACTTAATATGAGAATATGGTTTTTACTTGAATGAATGAATGAATGAATAAATAGGGGTTGTGAAAAAGGTCTAATTTTTATCCCTAGGCACTGCAGCATTGTCTGCTTTTTGTACCTTTTCAGCTCCTTAGTTTAGTCCCATTTCTTCAAATCTTCTGTTAAGGAGTAGAAGCTCATGTACTGCTATTGCCCCAGGTGGATCACTCCTTTGGTCTTGGATACACCCCAGGTAGTGCCTACACTGGGCGGTGGCTTCGCATTCGAAAATAATATGAGTGGCTGTTTTCTTCTCCTAATTACATAATCCGCATATAGGTTCTGTGTGAGACACGCCTATATTATGCAGATGTTTCCTTAAAAACCAGTGTCCGGTACAAAGCCCTACAACTGTTCTAAGTTTTTTCCTACTTAGCGAGAGCAGCTTCCCTGCCTGCTTGGGTGGGGGTTCTTTCAGCATAAACTTGCTGTGCCTAGCTCCCTCAGCTGATGCTGAGAGTGGACTCAGCCATGATCGCTGCTTTAACGCTGGTCTTGGGTATCCCTATTATTAGTTCTGGCCCAATAAATGGTGTTCCAGAGCCCAGCCTAGCTATTTTGTCCGCTTCTTCGTTACCAGAAATACCTTTATGCCCTGGCACCCACGACAAAGTGACCTTGTTATGGTTAGCCAAGGTTCGTAGATTTCCAGCACATTCCCGGACACGTGATGCCAAAGCTTTAAGTGCCGCTTGAATATCTGATCTAATGAGGATTGTTTTTTTTTTGTATCCTGGTTTTCACTTAGTAAATGGTTTTTATGAAATAATTCCTGGAGTGCCTTGGTGCGAACAACAGAGTGACTTTACTGTCGGTACTTGAGCACCAGGGGGTGGATAAAACCAACATCCTCGCAAAACAGGGAGCCGAATATGCGTTCACAGGCCCAGAACCATTCTTTCGAGACACCACAAATGCTGCAACTGATATACCAGTGTTGAGACATTTGAATTCGCTTTTACCTAAACCCTCGAGAAACACAACCAAGCAGATCCTGAAATGAAGTGGGAACGACCTGCGAATTTTGACGGGACTGCTAACAGGACACTGTCGTCTAAGATAACATCTCCGAAGGATAAGTCTGAATCAACCAACGGACTGTCGGTTTCGCTGCGTGGAAGACAAAACTGCTGAACTTATGCTATATTCATGCCCGTGCTTAGGAAGATTAAGGTTTTTGATTAAGGTATTTGGTTTAACCAATTTAGAACAATACGATTTCAAGAAAGTCTCATCCCATACAACCATGAACTTCGTGAGAAGAGCTGGATTGTGCGGTGAACTGTAACCTCTAGGGGTGAGCCACAATAGACCTACTAAAAGTCGCAGTGGAGGATCAACCTACGCCCTACTCTTATGATACCTAACCTAACCTAAGGGGTGGTATTCATCCCTTATAAATTAGAAATGCAAATTGGGCACATAATACTTTTGATCTAGAGAGTAAGTAAAAATTAGAAGATGATACCATATTTTTTCCCTTACTGACTAAACTATTAGTATTTAAGAATTAATATTTGAGAAAATGACGTTAAATGTTTTTTTTTATTTCTTATATCTATTAATTTTAACTCAATTATTTTGTGCTTGATTTGGTCGGCGTAGTACATTTTATTTATAAATAACTGTTTAAAGAAATGAAAAGTGAAAACCCCATTTGAAATGCACCATCCCAGTTTTAATGAATAATTACGTCAATAAATTAACTGCAAATGTGCGAATCGCAAACTTCACATTTAAATATTTACGCATTACACGCCATCTGTGATAATACTTTGGAACGAAAATTAATCACGTGAATATATTTCCAAATCTTCCATAAGACGTGCAAAACTTGTTCGGTTACTTATCTCTGTTTTTACAGTCGAGACGACACAGGAGACAACTCCGGAATATAAACGAGTACTGTTTATAACACCTAACGAACGTGTATCGTATATTTAATTTAATAATTATTGTCTGTAAACACCGCCTGTGATCGACGAGCGGGATGAACTGAGTAGTTCTGGCACGGTCATTGCCGGTACCAAGCCCGGATAAAGTGTGGATGGTACTTGGGCTAGGTTAGCTCCCTACCTAGGGTAAAAAACACCTACGGCTCACAGAGAAGAAGGCTGCCACGTTTTTTTCGTTCTCTAAAGAGTACTCTGCCAGTGGTCTCTCTACTGGCAAATTATGCCCGAGCTCAGCCGTAGAGGGTAGAAGCAAAAAAAAATATAAAAGTGAGCCGCGCCACCGACGTAGACGGTACAAGCCGGAAACCCCTAGGTCTTGTAGGCACTAGCAGAGCCACACGATAAACAACAACGAAAATTATGGTGAACTAAATAAATAAAACTATATTTACAATTCCTGCAATATATTAATTAAGTAAAAATGATGTTCTGATTTTTTTTTACAACAAATTCTGTATTTTGTAAAGTGGATTAAACGAATTTAATACACTTTTCTTAAAATAATATTTAAATTAATTATAACAATCTTTCAGACAATAATAAAAACCTAATGATGTACAAAAGAGAATTAAAAACAAAAAAAAAATTTCACAATATTTAAAATTTCAAAAATAATTGGTTTTATATAGAATTCCTGATAGCAAAAGATTAAAAAAAAATACAAAATAAATGGACTTGCAACAAAAATAATAATTTGAAACCATCACAATAACTACATAAAGTATATTCAGTAATGAATACATTCAGATTCAACTTGGAGCAGGTACAAATTTAATGAAAATAATTTGTTACTTTTAAACTATTGAAAACACTTAGATCAAGCACATAATAACTGATAAGTTGAAAAAATTAAACTCAATACTATGTAACCAATTGAAAACTTCATTGAGACGCCACTGTTACATCGATGATCCAAGAAACAGAAACACCAAGTAGTATTTTTAAAGATTTACACTGTTAAAACAATCGAGCTTATTTAAAAATATTTCTTTTTACGATGGCTGTCCTTCAAAATAGCATTATTGTAGGATATTTACAAATAAGTATGAATAAACGTTCTTACTTGGACACAAAGAACTATTGAGAATATTATTTTAATCAAAGTTCAGCCTTGGCATATTATCCAATGCAATAAATAGTTTTCAACAGTGTACCATATTAATAAATTAAAACAAAACTTAATCGTGGTGTCAAAAATAAGTCACGTCGTTTAAATATACTAAAATAAATCACTTGTAACCTTTGGATACACGAATTCACGAATCCTGTAGCCTACTCCTGTGGCCGGTTTGAATTATGGAACAGCACCTGCTACTTAACAATGGCTTCCCTCCATCAGATCCCGCCCGCGGTTATTTTAACTCGACACCAAAATCCAAAATATCCACAACAAAAGCAAGATAGAATGGTCAAGTTAAAAATTAAATGGTTTTTCTTCAAAATCCAATTAAGATGGCCCAAATACAGCCAGATATGAAAGAAAAAACCGTAGAAGTTCTGCTCACGTGTTAATATCAAATCGTTTCAAAAACTCTCACCCGACCTCGCCGACTGAAACCAAGCGACTCTTATCAACTACTCACTCCCAGGCCGGATATCAGAAATTGACACGGGACACGCGTCAGCCAACCTTCGCAAATCTATGTTCCCAACTCATAATCGCGCTTGTCCGTGTTGATAGCCAGCCCATCCACACAGAAAAGCAAACCAAACAATAATATAGCTGACAACACACGACAATCGAGGCCAAAAATCAAGGCGAAATCTAATAACAAAGACTCCCACTCCAACTCCATCGATTAACAAAAATGTCACAGCCATTAATAATTAAATCCTAACACTACTAGGTATGCAACACTATTTACAACGAGTGATAAATTCAAATTACAACAAAATACGGTAAGTTAAACTATTTACGAGCACCTGAGAAATACAAAACCATCAGAGATCCAATTAATAATGGAACTGTAGAAGGGAAAAAATAGGCACGTGACAAGGCCCAGCCTCGGAAAATGGACGGATCACTTTAGAAACAACCCACGCGCGGAAAAGGATTAAGCAAAACGGAAAACTACTAGAATAGCCTGCTGGAATGTTACCTCATGGAACGGAAGGGACCACTCGGGAGTCGGTATTCCTCTAAACGAAAGGTACACTGACATAATAGAAAATGTCGACTAAGTAAGCGACAGTCACAATTACTTTTCCCAAAGGCCCACTGCATCTTGTAAGTATCTACGCTCCGGACATGTCCAAACCAAGAGAGGAACCAGATAGTTTCTATGAGAAGCTACAAAACACCATTGACCAAATAAACAACAATGGAAAAGTAATCCTATTTGAAGATTTCAATGCTAGTATCGGCTCAGACCGAAATTACCAAAGATTTAACAAACACATATTAAATGAAAACGAAGACCAACTAAACAACTTCTGCGCAAGAAATGAACTGCGGATAAACAACACCTATTTTCCTCACAAAGACCATTATATATACACTTTCTGCAACACCAGAGGCCAGAAATCAACTATCGACTATATAATAATAAATAGATATACCACACCAAATGAAATACAAGATATAAGAGTACTAACCTCTGCTAACTCCGGCACATATCAAAACCTAGTTCTCGGAAAGTTCGTCATAGAGAGGCATCGAAGAATAAAGCAAAGACCAATAACGATTGAAAAATACAACATAGAATCATTGGATAACGACTGCACCAAATATCTATATGAAAGCAGACTAAGTGGAAAAGTTACATCGGAAAACATAACAGACAAGAATGTGAAAGATAGCTGGAATATAATTAAGAAATGCATACAAGAGGCAGCTAACGAATCAATAGGGAAAAGAACCACAAACTTAAACTCGCAAAACAAACCAAGCTTTGGTTTACACAGGAGGTAAAAAGGCTGGCCGAGTAAAACAAGGAAAGCTACTTACAATGTAAAAGTACACCAACAGAGGCAAACTGCAATAACTATAAAGAAACAAGAAATAAAGTCAACGCGGCAATCAAAAGAATTAAAAGATAATACTGGGAGAAGTTCTCCACAGACATGAAACACGATCTTTATGGAGCCCAGAGGAAAGTTTGGAAGATGCTCGAAAACAAAAAAAAAACCGAAAGCGAATACATCCAGACAAAAAGGGTTACTATGAACGAGTGGAAAACATATTTTAGAAACCTATATGACAACACTGACAATACGGTAGAACCTCAATCACATGTAACAGAGAAAGAGATCATGAATAGATTAACGGTTACAGAGGGGAAAGTTAGTGTGAAGATTAAAAACTTGAAAAACAGAAAAGCTCCGGGAGTGGACAACATTCCCAATGAACTTATAAAATATGGAGGTAAAGAGCTAGCAAGAAAATTAACGAAACCGTTTAACAAAATAATAACCACATCTAGCATACCAACAGGGTGGCACAAAAGTATTATCAAACCAATTTTTAAAAAGAGACAAAATACCAATCCGGAGAACTATGGAAGCATAACCTTGCTTTGCACCACTATGAAACTGCTCACCAGCATTGTCAAAAGTATCCTAGAACACACCATCGAAAACAAAGATGAACAACAAGGATTTCAGAAGAACATATCGACAACTGATGCCCTGTTTATTGTAAGACATGTAAAAGAGAAGGCAATCTAATTCAGCTATCCTGCTTATGTGTGTCTTATTGACTTAACTAAAGCATTCGACAAAGTACAACTGCCCGATATACTGGACATATTGAGAAAGAAACAAATCCCAACAGCAATCATAAATATAATCAGAAATCTGAACACAGGCAACACTACAAGAATAAAAGTGGACCATAAAACTACAAAAGACATACCGACACTAACAGGAATAAGACAGGGATAGTCTCAGCCCATTCCTTTTTAACCTCGTCATAGACGAGATTATATCACAGTGTGACAACAATGGACTGAACAACAAACCAATCAGCATGGTGTGCTATGCGGATGATGTAGTAATCCTGGCAGAAACAGAAAACGATCTGCTAGGGCAAACACATAAGTTTTATCAGACTACTGAAAAATACAACATGTCAGTCTCTATTGATAAAACAAAATGTATGACCTTCTCCAAAGAATCAGTAAAGTGCAAAGTCGTAATAGACAATAAACCAATAGAACAGGTAATGAGCTTCCATTACTTAGGAGCGGATACATCGAGCAGCAATAACCCGATAAACGACAGGTCAACAAAGCTGCAACAATTTCAGGATGTCTGAGAAATATGATCTGGAAAAACAACCACATGCGCATTAATAATAAAGTACGGATATATAAGTCCTGTGTTAGACCGGTGCTAACCTATGGTATCGAGACTAGAGCTGACACGAATAAGACAAAGAGCATCCTCATAACAGCGGCGATGAAAACCTTAAAAACCCTCGCAGGGAAGACACTTAAAAACAGGGTGAGAAACAGCGACATAAGAAAGGCATGCAAGGTAAAGGACATAGTAAGATGGGGGAGAAAAAGAAGAAGATAATGGTGTGACCACATAGGCAGAATGGACCAAGAGAGACTAGCATACATCGCTAAAGACGGAAAACCAGCAGGCCGACGACCGCTAGGAAGACCACCTAAGAGATGGAGAGAGAGCTGGAACTCTATCTCAAAGTATAACCAACCGGATTGAACCTTGACAATTAATAGACCTTAAAGCCTTCTCGAAGTATAAGAATAGAAAGTATTGTCTGTAGTAGTATCACAAGAGAGTGAGAATAAATTAAAAATAATTTGACAGATTTTAGAAAACTTGTTGCGAGGCGATAGGCACGAAAGTCGGAAGGGCCCTTGCGCCGTTTTGGAAAATATAGGGTTAAACTCTATTCTTGTGGTGGTCAACCCCGCATTGTTCGTTTCGTCTTTGAAATAATGCACTAAACATTGAGATCCTTCTCCACCACGCCATGCCAGTTCATATAACGCGTATGGTTTGCCGTGAGTAGACGTGTTCCACATCGTGTGCTGCTAAATTTTGCTAATATTGAAGGAAAAACTGTGTCTGTAAATCTGATTTCTGGAGTGGTTACTTGTTTCGTGTGGGCCTTTTAAACAGTTACATTGCGTTGTAAGTACAATATTTGTAATAACATGACAACAAGTAATCAGAAAAGGGGCGAGGACGGAGATCAATTGCACCTAGCAATTAAGTCCGCAGTCAATAAATTGTGCACGTCAGAGTCTTTCATCACCGAGCTAACTAACTGCATTTTTGAGAAAATTCGTGAAGATATTGAAAAGGAGCTGGAGACATTACAGAAGAAAACCACTGAGTTAGAAAAGGTAGTCCAAAAGCAAGATGATACCATTAAATTGATGGCCAAACAGAACGAAAGATTTGAGAAATGGATTCGTAGAAATAATATTATTGTCTACGGATTGGAAGAGATGAATGATGAAAGCATTAAAGATCGAATTTTACAAATCTTCAATACTAAAATGAACTTAACTATTAAAAATTCTGATGTCGGAAGCTGTTACAGACTGGGAAAACCTAATGCAAAGAAATCTAGGCCAGTGTTGGTGAATTTTTTCAATGGATATACCAGACAAATTATTTTTTCCAACAAAAAGTATCTCAAAGGTACCAAATACGTAATCAAAGAAGATTTAACGAAGGAACAATCAACTTTGTTTAAGATGGCCATACAAAAAGCTGGAAAAGATGGTAAAGTGTGGACAAGCTCAGGTACCGTCTTTTTGAAGTTGGCAGATAACAATATTACCAAGATTATCTCCATTGATGATTTGGCTGAAGTTTGAGTTCGTATATGCTAAAATGAGAATTTGTTTTTTTCTTCTTTCTTCTGAACTATTTTTCTGAAGAATTTGGTTATATTTGGTGTCAGTTTTGGTAATTATTGTTATTCATCTTTATATAATATCTAACTGAAATCACTATTACAAAAGTTCAAACATTATAATAGATTAATTAGTGGCACATGGGTGCAGTTGGGATGTGTTCGGATCCAATACACTATTTCGAGTTCATAGTTTTTACTTTCTTTATTTTTTATTTTTTGGTTTAATTTCTTATCGTACGGAATAAAATAAAAATGCAACATAGGTTGTCTCAATGCAAGGTCGCTTGTGCCTTCTTTGCAATCGGTAAAATTAATTATAGATGAACATCAATTTGATATATTTTTTATTTGTGAAACATGGTTAAATGAAACTATTAGAAATGATGTAATAAATTTTGATGGGTATAACTTATACAGAAAAGATAGAGGTAGCTTAGGAGGAGGTTTGTGTATTTACGTAAATAATAAGATATATAGCGAAGAATTGAATCATCGTGGAACGGTATCGGAACAACTCTGGGTAAATATAAAAATTAAAAGTAAAACTTTTGCTCTTGGTGCAATATACAAGCCTCCAAAAATAAATAATAATTCTTTTATAGCTGAAATGGAAGATATTCTAAGTTTAATACATCCCACTGTAGATGAAATTATATGCGGCGGAGATCTTAACATAGATTTTTTAAATACCGATGATAGTTATGTAGACAAGATGTCATCTGTTTTAGAGTGCTTTGGCATTGGTCAAATCATAGAAACTCCTACAAGAATTACAGCTACTACTGCTACTTTACTTAATGGTATTATTACCTCATCTAACTGGGTTGTTGAGAGGGGAGTTATCCACGCAACAGGTGTCATTGCTGATCATGATATAGCTTCATGTAAAGTCAGGGTGTGTGTTGAGAAGCAGGGTCCTAAAATGATAACGTACAGGTCCTTTAAATATTTTAATGAAGATTATTTTAGAATAGATTTATATAATACTCCATTTTTTAGAATATATGATCAGGAAGGGGTTGACGGAAAAATAACATATTTAATTAACTGTCTGGTTTGCCTGTTTGACAGACATCTACCTTTGATAACATCGCGTGTTTCGAAGCCCAGAGCTCCTTGGTTAACTGGCGCTATTAAAGAAATGATGACAATACGTGATAAAGCACTGAACAGGTATAAGAGAACTAAATCTGATCATCACTTTCAGTTTTATAAGGACATGAGGAACTACACAAATTCTGCTATTAGAAGAGAGAAAAAAGCATTTTTTACATACCAACTTAGTAATAAAAATTCTAAAAATCTTTGGAATACTTTAAGGGCTTATAATGTTATACCTAGCAAGTCAAGCACAATACCAGACAATTTGAAAAATCCTGCTGAAATAAATGAATTTTTTATCAATTCTTGTGTTACAAAAGAACCTCCTGAAGAATTACTTTCGTCATACAAACACAGAAAAATAGTGGAATCAGATTTTGAATTTCAAGAGGTGAATGACTTATTTGTTAATCAAACAATAAATGCTATAAACACAAATGCTGCTGGTGAAGATGGATTAAATTTAAAGCTATTGAAATTATGCTGTCCACATATAATTCCTTACATCACACACATTATAAATTTTTGTTTAACTTATAATATTTTTCCTGAACTTTGGAAAAGAGCCGTTGTAAAAATATTGCCTAAAAAGTCAAATCCACTTGAATTCAAAGATTTGCGCCCAATAAGTATCCTGCCAACTTTATCGAAGGTACTCGAAAGGGCTATAGAAGTACAATTAAAGAAACATATCGATCAGTATTCATTATTACCTATAACGCAATCTGGATTTCGGAAAAATTATAGTTGTACAACGGCACTTCTCCATATTGTTGATGATATTGTTCGAGCCTCAGACAAAGGTGAGTGTACTGTTTTGGTCTTGCTAGATTTTAGCAGAGCTTTTGACACTATCAACCATAACCTATTGCTTGAAATTCTACATTACATAGGACTGTCGAATAATGCTATGAATCTCATGGCATCATACCTTCGAGGTCGTAAGCAAATGGTTTTGGTTGATGGGCAATCCTCTAATTATATGGATTTGAAATGTGGAGTCCCCCAGGGTTCCATATTGGGGCCATTGCTTTTTGCTATATATACTTCCTGTCTGGTGAAAACTCTTCAGATTTGTAATGTACACCTGTATGCGGATGATACTCAAATTTATTATAGTTTTCATCCCAGTATGGTAGTGGAGTCATGTGACCTTATAAATGAGGAACTTGATAGGTTCATTGAAGTTGCAGAGGATCACTGTCTTAGTATTAATTGCAGTAAATCTAATGTTATTCTTTTTGGCAACAAAAACAAACGAGATGAGATTTCTGATAGTGTAAGTATTGTAATAAAAAATGAAGTACTTCAAAACGTAAGTGAAGCCAAAAGTTTAGGGATAATATTGGACTCCCATTTAAAATTTGAAAAACACATAAATCAGATTATTCAACGTGCATACTTCACTCTTAAAACTATTTATGGCAATAGATATTTCCTTCCTATTCAAATAAAATCAAATCTGTGTGAGTCATTAATACTGTCAATATTTAATTATGCAGATGTACTCTATGGTCCATTCTTGTCCAGCCAATATCAAGTAAAAATACAAAAAGTACAAAACTCATGCTTACGATTAATATTTGGTATCCGCAGAAGGGAACATATCTCACACAAATTGAAAGATAATGGTTGGCTAAATATGAGCAATAGAAGGAGATTACATGCTGCTGTTCTTTTTCAAATAATTATTTTCGATAAAACACCCTCATATTTGCACAGAAAAATCACCTATCGATCCGATATACATAATCTGAATATCCGATATAAAGGAACCCTTTCACCGCCAATCTTCAGACTAGAAATATTCAGGCGTAGTTACACTTATCAAATATGTTCAATATACAATCAGGTCCCTACCATGTTAAAATCCTACAGTTTGCAAAGATTCAAGAAGGCATATAAGAAACATTTGTTTTCAATGCAATCCTGATATACGTACGATGGAAATTAGATTAAGAATAGCTATAATTGTTTTACTTTCATTCTTTTATTTTTTTATATATTGTTAAGTTCAACACACCTAGCGATATATTTAAGGTTAAGTGGAAGAACAGTTTATGAGCTGTTTTTATATCATCTTATAAACTGAACTTCGCCTTTTGCTTTGGGCCTGATTCACATTATATATGTATTCTTGTTATCTATATATGTAAGCAATAAAGTCGTTTATTATTATTATTATTATTATTATTATATGAAGCAATATGATTGAATTTCTTTTGCAAGTCAGACGGTGTGTTTTCGTCGTACAGTTTTATCATGTCAAATATTTCTTTTTTGCACAAACTTGCAGAACTTTGTTTCCTTTTTTCGGGCACTTTTTATAATAACTTACGCTTGGTGTTTTTAGCAGCTTTGGCGGATTTGAATTCGATATCATTAAATGGGTCGAATCTTCTATTAAATTTGTCGTAGTACATATCTTGCATTAGTTTTGCGGTTTTATTTCCCATTGTCTTGAGCAATGATTTTTTATAGTCTTCTTTATTATGTTTCTTTATATTGAACCCATAGTTCTTTAAAATAACGGCTAGATTTGTTATTGATGTATTTTCTTCCAATTTATAGCCCCTCTCGTCGCAAAATAATTGGAATTGTTTTTAAATCAACGCGCTGCTTATTATGGTATTCTTACATTTTAAATGATTATATTAGTTATTTCATCGACTGATGATTCACTAAAACGTTTGGGATTTATTTTACGAATTTCTTGAACATTTATGACAGACGCGTCAAATCAAGAAAATACGTTGGAATAATGTAAATAGATTATTCCCACTATAATAATGTTTTGATTGGCTAGAACGTATATGAATTACTGAAATTGAAAATTTCTATTGGTTTAAAGAAACGTCAAAAAATAATCTTTATAATATTTATTACAATTAATAAATTATTGCGTTTATTAAAATTTAAAAAAAGAACAGTTGACAATCTAACAAGCATTTAATTTTAACGACGTTACAGTCATTGCTTTTTATGCTTATTATGATTGTTTTTTGCTTGTCACTGTAAATTAAATTAAACTAATATGGTGAATTAATATAGCTATAAATAAAATATTTCACATTTGGCAACCAATGTGCCCTTTGGGCTTTAGGTACTACTTGTGCCGGCCGGGTCGCTTGGTCTCATTCACACAAAGAACATAAATCTGTTTTACACTCATCATCTCGTATACTTTCTCAATTTTATTATTCAAACATCCTTTTACATTAAACGTAGCAAAGTGATCTGTAGTCCATTTTTCGCCCCCATGGGAAACAAGACGTGACAGGTGGTAAACCACATTGCCGTCATTTTGGCGTTAATGTAACTACCATTCATGGGGTCCCCATAAAATAAATAAAATGTATATTAAAAATGAATGCTTTATTGATAATACCAAATTAAAATTAAATTTAAATAAACGTCAAAAATTTGTAAATTGACAGAAAATATAAAAATTTAAAAATATTTTGACAACAACAATTTAAAATTATATCAATTCTTGAGAGTTTTTATTTTCAAATGTACAGCAGATCTTTCTTTTTTGCAAAAATATCGGCAATAAGCTAAATATTTTTTAAAAAAATCGTGATTTTTTACAATCGAAACGAAGTGTCAACGTTATGTTTGATTTTACATTTAAAGAACTAATAATACTTTACATGTTTCACATTTAAACAATTAAATTAGTATTAATCGATATTAATTAGCAATTATAACTTATAATTAATTGTTAAATTCATTTTCGAATTTGATAAAATACTTAACTTTTTGTTTAAAAAAATTAATTATAAAATGTTTAGTCATGGCGATATTTATATATATATTTATATATATATATATATATATATATATATATATATATATAACATTTTGATGTATACTTAATTTTATATTTATTTCTTTATTGTCGGATACGTCTTGTAAAATCTATATATTTTTTTATATCTAACGTTGAACGGGTGGCTCTGGAACTAAAAAAAAATTATTGTAAATGATTTTAGTACATATTTAACTGTCTTTACGTACTACTATTATCATAATGCAGAGAAGGTCAATGGGACAAGAGCTATAATTATTTATCAGTACCTATCTACTAAATACTACAAAAATAAAGTGTTTGTTTAAACAAATACTGATTATAATTATTTTAACCTATTTTAAAAGTTTAATAGGCAATTTTGTCATTTAATATAAGTAAAAACAACAAATTATGTATTGTAATTTTTTTAATATAAAACAAGCCATGTGGTATCATTGGACACCCAACAGAAACGAAGTTCTTTATGCTATTCTACAAATTAGTATCTGTTAAATAACAATAGATAAGTGAGGTGGGGTAAGCCGTGGTACCTAACTAATATGTTAAAAGGTAATAAAAAACTTTTACTTTTGTTAAACACCAGAACCAGTTAACTATTTAATAGCTCTATATATTAGCAAATCATCCAAGTTAATTACTTAATATTACTTTTTAATTTTTGTAAATACCTTACAAATTTTTTTAATGCCCAACTTTAAATAAAAGAAGTTGAAATTAATAAGACATAAATCAATACTACCATTTAACAAACTAAGGCTCTAACAAAATTTTATTTAGTATAACTTCAAGTTAAACAGATAAAAGTTTTGCCGCGTCAACACATTTTAATTTAAAAGAATGGCAAAATATATTTACAAATATGTATAATATAATACCTATGTAACTATTTGAACATATTATAATCTTACCGCTCATTGTTATAAATTAATTCAAATTACTTTCAAGCAACTCTTAAGACCCATTTAAAAGTCTAACAAAAAAAATGTTCATATCCGTTTACGTTTTTATAACCAATTAACGTCTCACTGTCAACTTGTGGATGTCAAAGGATCAAGAATACCACATTTTTTTTAATTAGATTATACAAACCTATCTTATTCTTCGTCTAGTCCCGTATGTTTTGCGTACATTGGGATCACCTGATCACTCTCCTCATCTTAACAGGATAAGGGTGTTCTCCTTAGCTTGACGAAACAGTGATGCTGCGTCTACTATTCCACTCCTGTCTCTGATGTTACGAAAGCAAGAGTTCTGCTTTCTACCAGGTCCACGGCGTCCTTCAATTGTTAGTTTCGGAATAGAATACCGTTCACCACGAAGTATATGAAGCAAATAAGACATTTTCCTATATTTCACGATATTTATGAGTTGCCTTTCAGTACCTGCTTTTCTGAGTACTTCTTCATTTGAAATGTGTTCGGTCCACAATATCCTTAACAGCCTGCGAAGGGTCCACATTTCCAAAGCTTCGATGCTATTTATTAATATTTCTTTAAAAGACCACGTTTTAGCGCCTTACAGTAGCACGGGCCGTACGTAACATTTAACTACTCTAAGTCGCAAATCTTAGGGAAAGTCTCTATGTAGCAACATGTTCTTTAACTTCAAAAATGTTGTTTTGGCCATACCTACTGCTATAATCCGGACCTGCTTATCGTCATCCGAGCATCTAGGGTCCATATTAATGATCCCTTTGTCGGCATTCGCCTTCGCCTGGTAAATTCTCGCAGCTTCCAGTTGGTTCTGCCGCCTTCGCGAAAAAGGGTCGAATTATGATTTACAGGTATAAAAAGAACAACAGCCACGGACAGTTTTTGGTTTTAAAAAGTGTTTATGATTTATGAAATGTAAATAGTTGTAAAAGTTGTAATATCTAAGTGATTTATAAAAGTAAAATTTTTTGTGTAAAAGTATTGAAATAAACATTGTTTTGTTACTGTATCGAGAGTTTTAAATCGCCGAACCTAAGAAAGAACTGAAATTTCGTAACACTACTCTGGTTTTGATTTCTTCATCAAACCAATCAAGTAATATAAATTATCCCCGCCAATTATTCAAATGACTTTTTATGATTGGTTCAGTTGAATTACACTTTCTCTCTCGCTCTCTTTGCAGGCAGTAAGTGTAGAGGAAGAAAGATAGCGACTAACGCATTCTTGTTACACATTCTTATTAAGCAAGTTTTTGCTGGCTAGCCTTGGGTTCCGCAATGTGCAACAAAGAACTTCGTTCCAATATTTGAACGTATTAATATAATTTTTTTATTGTGTTGGCAATAAAATATAATTTTTAAAATATTTAATTAATTAAATCTTCTTCATTTAAATGTTTAATTATATTAAAGATAAAATCCATATTTATTAACGATGCTTTCGTTATAAATTGCAAGCGTTTTATTAAACTAGAAAGTTTTAAATGATTCTTCTTAAAATATCACCAATTAAGGGGTTATTAACATTTTTAATTTTAAATGCTTCAATTTACAACTTTTAGTTAAACATTAAATTAATCGCCAATGTATAAGAGAAAAATGGACCTACTTTCATTTGTTTAAAAAAGTTTAAAAAAATTTATTGTTCAAAAATGTTTAAATTTTATCTTCTTAGACATTTAATTTATTTTTGTATAAACAAATAAATTAATCTACTTACTGAAACAATCATCAATTATTTGCTCTCCAGATATATTTAGTTTAAAATTTTCATATTTATTTCTTAAGCTGCTTCTATAGACTACGGTTATGAGATCATTGTATTCTTCAAAATTTACAGAAACTAAAAAATAAATACCAAATAAAAAAAACAAATAATTGCATATTTTTTATTGTAAAATATATAAAGTGCTCTCATTTGAAAGCCAGCCAGTCCATATGACTTTTGATTTTGCGTAAATGTAAGAAATAGCACGTCGAATTTTAAATCAACGGAGAGGTTAAAAAATGTTATTCTGCTGTTTTTAAGTGGCAACCCTTTAACATTCTCTTTAAAATGTCAAATAGCAACCCCTCACTTGTAATACATCCAAGAAAAATGTAAATCACCCATATAAACAACAATTTATTCTATTGGTGAATGGTTTTTCGGGTATTTTGGCTGTCGTAGGTCTAAGTTTCTACTCGACGTTACGCCATCTCTAGTGGATGGCATCTTCTGAAGATATAATTGTCTGCTTTGTAAGGCTGACAGTCTATGACATTTGTACGTCGCGATCGCAGGTTTGATTTTACTACCGATATCTCCATGTTGTATTTGGCAGCTGTCTTTTCGAACTAATAAAGCATTCTCTGTAGGTTGTCTTCATATTTTGAGACCAGCACGGCATTGTCCGCGTAGAAAATTTACTTTTGTTTCTTTGTCCACTAGTGAGTATACCTTTCCAACCTTTTTTACTTCCGTTATAAGTTCGTCCATAATCATTTTGAAGAGGATCGGGCTTATGCTATCGCCTTGTCTTATTCCAGTTTGCATGGGTATTCTGCGTGTCTTTCTGTCTTCTACTTGTATTTGGGTCCAGTTGTTAGTGTATAACTCAAAAAATTACTTATGATTATTAGAAAAATAAAAATTTATAAAAAATATTTCTGCCAAGATAAACTCTGGAACACCGGGCCTATGTTCTACCTCTGATTAAATACTATTAATGCCTATGCTAAATTTCAGAATTCATTTAAGTGCACTTTTAGTGTCACCGGTTCCCGGACTATTATGTTGTAACTGACACCGCTAAATGGTATCAATATTTTCTTTATTTAATTTAATATTTGTTGTTTGAAGTCGCCATCTGTTGGCGATCACTACAATTTATAAAAGGAAATACAGCGTTCTACTTGGGCTTTTTATTTTCGTAAATCAGTTATTTTGTCCGTTACTAGATGACATTACATTTTACAAAATTTAAAATAATATTCAATGTGTTTATATGTTTTTAAATTTGCCAAAACGATAATTTTATTTTGGAGCAAGGTTGTCAACGACGATAAATAAAATGTTATGATTTTATTAGCTCCAGCTTAAGGTAATGTACAGCAAAATTTAAACAATTATTAACATTACAATTGTTATTTAAAATATTTTTTTTGTTCTAAACTTTTTGAAAATGTCAAGATTATTCCCGGAATTTATTCATGTTTAGTTAGTAAACATTATAAACATATATTTTGTAAATTAAAATTAAATAAATGAACCTCCTCAGTAGGTAATATTATTTTTTTTAAAACTATGTAATAATTATTACAACAAAATGCGCAATTTTTTAATTTAAAGTACTTTTTGCTTTAAAAAAATAAATTTAGATAATTTATTACCTACCCTTTCTACCTGTCAAATGTCCACAAAGCATCATATCATCAACTACTAAGGCTTCAGAACCACAAAATAAATCAAATTTTTTAAAGGTTAATACAATTTTGCAAACTTTCTAAAAAAAATTAAAATGGTATTATATTTTGAAAATCTGAAAATCTGAAAATCTGAAAAAAAAACAAATAGGTACTCCTGGTAAAAGAAACAAAAAAAAAATTTTTAACCAAAAACAACGACTAACCCACTTTCCCTAGTCAAATAATTGGAAAAAATAACACAATAGATTTCGTTATTAACTTGAATTTAAATTTTACAAATTTAATAGATAATTTTTAGTGTAACATTAAAATCAAGTTGAAGTAACTATACCAAATACTATTGTTAAAAGCGTTTGAGAATCAAAATACAAAACTGTAGTGTACTAAGATCAAATCTTGTAAATTTTCCATTTTTTTAAAAACAATATAAATGTCATTTTATTTTGATGTAATACTAAATTTAGGTAATACTTACAATAATTGTATAAAAAAGAAATAAATAAGAATACAGGGTGTTTCAAAAAAGGGTGACCCCGTCTCTAGGATAGGTAGAAAACTAAAAAATAATTTGCTTTGTATACAATTTTCGTAGCGCCATCCGTATTCAAGATAAAGAGCGTTAAAGAAAAAAAAAAGGTTTACACATTCATTACGATTTTGACGAAACTACTGAAAACATTGTAATGAAATTTTATACGAATATGTTTTAAAAGCCAATACATCCCATGAATTTTCTTTTTATATCTGAATCTCATAGAGGGCGCTAGTTACACGGTTCGTACCAAGTAGTATTGAACATAATTTTTTTAAGGTTAGATTTATTAATCAAAATAAATCAAGTGAACTTAAACATCATTTAATTTTACACCAAAAAGGTACTCCCGGTAAAACTCGATTCTGTGTACCGTTTTCGGAATATTTTCATTTGAAAATTATGAAATAATAACCGATGCTGATATAAAATAATGATAAAGTTATTTAAATTAAATTTTTTGTCGCGTAAATGAGACCTTATTGATAAAACGGGTACATGTTAAAAATTGGGATTGAGGGCTTTCGTTTCTTGTAACGTTTCACAAAAATCCATTCTAATCGGTATATCTTGATTTTCTCTAAGTTTGTTATAAAAACTTACATTTATTGATAGTTATGA
Source organism: Agelastica alni (assembly GCA_950111635.1). Classification (NCBI taxonomy): domain Eukaryota; kingdom Metazoa; phylum Arthropoda; class Insecta; order Coleoptera; family Chrysomelidae; genus Agelastica; species Agelastica alni. The sequence continues at coordinate 5,293,986 of OX467709.1, read as the reverse complement.
CGAAGAGTCAACAATAATTAAATTTTTGAAACCTTGTTATTTGTAAAATTAGATATTGTTAATCAAAATGTACTCAAATGTAAATATACCGAAATGTTATTAACCTTAGGTGAGTGTTTAGAAAATTCTAGTGCAGCTGTTACGCATTATGCAGAAAAGTTTCCTAGAAGAAACTTATCTAGTAAAAATACATACCGAGTAAAAATACATTTGAACGACGTTGTCGAAAAACTGGGATTGTGACACCAAAAAAATAAATTCTGGTAGGCCAAAAATAACAAGAACCATTAATACAGGAAATATTATTTTAAATTTAGTTGATTAAGATACAACACTTAGCGTTAGGAATATGGCAAGACATACAAATACATCTTCTTCAAGTACTTGGAGGATACTTAAAAAGTAACAGATAAGTCCGAGAGCTCTTGTCAGAGGATCTATCGGTTATAGTGGATTTTTGTCAAACATTACAAGAAAGGACGGCCCTTAATCCCAATTTTTTAACATGTATCCGTTTTATCGATGAGCTCTCATTTACGCGACACAAAAATTTTAATTCACATAATGCATATTAATTAATAACTTTATCATTACTTAACACCAGCATAGCCTATTACTTCATAATTTTCAAATCAAAATATTTCGAAAACTGTACACAGTATCGAGTTTTACCATGTGTACCTTTTTGGTGTAAAATTAAATGATGTTTAAGTTTACTTGAAATTTTGATTAATAAACCCAACCCTAAAAAAGTAAGTTAGATATAAAAACAAATTCTAAAACATATTCGTATAAAATGTCATTATAATGTTTCCAGTAGTTTCGGCAAAATCGTAATAAATGTGTATAAATTTTTTTTCTTCAACGCCCTTTATCTTGAATACGGATGGTGTTACGAAAATTTTTTATCAAGCAAACCCCAATTATTTTTTAGTTTTTGATCAATCCTAGAGACAGGGTCACTGAATAAGAATATTTTCTAAAAATAAAAATATTAAAAAGCTGACAATAACCAATATAACAAAGTTTATTTACTTTAATTGAAATTTTGCGTTGAACTTGTTGGGACAATTATAATAATAAATATTGTAAACATTTTAAAATTTATAGTTAACATATAAAAACAATAGGGCAATAATTTTGGAAATCGATGTAAAAAATAATGAAAAATAAAACATTTTTATTACCCTGTGATATGTACCAAAAAGATAATTGTATCCTCGTATTTATTAAATTAAAATTAATAGCTTTATATAAACAAATCATTTTATTTTTTCGTATCTCTTTAAATACAGGTGGGGCCATAAGTCAGTTGTCAAAAATAGAAACTATTTTATTGTTAACAAATAGTTACTAGTATTCAAGATGCTCAAAATTTTTCTTAATCGACTGCAAATGTTCATAAACTGAACTATTTGTTAGTTCCAAATACAAATTTTTAAAGCAAATATTAGTACTTGACATAATTGACAGTACCGTTAACAAAACAATGCCGTATTAGCCCAACGCCTAAAATTCCTGCCCATATACTCACAGGTGGAGAGTTAAACTCTGTCTCCTTTGCCACATAGGAATTCGTAGAATCCCGGTAAATGTAGCTTTGTCTATTTACTCAACTTTATTTAGGCCTTTTGTTTTCTTGATCACACCAAAGCCTTCGACACTGGGAACTGGACCATTTTATGAAAGGTGCTAGAAGAGATGTGCGTACCGAACCACTTAACACATCTCATACGCCAACTGTATGTACACAACAAAGCCTATGTCTGTGTTGACGGTCAATTGTCAAAGGAATTTCAAAGGTGTCCGACAAGGGTGCATTCTTTCCCCCCTCCTCTTCAACATTTACGGGGAGTGAATCATAAGAAAGGCAACAGATGGCTGGAAAGGAGGAATATCCATTGGCGGAAGAAAAATCTCAAATCTCAGATACGTGGACGACACGACAATCTTAGCAAGCAGTGAAGAGGAAATAAGAAACTTATTAAAACAAGTTGAAAAAGTTAGTGCAGAATCGGGGTTAAAACTCAACAGGAGCAAGTGTTGTCTCATGATCGTGGATAAAAGCGGAGTTTTACCACGAACCCTTTCTTCAATACCTGACATAGAGTGCAAATAGTCAATTATATACCTCGGTGCATGCATCACGAAGAAAGGTGGCAGTGAAAAGGAAATAAAAATGAGTATCGGAAAGGCAAGGACAGCGTTCGCCAAACTAACAAAAGTATGGAAAGATCACAACATAAGTAAAGCTACAAAACAACGCCTCATCAAATCCCTTGTATTCTCAGTCGCTACCTACGGCTCCAAGTCATGGACTATCAATGTAGCATATAGACGCCGGATCGAAGCTTTCGAAATGACATGCTATAGACGAATGCTTAGAATTCCATAAGCGGCCCGCAGAACAAACGCTTAAATCCTTTAAGAGTTAAGAATTGCGGAAAATGAACGGTTGTTTGTTTTTTTTTTTTATGAAAATAGTCGCAAAAAGGGTAGACCTATCGTGTGGGCCGCGAACGGCCCGCACTGCGACTATTAGAAGGGAAAGGGATTATAGAAAGGAAATGATTGTGGACACGCTTTTTAAAAAGTTGCAGGTCATAGTTCTCTGGAAAAACTGATTTTGGAAGATTATTCCATTCCGTAGCAGCCCTGTAAAAAAAGAATTCTTGATGAAGATTGGTCCTTGTAGTGTCAATCTTAAGAGTAAATGGGTGAGACTGATCAGCGTGCCGAGTTCTTCGGCCGAATGTGGCCAATGGTGGTACAAGAGTTTTTATTTCTCTGGAGCATCTGCCATGGAAATATCTGTAGAGCAATGACTGGTCTGCAACTCTTCTTCTATGTTCTAGAGGGTGAAGGGTATCTGTGAGAGTTGAGCTGTTTATCAAACGAATGGCTCTTTTTTGAATGGAATCTAGAAGACGAAGAGAATGCCTTGGTGCTGAACCCCAAATGTGCGAGCAATACTCTAGTAGAGGTCGGATTTGAGCCTTGTACGTCGTCAACAGTTGATCGGGAGTAAAAAACTTTCTAGCTTTCCACAGAAAACCTAGCCTCTGGCTTGCCGACTTTGCGATGTTAGCAACATGGTCATGCCAAGACATATTATTGGACACCGTGACTCCCAAAATCGAGATGAAGGGACTTGGTTCAAGGGTATTTCCGGACATTGTGATGGGATGATTTGAGGAATTCACTTTCTTGGAAAACTTGGCACTTTGTGTTTTTTGGGCGTTGAACTGAACAAGATTGTTGGTTCCCCACTCGACGATTGCTTCAAGATCTCTATTGATGGAATCAACCTGTTTCCTCCTAAGTCTATTTGTATCATTCACCGAAAGTGATCGATAGGATGTGAAAGTTGAGACAAGTGTGCTATCGTCTGCGAAACTGTAAATGGGGTTCGTGGTGGTTTTCAAGAGGTCGTTGATGTGTAAAAGAAATAAGGTGGGGGACAGGATGGAACCCTGGGGGACCCCGGCATTAGTTTTAAACGCATCAGAAGAAATACCGTCAACTGCCATATGTAAGGAGCGATCTTGCATGAAGCTCAAGAGCCATTGGCGCAGTTTGGTTGGGAGACCGTAGGCAGATAATTTACTTAACAATGCCTGGTGCCAAACGCGGTCAAAGGCTTTAGATATATCCAAGGCTATTGCACGGGATTAACCAAACTTTTCAATAGTGTTTGTCCAGAGCTGAGTGACATAAGCCAGCAAATCTCCAGTAGACCGAAGTTGTCGAAATCCATATTGTTTGTCATGGATTATCTCAAATTTCTCCAGATATTTGATAAGTTCTATGTTAATCGCTTTTTCCATAACTTTGGATATGACTGAGAGCAATGCAATACCAGACATCCAAAGAAACACCCTCAAATACTTTGGCCATGTTATTCGGAGAGATGAGTTAGAAAAACAAGTCATTCAGGAGAAAGTTGACGAAAGGCGCCGAAGAGAAAGATCACCGACCAGATATATCGATCAAATAAAATCCTGGACAAACCTCTCCATACAAGAAGTGATGCGGACTGCTGAAAACAGAGAAACCTGGAGAAGCTTGACTTTCCCGGGCATACATTCAAGGGGTCACGACGTCTGAAACCAGACATCGACTGAAGAGAGATTTAGGCCTTAAATTGAAGTAGCCAACTTACACACGTCTTTCGCTTCTTTTATTTCCATCATCGTTTTCATACATACTTGTGTGAGAAGTAAATTGTGGTCGACATTGTCTATGTATGGGGTGAGCGGTAGTTTAATACGAGCACTGAAATCACTTTACGAGGATTTCACTGCTTGTGTCAGTATAAACGGAGCTTGCACGGACTAGTTTAACATCGAAAAAGGTATGAGACAGGGATGTGTGGCTTCGCCATGGCTGTTTAACTTATACATAGACGATTGTTTAAACGATTTGAAAGAGAGTGCGTATGGATTAAAAATGAATGATTTGATCGTCAAATGCTTTCTTTACGCCGATGATCAAAACATATTAGCGTCATCTAAAGAGGAGTTGCAGGCGATACTTAATGTTACGCATGATGCCCTGAAAGTCAAAGAGATAAAAATAAATGTAAGCAAAACGAAAGTAATGGTTTTTGAAAGAAAAGAAAGCATGACAAACTGTAAAGTTTCAATTGAGGGAGAAAGAGTGGAACAGGTTTAAGAGAAATGGAAAGTATTACATATTTTCTTATTAATCTCAGACAGTAACAGAGAACATAATCTCAGACTGCCAGTGTCAAGTACACCACTACGCTACGCAAAACGAAGTCTTACGATTTTTGATTACAACTGACCTATAGCACACTCTGTATTAAATAATAATCGCTATTCAATTTGTAAATGTATCTGTGCTAAATTAAAAAAAAATATATTTATGCAAAAACAAAGAAATCCTATATACAAGGTGGCCAACCGAAAACGAAACAGAGCTATTTGCAGGAACCTCGTCAACATTTAAGAAAAACGCTCACACCGGTCATTTTTTTATTAAAGGGGGTAGAAAAAAGGACCCTCCAGTCGGTCACCTCAAATGCCAGCCCATACATTTAGTTTCTCTGGTTGCTGTGTATGCACCTTGTGAAAAACTCTTGGCTTTAAATCAGACCAATAGCGGCAACTGTGGCGATTTACCGTCCCGTGCAAGAAAAAACTGCATTCATTGAAAAAACAGATATCTGTTTTAAAAAGGAACTGTGGATCATTCCCTGATCGCGCACTCATTTCGCAAAACTGCAAACGGCGGTCATAATCATCCTCATTAGGTTAATAAATTAAACGTATTTTATATGGATGGAATTTATTCTTTCCCAGAATGGTAATGGTTCGATTGATCCCAGGCACAGATGCCAGTTGCCTCGTACTCAACGTAGGATCAAGACTTAAAATCTAATTTATCAATAAGTAATGGGGGGAATTTTAAAATTTAAAGACCATTGTATAGAGAATTATAAGTGCTCTTGAAAAACATCTTATTCCAAACCTATGCCATTTAAAACCAATTGTTGGAGTAATTGTAGGGGTCGGAAAGGCTATGAAAAATTTATCAGTTTCCTGGTGGCTAAGTTTCTGACATCGAAGGGCTTTAGGAAGGCCCCTTTCAGAAACTTCAGCCTCTTGCAGAAAAGCGCTGGACATTCGCAAAGCAAATGTTCTGCAGTTTCAGCGAAGCTCTCGTAGTAGCGGCAGCTATCACACTCTGTTTTGCCCATCTTATTAAGGTGATACCTCAGAGGGCAGTGTCCAGTGAGAAGCCCCGTCACCAGTTTCAAGTCTTTCTTGTCCAACTCGAGAAGCTGTTTAGCTTTCCTTGGCGAATGGCTTACTAGCCTTTTCGCTTGTCTTTGTCCTGGCACTTTATGCCAGTGAGATTTCATTTTATCTGTTTCCCAGCGTCGAACCTTTTTCTTTCAAGTAGGCTTTGGAAAGTCCACAGAAGGGTTCTGGGCCGAAAAATTGTGTATTTGCCCTTTCTTTGGCAATGCAATCTGCTTCTTAGTTGCCTTTAACTCACTTGTGACCTGGAACCCACATCAGTAATTTGATTGTTTACTGCCAGTTGTCCCAGGAACTGTTTACAGTCCCAAGTCAGCTTAGACTCACAAGTGTATGACTTCAGAGCTTTTAGTGCTGCTTGGCTATCCGATAAAATATGGAGTAATTCTTACCCTCGCTTGAGGTTAAAAGTTGTAAAGTAAAAAATACCGGAAAAGAGTGATCCCCTTTGATCAAAAATCGTCTGGTCCGAGCATTTTTCTAAAATATTGACGGGGTTGCTGCAAATGGCTCTGTTTCGTTTTCGGTTGGCCATCCTGTATAGTTTAAATATTACCTCAGAAAATTTCCGAATTTGTAAAGTGCATCGATCCAGATCGTTCTTAATTTCAAAAATAAATGACTGTTTTGAAATGTATTTGTCGCAAACGGGATCCGTAGTCGATGTAGTTGCAGCTGTAGATGATTCGACAGTGACGGGATAATTTGTAATTGGCACAACAGTAAACGGATAATCTGTAGTGCTCTGTCCTTGACATGGAAGATGTTCGTAAACTCCGGAAAAACCTCGCCCACAAAACAAATAATTTGTTACAAAAATTATATCTGCATATGATTTGTCGGTCAAATCAAAAGTTACTAAAAACATTAAAAAATATATATATATATATAAAAAAAAATTAATGAAACATGTGTATATCTTTATATTACTCACATTTTATGTACCTATTTTAATTTGTTTATTTGAGCCCTAACCACAATATGTTCGGACGATATTCAAATCAAACAAATATATAAAAAAATTTATGATTTTTTTCAATTTTGTATGTTTAGTACATTTTAAACATTTTATCATTTTGTACGAACGGGTAACTAAATACAACAAAAATTGTTACAACATTTCTAAGTTAAAACAAGGTAAAAAATATGTGAAAATTGAATGATAACAACATTTTAGTTGTTTTTTAACAAAAAATTTAAGTTATTTTAATATGGCGTAACATCCCCTCGACACGTCCAAAGAGCCGAAGAAAACAGCATAATCAGATCAATTTACGAGCGAAAAGGGGCCCCATAGGAAAACGAGCTGCAGGACGTCCCCGCAAGCGTTACGTAGACGATATAAAGGCAGACATAAAGACCCTGATAGTGAAAAGATGCAGGAGATGTGCTAACGATAGAAACGAATGGCGAAATCTACTCGAGCAGGCCAAGGCCGACACCGGGCTGTAACACCAAGATGATGATGATAATGAACATCCCCTCGAGCTTTGATTACGGCTTTTATACGCAAGGGCAAGCAGGAAATGAATCGTACATTTCTTGAAGTTTCATACGTAGATCCGGAATAGTGCGTTTGGAATTATTTCTAAGGCACTGTTTTATTTAATGCCTTCTTCTTAAAGTGCCCATTCGGTCCGAATGTTGGCAATCATTCTGGCTATCATTATCTCGTTTGCTGTGGCACGGAATAGTTCGGTCGTGGTAGTAGAGAACCACGTTGTCAGTTTCTTCAGACACGAGATACGTCTTCTTCCGCATCGATGTCCGTTGCGCATAATGTGACCAAGATATTCTAGTTTTCTGGTCTTTACAATATCCATGACTTCTTGTTCATTTAATTTATAATAATTTATATTTATTAATTGCCATAGTGTCTCAATTATGTTGAGGTCTGGGCTGCTCGAAGGCCAGTCTAAGGTGTTAATCTCATTATCTGCAAGCCATGTTTTTGTTGATTTAGAAGTATGTGAAGATGCACCATCTTGCTGAAAAATTATATTTTCATTAGGATGCAACTCTTGAATGCTTGGTAATAAATAGTCTGTTAAAACATTTTAATATTTCTGCGCATTTACCGTACCATCTATAAAATGTAATTTCCCCAGACCCTTTGCTAACATGCATCCCCAAACCATAATTCCTTGAGGAATCTTAAACGTGCGCTTTAGACAATCTTTTTGAAATGCCTCTGCTTTGCTTCTAATTACACGCTTTCTTCAATTACCCAAACTGATATCAAATTTTGACTCATCGCTAAATATCACTTTACTCCAGTGCTCATTAGTCCACAAAACACTTTATTTAGCCCAAAAAAGACGTTTCTTTTTTGTTTTTGAGTTAACACAAGTTTTTTTTTCGGCTGCAAACAAATGCTCAATTATCAATAATTATTTTAGCAACCTTTAAACATATTATACCTTATAAAAACTAAGCCCAGATTTATGAATCCACTTCCGACAATACTATCTTTCAAAATTTAACCCAGTTTGCTGATTCCTAGAAGAGGTAATTTCGCGCAGTATTGATCTTCTTTGAGCCTTGCAAATTTTTACTAAAAGTCTTCTATTTATTTCAGTTTCTAATTGTGGGCGTCCAGTACTTTTACTACAAACAGTTAAATTACCAGTTTCCCTGTGTTTCTTAATGATGTCTCCGATTGTTGATTTTGATATTTTAAGATGAGAAGCATTTTGAGACATTGATTTGCCTTCTTTATGTCTTTTAACAATCAATTTTTGAATTTTTAACCGTGTGACTAATCCCTGGCCCATTTTTACTTTACAAAATGACAAATGTCAATTAGTAAACAGTTTAACACTATTGTTTGACATAATTCTTAATAAAAATAAAAAATGCCAAAGCATTCTTACCAAACAAACATTTATTTACTTAGTTTATGGAAAAAATTTGTTTAGTAGATTAAATAATATTTAAAAAATAATAAATTATTAATCATCAAATTAACTAGAGAAATAAACAATACAGTTGGTATACGTCAAGGGGGCAGCCTAAGCCCGCTGATATTTAGCACCATAATGAATAACATAATAGACAGAGTCAAAGAGACCGCTTTCGGATACAGAATGGGCAATACGTAAATAAAAATTCTCTGCTTTGCAGATGACGCTGTTCTAATAGCCAAAAACGAAAACAATCTGCAAAAACTACTATATGCCTTCAACAAGGAAGCCAGGAAATGGAACATGGAAATCTCGAAATAAAAAACAAAATCTATGACCATCGCAAAAGACCCACTAAGATGTAAACTAGTAATTAATGACGTACCGATAAAACAGTTCATGGATTTAGACTACCTGGGTTGCAAGATCTCCAGCCGGGAAAATTTGGAGGAAGAATTCAAACGAAACGTGAACAATGCTGCATCAATCTCTGGTCATCTAAAAAGCATTCGGCGAAACAAACAGATAAGCATTCAGAGTAAGTCACGAATCTATAAAACATGCGTTAGGCCACTAATGACCTATGGAGCAGATAAAAGAGCCGATACATCAAAAACCAAAATATTGCTCAGAACAACAGAGATAAAAACAATACACGCAACAATACATAGGCAACACCCTTCTGGATAAGGAAAGAAACGAAGACCTAAGAAGACAGACTGACACCAGTGACATCGTAAAATGGTGCAGAGCTCAACGAAGATACTGGAACGCACACTTCAACAGGATGAATGAAGACAGATTACCAAGAATCGTCAGGGACAATATACCAACAGGAAGACCCCTAGACAGACCATCAAAAAGATGGAGAGACAGCTAGCAGTCCACCTCACAGGAAAAAAATCAGTGAACTACAGGCGGTGCGCCTTTTACAAGGGAAAGAAGAAGAAGAAGAAGAAGAACATATAGTGGTTAGGGCTCGTACCTATTTAAACAACAAAGTGTCAAAAATAGTTATTTCTTACTCACAGTAACGGCCAAGTAGACTTTTACTGCAATATCTGTATTTATTCTCTAGTAAAACATAGTCCTTGTAACATCCATAGCTACTTTGTAGTTGAAAATCTGTCATGTAGACTCTAACCTTACAATAGCCAGATTGTTTTCTTAATCTAAACATAATAATACAACAAACATGAACGTCTTTCAAAACATTTTCATTGCAGATTATATTTGATTTATGTTAAATCTTTTACTAATATTTTTTAACAATAAATATGGTTTATTTGTTTTTAATTTATTGATAAAATATTTTTAATAAACGTTCGCCTTTAAACTACAGTGGTTTTTATTACACACTGAGTTACATCCAGGTACACAACAATTTGTTTTGCTGGTCATTTTCACTATTAACAAATTATTAGTCACTATTAAACAACAATAATCTTCGCACGAATGCGAGCTTCAGGGTATATAAACACAAAGCAATCACACTTGTTCATCACGTAATATTAATGCGAGTTTATTCACTCAAATGGCGTATTGCCTAGCATTAAAGGACAATTGAACACGATAAAAAACAAAAACGTATCGTCAGCCGTCGGATGGATGATACATCTAAAGATGTGATTCGACAAATGATTTACAATACGTACAAAGAAAATCAAGTCTTAACATTAAAAAATTATATTCAACAAATTGCAAAATTCTAAATTTTAAATATAAATCATTAGAAACACTTTGACACATTTTTAAAGAATGTGGTTTTAGGTATAAGAAGTTAGATAGTCGAATATGAATTATGGAATCGGCTCGTATTGTGGTACTTTGTCAAAATGATTTAAGACAGATCTTAAGTTATAGAAAAAGTAATAAAAATATAGTTTATTTGGATGAAAAGTGATTCCACACTCACGATGTCGTTCTATAAATAATTAAATATATTTTTGAAAATATATCTGATTTTAAAATAACATTGATAAGCCACTGGTCGATTTTTTAAAGATTTTATGGCTTTTAAAGGGATGAGTTTTATATATTTTTAAACTGACTTTGAAAGAACTATAGATAAGTTTTTTAATTTCTTCGTTATTCCTTTTTTAAAGTCTGATGACTTATTTTTGGAAAGCAATGAGGAAATAGTATGAATTTTTTGGCATTGGTTTTTAACTGGGTTTTCATGTTTAATGATTCAAAAATCACTAAACACGTAGTTTTTAGAAATTAACTATGTAGAATATTAGTACAGTATACTACACATAAAGAAGCATAACGACATAAACCAGAGCAGAGTTCCAAAACAATAACATAAATCTCTGCATAAATTTGAGGTTAGGTCGTTTCGCTTCGCTTGACATAAATAAAAATATTAAAAATTCCCGTCAGCAGCTTTTTGCCGAAGCTGGCCGAATGCTTCCGGGGTTTGCGTGATATTTAGTGACGTCTTGTGCAGATTCTCCTGGTCCAATTCTTATTTGTAAGTATATTTGTCTTCGCTCGGTGGGTTGGAAGCGAGAGAAATTTCGGAAACCGGTCAAGCGTGAGCTTCGTTTCTCTGGAGCTAAAGTCAGCGTTCTCATTGGAACACGCGTAACCGTCGTTTTGCACACAATTCAAAGTTGCTAGCTACAGGCACGTGTCTAGCGGCTGATAGCTTGTCGGCGTCTGGGCCGTAATAAGGTGGTTTAAATTAAGAAATTTTATGGAGGGAAATTTAACTGTTGAAATCACGAATTTTTAACACATACCTACTTTAAATTTTGTTTAAAAAGTAAAAAACGAATATAAAATAAAAAATATGTTCTTACCTGTAACACATATTTAGCTTTTTGGGGTAATAAAAGGGATAACCAGGACTATTGAAATATCCGTGATGATTGTTTAATTCCACACAATTGCTTCTATTTTCTATTTGACCATTGTTATGATTGTCTACAGTTCTCTTACAAGTCTGAAGAGTGTTTCCGTATTTTTGAAACAAATTATTAATTTGATAATTATTCCAGCAGTTGCATTCATTTTGGTTTGTATTGGTAACAATAACAGATATTGTACTAGTATCCACAAAAATTGATGAATCGTATTCGTGAGGAAGAACCGGTGAGGTATTATAACTTGGATCCGAGAAAAAGTAATAGCTTTTTATAATTCGCGCATCATTTTTAACTTTAAAATTGGACAAATTTGAATCATCTATGATTTCTGATTTTTCCGTAATAAGTTGCGCTGTTTTAATATTTAATGATTGTTCTCTACGGCTGTCATCTAATGTTAATCCTTTAAATATTGGGTAGTATTTTGTAGGACATTCATCTTGCACAAATTCGATAATAAACCCTGATTTGGAATTTAAATTAACGCCTTCACTTCTAAACACTAGTTCTTTAATATCGTTATTTTCAAATGTAGTTGTTAATTTTAGTTCTTTGTTGCAACCGCAAATAAACTTACCATCTATTTTAAACCATCCATATGGACAGTTATTGTAGTTAGTAGATCCGAGCCAAAAATACAAGAACGTAAGTCTAAGTCTACAAATGTTTCTGTCTGCTTTTTGTATTTTTATTATGCATTCTTGCTTTTTATTAAGAGAATATGGAAAATTTGGACTAGTTATTATAAATTTTTTTGAACTAAATGTATTTAAGCAGCATCGCGGTAAATTTCTACCAAATTTCGGTATTGGTAGATTAAATTGATGAAACAACATAGTGGTAGGTTCTTGTTGTATCGTAGTAAAATCAATCTATAAAAAAATAAGGTTTATTTAATATTTTATTTTTATTTTGTATAAAAAAATTAAATTATGAGTTTTTTTATTTAATAAAAATTTTGTTTTACTATCCGTCACTATCCGCCATCGCACTATCAGAAAAATCCTACGAAATCTTGACTCTAATAAGGCAGTAGGACCAGATGGAATTCCGACAATTGTCCTGAAGACCTGTGCTCAAGAGCTCACCCCAGTTCTCTGTAGACTCTTCAAGTTATCATACAGCAAAGGAGTATTTCCGTCCATGTGGAAAAACGCTAAAGTCCAACCGATTCCGAAAAAAGGAAAAAAGACTATTCCTGCAAATTATCGCCCTATTGCATTGCTCTTAGTCATATCCAAAGTTATGGAAAAAGCGATTAACACAGAACTTATCAAATATCTAGAGAAATTTGAGATAATCCATGACAGACAATATGGATTTCGACAACTTCGTTCTACTGGAGATTTGCTGGCTTATGTCACTCAGCTCTGGACAAACACTATTGAAAAGTTTGGTTAATCCCGTGCAATAGCCTTGGATATATCTAAAGCCTTTAACCGCGTTTGGCACCAGGCATTGTTAGGTAAATTATCTGCCTACGGTCTCCCAACCAAACTGCGCCAATGGCTATTGAGCTTCATGCAAGATCGCTCCTTACATGTGGCAGTTGACGGTATTTCTTCTGATGCGTTTAAAACTAATGCCGGAGTCCCCCAGGGTTCCATCCTGTCCCCCACCTTATTTATTTTACACATCAACGACCTCTTGAAAACCACAACGAACCCCATTTACAGTTTCGCAGACGATAGCACACTTGTTTCAACTTTCACATCCTATCGATCACTTTCGGTGAATGATACTCAGGCAGGAACAGGTTGATTCCATCAATAGAGATCTTAAAGCAATCGTCGAGTGGGGAACCAACAATCTTGTTCAGTTTAACGCCCAAAAAACACAAAATGCCACGTTTTCCAAGAAAGTGAATTCCTCACATCATCCTATCACAATGTCCGGAAATACCCTTGAGCCAAGTCCCTCCATCTCGATTTTGGGAGTCACGGTGTCCAATAATATGTCTTGGCATGACCATGTTGCTAACATCGCAAAGTCGGAAAGCCAGAGGCTAGGTTTTCTGTGGAAAGCCAGAAAGTTTTTTACTCCTGATCAACTGTTGACGATGTACAAGGCTCAAATCCGACCTCTACTGGAGTATTGCTCGCACATTTGGGGTTCAGCACCAAGGCATTCTCTTCGTCTTTTAGATTCCATTCAGAAAAGAGCCATTTGCTTGATAAACAGCTCAACCCTCACAGATACCCTTCACCCTCTAGAACATAGAAGAAGAGTTGCAGACCAGTCATTGCTCTACAGATATTTCCATGGCAGATGCTCCAGAGAAATAAAAACTCTTGTACCACCATTGGCCACATTCGGCCGAAGAACTTGGCACGCTGATCAGTCTCACCCATTTACTCTCAAGATTGATACCACTAGGATCAATCTTCAACAAGAATCCTTCTTTTACAGGGCTGCTACGGAATGGAATAAGCTTCCAAAATCAGTTTTTCCAGAGAACTATGACCTACAACTTTTTAAAAAGCGTGTCCACAATCATTTCCTTTCTATAATCCCTTCCCCTTCTAATAGTCCGCGGCCAACACGATAGGTCTACCCTTTTTGCGACTATTTTCATAAAAAAAAAAGCACAACAAAATACATAAAAAATTATAAAAATGTATGTTTGATAACGACAATACTTTGTGAGCCAGGTGAGATATAAATAATATAACATAAACACATGAAAATAATCCAAAAATATTAATTTACATATAAATATATAAAGTTAATTCATTAAATACACTTCGCCTTAAAATTACCGCATATAAATATAAATGCCATCAAAAACATAACTTGTAAAAAAGCCTAGCTTTATTGGCTGGCAACAAAAGCCAATCAAAGAACGAAAAGGCAACGATTAAAGATGTAAACAAGGCAAAGGAGTATAAAAGGTGAAAAGGTGTGGCAAAAGAGGTTGTGGCAAGAAAGAAGGAGAGTGATAAAGATTAATTTGATGGAAGGTTATCTGACGATTTCTAGAGTAATATTAAACACTTCTGAAGTCCATAAGAACAGCCAGAGGTAACAATACTACCTCGCAACTAAAAAAAAATAAGAAACCAAGATGGTAGTATTATAAATTGCGTATTAAAAAGATGTAAGGAATACTTCGAAAGTTTATTTGAGAAAGAGGATACACAAGTACAGGCCCCATTCGGAGAGATGAGTGAAAGTTGCAATGAAAGTGAAATTAGTACGACAGAAATCGTGGAAGCGTTGAACAGTATGAAACAGTTGAAAGGCTGAGGGCTGGACAAAGCGTGGTAACTAGTCTGCTGTACCGCCTTTTTAACCATTTAACATCGAAAAGGGTGTGATACTGGGATGTGTGGCTTCACCATGACGATTGTGTAAAAGATTTAAAAGAGAGTGCATATGGAAATTAGTTTGTATACTTGGGTTTAAAGTTTACAAAAGACGGAAAGTATAATAGTGACATTGAGCAAAAGGTGTTGGCAAGAAAACAAATAAATGGTGCACTGCAAGTTTTATGAACTGCCAGAAAGTGTCAAAATAGGCACGTCTGGCCGTGCATAGAGAAGTGTTGGTTCCAACACTTATGAACGGTAGTGCATGTTCGGTTTGGCAGAAGAAGCATGATATAATTAATGCTGCGGAGATAAGTAGTCTGAGAAGTATAGCCGGAGTGACTCGGTTGAATAAAGTAAAGAATAGTGAGATAAGGCAACGCTGTGGTCTAAAAGAAGATGTGGCTACAAAGATAGATAAGAGAATGCTTGAAATGCTCGAAATTGTCAATTATTTCAATAGTTTGTCAACCTTTTAAATTTAAATTATATCTTAAATAGATAAAATAAAAAAGCCAATAGGTAATACTTACCGTTTCTATTGAATCCGTCGACGTCATTTCGTTTCTTTCTTTATTTTCGCACTTGGTCCTTGTTACCAGAATTTTGTAACCAGTATCATTTACACTATCATCTGATATAAATCTAATGATTAACGAACCATTGCTTGCAAAATAACTATTATTACCCTTATGACCATCTTTACCACATAACGCATCTTGATTTTCAATGACCAATCTGTCTTTCGTACATCCCGTTGAATTTTCCAATTGAAAATCAATAAAATAAAACTCATAATATGCGGGGCAATTTGGTCCCTTGAAAACGTAGTAACAGTTTTGGTTTTTGGGATAGTTTTTTGGATAATTTGGTGACTCCAGAATAAATCTGTTTTCTGTAAATACACCTCCACAGGTTTGGTTTTGAAAAATAATATCATTACGAGTTTTTTCGCATGTAATAAAATGAAACATTAAAAAAAAATTCACTATAATTGCGTAGAGATTCATGTCGATCACTTGGTTTGTAGAACTACTAAATGGTTAATTTTTTAGTAAATTAATCCTGAAGGTATGAATAATATTTAAATAAACAAAGGCTTAACCGTACAGAGACGGAGTTGGAATTTTATTATAAATGTTTTTGCGAAATAAAAAAAAATGTTTTTATAATAGTGTCTGTTTGTTACCTATCAACAGAGACAATGTCAAACGTTTTTCCCGTCACAGAAATTTTTTTTGGAACAAAGTTCCTTAACGCGGCTTACGGTTAGTGCGATTTAGTAGGAATCACCACGTAACGAAATGCATCGGTGGTTCAGTGGTAGAATGCTTGTCTGTCACGCGGGCGGCCTGGGTTTGATTCCCGGCCAATGCATTATTTTTGTACTTTTACCATTTAATACATAATATTGTTTTATTATTGCAATTAAGTTTGGAAAAATGGAAACTGCAGCAAATGTGTGTAATACATATTTAGAAAAGTAAGTTGATAAAATTGTATAACTTGATACAAGTATTTACTCTTAACATTTGTTTGCTGTACATGTGATTTAAGTGTTTACTATTTATTTTAATATTTAAATTATAGGGAGACAATAGTGAAATCATGTGTACAGAGTTCAAAAGAGTGTGAAAAGCGCAAACGTCAGAGCACAAATAAAATACCGAAAACCAATGCTTAACGCCAACAACAATTCCGGCAGAATCAAAATAAAACAAGCAAGCCTTACAGTAGTCGCATATGATGTGTAACATTTGACATCTCACCTTAGCAATAAGCAATTTTAAAATTATATTTTCAAAAAAAATGGGTCAGGTATTATTTAAAATGATTTTTCATATCAAACAATAATTATTTTTATTGAAAATTATATTTTATTTATTTAACATAAGGAGTGTCAGAAATCATCCTCAAAATTTAAAAAAGGTAAATATTACAATATTTTATTAGAATAATTATTTATTATTACTAACTTTTATTTTTTATCATTGATTTGCACTTTATTGAGACTTATTATCAACAGTAAATATTTATTTTTATAGTTAACGCATATAACAGTAAACTTTATACACAACACTGTAACTTAAGTGCACAGCTGATGGCTGACAGTACCGACCTCTCGGCTATCTGACGGACTACTCTATCACCGCGCGCTTATTCGTCAAATCAAATAGCACGTGCTTTTGGGACTTTCTGTTATACAATTCCTGTTACATTTTATAAAATCACTCTCACAAATTGCAAGAAAGCGAGATGAAAGATGTTATACAATCCAATTTTACGAAATTACTTTCACAAATTGCAATATTGAATGAAACTTTTTAATGTAATTCGTTTCTTTAGATTATTCGCCTTAAAAAAATAATATAAAATAAAAATTACGAGAGATGGAAAGTATGACTGTGATATTGAGTGAAGGGTGTTGGCAGGAACTAATGAATGGGGCCCTGCATAACTTTATAAGCAGTCAGAAAGTGTCAAAAAAAGGCACGAAGTGGTTGTGCATAGAGAAGTGCTGTTTGTACACTTAAGTATGGTAGTAAATGTTGGGTTTGGCAGAAGAAGCATGAAAGTAAAATCAATGTTGCGAAGATAAGGAGTCTAAGAAGAGTGACTCTGATGGATAAAGTAAGGAAAGGTGTGATAAGGGAACGCTGTGGTGAGAAAAAAGAATGTGGTAATAAAGATAGATAAAAGAATGACCAGATGGTTTGGACACGTAGAGAGGATGTATTAAAGAAGATTAACGAGACAGATTTATAAGGCAACTGTGAATGGGCAAGTCAGTAGAGGTCGACCTTAGTGAACGTAGCGAAGCGCAAGGGCACTACCTACCTTTTCTTGAAGCGTCGTTTTTTTGAATCCTCATTACTTGGGTCTGGATTAAACCAGATAAACAATAATGTCAATAGTGGACTTATTAAACATTTAAAGTCTTATACTTAAAATTGTATTCAAATCTAATAATCCCCGATCTCTTCACTGACTTACTGACTCACAAAATTCTTAGAGTACTTCCTAAAGTCCTGGAAAGCTAAAATTTTGTATGTCAACTAGTATTAGTACACAAACAACATAAATATTGTAAAACTTGGACATTGTACCACTTAACCTCTTAAACTAGAGGATGGAATTTTGTATGAGACTTTCGCAAATTTTAATGCTGGAGGTCTAAAAATTAATATAGGGACTCCTTGTTATGTAAATGCAGGAAATACACAAAAAAAATATTGTCGCAAGCAACTTACAAAAAAAAGTGAAATCCCACCAAAAAAAATTTCATGTAAAATGTTGCTAAGACGGGACTATGCCACTCACACTGTCAAAAAGTTATCAAATCTCATGTAGAGCCAAGCTTCTAACTCTACACATTCTAAGTGTTTAGGCTCTAACTTCACAAGCTCTATAGTCATAATATATGGCCTTGACCATTTCGCTGCTACAAGAACTATTGCATACCAGAAAAGTAATGAACAGTAAATAAATTTTTAACCTTACACCCATGTTAATGTAGCGAAATGGTCAAGCCACATATTTTGACTAAGGTGTAGAGCTTGTAAAGTTAGAGGTTGTACAGTTAGGCATACATACTTACATACATAGGGGTAGGCAGAGACCACTTCCTCCCACTTGCTACGGTTCTTACATACTTCTTTTGCTTCCTCTACTTTTATCAGTGCTCTCATACATGCTCGTCGGTTGTTGGTACTCTTGACAGTTAGGCGTGTAGAGTTAAAAGCTTGGCTCTACATGAGATCTGATAACTTTTTGACAGTGCGAGCCGCATGATCCCGTCTGGGCAACATTTTACATGAAAATGTTTTTGGTGGGATTGTTTTTACAAAAAACTTAACGTCAGAATGATAAATGTACAGGGCCTTCACTATTACATTTATTATTCATTCAGGGCTAACAATGTTCCACGATATAACAGTTAACATGGTTTTTATTAAAAGCAACTTTTTTATGCAATTTAAAATTTAGGAAAGGTACCTAGTTGCAAAAAAAAATTTTTGGGAAAATTTTTTGTGGATTCAAACTTTAAGCATCTCATTATTTAATTGTTATAAAAAACAAAATACTTTCCTGTAATGGGTGTTTTACATTTTTAAGAACTATTGTTTGATCTTGTAGCAAATATGAAACAAAATGACTTAAGTAAGAAGAAATAAATCATTTATTTGTTTTGCGACAGAACATATTTTGTTAACTCTTAATTTCATTATTTAATTTTAAATTTTAGGAATTTCCAGACTTATGGCGCAACTAAAAAAGTAAATATGTATTTATCTTAATTGGTATAGTGATTCACATCCTTAATAAATGGCAGTACTTTTATTATTTCACGTAACATTTTATCATTTATGAGATTTTTTTTTTTAACACGCTTTCATTAGTTTTGCGGGTATGTTTGTATGTTTGTTTGTTTGTAACTGACTTTTTGGTCTCGATTTTGCCCTACTTTAAGCGATCAGATTTAATTTAAACTTCGCACACTTGTCAAAATATCCGATTATCCTGATTAGATTCGCCAGAATTAATATATTTCTTCAGGGATCCTTTGCATGAGATTTAGAGAGATAGAACTAGTGCGTGAACTACGCATGCGCGCAGTTACAATGTCCTATTATAATTCACTCAATCCAATATACTGGTAAGAAACGTGCAAGAAGGCAAGAAGTTGAGTAAAACAAATCGAACTAAATAGCAAAAAAACTAAAGCGCACACTTTAAGAATTAATCAAACTAAAAAGTAGAAAATAATTCGTAGGTTAGGTTAGGTATCATGTAAGTGGGGCGTGGTCGCCCCTCCACTGCGACCTTTAGTAGGACTATTGTGGCTTATCCCTAGAGGTTACAGTTCACCGCACAATCCTGCCCTTCTCACGAAGCTCATTGTTGTATAGGTTGAGATTTTTTTGAAATCGGTAGGTTCTAGGTTGGTGTAACCAAATATGTTGAACCTTATTCATCCCAGGCCGGGGCATAAACGTAGTATATGGTCAGCAGTTTCGTTTTACTTTACTTTATTTACTGTAATGTAAAATGAAGTTGTTACGTTCACATTCGATTTCTTACGGACAGATATTGTCATGTGTAAATTATTTGTAGGTATAATATATTCCTTTAGGAGCAGATAATGCTATTTTCAGGTCTGAGGACAGACCTCTAATGCAAGATGGCCGAGTGTAAGATACATCTGGATCCACCCTGTATGCAGGTAGAGTCATAAACGAGTGTTACTTGAAACAACAGAAAGATCTGTTTTGCTGGGTACATAAAATAAGAAGACAATGAGGGGTGCAGGATATGGCAGGTAGTTGGGCAGTCTTTGGTACGAGACTGAAGGGTAAAGACGCATTTTATAATAGATTGATAGTTTTGACTACGTTTTACGATAAATGTATTTTTGAAATAAAATAGGATATTATTATTTCTTACAATTAATATTTTTTTATTTATTAATATATTAATATATTTATTTTTATTTATTTCATAGCTGTAAGTATATACCTAAATATAATATGAAATAATACAAAAATTATAATTAGAGTAATGGTCAAAAGATTCAAAATTACTGTCGATTGTAAACAAACGCTGTCTCTGTCACTCGCATGTAAAAGAGCACTTCAATTTTGGCAATAACATTTTATTTTTATTACTATTTTTGTTCTTATTATTCTGTGTGTAAAAAACTACCAGTTGAGATGCTTAGATGGTTTGGACACGTAGAAAGGATGGATGAAGGAAGATTAACGAAACAAATTTATAAGGCGAGTGTGAATGGGCAAATCGGTAGAGGTCGACCTCGGAGAACATATCTCGATCAGATCAACATTGTTTTGAAGAAAGGCCAGGTCAACCTAACCTAACCTAACCTAACCTAACCAACAACCGAAGAGCATGTATGAGAGCACTGATGAAAGTAGAGGAAGCAAAAGATGTGTGTACGAACCGTAGCAAGTGGAAGGAAGTGGTCTCTGCCTACCCCTATGAGAAAAAGGCGTGAATTTATGTATGAATGTATGTATTAAAATAGTGAAGGTAATGAAAAAAAATTGATTAAAATTAATTCAATTAAAAATAGCCATGAACACTTTTCGATAGGCGACACAATCTGCGCATGCTCCAAGCTTAGTTTAGCTCCTGTTTCCCGCGTTTTGTTTATTGATATACATACTTAAAAAGAAAAAAAAATCGTTTCAACTGAACCATATATTATTTCTATTAAAAAAATACAATTTGAGGCCATAACTTGAAATTGCACCTTTTTTTCAAATTTTCCAAGAAAAAGTGGCCAAATAATGAAAAAATAATTTACAATCACGATATTCGCATGTGTCTACAAGTCGAAAAATCGAGCTTGATTTTATAAAGAAAATAAAAGACAATTGTAGAAGTGTCTATACCCAATATTAAACTTTAAAACAGTAAAGTTGAGTAAACATTAGGTCTTGTTATTACTTAAACTTTTTTAAATTTTTAAATATAGAGTTAGAGGGACTGTATTTAGTGGTCGTCAGGGACGACGCAACAATTACAAATCTTTAGGGGAGTTTAATCAAAATTTAAACAATCCAATTCTTTAATAACCTAATTTTTTTATGTGTATTCTAATTATTTGAACTTCATAGTCTGGAAGACAGGTGGGTAAAATGTTTAATAAATATTATTTATTTTCAGTGGACAAATCCTATATGTACAATGAAAATAAACATTTTTTATGACAATACCAAATCCACTGGGAGAATATGTATAAAGTACAGAAAGAACTGTGAATCTAGCAATTGGTGCGGAACAAAATAAAACTATATCCTATTTGCTGCCAAGGGTATTCTTGCAAATTTTTGAATTTGATTCTACTAGAAAAATCAAAATCTTATTGACATATTAAAATCTTTAAGGTCAAATTCTTAACCTTACAAACTAATAATTATTATTTCATTGGCAAATATTGTTTATATTATTACTATCAGTGCAGACAGTATTATTTTTCCTTAAGTTCAGCTACTGGTAATTATAAAATTAATCTTTAATTTGAAAGTGTACATACGCAATAGTTTAGTAAAATAACGCAATACGAATTTCATAGAATTATTTAGTAACTCAAATAGGTAGGTGAATTGGTGAGTGTGATAAAGTAAATTTGTACCATCATCTATTTTATATGGCTCTATCCTCAGAAGTTGGTCAAACAAACTTTTTTAAAATTCTTTATTCCATTTGTCAGTTTGTTGAACATTTTTATACAATTTTAAAATGAACCCTTTAACAACCTATGTCTTGGATAATTATAATTAAGATTAAGAGTGTTGCAATTAATTTATTTATTTAAAAGAAAAACATACAAGATAAAACCAGTTACACATGGTTTTCATTTAAGTACAGCTAAAAGTTTTATTATTTTTGGCCATTTAATCCATGACACTAAAATTGATTCTTGTTATATTTTTAGATATAGATTTCAGAGTTTGTTTATTTGGTTATTAATAGTTTTAAATAAAAACAGCAGACTGACAGTCTTATTGTTTTTAAGAGAATGCTAATTTAAGATTTATACACTTCTGCAGTTAATCACTTATCTTTTATCCTTGCTCCTTGTTTTAACAGTGCAGAAGTGTATCAATTTCTGTGGTGAGAATTATTTGGAAACATAATAAAATGCTTCGAATGAATCTACTCATGTTTAAATTGTTTTATGAAAAATATTTGTCGCAGTTACTTGATGTTAAAGTGACTAAATGCATTAAAAATAATATGTTTGCTTAAACAGTGTTGCTAGTTTACGTGAAACAATGGAAATTAAACACAAGTCTTTTTATTACTTTACAGTCAATGATGAGCATGCACTTTTTATTCATTGAGTATTTTTTTGCAGATGGATCCTGCAAATTGAGAACAACCATCAAGAATTAACAAAAGTATAACATATATTATATATTATGATTGTTGTATACAGCTTGGAACAAAATTCATTTAATATAGCCCATGTGAATAGTAATAAACTGATATTTACGGTGCGATATGCAGTTCGGCAACAACTTCCGCTACAACGGAGAACGACGACATTTGACGATCTTGCAGTTTACACGTTTGGCTTCTTTCGTATCCATTATCCATCATTCAATAAGTATTAACGAGACAAAAAACATTGTTTTGGTAAATTCACAAAATGACAAGAAAAAGGTTAAATTGCTAAGTGGTTTTATCAAATTTGTGTACATTTGTTTTTGTTAACGTTAGAAAATCGCCCCCTTCCTATGGTGCAAACAATTTACAATCAATATTAATCAATTTGAGTCTCTTTTCTTCTTCTGGTACTCTGTCCGATTATCGAACGTTGGTAATTATATTGGCTATAATAACTTTTTTAACGCAGCTCGGAATAGTTCAGTGGTTGTGTTGCGATACCACTCTCAAAGATTTCAAAGCCAAGATATTCTTCTTCGTCATCTGCATCACTAAATAAAGGAGGTTTCTCTGGGTGCCTCATCATGTGGCCGAAGTATTTTAATTATTTCTGTGTTTTTCCTCATTCGTTGTAGAACCAACTCATTTCTTATTCGGTCCATTCTGCTTATTTGTAGGATCCTTCTGTAGACACACATTTCAAAGGCCTCCAGCCTCTTTAATAACAAGTTGGTCAGCGTCCAACTCTCTACTCCATAGAGCAATGTGGAGAATATATAGCAGCTTGTTAATCTGATTTTTAATTTTAAAGTGATTCCTTTGTTGCAGAATTTTTTTTTTAATTTATAGAAGGCGGTTCTGGATTTTTCGATATGAATCCTTATTTCTTTGCTCATGTCTCAGTTCTCATTGATATTAGCGCTCAGGTATGAGATGTTTGTAAACTTTTCTAGCTGTATCCCGTATGCCCTGATTTGTATTGGTGGTATTGGTGTTTTGCTGACAACCATAACTTTGATTTTTGAAGTATTGAGTCTTAGCCCATACTTGTTACATGAATCGGTCACTCTGTCTATGAGTATTTGCAGTTCTTCCTGAATAGCAGCAATTAGCACCGTGTCGTCCGCATATCTCAAAATTATTAATGTTAATTCCGTTTACCTTAATTTCAAGGTCCACTTCGTCCAAGGTTTCTCTGAAGATATATTCAGAGTAGATATTAAATATTAAAGGAGACAGAATGCATTCCTGCCTTACTCCATGTCGTATTTCCACTTCCTTTGATGTGTTCCGATCGAGTCGAATGTTTGCACATTGATGCCAATAAAGATTCGCGATGATTCGCAGGTCTCCATCGTCGATTCCCACCTGCTGCAGAATTCTAATTTCGACGGGCTTGACCATATCAAAGGCCTTCTCAAAGTCAATAAAACCCATAAAGACTGGATGTTGCATGTCTCTGCATCTTTGAACTAAGACCTAAAGGCTAAACAGTGCTTTTCTTCTTTCACCTTTTTAAACATATTAAATGTATCATTTCTTTTCTGTAGTTTTTCGATTTCCATTTTTAGATATTCATTGTAGTTTTCTGTATTATTGCTTTGAACTGCTTCCAGTGATCTTCGGTATTTTAAATGCTTGGATCTATAGTTTGCAATCTATCTTCTAGATTCTTTCACTTGCTTGTTGGTTATCTTGGATGTGGTCGATATTCAGCGTATGGCCTAGTTGCTGTTGTTTTGTTTTTTTAAGTCGGAGTCTCATATCGCTAATCAGCAGGGTAAGGTCCGAGGGGGCGTCTGCTCCAGGAAATGTTTAAGTGGCTTTGATTGCATTTCGATATTGTTATGTAGTCAATTTGATTTCTTATTATGTTATCTTGGGTATCTGCTGGTGATTTCCAAGTATACAGTCGCCTTGGTGGTAGCTTGAAAAAGGTATTTATCACACATAGATTATTCTCTATACAGAATTCTCCCTGTTCATTACGTTGTCCAAGTCCAAAGTCTCCGACGATGTTTTCTTGTCGACCTTTGCCCACCTTGGCATTAAAGTTCCCCATTATGATAGTGATGCCTTTTTTTTAATTGGTTTGTTACACTCTTAATGTCAGTATAAAACTTCTCTAAATCATCCTAGCTACTATCTGCCGTTGGGGCATAGACCCTGCATAATGTTGATATCTACTGGTTGCGATCTTAACTGTATTAAGATGACTCTATCAGATATGCGACACACAGATTTGACATATTTATTGAGCTCACTGCGAATAATTAATGCCACTCCATTACGATGTTGTTTGGCATCTTCCCCAGAGTAGTGTACCTTATGATCGTATACATATAGTGCATCTGCCGGATCCAGGCAAGCGCATCTCGCTGATGCCAAGAATTGCTATGTTGAGCCTTTTCATCTCTCTTATAGTATTGTGTGCTTTGCCGGGTTCATATAGGCTTCCTATGTTCCATGTGCATATTCTAACTCCCGATTTTATGTTCAATTCTTTCTTCATATCACAGGGGTTTCGCCTGATAACGAACTGGGAGGCCCTGTGTGGTTGTCCTCCCCTGCCGGATCTTAGTGTCCGAGGTCCATGATCAGTAATCCTTTTTCTATCAAATGTC
The DNA here is from genome assembly GCA_950111635.1 of Agelastica alni. Classification (NCBI taxonomy): domain Eukaryota; kingdom Metazoa; phylum Arthropoda; class Insecta; order Coleoptera; family Chrysomelidae; genus Agelastica; species Agelastica alni. Next base: position 5,268,578 of record OX467709.1, on the reverse strand, counting down.
CATGCCATTATGATTTTACTATAAAACAGTAATGAGGTAGTTTCTTCTTGCGTTCCTCATCGCTGTACAGACGCCGGTTTTATGGATCCCATGCCGCCCTTTGCAGTCTGTTCTACAACTAGCAGAAATTATTTGAGTCAGGATGTGTAAAAAACTGTTCACAATGTCATGTTAGAGAGGTATCCCCAAAAAAACAAGCGATCAGAGACACACGCGTTACCGATATCTGTAGCGCTGTGGAAGTTACTGATACACGAAGTTGCAGATCTATTGCACAAGAATTGAACGTGTCACACACGACGGTCAGAAGAACTTTAAAAAAGTATGGGTATAAAAATTTTAAATACACAAAAACATAGGAATTGTTTGCTGGGGATCAGTTTCGCAAAATGGATTTTAGTGAGTCATTAATAGAGAAGGCCAATTAAGACGAGAACTTCATTAGAAATATTCTTTTTACTGAAGAGTGTTTGTTTGGCTTACGAAATCGACACAATCCCTCCAGACTGTGATACTGGTCCAAAACAATCAACATCAAAGTGTTGTGCGTACCAGTCAACGTCGACAAAAAAGTTAACGTATTGGCAGGTATTCTAGGTAACCATGTGATTGGTCCCTTTTTCATGGAGGGGAATTTGAATGCTAGGCGTTACATTTTGTGTACTCCCTTGCGCTGCTAACTTATTACTAGCCAGAGCCAGATTTTTTTTTTTTACAAGAGAAAATCTTTTATAATTGTCAACTGCTCTAAAAAAACCTGAAGTATCGAGAAAGGGTATTGTGGTACTCATCGAAGGCTCGATGTTAACAAAAACCCTTGATTGTGGTTTTATGGGTTATTGTCTCGTAGTGAAGACATTCTTACCTATTGTGTAGGTGTTGGGTAAGAAACAGACCCAGAGAAACAAACTAAAGTCGAATTACTAACCCGGGACGGCGTCGTTGCTGATTGGATCCACAAATCATATAACCTTACGCTATTCAGCTGACGTTATATATCAAATGAATTCTGTTTCAAGCTGCAAATTGTATATGCTATCAAATTTTTTTAATTGTTAATAATTGTTTGATGTTTAAGTAATAATATTCTTTTCTGCAAATATGTGTTATTTATTTCAAAAATCCCCGTGCGTCTTCTCATTGAATTTGAAAATTTCCAGATTTTTAAGAATTTAAAAATATGTAGCTCTTGATTCATATCTCCTCGCGTTTCTGCTATCCTAATTAGCAGCATAAAAATTTGATGATTTATAAGAATATGAAAATTTTTACTCCGGATACCTCCTCGCGTTTATGTTATCCTAATAGGAAGCTCGAAAATTAAATGATTTTTAGGAATATGAAAATTTTTACTCCGGGTACCATCTCGCGTTTCAACTATTCTAATAAGCAGCATAAAAATTTGGTGATTTTAAGAATTCAAAAAATTACTCTGGATACTTCCTCTCGCGTTTCTGTTATCCTAATAGAACGCAAAAAATTTTGATAATTTTTAAGAATATAAAATTTTTTACTCCGGATACCTCCTCGCATTTTTGCTATCCTAGATTGTAGATTGTAGATTGTAGGGGTGGGTCGTGAAGGCCATGCTGTCTCTCAAGCACTTCGACTTATCAGATCTTTTGTGTATAACCCTTAATCTATTCAAGGCCCGGGATTCCGAGACTTCGAGTAAAGTTTATCAGTTTCCTGGTGGCTAAGTTTCTGACATCGAAGGGCTTTAGGAAGGCCCCTTCCAGAAACTTCAGCCTCTTGCAGAAAAGCGCTGGACATTCGCAAAGCAAATGTTCTGCAGTTTCAGCGAAGCTCTCGTAGTAGCGGCACTCTGTTTTGCCCATCTTATTAAGGTGATACCTCAGAGGGCAGTGTCCAGTGAGAAGCCCCGTCACCAGTTTCAAGTCTTTCTTGTCCAACTCGAGAAGCTGTTTAGCTTTCCTTGGCGAAAGACTTACTAGCCTTTTCGCTTGCCTTTGTCCTGGCACTTTATGCCAGTGAGATTTCATATCATCTGTTTCCCAGCGTCGAACCTCTTCTTTCAAGTGGGCTTTGGAAAGTCCACAGAAGGGTTCTGGGCCGAAAAATTTTGTATTTGCCCCTTCTTTGGTAAGGCAATCTGCTTCTTCGTTGCCTTTAACTCCCTTGTGACCTGAAACCCACATCAGAGTAACCTGATTGTTTGCTGCCAGTTTTCTCAGGGGCTGTTTACAATCCCAAGTCAGCTTAGACTCACAAGTGTATGACTTTAGAGCTTTTAGTGCTGCTTGGCTATCTGATAAAATATAGATTTCTGCCCTTCTGGTGTTTCTTTTGATGAACTCCTGGGCACATGTCTCTATGGCATGTAATTCTGCTTGAAAGATGGTTGGGGTGTTACCAAGTGGTTTTAAGAGCCTAAAATTCGGCCCTATAACGCCCACTTCAACCCTTTCATCCATCTTGGATCCATCAGTGTACCACACTAAAGCATCCCTTCCTAGTTGAGGTCCGTTCTCTGTGCAAACTTGGTAGTTGTTTATAACCACTTTAAACTGCATTTCGAAGTCGTACCTAACTGACATAATATCTGTCGGCTTGGACATGGATTCTAGGAAAATATTTTCCAAAATCTTCAAATGTCCATTCCGATTTCTTGCTCTAAGATTTGTTGTCTGGCTTAGTCTGAAGGCACGGATTGCTGCTTCTTTCATTACACATAAGTGCAATGGTGGAAGGTTCAGCATAACCTCTACGGCTGCAGTAGGGTACGTGAATGTTGCCCCTGTGATTCCCAGACAAGCTAGCCGCTGCACTTACTGCAGCTTGACTTGTGCCACCATATCAATGAAGCATAGGTGACCATTAGCTTAATGATCGTTTGGTATGACCAGTAGATCATTTTTAGTTTCAGACACCATGTCTTGCCAAAGACTCTGCGGCATGTCCAGCTTGCCGCTATAGCTCTGGAAAGAATGTTGTTGAGTTGGCTGTTCCATGTCAGTTTTTGGTCGATTATTACGCCCAAATATTTAACTTCTTTGGAAAAAGTAAGCTGAGTTCCATTCAGAGTTGGGGCTTTAAGTTCGTACTTTTGCCTCCTAGTGAATGGAACCAGCTCTGTTTTGCTAGGATTGACGTTAAGTCCTTCCTTTGCGCACCAGCTTCTGATTGTGTTTAGGGCTACTTGCATGCGATTGGAAATTACTTCATCATGTTTGCCCCTAATGGTGACGACTAGGTCATCGGCGTAACCTTAAGTCGTAAAACCAGAGTCGTGTAGCTTAACTATCAGGTTGTCTACAACCAGCGACCACAGCAAAGGCGATAGAACTTCCCCTTGGGGACAACCTTTTTCTACTGTCATCTTGACTGTCTCTCCCCCAAGAGTGGCCACAATAATTCTGCTTTTCAGCATAAATTGTATCCATCTGATTAGTGAGGCGTTTATATTTCTTTCCTCTAATGATCTAGTTATAGAGGCATGCGAGGTGTTGTCAAAATCACCCTCTATGTCGATGAAGGCACAAAGAGCCATTTCTTTTTTCGCGTATGTCTTTTCAATGCTTTCAACTAGGCACTGTAGAGCATTTATCGTGGATTTACCTGCTTGATAAGCAAACTGTTTCTTGCGGAGCGGTCTCAACTCAAGTAGTTCGCTTTTGATGTAACAGTCTATTATTTTCTCCATTGCTTTTAGGAGAAAGGAGGTAAGACTGATGGGGCAGTAAGACTTTGGTTCGTCCATTGGACGTCTTCCAGTCTTTGGTATAAACGTCACCACAGCTTCTCTTCAAGCTTGCGATATATAACCAAAGATAAAGCTGGCCTTGAATAACCTTTTCAAAGAAGGCTCTAGTATTTTAAGGCCATGTTGAAGTAAGGCAGGCAATATTTTGTCCTTTCCCGGCGACTTAAATGGTTTAAAGTTTTTGATAGCCCATTTGATTCTTTGTTTAATGAAGATTTTCCCAGCCAGGCTTCTGCTGGATCTGTTGGGGTTGTGAACAACCCCTTCCAGATGAGCACATTGCTGTTCGTTCTCCACAACCTGTTTGGAACCAGGAAAGTGTGTCTGTAGGAGAACACTTAAGCTTTCCTTAGGGTTATCAGTGTATCCCCTGTTCGGTTTTTTAATCAGACCGATGCCGTTGGAGTGTTCTTTTGAGAGTACTTTTTAAAGACGTTGTGCTGGGGCCAGTTCTCTGATCCCCTCGCACATTTGCCTCCATGTTCTTCTTTTCGATTTTCTGAGTTCTTTATTGTAGTCAGAAAGAGCTGTTTTGTAGTCTTCCCAGTGTCCCAGACTCTTAGCTCTATTGAAAAGTCTTCTGACTTTTCTCCTGAGTTTTTCCAGTTCCTTATTCCACCAAGGCACGTCCCTAGTAGTAGCCTTTTGTTTTTCAGGACAGCTGAGTTCATATGCTTTTATTTTAGCATTTTGAAGTTGTCTGGAGGCTGTGTCGAGTTCCTCTATTGATTCGATGGGTATGTGAAGGTCCTCCGTCTGCCTTCTGAGATGCTCTTAGTAAGCCTCCCAGTTGATTAACTTTGGTACCCTGTATCCCTCGAAATGTGTTTCCGACGTCTTCAAGTCGAACCTTATGTGTTGATGATCTGACATTAAAGAATCATCAGAGACATGCCAGTAATGGATGTGGTATGTTATAAATGGATCCGCGAGAGTCAAATCAAGAACCTCTTTCCTGATTGCATTTATAAAGGTGAGTTTATTTCCTCTGTTAATAATGTCGATGTTGTTAGCCGACAAATATTCCAGAAGATACTCATCCCGTACGTTTGTGTCTGTGCTTTCCCATATCAAGTGGTGGGCGTTTGCATCGCAGCACAGAATGAAATGCCTGTTACCTTTTTTGCACCATCTGATGAGGCTTTGAACTTCCTCTGGCGGAGGGTGCATTATGGAGTCCCCTTGGAAGTAGGCCGAGGTAAAAATCACCTGCCTCTTGCCTGCTGCAGTTGGCACTTCCACTATGGCGGTTGCCAAATCTCCAGTGATGAACTCTGGAACAGGAAAAAATTTAATATTAGGTGCGAGCAATACGGCTGCTCGTGGTTTTTTGTGAAAAGTACAGTAAAGTAACTCACACGATCTAATGTTGAGTCCTTTTACCCGTCCTCTATTTATCCAGGGCTCTTGGAGTAGCCCTACCTGGATGTTGTCTTCAATAAACCTCCTTCTAAGCACACTCGTGGCTGCTTTTGAGTGTTGGAGGTTTACCTGTAGGCAGTTGAGCTTTTGGCTCATTCTGGAGGTTTGGGTGGGGCTTTTTGCTTCCCCTTTTCCTTACCCCCGCTGGATATATCTGGTTTTCTAGGCATCTTCTTACCTTTGGTCACCTTCTTGTTCGGATTTGCAGTTTTCCCAGATCTTTTGGCAGCCTTTTCGGTCTGCTTCTTGGTACTGACCGCACTTTGTTTGGTACCTGAGGTACCAGGTTGCTATCCTAATAAAAAGCATAAAAATTTGGTAATCTCAATAATTCGAAAAATTACTCCGGATACCTCCTCGCATTTCTGTCATCCTAATAGGAAGCTCGAAAATATGATTTTTAAGAATATAAAATTTTTTACTCCGTATACCTTTTCGCGTTTCTGCTTTCCTAATAAAAAGCATCAAAATTTGGTGATATTAAGAATTCGAAAAAAATTTCTGGATATCTTCTCGCGATTTTGCTATCCTAATAAAAAGATCTGCAATTTCGACAAAATGTTACCAATTTTAGATTGTTTTATTAGGCTAGCAGAAACGCCAGGAGGTATCCGAAGTCAAAAGTATTCATATTCTTAACAATCGTCAAATTTTTGAGCTTCCTATTAGGATAACAGAAACGCGATGAGGTATTAATAATTAACTGCTTAACAATGCAAAAATACTGGCTACACTGACGATGCATAATTAAAGGGATAAAAATAGATTAAAAAAAGAATAAAATGACAGATGAATTTCCTATCCAATAAATATAATTATAGATGACACACATTGCATTCGGATGCAATATGTGTTAAAAATTAATTCAAGCCGACTTGTCAAAAATTGCTACATATGAGGAAGAGAAAACTAAGGTTATCGATTCATCCGAAAATTTCAATGATAAAGGTAGTTCCAGTGAAAAGGCCGACTGATTTATTATCACTGGGTAGCTCCTTTTTTAATGTCAGTTCCTTATTACATTTTAGAATTCACTACAGTGCTTAAAACGTTAAGTCTATATTTAAATTTTTAATTTAAGTTGGTTAAATAATTAAGAGTAATTTTACTTTTTTGTTAAAAAAGCATATTCCAGTCACATTAGGTTGCATTTATTATAGTGTAATTGTAACAGTATGTATAAGTGATGTGTTCTTGGAGTAGCTCTTTTATAATGTACCTGGTGTTGTTTTGTGTGACAAAGAGTATTTATTTTCAGTTGACAAAGCCTATATGTACAATGAAAATGAACATTTCCTTATGACAATGAGAGGATATGTATAAAGTAAAGAAAGAACTGTGAATATAGCAATTGGTGTAGAACAAAATGAAAGTATCCTATTTGATGCCAAGGGTATTCTTGAAAATTTTTAAATTTGATTCTGCTAGGAAAATCAAAATCTTATTGACACATTAAAATCTTAAAGGTAAAATCAATTAACTTTACAAACATAATTATTATATCATTGGCGAGTATTGTTTATATTATTACAACCAATGATTTTTATTTTTAACCTAGAATTAGCTGTTTTAGCAGTTAGGAAGATTAATTTACAATATTTTAAGTTAAATATTTTTTTAGTGTCATATATTTTGTTACTTTTTATATTGTATCATTCTTTTATTCATTTTACTGTATTTTTTTTTGATATTGCTTCATAAATTTTTAAATTTTCTTGTGATGGTGATTCCAATAGTAAATTTAAATTTTTATTGTATTATAGTCAATCATACTAAACTCTTAAAATTGTTAATTGTTAAAATATTTCTTTTTAAATTATTTCTGCTTGAATTTAAGGAGTTTAAAACTAAATAGTGCACACAGTATTATTTTTCCTTAAGTTCAGCTACTGGTAATAATAATATTAATCTTTATTTTAAAGAGAAGTTAAATACTTTGAAAGTGTACATACGCAACAGTTTAGTAAAATAATGCAATACGAACTTCATAAAATTATTTAGTAATTCAAATAGGTAGTTAATCATCTATTTTATATGGTTCTATCCTCAGAAGTTGGTCAAACAAACTTTTTTAAAATTCCTTATTCTATTTGGTAGTTTGTTGAACATATTTATACAATTTTAAAATGAACCCTTTAACAACCTATGTCTTGGATAATTATAATCAAGATTATTATTTATTTGAAAGAAAAACATACGAGATAAAACCAGTTACACATGGTTTTCATTTAAGTACAGCTAAAATTCCAACAATTTATAAGTACTTAATTCCCTATATCAGTGCATAGATAAATTATGATTATAATTACTCTATAATAAAGCTATTGAATTAATTTGTAATGCCATCCAAATTAAAGACCAAAAGTTTTTTTTTGTCTATTTAAAGAATTGATTCTGGTTATTTTTTAAGATATAGATTACAGGGTTTATTTATTTAGTTATTAATAGTTTTAAATAAAAACAAAAGACTGACAGTCTTATTGTTTTTCAGAGAATAATCCTTCAAGATTTATACACTTCTGCAGTTAATCACTTAACTTTTATCCTTGCTCCTTGTTTTAACAGTGCAGAAGTGTATTAATTCCTGTGGTGAGAATTATTTGGAAACATAATAAAATGCTTCGAATGAATCTACTCATGTTTAAATTGTTTTATGAAAAATTTTTGTCACAGTTACTTGATGTTAAAGTGAGTAAATGCATTAAAAATAATATGTTTGCTTAAACAGTGTTGCTAGTTTACATGAAACAATGGAAATTAAACACAAGTCTTTTTATTACTTTACAGTCAATAATGAGCATGCACAAAAGTATGTTTTTTTATTCATTGAGTATTTTTTTGCAGGTGGACCCTCCAAATTAGGAACAACCATCAAGAATTATCAAAAGTATAATATAATTATATATTATGATTGTTGTATACAGCTTGGAACAAAATTCATTTGATATAGCCCATGTGAATAGCATTGAACCAATATTTACGGTGTGATATGCAGTTATTGTACTACAGGTATGTTTTACTTGCTACAGTGGCATACATTTTATGTTTTATACATAATCTAAGATTTACAAAAAAGTAAACAGACCCGATTTTAGTCTTTGAGTAATTCAACAAGAGTATTTATCAACTAAAAAAGGAAATCTTTTAAAAAGTCGTCCTTTAACAAGCAATAGTATTCTCTCATTAAAGCCTTCGTAAACAAAGATGATGTCCTACGGGTTGGAGGCAGGCTATCTCAAGCCAGCATTCCTATGACACATAAATTACCCATTTTACTTCCCTCTTGTTGTCATGTAGTTACATTAATGCTTAAAAAAGAGCACATCAGGTTGGGATTATTATTATTATCAGATAAAGAAATGTAAACTTGAATACCTCTGGCACATCATGAGAAATCCCGAAAGATACCGGCTTTTACAGCTTATACTCCAAGGCAAAATACAAGGTAGAAGGAGTGTAGGAAGAATCTCCGAGTGTGGTTTAATACATTAACTGTAATGGATAGGCATCAACAGAAGAAGAAGGTTGGGACACGCGGGCGCACAGGCACCCTCTCTATTGGGGTTTGACAGATGGAAGTGCTTTTAAACACAGCGGAGTTGGGAAAAATTTTCAAATATGGGATATAGTTTTGTGAACAGACTGGTGATTTTTAAAGTATTTAAGAGTGTCACCTTACTATGTTCAAAGAGCATACACTAGATTAGATGGGTGGAGCTAAATAACAACAAATCATTTCAGTTGTTGAATCAAATAGTTTTAATGTGAAGTGAGAAGAGCATGATAATTTTAACAATATTATTAATTACAAAGGTAAGAAAGTAATTAGGAAGGTAAGGAAGTAGATAATAAATATTTTTTAGAAGTTAGGTATAAGGAAAGACTAACTTACTCATTGATGTTTAAGTTTGGATTATTTTTGACTACTGAGAAAAGTAGAAAATTTTTTTATCTATTGGCTAATGAAAATAATGGGTTCTAGTATAACAATCGACAACTACTGATTAAACTTGCTCATCACCTTTTTGATTTCTTTCGTAAATAACCAAAATTCAATTGCCAAAAATATTTGACAAAAATCTATAGGAAAAAATCACGTAATGCGAGATGGCGCTGTCAATGACAAAATATCGAGGTGTGAACAACAATACATACATACATACATATAGTCACGCCTCTTTCCCGTAGGGGTAGGCAGAGACCACTTCTTTCCACTTGCTACGGTTCTTACACACATCTTTTGCTTCCTCTACATTCATCAGTGCTCTCATACATGCTCGTCGGTTGTTGGTACTCTTGACCTGGCCTTTCTTCAAAATAATGTTGATCTGATCGAGATATGTTCGCCGAGGTCGACCTCTACCAATTTGTCCTTTCACACTCGCTTTATAAATTTGGTTCGTCAATCTTCCTTCATCCATCCTTTCTACGTGTCCAAACCATCTAACTATTCTTTTATCTATCTTTGTAACCACATCTTCTTTTGCACCACATTGTTCTCTTATCTTACTATTTTTTACTTTATCCAACCGAGTCACTCCGGCTATACTTCTTAGACCTCTCATCTCCCCAGCATTAATCCTATGTTCATGCTTCTTCTGCCAAACCCAACATTCACTACCATACATAAGTGTAGGAACCAACACTCCTCTATGCACAGCCAGACGTGCCTTTTTTGACACTTTCTGGGTGTTCATAAAGCTATGCAGTGCCCTATTAATTTGTTTTCCTGCCAACACCCTTCGCTTAATGTCACTGTCATACTTCCCATCTCTGGTAAATTTTGAACCCAGGTATACAACAAATATTCTGTAATTTGATCACTTGTAAAAACAAAGCTTTTATTGAAGGGAATTTTAGTTATCTCAGAGATTTGAGTTGATTTTTTGTGTTAAACTATTGGATTGAAGCAGGATGTAAGGTTTGGTTTCGACGTTTTAGTTTTATTGTCGCTGTATTCTTGTTAAATGCCAATAAAGACCAGGTGTGTCCAGGTATCAATTTTGGTTTGTTTTCTAAGTTTTTCAGTTCTGTTGTCTCTGGAATTCTTGTTGTAATGCCTATGAAAGTTGAAATATTAATTTTGGACATATTGTATTATGTGGGTGAACGTGATCGACCAATTAGGGATTATATATAGTAATCCAATTAACTTTTGTCACTTCTATATCTTCTGGCTAGGAACATATTCATCTTTTAAACACTCTTTGTGTTGTTAAAGTCACAATGAATAATAAATAAAATGATAAATCATTGGACAACAATATCAAACTTACCATTAAAAAAATCATCTTTCACAAAATGCTTGCTGCAAACAAACATAAACTTTAAGATTTGTTTTCCTATCTTTAAGATCATCTTCAATTTCTGATTTGAAGAAAATTTATGCAAAGATATAATGAAAATGCCCTATGTAGAGCATTGTGGAACAGAGCATATTTTCCGCAGTTTTATCTCCATACCACCTTTGCATTTTCGGATTTTGTGGTATATTAACACCAATTTTTCACAAAATATCGGTCAAATATAACACTTTCAATGCTTAAATTGCTCAAAAGAATATATTAAGTTCACTTATCACCCATATAAATAAATGGAGCTCAGTTTGTTGTTCACACCTTGAGAAGTTCATATGATTAATAATAGATGTCGCCCACTATGTGATTCTTCCTTATAGTTCGATTCATTAGCAACCTATTCAAGAATATGGATAGGTAAAATGTGAAGAGTACTAAAAAATATAGGTACCCACTTAATATTAACTTGTTAATCCCATAGGTAAGGAGACAGGTAGCATATTATAACATAAAATTTAAACCTCATACTGGGAAAGACCGATAAATCCAATAAAAATAATGCTTTATATAAATTGAAAAAGTATTAATTATTATTAATGAATTGATTTTTCAGTGAGAAAGGATCAAATCTGAAAAGTTCAGTGGGTAGCAAAAGCGTATCCTCTAGAAAATATTCATGCGACTAATTTAATAATGGAGGATGGAGTACTTGTGAAACAGTCCATCTTAGCTTACAACCTATTGCTGTGATAAGAGTGCTAACGCTGGAAACCAAAAAACGGATATTTCGACAACCACATGTAATATGAAGTACACAATAAGACGCCACCCATAATGGAGGTGAAGGTGAGTAATGTATATCAATAATACTAGTATTTAAACAACTGAAATTACTATCAAGAAAATTTCTTACAATAATTGTTGGTATTTCTCAATAATTTTAAACAGTCAAATTATAAAAGTGCTTGGATGTAAATGAAGTAACATTTTTTTTTAACATTCAAAAAAACAAAAGCACATAAGGTATCAAGAGGATGAATAGATATTATTTTATTGGTACAAGTTTAGAATAGTTAATGGGTGTGATAAAAACATAGCAGAAGTATGGAGGCAATACTGCGAAACACTTTTTTCTACTGATAAAACTGAAGATGGTCTACCAAAAATTAATGATACAGAAAAAGAGCCCCCAATCTTAAAAGCCGAAGTAGAAAAACCATAAGCCTTCTAAAAAACAACAAATCACCTATTGATGATGGCATACCCGCCGAAACAATAAAAGCCATGGGCGAGCTTGGTGTTGATGCAATCTACAAACTGTGTGTTAAAATCTGGTAAACTGGGGGGGCATTGCCAAAAGAATGGTGTGAATCGGTGTACATGCCACTACACAAGAAAGGTTCTCCCACAGACTGCAGCAACTAC